>CM053581.1:106008999-106032016 GCA_028627135.1 Pseudochirops cupreus | reverse complement strand
AAATTATTGGACTACCTGAAAGCCATGATCCAAAAAAGAACTTAGAAAGCATCCTTCAAGAAATTCTCAAGGAAAATTGTCCTGATATTTTAGAACCAGAGGGCAAAATAGAATGTGAAAGAATTCACTGATCAACTCTTGAAAAAGATCCCCAAAAGAAAACTCCTAGGAATATTACAGCCAGGTTCCAGAGTCCCCAGATCAAGGAGCAAATATTACAAGCTGCCCAGAAGAAACAATTTGAATACTGTGGTAACACAATTAGGATAATTCAGAATCTAGCAGCTTCTACATTAAGGGATTGAAGGGCCTGGAATATGATATTCCAGAGATCAAGGGAGGTGGGATTAAAAATAAGAATCACCTACCCAGCAAAACTGAGTATAGTGTTCCAGGGGAAAATATGGTCATTCAGTGAGGTGGAAGACTTTCAAACATTCTTGCTCAAAAAACCACAACTGAAAAGAAAGTTTGACACTCAAATGTAAGAAGCATGAGAAGGAAAACATGGAAAAGAAATCATAAGGAACTTATCAAAGTTGAACTATTTACATGCCAACATGGAAAAGTGATAATTGTAACTTATGAAACTTTTCTCAGTATGAGGACAGGTGAAGGGAATACAAATGTATATATATATATACATGTACCTACACATATGTCTATATAGGAGGGTTTATATATGCATACAAACACATATCTGAGTATGTGTAAATATGAAAACATAGAGGGCTCAAGATCAATTGAATAGGAAGAGACAATACTCTAAAAGGTGAAATTCTGAGGTGAGAGAGGATTAGAATGAGAGGAGACAGGGAGAGACAAAATGGCGTTAATCATCTCATAGAAGAGGCAAAGGATAATTGTTACAATAGAGGGGAAGAACAGGAAGGCAAAAGGGAAAGGGTCAACTTTCATTGAACTTGGCTTAGGGAAGCAATGACATAAACTCTAAAATGGGTACCTTGCCACACAGGAGAGTAGGGGGTATGGGGAGGAGAGGTGGGATGATGGAGGGGAGGGCAAGGTAGGGGGCAAGGTTGATGGAAGTAAATACTTCTGTAAAGGGACAGGGACAGGGAGAGGGTAGAAAATAGAACAAGGGGGGGTGGGATAGGAAGGAGGGACATATAATCAGTCTCTCACAATATGCCAACTGTGGAGAGTTTCTGCGTAATTACACAGGTACAGCCTGTATTTAATTGCTTGTCCTTCCAGTGGGTGTGGGTGATGAGGGAGCAAGGGAAAGAATCTAGAATTTAAAGTTCTATAATCAAATGTTAAAAATATATACATATATATGTATATACAATTATTATTATTATTATTATTTTTAACTACATCCAACTGGGAATTAAGATACACTGGCACTGTGGTAGGGAGATCCATCCTGCCCTACTGAAAAGTCAGAGGGGCGAGGGGGAGGACATAGGAGAGAGCAGATTTGGGGAGGGGTTATATAGTGGGATGGCTGTTTTGAGGTGTTGTGTAGAGGAAATACAGGGAGAAAATTTGTAACTCAAAATATCGTGGAAATGAATGATGTAAACAAGAAAACAAATTAATTAATTAAAAAAAAAGAAGTAAGAAGCTGTCATAATGACCTTTACCACTACTAATAGACTAATTCTTCTCTTTAGTCAATTTATATATAAATATAGTCATTGGTCAATTATATATATATATGTGTCTGTGTATGGTGTGTTTGTGTCTATATTTTTAAAATATTCATACATTTCACACAAAAGATCAGTTTTGTTGGCATATAATTGTAGAAATCTATTCTAATAATTTCTATTATCCCTCTTTGTATGTTGTAAATTACCCTTATTTGACTTTCTACTTATTTTAAAATTAAATTAACTGCCTACGTAATTTTTATTCTTTAAAAAAACCTCCTTGTATTATTTATCAATTTGATGAGTCTTTGGTTCTCAGTTTTGTTCTATTTCATCTTTAATTTTCAGGTTGCCCATGCTTGTGTAAGTGACTATTTAAAAATAAAAGTATTAGTTTTCTAGTTCAGTGACCAATTTATTGATCTCTTCTTTGTTTTTCTGATGAAAATGCTCAAAGATATCATTTTTACCTAATTACCATTTCAGTCGGATACAAAAGTTTTGTATTTTGGCCATTTATTGTAATTTTCTTTGAGAAAAAAGACAACAGTGAATACCTATTGCTTAAACCATTTTTTTTTACTTTCTTTTTCTGTCTATGTTTTCTTTTTCCACATGAGTAACATGAGAATATGTTTTGCAAGACTACCCATGTCCAATTGCTTGCTTTCTCAATGAGGGGTCAGGGACAGAGGGAGTGAGAGGATTTGGAACTCAACATTTTTTAAATGAATGCTAAAAATTGTTTTTACATATAATTGGGGAAAAACAAAATACTAAATAAATAATTAAAAAAGAAAATAGACAATGCTCATAATTTGTTCTTTGACTACATTTTTTTTTTAGGATTCTGCTATGTATTTTCTATTTAAATTGGAATACTTTCTTCTAGTGACTGCTATTAAAATTTATATTGTCATGGTTAGTAGAGAATATATGGAATATTTCTGCTTTTTTGCATTTTATGAGCCTTTTTATGTGTAGTACATGGTCAGTTTTTCCAAAAGTATAATGCAAAGCTGAAAAACAAGTATATTTCTCTCAATTTCCACTCAACAATTACCAAAGACCTTTCATATGTAACTTTTCTATAATTCTATGAAGATTCTTAATTTCTTTCTGTTAGATTTATCTACGCATGAAAGAACCACATTAATTTCTTCAACTATTAAAGGTTTCCCATTTCACCTTTTAATTAGATTAGCTTGTCTTTTAAGGACTCAGATGCTGTGACATTCAAATGTATGTACAGATGTATATACACATGCAAACACACATGTGCACCCATACATATCACTGTCAAGTGACAAATATTTGGTCAGCTAGGTGGTGTCCAGAAGACTCATCTTTCTTAGTTCAAATCTGGCCTCACACACTTATTGGCTCTGTGACCCTGGGAGAGTCACTTAACCCTAGCCTCAGTTTCTTTATCTGTAAATAAAGTGGAGAAAAAAAATGACAAAAGGTATCTTTTTGTCAAGAAAACTCCAAATAGAATCACGAAGAGTTGGGCATGGCTGGAGCAACTGAACAACAACAACAAATACACCCAAACAATTGACATTGTTTTGTTATCTATGCAGCATTTAAGCACAATGCACTTTGCCTTTATCTTACCCATTTTTATCTATACTTTTATCTTGAGAGGATTGCTGTCTCAGATTTTCTTAATTCACTTGAAGAATAACACATTCTACTCCAACCACTTACGTTATCTTTTGTGGTAATTAGGTTAATTGTGCTTTCTCTCCATCATATTCTCTTACAACTGTTCCTCTCTTTGCTCTCCACTCTCTACTTTACAGAAGTGAGAGGGAAAGAAAAGGAATGTTATCAGCAATCGTCACCTATAATTCAAAGTTCCTAGTTCTTAGTTCTCTATCCTTAAACCCTGCAGAGACTCTGATAACTGGCTCTTAAATTTTCTCTTTAATCCTTCCTTTATCATCCCCACTTTATTGTTGAAGTTTGCTTTGTCTATGTCTATTCGCTTCCTAACTTTATCCTCCCAGTTAAACTCCTCTCTTTCCTTTTCCCGAATCCTTACTTTTTTCCTGGTGAATTTATTGTATTTCTGCACCAAATTCTTGTGTATGTGCCTGCATGCATGTTGTCATCAGTGCCTATAAATGACAGGCATTATGCTAAGTACCGAAGATACAAAAAAAGACAAAAGATAGTCCTTGCCCTCAAGGAATTCATTATCTAATATATGGGAGGGAGAGGAAAAGAAAATAAATGTCTAAAAATAAACTATAAGCAGTATAAGTAGGAAATAATAATGGGAAGGAAGTAGAATTAAAAAGGATTAGGAAAGACTTCTGGTAGAAGATGGGATATTAGTAGGGACTGAAAGGAAGTCAGTGAAGCTGGGAGACAAAAATGAGAAGAACATTCAAGGCATGGAGGAAAAGCAGGGAAAATGCCTGTAGCTGGGAGATGGAGCATCTAGCTGAGGCTGGGATCAACTGTAATTTTCCTGGCGTACAGAAGAGTCAAGTTCATGAAAAGTTCTCATCCTTTCTTCCCTACTACATGTTTGTAGGCTCTTTTCATAAATACTAATCAGGAGAATAAAAAGTCCCTCAAGCTTTTTTCCTTATTTCTTTCTTAGCATATTCCTTCCCCCCTCCCCCCCCCTTTTCTTTCCTCTTAAAAAACAAACAAAATCAATCAAAATTATTACCAGGCCCTATATATCTTTTTGTTTATTCCTTCAATGAACCTTGGATGTGAAGGGGGATTCGGAAGAGATGTGCATGTCTTATTCCCCTATTAAAATGGGAAAAAACTGGTCATCATTTAGGCCCTTCCAGTTGTTCAAATACTTGTTTCTTCCTAGATTTTTGTTTGTTTCTCATGTTTATATTTCAAAAATTCTACCAATTTTTGTTATTCTCATTAGGAATGTTTTATAATACTTCATCTATTGAAAATTCATTTTTCCTTTGTACAAAATTATACTCAGGTTTTGAAGATGAGTTATTCTCGGTTACAAAACTTTTATTTTCTTTTGGAATATCATATTTCAAGCTTTAATCTTCTTTATAATATTTGCAGAATAATTTTATGTAACCCTGTGATTCATTGGTCTTTTTACTTTTTCCTTTGAACTGCTTATAGTATCTACGTATTTTTTTATCCTAAACCTGAAAGCAATGGATTATATCTGAGTTCTTGTTAGATATTTTTAATTTGGAACTTTGTTCAAGAAGTGACTGGCAAATTATATTTTAGTTTGGCTCTCAGGTCTTTTCTTTAATGATTTACTGAAATATTCTATCCTTTAAAAAAAAAATCTAGCTTTCGGGGAAGTCTAATGATTGTTAGACTCTTTTCTATGATTTTTGGAGAGTTTGTTGTCGTTGTTTGTTAATAGTACGTATAATACATTATAAGGTCTAGCTTTTTAAGTCTTTTGACTAGCCTAATATTTCTTATTGCTAAAAATCACTAAGTTCCAATTATTTCAATTCCATTTTTCAGGAAGTCTTTTACCTGAGACATATTTTCTGCCTTTTTTTCTAAGTTCTTTATTTTCTTCCAAATTTTTAATTTTGGTTTTTTATCTTTTGATCTTTGCTTTCATTGATTTTTTTTCAAATTTTTAGACATATTTTAAATTTGGGTTTGATATTCTATCCCTCCTTCCCCTTGCCCCTCCCTGAAGATGGTAAGCAGATATGGATTATGCATATTAAATTATGTAAAACATTTATATAGTAGTCATTTTGTACAAGAAGAATTGAATGAAAAAAGGAGGAGGGTGAAAACAAATTTATATCAGTTCTTTCTTTGGAGGCAGATAGTATGCTTCATCATTAGTCTTTTGGGATTGTCTTGGATCATTGTATTGCTGAGAAGAGTTAAGTCACAGTTCTTCATCAACTAATATTGCTGTTCCTGTTGACAACATCCTCCTGGTTCTGTTCACTTCACCATGCATCTGTTCATTAAGTCTTTCCAGGTTTTTCGGAAATTATCCTGCTTGTCATTTCTTATAGCACAATACTATTTACTATTTCATTACATTCATATACTACAGTTTGTGTAGCCATTCCCCAATTGATGGATATCCCTTTGATTTCCAATTTTTAACCACCACAAAAAGAGCTGCCAGAAATATTTTTGTACAAACAGGTCCTTTCTCCTGCCCCTTTAAAAAAAAAAATATATATATATATATATATATATATATATATATATATCTTTGGGTTATAGACCTAGTAGTGGCATTGCAGCATCAAAAGATATGCAGTTTGGCTGCCCTTTGGGAATAATTCCAAATTGCTCTCCAGAATGGTTGGATCAGTTCACAGCTCCACCAATATTGTGTATGAGTGTCCTAGTTTTCCCACATCTCCTCCAACATCTAACATTTTCCTTTTTTGTCATATTAACCACTCTGATAGGTGTGAGGTGGTATGCCAGAGGTGTTTTAATTTGCATTTCTCTGATCAATAGTGATTTAGAGCATTTTTTTCAAATGACTATAGATAACTTTGATTTGTCTGAAAACTGCCTGTTCATATCCTTTGACCATTTATCAATTGGGAAATGAGTTGCATTTTTTATAAATTTGACTCAATTATCTATATTTTTAAGAAATTAAGCCATTATCAGAGATATTTGTTATAATCTCCCTGTAATGCCATGCACCAGCAGATTCCCAAAAGAATGCTACTGTGAACAGCTTTTAGAGTTCGGATTACACAATACAGTGAACACTCTGTTTATTCCATTACAAATCAAAGACAAACATTCACAATATATCACAATATAATATTCACAATATTAC
The DNA here is from genome assembly GCA_028627135.1 of Pseudochirops cupreus. NCBI lineage: Eukaryota > Metazoa > Chordata > Mammalia > Diprotodontia > Pseudocheiridae > Pseudochirops > Pseudochirops cupreus. The sequence goes on along the minus strand of CM053581.1, from coordinate 106,025,599 downwards.
ATCCTATCACAGAAAATGGCCACACAGTTTTCACTATAGTGGTCACAATATTTAGAACAAGGAACAAAAGAATACTTAATCATTCAGTCAATTCACAATACAATACTCAAACTTCCACTCATGGAGCAAATCAATACTGAATCATTCAATCAGTTCACAATAGAATAATCAAACTTCCATTCATGGGGCAACTCAATACTTAATCATTCAATCAATTCACAATAGAATAATCAAACTTCCACTCATGGGGCAACCATTAACTTAATCAGTCACTAATCTAGATTCCCTACTAGTACAGTCATTAGAAAAACCACACAAATCCTCCACCCCTCGTGTGCAGAAAAACCTCAATTTCATCCAAAGGGAGGCCTTTTCTTCATTTTGACTCTGGATGGTCTCTCTGATTCCCTGGATCCCTTTCCATGGTGCCGGCTCCCTCCTGAATCCACCAAACAGTCACCTGGATTCAGAAGCAGACAGCTTCCAGGTCCTTGTCCAGTCCTCAGAGCAGTCCCTGGCACACAGTGCAGTTCGCAGGGTCCAGCACATCTCAAACTTTTCACCGCTTCTCTTCCCTGGAACTCAAGCCAGGCCACGAATAAACGATCTTATCCTGGTCATGCTTCTTCAGTCCTCCAGCAGTTCAGCTGGCCCTAGGACCCAGAAGTAATATCAGCCTTCCAGGAGGCCTTCCAGGCAAGCCCTCTCAGCCTTCCAGGTGGCCTTCACCAGATTCTGGTCTCAGGAAAACTCCACCTCAGTTCTCAGTCAGCTTCCAGTTGCTGGCAGAGAAACTCTCTGTCTGTCTCTGTCTGTCTGTCTGTCTGTCTGTCTCTCTCGCTCTCTCTCTCTAGAAAACTCCGACTCATTTCTCAGCTTCCGGATGCTGGGAGAGAAACTCTGTCTCTCTCTCCCTCTCTTTCTCAGCCAGCTTCAGTCTCCTTGATTCTTCCTTCACCAGGAGCAGCATTCCAATTCTGTCTCTCTGCCTCTGGAATTCTTGCTTATATATGCACACTGGCCTCCTGTCTCAGCCAATCATCTTCTTCCACATCAACAGGGGAGTTCATGCCTTCTCAACAGTGGGACAGAGTTTGCACCTTCCATACTTAGCCCCAAGGTACTAAGTGCTAAGTATCTGCCATACTTAGCCCCAAGTTACTAAGTGCTAAGTATCTGCCATACTTAGCCCCAAGTTACTAAGTGCTGAGTATCTGCCGAATTGATTGCTGTTATACTCCCCCTACCCAATTTTCTGCTTTCCTTATAATTTTGGTTGCATTGGTTTTGTTTGTGCAAAAACTTTTTAAACTTTACATAATCAGAATTATCTGTTTTACATTTTATAATGCTTTCTAATCTTATTTGGTCATAAATTCTACCTTTATCCAATCCATAAATGTGACAGAGAAGCTATTTCATGCTGTCTTAATTTACTTATTGTATCACCCTATATGTGTAAATCATGCACCCATTTTAATCTTATCTTGTTATACAGTGTGAGAGGTTGATCTATACTTATTTTCTACCATACTGTTTTCCAGTTTTCCCAGCAATTTTTGTCAAATAATAAGTTGTTATTCCAAAAGCTTGGATCTTTGGGTTTATCACATACCAGATTTCTATGGTTATTTATTATAATGTAATTTATACTTAATCTATTCCACTGACCCACAATTCTATTTCTTAGCTAGTACTAGATTGTTTTGATAACTACCACATCACAATAGTTTGAGGTCTGGTACAGCTAGACTACCTCTAAATTACCCAGATTATGAGAAGAAGAAATAAAATTCTTAAATAACTGAATATCGGAAAAAGAAATTAAACAAGCCATTGATGAACTTCCTAAGAAAAAAATACCCAGGACCAGATAGATTGGCAAGCAAATTCCATTAATCATTTAAAGAACAATTAATCCCAATACTATATAAACTATTTGGAAAAATAGGTGAGGAAGTCTTATCAAATTCTTTTTATGACACAGATATGATATTGATACCTAAAACAGGAAGAGTTAAAACCGAGAAAGAAAATTATAGATAAAATTCCCTAATGAATATTTGGTGTTTAATTGGGGGTTTTTAATTTGTTCTTTGCTTAGGTTTTTTTTTTTTTTTAGTTTCATGCCCAATAAATTGATTTGCTTTTCTTCTATTTTATTGATGTAACAAATTAGAGATATAAATTGTCCCACTTTGACAGTGGGACATATCACATAAATTTTGATGTGTTGTCTCACTGTTTTCATTTCCTTTAATGAAATTATCCATTGTTTCTACAGTTTGTTCTCTGACCCATTTATTTGTTTATTTTGGTTAGGATTAGATAATTTAATTTCCAATTAATTTTAAATCTCTTTTTCCTTTGTCCATTGCTAAATGCAATTTTATTACATTGTGATCTGAAAAGGCTGTATTCAGTATTTCTTCTTTTCTGCATCTGATTGTGAGGTTTTGTTTTTTTTCCCCCCTAATACAGAATATTGACTTGTATAACAGTTGTATTGACTTGTATAACAAATTGACTTGTATAACAAGTCAATTTTTATGTAGGTGTCATGTACTGCTGAGAAAAAAGATATATTCCTTTTTATTCCCATTCAGTTTTTTCCAGAGGTCTATCATATCTAACATTTCTAGAATTTTAGTCACCTATTTTCTTGTTTATTTTTTGGTTGTATTTCTCTAGTTCTGAGATGGGAAAGTTGAGGTTCTCCACTAGTATAGTTTTATTATCTATTTCCTTTTGTAATTTGAACTACTTCAAAAATTTATAAGTCATTATTTTATGTTATGTTTGTCTCCACAAATGTCAAATCTCTCTAAGAATAATGTTAGCACTACAAGGTAGGAACTATTTTATTATCATTACAGCCCTGGCAACTATCACAGGGTCTGCTACATAGAAATGGCTTCAAAAATGTTTGTTGAATCAAACTGATCCACTTAAAGATTGGTCATTAATTGATTTTTTTGTGTGTTTGTGTTCCCACAACTTATGAAAGTCAGGTGCTTTAAGTATGGAAGGACTGTGATCAATATTGGTGGAGCAAGTGCCCATGTTAATGAGATCAAAACTTTTTTTTCCTCTTATTATTAATGAAATCTATCCATGAGAAAAAATGTTTAGAAATCAATTTATTGACTATTTGTTTTTCTCCCTTATGTTACCACTTTTGTTCTTTATAAAAATTGTGTAAATGGTAGTTCTAAGTCATAGCTATCATTATTATGGTGCTTTAAAGATTGAAAAGCACTACCTATGGTATCTCATTTGATCCTCATAATAATCCCATAAGGTAGGTTCTATTATTATCCCAATTTTACAAATGGGAAAACTGATACTGAAAAAAGTTAAGTGATATGCCTTGAATCACATAACATATAAATATCTGAGGAGGGTTTTAAATTTAGATCTTCAACTCTATTTACTTCCAAGCATAGCCGCCTCTAGATTGAGTGGGAATTTTACCTATTTTAGAAGTGACAAAAACGAGACACAAAGAGGTGATTAACATATCCGAGGTGCCAACTGGCTAATCAGTGAAAAGGCAGGGACAGATACTAGTTTTCGAAACATCAATTTGATTGTTTTTTTTCGCTGTAGAATATTCAGACGTAGAGCTGGTAAGGACCAAACACCAGTTGGATTGTTTTCACACTATGGAATCTTCAGACTTAGAGTTGGTAAGGAGCTCTTACACAGAACAATCCCACCCTACCCCCACCTTCCTTATCCCTTCTCCTTCTGCCCTGCTTCCGAAATATACTTTTTACAGATGAGGAAAGTAAAGTTCAGGTTACGGAATTGATTCATCCAAGGCCGTATGGTAAATAACCACCAAAGATTAAATTTGAACCTGGTTCTTCTGACCCCAAATCTACATTCCCCCCCCCCCCTTACTATGTCACAATCTTCCATATTCATTCCCTGCTTGCCACTTTTTCTGGTATTATCCAATGTAGGGGCCATTGACAAAACAGAGAACATTGCTTCATTTCATTTATTTTAATTTGCTCAAAGTTATTCTAAAAGTCTTATCTTCTCTCCATAGAATTTAAGAAACACCCAGATAGTGGAGAAGCAAATTGAGCTCTGACTATGGGAGTTTAAATATTGGCAGGGAGAACTCAAAGAATCAATCACTCCAGATTAGGTTTTATTATAATTGCTCAACATATTAAATGTTGGCACTTGATTTTGTCCAATTCTTCTCTCTGTTCTGTTAGTAGATGCTCCTTTGGAAAGGGTGGAGAAAACCTTCATTTGTACCACCTATCAGCCCCTGTTGCCCCCAACACTCACACTCCCCCTCCCCACCAAAAAATAAACAAAAAAACCAAACATGTAAACCAGAACAGCATCTATCCCTTGCTCATAGACTCCATAGTGAAGTTCAGTCAGGACATACTTCAGAGTTCTCTGCCAGGTGATCTATTTTGACTCAATAATATTTCCCCTCTCACACAGGAGCGACTGGTCTCATACACAATATTCCACATATTCCATCTCTTGCCTCTGTCCTTTTGAATAGGCTGCCCTTTACCCTAGACTCATGCCTGGAAAGCTCTTCCTCATTGCTCCTTGTGGTGTCTCTAGCTCCCTTCAAGACTTATCTCAAATGCCACCTTCTTCATCAGAGCTTTTCTGATCCTGTCAAATTTCTTTCTATTTACTTTTCACTGGAAATCTGCTTGATGAATTGCTGGACTTGAAGTTGGAAGATCTGGGTTTGAATCTTGCTTCTGATACATACTAGCTATAGGAACCTGAGCAATTAAATTCTCTGAGCCTTAGTTTCTTCATGCAAAATGAAAGGGTTGGACTAGATGACCTTTAAAGTCCAGTTTGCTTCTAAATCTGTCATCATATGATGCCCTTATAGACTGCAAACTCCTCAAAGGCTGGGATACCTTTGTTATTGTCATTGTATCCCCAAGGGCAAATATAGTGTCTAGAGCTATTTTTATGGCTATGGTTTGAACCTGTGTTTTCACCAATATTGGGAACTCTCAGTACAGAAACTCCTTCTACCAATACCAGTCATTAACTCCTAGGTAAACATACAATTTTAGTGAGTTGCCTGAATTATTTGAGAAGTTGAATGACTTTTCTAGGATCAGATAACCAATATGTTTATGAAGTTCAACTTCTATTCAGGTCTTCTGGACCCTGAGACCAACTCTCTACACATTACCCTGGAATTCTTTTCACCTGTCAAACTGTGGACAATCAGGACCTTAGACTTAAAAGGGAAATGAACCTCAGAAGCCATCTAGTTCAATATGCTCATTTTACAAATGAGGAAATGGAGGTCTAGGGAGTTTAGAGACATGACCAAGGTCAAAAAGGCAGGAAGGGTCAGAAAGAGTATTTGAACCCATGACCTTTGGCTATAGAGCCAGTGCTCTTGCTATAATAACCCAAATACCTTCCCAATAAGCTTGATCAATGCTTGCTGAGTTGAATAGGATTGGATATTTGAGTAAGTTCACTTTCAGGGGGGAAATTGACTCAATGACCTTGGAACATTTTTAGGGCTGATTGTGTGGGCCCTATACAGTTCTACACTATGTAAAGTTGTCCCAACCAACTTCATTTAACAATAAGCTACTCTCTAATGAAAAAACCTACCTTAAATCTTGAGACTTGTCACATGCTTAGTGAAAACTGAGAGAACGGTAAAACTCTCTTTAATGGAGAGTAAAGTCTGCCCAGTCAATGAATGGTTTCTGGATCCAATCAGAGGAACTACATTGAGTCAGAAGGGGAATCCTCTTATTTATTCTACATTATTTGAATGTATATGTGTTATGTAAGCTCTTTGAGAGAAGTTTTATTTCTGTTGTTTTATGTCTGTCTTTTTATTCTTAGACCCCAGCACAGTGCCTAGTAACTAGTAAGAATTTAATTAATACATGGTTATTGATTGGTAGAAATTATTATGTTCAACCAATTATGGCATCCATTAACTTAATGGGGTAGATTCTTTTCACTGTCACTCCCCTCCCACCCTTAACCCCAAGAAAGTAGTGATAATAAGGCTCAGTACATATGGGTAAGCAGCAAAAATGAGTAAAGAAGAGAGGGTTAAAGAGATATAAATATGAAAAGCATAGAATTCCACTCCCCCCCCCCAAAGAAGTTGGAGAGGGTGGTGGTGAAGATGGAAAGATAAACATTATAAAACTAATAATTGTTCTTTCTTCACAGTGAAAACCACATTTTGCTGCTTCTAATCTCTCACTTTTCCAATCTATCCTCTACCCAGCTACTAGAAACCTATGATGTATATTGTTCTGAGCATGAAACTACTCCCCTCAATCCCTCTCCCTCAGCATATTAAATTTATCTGAAGTCCTCATTTTGCAGGAAACAGTCAATCGTACCAGGTAGGAGATACTTATGGACACCCTGAGCCACAAAGCCAAGGGGAGGAAAAAGGTGGGGGAGGTTGAAGGGAGGAAGGGCATTAAATAGGACTTGGTGGGAGTATAGCTTTCTGCTTCCTACCATTTGCATTAGTTTGATTCCCAAAGAAGACTGGTCTTTTCCAATAATGCAAATAGATACTTAGATTTATTGCCACTAATTACCACTCTTTCTTCTGTGATGGAGAGCTTCAATTAACATAGGCATCTCAACTATACTTCTGCCTATTTTCCCACTTTTGGTCCCCTGCCTGTTTATGGAAGTCCACTTGAGTTTTTTTTAATGCAGAGCTTCCTTTCCTTTCTTTGCGATTTCTTGTAAGCAGAATGGAAAGAGCTTAGAGACTCTTAAAATAATAAGTATCTTGGCATTTAAGAATGTATACTTATAAACCACGATGTGAGAATGGGAATGGATTTCACATATATATATCACTGTCCTCAAGAGTACTATATAGAAGATCTGGCTGGGGCCGGTGGATAGGCGATAAGAGATTTGTACAAATGTTGATAATACAAATTAGAAAGCAAGTATAAGCAAAATATTATGAGTTTATTTTACACAGACATTAGCAGCACAGATCACAACTCCCCCCTAGAAACCAGGAAGGCTTCACAGATGGGGTAACATTTGAAATGGACAATGAAGGACGAATATCTTTTCAACAGTGGGAAGAAATAGAGAAAGAGGTTACTGCTTGGCTAGCTGGTATTGGACTAGGCTGACCTCAAGTCCCTTTCAACTCTGAGATTCTTTGTTTGTGTGATTTAAGATGGACTGAATGGGTCCCTTTAGAAACCTGGGGCTGGAATTAAAATTGCCCTCCCCACAAGCTAAGCAGTCAACCAAAGATTATAAAATAAATAAATTACACACACTTACCAGGGATCCATTATATATTCTTAATAGCCCTGGGCATCTCAGCAAATGATTATCTGCAAGGTCAATTTGTCTTTTGACCTCTGGCTTAAGAAGTACAGCCTCTTTTTTTCTGTTGAAAAACATTGTTCCATCATGAAGCCTTTGTTTCATGTGAGAAAGACACATGGGGAGAAAGCCAGTCCCTCTGACACACTCTCCCAGACTAAAGTTGAATCTCCTTCTGCTCCTGGGACTCTGCTTTTTATGGGGTCTGCCAGGCTGTTTCATTTTTGACTGACTTAAGTGACAACATTATTCTTTTTTTTTATTATTAGAAACAACAAAAGTGTCAAATTCTTTTCATTATTTTTTCATAAGTTCCAGGATTTACTCTTATTTTTCTGCTGCAGTCTTTGATGTTAAAATAACATTTACCCCAAAGCTTTCATCAAATTTTCAGAACCTCTTTATTATTTTTAACCCATTGCCATTGGCTTCTCCTCCAGTAGACCATGCAAAGGCTTTTCCAACATAGGGGACAGATTTTAAAATTCATCTGCCCCATCACTCCCCACCCCACCTCCCCCCAAAAAACACAAGGAATTTGGTGAACTCTGGGGAAGGGAGAAGGACCAGTTAATTTTGTCTCTGACACTTAAAGGAGAAGCTCTTTCAGTCTGTAGTTCTTTCAGGCAGAACCCAATGGCCTAATCAGAAGAATAAAAAGTAGGCAAAGTTTATTTCTCATGCTTTCCGATCTCTATTTTTCTTATCCTCTAGGTGCTCATTGCATTCTTGGTGCCTTCAGACCACTAAAAACCCAAGTTCAGAGCCTCATTACTTTTCACTTGAACTCATGTTACAGCCTCCCAATTGATCTTTCTGCTTCTAATCTCTTACCCATCCAATTCATTCTCCACCCTGCTACCAAATTAATATTTCAGAGGCACGGGTCTGAACATGTTACTCTCCGGCTTAATACTTTACTGTGGCTTCTCATTAACAATAGGATCAAAGAAAAACCAAAACAAAACAACTTCTTAGCCTGGTATTTAAGGCATTCCATAATTTGACTCCCATTCACCTTTCTAATGTTTGCCTTATATTTTCCAGGCAAAATGAGTTACTAGTCATTCCACGCACTTGAAATTCTCATCTTCCTCCTCCATGTGTCTATATAAGACATTCTGCCGTCAACCCCATGCTTTTATATGAGGCTTGAGCAGGAATACTCTTGATTCATTTGATAAGTTCTTCAATTGACTGGATGATTGGAACTTTGTTTAGAGGCAGCTAAGTGTGGAATGTCTTTCCCATGTAGTGTGAGTATGTCCATTGGCACCAAGTGCTGAAAGGAATCAGTGATACTGACTGACTAGAACTCATTAAGATAGACTTTTGTTAGTGGTCCACCCTTCTTTGTGGTCCAGAAAATCAAACTGACAGATGAGCTCCCTCACTCTTTTCACATTGCCTTTATCAGTAGATCCACTGGTACACAGCAGAATGGACCTATATTCTGGGTTGGGAGACAGAAAAGGAAATCTATGCAGGCAGATCAGCTCCTCCCCTAAGGGAACTCAAAATAATTGCCTTAAGTAATAACATTGAAACAAAATGAAGCATGGGAGTTCCATGTGATTGCACAAGGCCTTACAGAAAAGATCATAAGTGTGGACTTTTCCCATATAGATGATGGCAGAAATCAGGGGTTTGAGAGTTTCCTCAAAGAAGCACACAGCAAGGCAGGACTTTGCATGTGCCAATCACTGCTAACTGTTAACCTAAAATTCAGGAGTTTCCAAGTTTAAGAGTTTGGGAATTGGACTCTCTAGAGGGAGGGTGGGCATGTAGCCAGATCCTTAGTACTTCTTAAAGTGAGAACAGGGTTGCCTGTGTAGTTTCTAAGCAAGGTTTTTATTTCAGAACTAAACCAATGAGTTATTGAGTCCATATAGAAGGCCTATAGGGAGGAAATTACTTGTTTGTCTCAAAATATATTTTCTTGAGGGTTGAGGAGGTGACATAGAGGAGAGAATCCAAACCATAGCATGACAGGATAAGTGTATAAAAGGGAATATGTGATTCCTAGGGAGATATAGGAATGTCTCAATGGAAACCTCTAAATTCCATTTTCTTTCCATGGAAGCTGAGAGCTCTAGACATTTTCTATATGTGTTTAAGGGTTTCTGTGAGTCTTTTGTGTAATTTTCATTTTAATGGGGTGAAATAAAGCCTCTCCTATTCTTATATGTAGCTGCTTCAACTGCCTGCATGAAAAAAAGAGACCATTACCCACATTTTGGGAAATCTAAACATAAGGCAAAGATAAAGTATATTTTGAGTCTTCCAACTTTTCCTGGAGCTACTCAGGTTGGGAACAAAGAACCAAAAAGAAAATGACACTTTAGGGGTAAGCCCCCAGAAATTCTCGTCAATGTGACCCATAAATTGTATGTGGTCCTGGGCCACAGAGTTCATCCTTTAGGAAGGGATTCTTCCTAAAATGTTTCCAAACAAAGGCTCAAATTTCATAATCAAATCAAATTAATTGTGGAACTCATCACAATAATCGGGACTTCTTTGATCAACACTTAGGATGTACCCTTCTTACTTCTTTCTCTCTGAATACTTGTATTCCATAAGGCTCAATTCAGGTCTCACTTCTTCCATGAAGCACTCCCTGATCTCCCCTCTTCTAGCTGTCAGTGCTCTTTCCCTCCTCATTCATTTTAACCATGTGCTCAATTTCTAACCTCCTAGTTGAATGTAAGCTGCTTGAGGGCAAAAACTGCTCAATTTTTGTTTTTGCTTCCCTTAGCAGCTCAAAGTACTTGTAGTAGTTGGTACTTAAAAATGCTTGTTAAATTGAATTTTTTAAAAATGGAACATCCAGGAACCAAGATGTTGGAATAAGCAGTAAATTTTTGTAACTCTCCCATATTCACCTCAAAAAACCATAAAATAGCATTCCAGGGGAAATCCTGACCTGGTAGAACCAACAGAAAGATGAGGAGAAATAATCTTTTAGCCCAAGAGATGTGGAAGATTGGTGGGAGGGGTCCATCTCACTTGGATGGGAGGAGAACACATTCCAGGGTAGGAGGCTTCCCAACAGGCCAGAGGTAGGCCCCATCACAGCAAACCAGTAGGAGATCCTCAACCCCAGAGTGGTAATGCAGACAAATGCCAATAGCAGACCTTCACATGCCTTTCAATAGCCAGGGGAACCAGTAGACTCTGACTCTGAGAACCACCACATACTTCAGTGTAGCCAAGGGCAGACAGGTGTTCTCCAGTGGCCAGATCTCCACATTTTAGCATTGTTCTAGGTAGGTAGATATCCTCTGGGGACCAGACCTCCACATGTTTCAGAGTAGCACTGGGGAACTGCAAGAATACCCACCAGACCTTAGCACATGCCAGACACCAACACAAGGACCCCAGCTCAGCACCAGGTAACCTGCCAGACCCCACTATGGCCTCTAACAGCATCAGCCACAAACCATCCCATCTCTTCTGCATAGCAGCAGATACAAGGGTGCTCCAGCAACCTTAGGACAACATCAGCATAACACCAAGTAAACAGTCAGGATCTGCAGCCACTGGCACAAGAAGTCTGAGACAGTGCCCCTTCCATCCTGGGAGCAGAGATCAAGTTTAAAAGAAAGGCTTTCAGAAGGCTAAAAAGAAAGATGAGTAAAAGACAACAACAAAAATAGAATCTGACCATAGAAAGTTATTATGATGATAGGAATAAGAGGACAACAAAGTCAAAACACCTATGGGAAAAATACCAAAGAAAAATGAGAAAGTGGCCTCAAGTCCAGAAAGAACTCATGGAAGAGCTCAAAAAGGAGCTTAAAAATCATGTAAGAGAAAGAAGAAAAATTTGGAGAAGAAGTAAGAGTGATGCAAGAGAAATTATGAAAAAAAGAGTCAACAGCTTGGAAAACAAATAGAAAAGAAAGTTAAAAAAGCTAATAGAGAAAAACAGCATCTTAAAAGTAAGAATTGCACAAGTGGTAGCTAATGACTCTATGAGAAATCAAGAATCAATCAAACAAATTCAAAAGATGAAAGAATAGAAGAAAATGTAAAATATATCATGGGAAAAACAAGTGATCTGGAAAATAGAACCAGGAAGATAATATGAGAATCACTGAACTACCTGAAAGCCATAATCAAAAAGAAGACCTGGACAGCATCTTTCAAAGAATTATCAAGGAAAACTGTCCTGATGTCCTGGAATCAGAGGGAAAAATAGGCATTGAAAGAATCCATCAATTACCTCAGGAAAGAGATCCTAAAATAAAAACTCCAAGAAACAATGGTCAAATTTCAGAACTAACAGGTCATGGAAAAAATACAAGTGACCAAAAAAAAAAACAAACCAAACAAACAATTAACTGCATAGGAAGTGGCAGTTACAATATTAAAGGATCTGAGGCCATGGAACATCATATTCAGGAAGGCAAAGGAGCTAGGACTACAACCGAGAATCACTTACACAGCAAAATTAAGCATGATACGCCAAAGGAAAAAATGGTCATTCAATGAAATAGAAGAATTTCCAGCTTTCATATGAAGACTAGAACTAAACCAAAAATTTGATTTCCAATATCAAGACTCAAGAGAAGCATAAACAGGTAAAAAGGGAAAAGAAAACAGAAGGGATCCAATAGAACTAAACTATTTACATCCTTACACAGGAAGATGATACTTGTAATTCTTAAAAAATGTATTACTAATAGTATAGCTAGAAGGAGTATACATTGACAGAGGTTGAGGTATAATGTAAATTTGAGGGAATGACATTTTTAAAAAATTAAGGGATGAGAAAGGAGTACAAGGCGTGTAGAAGGAAGGGAGAGGTAGAATGGGACAAATTATTTCACTTGAAGAGGAGCATAAGACTTATTACAGTGGAGAAGATAAGAGGGTCGGCAACAAGCATTGAACCTTACTCTCATGAATATTGGCACAAAGAGAGAATTATATACACAATAAGCTGAATATATAAATCTATCTTACCCAACAGGGAACTCAAAGTGGGGGGAGACTAACTAAAGGGTGGGGGGAGACTAACTAAAGGGTGGGGGGAATGTGAGTACTTACATAAAGGAGGGCAGATGAGGGGAGATGGTAGACAAAAGTAAAACACTGCTGAGGAGGGAAAGGGTGAAAGGAGAGAGAGGACAAACAGGAGGAAGAATAAGATGGAGAGAAATACACAGGTAATAATCATAACTGAATGTGAAGGGGATGAACTCTCCCATAAAAGATAAGTGGGTAGCAGGGTGGATCAAAAATCAGAATCCTACAATATGTTGTTTACAAGAAACACACTTGAACCAGAGAGACATACATGGAGTAAAGATAAGTGGCTGGAGAAGGATGTATTACACTTCAACTAAAGTAAATAAAGCAGGGGTAGCAATCTGGTTCTCAGACAAAGTAAAAGTAAAATTAGACCTAATTAAAAGAGATAACAAAGTAAATTAAATTATGCTAAAAGGTACCATAGACAATGAAATAATATCAGTACTAAATATATATATGAACCAAGTGATATAGCATCCAAATTCTTAAAGAAGAAGTTAAGTGAGTTACAGGAAGAAATAGGCAGCAACACTATACCAGTGGGGCAACTCAATTGTCCCCTCTCAGAACTCGATGAATCCAACCAAAAAATAAAGAAGAAAGAAACTAAGGAGGTTAATAGAATATTAGAAAAGATAAATATGGCAGACCTCTGGCATGATTTAGACATAAAGGGTGAAATTATAAGTAAAATATAAGAGCAAAGAATAGTCTACCTGTTAGATCTATGGGGAGGGGAAGAATTCATGACCAAACAAGATAGAGAACATTATAATATGTAAAATAGATCATTTTGATTATACTAAATTAAGACATTTTTGTACAAATAAAACCAATGAAACCAAGATTAGAAGGAAAGCAGAAAGCTAAGAAACAATCTTTGCATCAAGTGTCTGTGATAAAGGCCTCATTTTTTATATAGAGAGAACTGAATCAAATTTTTTAAGAACAGAAATAATTCCCAGTTGATAAATGGTCAAAGGATGTGAAATAAATAAATCTATATCTATAGGCATATGAAGAAATCTATATCTATAGGCATATGAAGAAATGCTGTAGATTACTTTTGATTACAGAAATACAAATTAAAACAACTCTGAAGTACCACCTCACCCCTATCAGTTTGACTTATATGACAGAAAAGGAAAATGTTAAATGTTGGAGAGGATGTGGGAAAATTGGGAAACTAATACACTGTTGGTAGAGTTGGGAAATGATCTAACCATTCTGGAGAGCAATTTGAACTATGCCTAAAAGGCAACCAGACTGATATATTTTGATCCAACAATGCCACATCTCTATCCCAAAGAGAACATTAAAAAAGGGGAAAGAAACCACATGTACAAAAATATTTGTACCAGCTCTTTTTGTGGTTTTGTAAAATGAGCAGAACCAGGAAAATGCTGTACACAGTATCAGCAACATTGTGTGACGATTAACTATGAATGACTCAGCTTTTCTCATAAACAATGATCCAAGACAAAATACAAAGGACTCAATAAGAAAAATGCTATCCATATCCAGATAAAGAATTGGACTGCAGATCAAACCATATTTTTTTCACTTACTTTTTTCTTTCTTGTATTTTTTTTTCCTTCTTATCTGTTTCTTCTTTCACAACTATGACTAATATGGAAATACTTTTCTATGATAGCGCAACTATAAACTATATCAAAGTGTCCACCATTTTCAGAAGAGGGGAGGGGAGGGAAGAAGGGAGATGAATTTGTAACTCAAAATCTTGTGGAAATGAATGATGTAAACTAAAAATCAACAAAACTTATTTTAAAAAATGAATGCTGAAAATTTTCTTGTCATGTAAGTAGGGGGAAAATAAAATAGTATTTAAAAAAAAATAAAAAGTATGCTACACAATGCTCCCATTTTTTTTCCCCTCTGATCCTTTTTCTCTATCATACCCTCAGCCCCTCAGAGGCAGGTATTAGGAACAAAGTTATCTGATTAAACTAATTCAAACTGAAGGGTAAATAAGAGCCTTACCAGTGGTGTTCAATGTTTAACAATGACCTCTCTGAAAGCTGGACACACTTAAAGTTTAATCTGCATTATTAACATTTTCTCCATTACTTCCTTAAGTCTAGACAATCAACAAAACAATAAATCAAACCCTGTTTTGTATTGTTTGCTGATTTCAGAAGAATAAATGCTCACACTGACTATTTAATATTTGGCACAACTTTCTTGATGAAGCCCATGATCTGGCAACAGGTTAACACAGTTCTGGCTTCACCCTAGAGTTCCAGTTCAGTGTCCCTAATTGTCTGCTGGATGTAACATCTTTATTTCCAACTTATCATCTCCACAAATGAATTCTTGATTTTTTCCCTCAAAATTCTGCCCTTTTCCTAACTTCTACTTCTACTGATGGCATCATCATATTCCTAATCATTCAGACTCTTAAGTCCCAAGCTACCCTTTTTTCTTGCTTCATTCATAACCTCTACATAGAATTATTCAGCTGCTTTGTTGATCATCATTTTCAGTCAGGTCCACCTCTATGGGCCCCCATCTGGGGGTTTTCTTGGCAATGATATAGGAGCGGTTTCCCATTTCATTCTCCAGCTCATTTTTGAATGGAGAAGGCAAGGCAGTTAGGGTTAAGTGACCTGCCCAAGGTCACACAGTGTGTCAAATGTTGGAGACTGGATTTGAACTCAGGTCCTCTTGACTCCAGGGCTGGTGCTCTATTCACTGTGCCATTTAGCTGCCCTCCAGCTCATTTTATAGATGAAGAAATGAGGCAAGCAGGGTTAAGTGACTTGCCCTGCACATTTATAGTATGTATCTAAGGCCAGATTTGAACTCAGGAAGACTCATCTTCCAGACTCTAGATCCAGCACTTTATCCACTATCCTACCTTGTTGCCCAATGTTGATTATATCTTTAAAATTTCTCCCACATTTGTCAACTACAGGCCCTTCCCATGGCAAGCACCCTAGTTTAGACACTCATTCCTTCTTCCCCTTTATTATTATAAAAGACTCTCAATTGTTTTTTCTGTAGCCCAGTTCATCCTTGAGTAACTTTCCTACTCTCCTGTTAGTTTCCCTCTAAATTTGTTAGTAGCCAAATAAAGTATAAACCTTCAGCCCTGGCTTGGAAGATGAGCAATACAAAGACTGATTTTTCTGGCTATATCTCAAATTCCCCTTTGGGTTCTACATTCTAGCCAAACATAATGCCCTCTACTGTCTTTGAGTACTGCCATGCCTTTGCTCATCTTATTTCAATTTTCCAAATGGTACTTGAGAGTAGGTATCAGTGGAAGTATGTCGTTCCTTTCAATGTTCCTCTCAAAGGCTATTTGCTCCATGAAACCTTTTTTGATCCTCTCTCCTTGCCCAGCCCATGACCACTGTAGGTGAAAGTGATCTCTCCCAGTGGAGCCAATATGGTGGTGTAGGAGCAACAACATATCGCAGCTCTCACAGAGCCACCCCAAAATACCCATAAAATATGACTCTAAACTAATCCTAGAACTCCAAAATGCATACAAATATACTTTCCACTAAAGTCAGCTCAGCTACGAGGAACCATATCAGCAATGCGAACCAAAACTAGCCTGGCCTGAAGCCTTGGCTGAGCCCCAGGGGTGGCTGGAAAAGAGGAGCCAAGCCCCGGCTGCAGCTTCAGGTGAGTGGATTGGTGGCAGCTGCAGCAGTGTCCAGAATTAGGTCAGTGGGACTTGCGAGGTCATGGGAGAAAAGCGGTCTGGCTGAAATGCATCAAGGTCTGAGAAGTGAAAGGCAGAGGTTCTACACCCACCTCCACATTGCAGCTTCAGTGCCCTTGGCCTGCAGACTTCGGGGGGACCAAGCAATTGTTCAGAGGCCAAGTGCTCTTGCATTGAGTGGCCTGGATCCAGATCGCGGTCTTGGGCTTTGGTCTTGTGGTCGTTTTTCCTTCAGTGAGCTAGAAGTGGAGGAGGGACCCAGCACCTTCCTGAGAGCTCCAGCAGCTGAGAGGACCCCAGTGATTTGGAAGAGAGCTTTCCCCTCTGGAAGCACAGCTCCACCGAGATTTAAAAAAAAAAATCACAGACTGACCAACCATGAATAAGAATAAGCATAAGAAGCAAAGTAAGAACAGCAACCAAACCCTAGATTCCTTCTTTGGGGAAGAGAAAGACCAAGGCAGAGAGAGGGAGGAGGACAGTGCAGCCAGAGCTCCCCCACCAGGG
>CM053581.1:105970805-106008499 GCA_028627135.1 Pseudochirops cupreus | reverse complement strand
CACCCATCCTGTTCAAAATTTGTTGTTCTATGGCTGACAAACCTTCTCTAGGGATCTTTGTTACCCACAGTCAAGTTTCCCAATCAGCATATTAGCATATGGAGTAGAAAGAATATGACTTTACTGACACATAAAATGCCTCATTCTATTTCAAGCTATAGAAGATATTCTATTATGATATGTTCAGTTTAAGTCAAAGTCATTTATATACTTGGATCTACCCTTTAGAGCTCCTGGTCTGAGATCCTTTCATTCTAAATGTTTCCATCTTTCAATGTCTGTGCATACCGAAACAGAAGAAATAACAACTTAATGAGGAAGAAAAAAATGGCAGTCTGTAAAGCCAAGCACTAGCAGCTTTCCAGAGTATTGCTGCTGTGAACAGCTTTCAAGGTTCTGATTACACAGCATAGTGAAATCTCTATTTTTTCAGGAACAGACTAAGACAAAACATTTACAGAAATCAAAATAGAGCACTCACAATGTTATGGCATAACAACTTATCACTAAAATGGCCACATAGTTTTCACCAAAGTGGCCAAGTAGTTTTAAACAAAGTACATTCATTTGGTAACTCAATCATTTAATAAGTGGCCCTGGAGTCAGGAGGACCTGAGTTCAAATCTGGCCTCAGACACTTAACATTTACTACCTGTGTGACCTTGGGCAAGTCACTTAACCCCAACTGCCCAGCCTTCCCCCTTCCAAAAAGGAAAAAAAAATCCCCCAAAACAAATTATTAATTTGTGATCCACCCATTTCCTTTCAGAAAACAAGATTTGATTTAGCTCAGCTAATATTGGGCAGCCAGACAATGAGTCCTCATCAATTCCTCTTCTTAATCTTAACTATGACTCTCTTGGCTTCAGTTTTCTTATCTGCAAATAAAGGGCCTCAGATTTGTGGCAAATGATAATCATGTCAGCAGAGTATGAGGACTGGAGAAGAGAAAATTTCCCTTAGTGCCCTGATAGGGTTATTGAAGAGAGAAGAAAGTTGTTCCCTCCCTCTAGGGAGGGAAAGGGTAGAGTTGCAGAGAGACAGATTTACAGTTGGCATGGCAAAGAACTTCCTCACAGTAAGAAAAGTTCTCAAAGAGGAATCAGTTCTGTAGAGTGGTAGTAGGGTCTCCTCACCAGAGATTTTTCAGCAAAGGATGGATGACTATTTGCTGGGAATAATTTGGAGATTCTTTTCAACATACATCTTGGACTAGATGGTCTCTTAAGTTTCTCCTAACACTTGATAGACTGACTTTATAAACAGATGACCTCTAAAATTAGTTCTAGCTCTAATATTGTTGTTGTTGTTTGTTCTTCAGTCTTTTAGAGGACCATGGCATCAGGAAAATGATGGCACGACATGCCAATGAATTGGACAAGATCAGACGAGACTGAACAAGACTAGAGATGGTTCCAGATAGAGTGAGAGACATTTAGCCCTAATGTTGTATGATTTATGGATTCAAAGATCAAATAAAGAGACTATCAAGCAATGAAGAAGGAACTAAATAAGAAAAAGAAAAACCTTGGTCTTAGTACCTTTGCTTATAGAGTCAGAAATAATTGAAAAGATGTCTGGGAAAGTACTTTTCTACTTTTTTTCATTACTTTAATCAAATACCTCTACTCTCATTTTTTCTGTGGGTTTTTTCAATCATCCTTAATTGAGAATGGAGGCAAGCCTCCTTAATTGACACTAAGTACAAAAGTCAAAGTTCTCCACCCCCAGGTCACATTGTCTTAATCTCTTTAATCAAAAAAGTCCTCTTTTTTCTTAGTTGGAGAAGTCCTTAAGTCAATCATCTAAATGTAAAGATCAGAGTTCTCCAGACCTAGGCCACAGTAAGTTATGATTTTCTCAGTTTGCATTAAATACTCAAGGAGAGGTCTTTTCATCTTGACTTGAGGCAGGCTCTCAACTTCCATGATTCCTCTTCCATGTTCCCAGCTCCTGCCCAAATCTATCCAACTGCCACCTGGGTTCAAAGGCAGAGAGCTCTCAGTGCTTTGTCCAGCTTCTTGTGCAGTTCCTGTTCCATATTGAAGCCCACAGTGTCTGGTTCACCTCAAGTCCTCCACAGTTTCTGTTCCTGGGAAGACAAAGCTTAACAATGCCACAATAACATTCATGCACATTGCTGGCATCCTCATCAATTCACTTTCTGCCTGTGTAATTAACATAGACCCAACAACAAAGTTTGAGGAATCAATACAAATCATCAGTATAGTCTCAGGACCTCTGAAAATATCACAGGGCTTCTGTAACAACAGCACCATCCTCTATTAGCAGATGAATCTGACAAAGCAACATCAGAATAGACAGAAAAGTACAAACACCCCAGCTATGCCTCCTCCCAGTCCTCTTCTCTTCTCATTTCTTCTCAATTCTCAGTTCAGCCCTCAGTTCTCATTTTTTTCTCAGTTCTTCCCAGTTCTCAGTTCTCTTTTCTCTCTCTAGCAGTAGTGGCCCAGCCTCCAGATACTTGCTCCCAGCAGTTCTGGCCTCTCTCAGCTTGGGCTTTTCCTTATATATGGTATTATCTCCTTCCTCTTCTGTCCCTTCCTGTTATGGCAACAAGTCCATTCCACTGTGGGATTCACAAGTTCTGGGCCTTAATACTTGACACAATCATGAACTTGCAACAAGGTACTAAGTACCTGTTTGATTTGCAAATACAAGGGGCAGGGAAATTCTTCAAATTCTCATTACCATTACATAGTCCCACTCTCATCAAAACAAGATGGGACCAAATAAACAAGGAGAGGAAGGAATGATGCAAACGGTTCTCTGAAAGTCTGTCCCAGTTTTGAGATGGATGCTTTAAAAAAATAATATTTTATTTTCCCTTAGGTACTTGTAAAAACAATTTTTAGTATTTGTTTTTAAAACTTTGAGTTCCAAATTTTCTCCCTTCCTCCCTTCCCAATACCCTGTCATTGACAAGGCAAGCAATTCTTATATAGGTTATAAATGTGTAGTCACATAAAACATTTCCACAATAATCATGTTGTGAAAGAAAACATTGACCAAAAACACCCCCAAAACCTCATGAAAAACAAAGAGAGCAAAAGAAAAGCATGCTCCAATCTGTATTCAGACTCCATCAGTTTTTTTCTTGGGAGATAGATAGTATTTTTCACAAATCCTTCAGAATTGTCTTGGATCATTGTATTGCTGAGAACAACTAAGTCATTCACTAGCTGACCATCTTACAATATTGCTGTTACTTTGTACATAGTACATTTCACTTTGCATCAGTGCATATAGTCTTTCCAGGTTTTTTTTTCCTGAGATCATCCTGCTTACCATTTCTTAGAGCATAATAGTATTCCATTGTAATCACATTCTACAATTTGTTCAGCCATTCCCCAATTGATGGGTTTCCTCTCAATTTCCAATTCTTTGCCACCAGAAAAGAGCTGCTATAGGCATTTTTGTACATATAGGTCCTTTTTATTTTTGTTTTCTTTTTTAATCTCTTTTGAGATATAAACCTAGTAGTAGTATTGCTAGGTCAAAGAGTATGCTTGGTTTTATAGATCTTTGGGCATGGCTCTAAATTGTTCTACGTAGTGGTTGAATCAGTTCACAATCCCACCAATAGCATATTCATGTCTCTTTTTTCCCACATCCCTTCCACCATTTGTCATTTTTTTCTACCCTTTTAGCCAAATTAATAGGCATAAGGTAGTACTTTAGAATTATTTTAATTTGCATTTCTCTGATCAATAGTTAGAGTATTTTTTCCATATGGCTATAGATAGCTTTGATTACTTCAGCAGATACTTTTTTCTTCAAGAATTGATGGAAGGGAATATTCAGAAAGCAATGATGTACCTCTCCCAAATCAACAAGTCATCAAGCTTTTATGAAACTCCTACTATCTACCAGGCATAATACTAAGAGCTGAGGCTACAAAGGAAGATGAAGAAGGAGGAGGAGGAGGAGAAATCATCATCCCTGCTCAGAATGAGCTCATAGTCTAAGGGGGGGGCAATTTACAAATTATTTTGTACAAATAAGAACTATGCAGGATAATTGGAGATAATCACAGAGGGAAGGTGCTAGCACTAAGGACTGGCAAGAAGGGTTTCTTCTAGAAGTGGAAATTTAGCTGTGACTTGAAGAAAACCAGGGAAGATAGGAAATGGGCCTGACAGCCAGAAAATTTGCCTACTTTTGGAATATGGAAGGTCTTATTCAAGGAAGAATAAAAGGGCCAGTTTGCCTGAATCAGATGGTATGTGTAGAGAAGGTATAAGAAGATTGAAATAGTAAGAAGGGTCTGAAAGTCAAGCTGAGGATTTTCTTTTTGATCCTGGAGGTAACAAGAAGTCATCGTAGTTTACTGAGTAAGGATGTGACATGATCAGAGCTTTAGGAAGATCATTTTGCCAGTTGAGTCTAAGGTGGACTGGAGAGGGGAGAGTTGTGAGGTAAGAAAACCAACCAAAACATTACAAACCATTACAACCTATTGTCATAGGTCAAATGTAAAGTTATGATGTTCTTCACCAAAGTCCTGGCAACTTTAGAGGAGAAAAAGAGAAATATTTGAATGATACTGTGAAGAATTGAGAATGACAATGTGTTTGTGGGCCTTGATGACTCGACTTGGACAGTGGACATGCCTTCAAACATAAGAAGAAAGTAAGGAAGAGGGAAGGATTTTGAGGGGAAAAGAATGAGTCCTGTTTTGGAAACGTTGAGTTTAAGATGCCTATGTGATGTTCAGTTTCAGAGGTCTAATAGGTAGTTGGAGAAAGGGTGGGGCTAATTTGTAAATCATATGCAATGAGATGATAATGATATAAAATGAAATGATAATCAGCATGTGAGCTGGTGAGATAACCAAGCAAAATAGTATTCCATCATAATCACATACCACAATTTGTTCAGCCATTCAGCAGTTGTTGGGCATCTCCTCAGTTTCCAATTCTTTGCCACCAGAAAAGAGCTGCTATAGGTATTTTTTATATAGGGACAGGGAGAATAGAAAGTGCCTAAGAAAGCCTTTAGAGACACCAGCAGTTAGTGGCGATGACCTGGATGAATATCAAACAAAAGAGACTGAGAAAGAGATGTCAGATAGGTAGTAGGAGAACTGGAGGGCAGTGCTGTGAAAACCTAGACAAAAGAGAGTACTGAGAAGAAAAAGGGTGATCAAGAGTTTCAGAGGTTACAGAGGACAAGGGGGATGTGAATTGAGAAAAGGCCATTAGATTTTACAGTGAAGAGGATGTTGTAACTTTGGAGGAATAGCTTCAGTTACAAGAGGTCAGAAATACAGTATAGAGTTAAGAAGAGAGAGAATAGAAAGGGAGGCATCCTTTGTAGCCCATGTGCTCAAGGAGTTTATGCATTAAAGTGAGGAGAGGCTTGGAATGATACCTAGCAGGGCTAGACAGATCAAATGAGGATTTTTTATAGATGTGTATATTTGTAGGCAGAAGGGAATAAGTCAGAACATGGAGACTGATGGTATGATAGTGAGAAAGCAGGAATGATAAAAGCACAAAATTGTAGCAGAGAAATATAATCAAATATTATTGTGTACTGAGAAATAAGAAATATGAAGAATTCAGTGAAACTTCAAAAAAACATGCATGAACTGATCCAGAGTGAAGTTTTTGTAAGAGAATAATTTTCATTATGACCATAATAATGTAATGGAAAAGGACCTCACATGACTTCAGTATTCTTTGATAGGGAGAATAATGGTCAACAAATGCAGTGGTTAACTCTATGTACCTTCTTCTCCTAGTCAGATTTTGGAATCCTTTGACTTCAAGACTCAGTTCAAGTTTTATCACCCTATTGTAAACTAACAGTGGCTCAGATTTCTACAGTATTTTGAGATTGACAAAGCGTTTTCCTCACTATTGGCCTGTGAGATAGGTAGCACATAACCCCATTTCATTTATGACTAAGCTGAGATTCACAAAGGGAAAACTATTTGCCCAGAATCACATATCAATCAGAGTCAGGATTCAAACCCAAGTTTCTTCACTCCATCTCAAATACTCTTTCCTGTGAAGAGTACTGCCTTCTCTGATACACTCCCACCGCCACACCTGTTTTCCCTCACATGTAATTTTTTTTTTCTTTTCAAAAAATTTTATGACTTTTTTTTTCCTTATGTAAGATTAAATAGGGGCAGATAGACCAGTAGGCCATAGTAGAACTAGATATAGTTATTGTATGACCTGACTATAATAATAAAAGTAATAATAATCCTACCACTAGTTAACATTTTTATAGTATTTATTATGTGCTAGGCAATGTGCTAAGCAATTTGCAATTATTATTTCATTTAGTCCTCAAAACAGCCCTGGGAGGTAAGTGATATAATCATCTCCATTTTATAGATGAGGGAACTGAGGCAAACAAAAGTTAAGCGACTTGCCCAGGGTCACACTAGTAAGACACTTATAACTAAGTGTCTGAGGTCATATTTGAATTCAGGTCTCCTGACTCCAGGCCCCAAGCTCAGCCACCCTGCTGCCCCTGTAGTCTATGATGTTATGGAAATGTCATTACACATCCAGCCAAATGACAATACTTGTCTTTACTATGTAAGATATGCCTTGTGTCTAATTGCTTATGTTTATTGATGCATGTGGTAATTACTGTATATTTGTGTTCCATCGATATATTTGCCTGGTAGCTATGCATAATTTTGCAGTTAGTCTATTTGCATATATGCTTCTGTTTATGCATATTCTGCTATTATGTAGACCTACAGATGTCATTATTGCTTTGCTTTCTTTTGGTGATTATGCATATTAGCTTGTATGGATATGCATATACCATGGTGAAATGTACTTGTAATATGGGTCACACTAGAAAGCTATTCAGAATTCTAGATTGTGGATGTATATGCCCCAAAGCCCTACAGTTAATTTGCTGGAGACAGCAAAATTTTAACTGTGGGGAGAATATAAAGGTGTGTCCCAATCATTCTGCTTTTGTACCTTGTAAAGGTTATAAAAGATTGAATAGATTCCTTGAATTCTATAAGGGATGTGAAACTTTGATGAGCTTACCTGCATGTTAAAAGGTCAGGAAAACATCTAAATGACCATCAGAGACAATAAACTTTCTCCCAGGGCATAAATTGCCTCTTTATTTTTTTGCTACACACTTTTGCAGGAACCAACAGCAAAGAATTATAGTTAAACAAACAAACAAGCAAACCATCATCACCTGAACCTCAGTGGGATTGATGATTATTGGATGACTTTCCATTGCCTCGTTATATCTGTCAACCAACAGAGTTTGACCCAAGAAAGACAAATGAATAAGGTTGTCTCTGAGTTTATTTTCTCTCAAATTGGCTGGCGTGCACGCAGAGTCACAGGCAAGGCTGAGCTCCCTTCGGGATTGAGGTATACAGTGTATATATCCTTCAAAGAGTAGGTGTTCCTGAGGGGTACCAATCAAGTCTTGATTGGTTGACACACTGGAAGGTGGGCTACATTAAAATGAGGGTATTGAGGCATGTGACAGGTCACCTAAATCTTGGCCACAGCAACGTCAATTTCCATATCATATGTCTTGACAATAGGGAGAATCAACATTTTCTAGACCTGTCTGAGTAAACACAGTGAGCAGGAATACACCCATTAGTCCAAATTTAGAGTTTATTCCTCTGTCTGATTAGATCTTGGCCTGGGTAAAGCCCAAGGAAGATTTCTCAAAGGTTAGTTTCTGGATAAAGGTCCTTCTGGCAGAAATTCATGATTAAGCAAACGCTGCAAGGATTGTAGTTATGTCTGGCTTGATGTATGCTCAGTCTGCCTCCTGATTAGCTGATTCTGATTCACAGGTCCATTCAGCTTCCTCTGGACAGTAAGGAAACTCAAGCAGATCAATGTGATTAGTAGGGACATCAATCATTCCACTTCCATAATTTTCATGATTTTTACATATTCTACCTGCAGAGGTAAAGATATGAGAAGTGCATTAAAAGGTTAACATAAGTCTCTATGTAATCTCTAACAAAGAAGACCTACATGTAAATAGGAGGTTGCTGAGAGGACCTGAGACTACCTTGCTCACCTAACTCCTGCCTTGGAGGTGATAAGCCTCAGAGCTAAGCTCCTTTGGAAACAGTAGTTGGAAGTTTCCACAAGTTCTTAGGGAATGATTCCTGCTCTTTCTAAAAGAGAAGAAAGGTCCTAGCTGAGAACTGAATCTGACTCATGACTTTTGTCTTGCCACTGGACTTCAATGACCCTGGATGAAAAAGTGAGACTGATGACTGTGCTTCATGTAAATCTAATCCATGCACAAATCAAGGCATCACCCTCGTGAGGTCATTGGTCCTCTTCCAGAACAAAGGATCAACAACAACAGCAACACCAAGAAGGTTTCTGCACGAGTCTCCACCTAGAGAGAAGGACCTCCAAAGCAGGGGAGTGACAAACTTGTCCACACGTATTTATTGCACATGTGCCTCACTACTGTTACGATCTAATTATTCCTCCCGCGGATGCTGTGTTTGTTTGTGGGAAGGAGTAAACCAGGCTCTTAGGAGAAGATTTTGCATTAACTGTCTTTTCCATGTTATCTCAGAGTGGCGATCTCTGCCCTCTATGGACCCAACTTGCCAAATTCGAGCAGAAATTAGGGAATGTTGCTCTATCTCCTCCTCTTTCTTTTATTTTTTCAAAAAGCTGGGGCAATTTACTTTTTGTCCTCTACAATTTTCAATTTTGATTTGAAATATAGCTCCGAAAAATGGGCTTAAAAAGCCCATTGTGTTTTAAAAGAAGCTACTTGACTAGGTCTTTAAACCCAAATAACTCTGACTTTCCCTGAATGGCCAGTAATAGCCTCAATCCAAACCTCTGTGGCTCATTGTTCAGATTGTAATGTTTTAGAATAAGTATAAATAGCAATCGTTTTCTGTTCAGGTCAGAAACACTTGAAGATCTTCTCCTCCTAGAATGGTATCTTTATGATGGTAAATTGAACCGTCTTTTATCTCAATTCTTACCTACGCCTTACACATTGAATGGACTTGATCTTAGACAGACTGAGACCTGGGAAAGATCTTAATTTAGAAATGCCAAGTTTATCCACAGTATTCTGGGCCATCACCAATTGTCTTGACCTTTGTCTTGCTACTGGACTTAGATGACTCTGGAGGAGAAAATGAGGCTGATGACTTTGTTCAGCTCTGCCTTACTTAAATTTAATCCATTGACAAGTCAAGACATCACTGCCATGATGTCATTGGTCCTCTTGAAGAAGTAATGAAGAGAAACAATACTTCTCTCCCAAGTTACCAGTGATCTTGTAGTTAATAAGATCAAAGACAAATTCCACTGTTCGGCATTGATAGCCTTTCATAACTGAGCCTCTCCTTCATTTCTAGTCTTCCTACCCTTTATTCCCCTCCACAGTATTCAGTCCAACGACACTGTCTCCTGGCTGTGATACTCCCATATTTCAGTTATGGGCATTCTCTCTGACTTTTCTCTATGCCAAGAACAATCCCTCCTCATTTCTACTTACTGGCTTCCTTGGCTTCGTTTAAGTCCCAACTAAAATTCCATTTTCTACAGGAAGCCTTTCCCAACCCCTCTGACTTCTAGTGCTTTCCTTCTCTTAATTATTTCCTGTTTATGCTGTAGATAGCTTGTTTGTATAAATTTGTTTGATTATTGTCTTTCCCATTAGATTGTAAGCTCTATGAGGGCAGGGACTGTATTTTGCCTCTTATCATATCCCTAAAATTAGCACAGCGCCTGGCACATAGTAGGTGCTTAATAAATGTTTATTGACCAATGACATCTGAAGAAAAGGTAAAGACTGGAGATTCTACCCTTGCGTTTCCTTGGGGAGATTTGTCCAATAATTGGAAGATAGCATAGAGACTCACTGAACTCATGTAAGAACCATCTGTTCCATGTGATAAAACCATGAATAGTGTCAGAAAGCTTTGGGGAGAAGAGAGAGAGGAGTAAAAAAAGATGTGAGGTCACTTTCCCCTGTTTATCTAATGAGAGTCACAGAGCATCCATAGAGCAGCCAAAATGCACAGGACTTGTGGGTAAAGGCCATGGCTTGTAAAGTCATTATATTAAATATGATGCATGATTGGGAATTTATCTAAATTTTTTTTGGGGGGGTTTATATTAATTTATGTAACATGCCATGAACTGCATGGCAGCAAGTGGGGTGTCAGTTGCCACATTCTAAAGGCTATGTGTTTGCTTTTGTGGAAGTTTTTCAGTTATGAGGCAAGAAGGTGAGAAAATCTCCCTAGATAATTTACCTATTCTTTTTGTGTCCCAGGTGAGTCTCTGACATAAGGATCTCTTACAGAAAAAAAAAAAGGCCCACTCCTTGTGCTCACAGAACTTATAGCAGAGAGGGAATTAGTAGCACATACAAAGATAATTATAATGCCCATTAGAATGTGATTCCTTCGTGGACAGTGCCTATTACTTCACTGGTACAGGGAAGTTCAGTTGAGGAAAATTCTTCGAATTATATCAGTGCAGATTTTTACTAAAATGCCGATGCAAATCTTATATTCTGCTTTCCAAAATCTCAGAAGATTGTCCAAGGCACTGAGGTTAGATGACTTGCCCACCATGTCAGAAGTAGGACTTTATTTAACCTGAGGCCAAGACTGGCACTCCATCTACTATACCATATTGCTCCTTTTTCATGTCATTCCTATATAAAATATTTCAAAAGAAAGGTAAATCTATATTTGGGGTAGGAAAATTATTTCTATGTGAGGGAATCAGAGGTTTCAGGGTAAAGAAGGCACTTACATGGCATAATGAAAAGAGAGCTTGCCTTGCCTTTGGAGTAGAGCTCCTAAATTCTAAACCCATCACTGATGCTTACTTTTGGAGCAACCTTTGAGAAGTCAATTAACTTCCTGGCCCTCAATTTCCTCATCTTCAGAATGTGGGTTGGACCATATGTTAAGGTCCCTGTCAGCTACAGATCTATGGCCCTTGGGAATGTTTGATGAAAGGGGAAGAGTCTATTTAGATATAATGGGTAAAGGGCAAGGGAATAGATCCCAGGCATAGGAAATAGCCTCTATCAACCTAAGATAAGAGCAGATGATGGGATGGAATCAGAGACCAGCTAGCCAGTCTAGTTTGACATAGAGTAAATCATAGAGTGAATGAAGAGCAGTAGTAGTTAAGGAGAGTGGAAAGGTCATTAGGAATCACATCTATGGATGACCTTGAGTGCCAACAGTAAGTTAATTTGTGTTTCATCTCCTTATATTCAATGAGAAACCACTGAAAATTTGTGAACAGTTGTCATGTGATCAGACATGAGCATTAGAAAGATTACATAGATGCAAAGTTATAAGACAACTCCAAAAGACTCATGATAGAAAGGGCTATCCACATCCAGAGCAAGAACTACAGTCTGAATGCAGATTGAAGCAAACTAGTCGCTCTCTCTCTTTTGTGTTGTTTCATTCCTTCTTTTTCATTGTTCACTCCATTGGTTGTAACTCTTCTTTACAGCTTGATTAATGTTTAATGTGTCGGACAATATATTGAATTGCAGTTGCCATGGTGGGGGGGAGGTGGGAGAAGAGGGAGGGGGAGAAAATTTGGAACTCAAGAGACTGTGGAACTGAATGTTGTAAATTAAAAGTAAATAAATAATAAAAAAGAAAGATTGCATAGGCACTGGTATGAGCTGGGCACTGGAGAAGATAGTCTGTGGGTAATGACACTAATTAGGAGGTTATATTAGTCCAGGTGTGAAAAAGAATGAATCTGATTTTTTTTTTTGATGAGGAAGCCGCAGTAGTGGAAAACAGAAGACAGATGTGAGAGGCATTGGTGAGATAGGGTCAATAGAACTTGGCCATTGTTTAGATGTCAGGGATGATAGAGATCAGAATGTTGCCTCTTTAGGCACAGGGATTAATTCATTTTTGTATTTGTATCCTGGCACCTAGCACAGTATCTGGTATATAGGAGGTACTCACTAAATGGTTGTTCAAATGAAGGAGGAAGAGTCAAAAACCTCTGAAATTTCAGACCTGAATGATTCGTAAGATGTTGGTGCCATCAGCAGCAAATAGGAAGCATAGAGAAAGGACAGACTATTTTATGCATCATGCAATTCCGGGCAGCCGGGACATAGTGAAACAAGTCCTGACTTTGGAATTAAAATACCTAAATTTAGATCTTGGTTCTATGACTCATTATCAAGAGACTTCTCTCTCTCAGTTTCTGCATTTGGAAAATGGGAAGAAAATGCTTGCACGGCAGTATCTTTGCATGGAATCAATGAGCTAATGAATGTGAATCCTTTTGCAGACCAGAAACTGCTATGTAAACACCAGTTATTGCTATTCTTCCTTCCTAGTTCTAGTGGCACCCTTCTTTAAAAAATCTTCACACTTAATAGTATTTTTTCCAATTACATGAAAAAATAATTTTCAACATTCACTTTTATAAGATTTTGATTTCCAAATTTTGTCTGTCCCCACCCACCTTCTGAAGACAGCAAACAATCTGATATAGTTTATACATGTGCAATCATATTAGAGATATTTCCAAATTAGTCATATTGTGAAAGAAGAATCAGAACAAAAGAGAATCTAGTGATAGCTTTTTAATTTAGGGACTGTGCTTATCCTACCTGGCACTGCTATCATTTTGCATGTGTATGGTCTGTGTTCCTAGCAAATCTGGTATCTCTCTGATGATTGAAAATATCATGTCTCTCTGTGCCTTCTTTAGTAACTAGTTCAGTAACTTACACATTTAGCACAGGCCTTTCAGTAAATACTTGCTTGCTTACTAATTTAAATATTGATCCAGGGAAATGTAAAAAATTCTTGACATTTAAAAAATATACTGAGATATCAGGAGGCAGTTACTGATGCATTTTTTTTTACTTTCCAACAACACATGCTTAAATATTCAAAGCTATTAGCTACTGCTGAGCCCAGGATGCCAGATAAATGTATCTCCTCCATCTCTGTATTCTCAGTTTCCAACTCATTATTTTGGAAAGCCCTTTGGTCCCTGTAAGGTGCTATATATAAATCTAATTCAGCTCATCAGTAATTTTGTATGTGTTCTTCCAGTTCTGCATTTGAGCCTTGAGTGAGTTCCATCGGATTATCACTTACAGATCAGATGCTTAGGAGAGGATAGGAGAAAGTGATGTTGGTGGTAGTGGTGGGGGATGTTGCCCTCTGGGATTTATATTCTGTTTTTTTGTTCTCTTTTCTTGCTTTCACCTATAAACTGTATAGGTGACATTAATCTTCTGTGCTAAGTTCTGCGAGTGTGGCTCAAAAAAACCTTAAAATCAAGAGATAGAAGGCACCTGAGAGGTCACTCAGTGCAACCCTCCCATTTGACAGGTGAGGAAACTGAGTCTCAGTAAGAGCAAAAGGATTATTTTAGGTCACAAAATTAGTACTAAGGGCTAGGTCCTCTGCACCCTTCCACAATGCTTCATTGACAAGGAAGCACCACACAGTGGAGAGACCACTGGTCTTAGCAATCAGGGCAGCCCAGATTGGAGATCTTGCTCTGATGTCTCTGGGCAATTTATTTAATTTCTGTTAGCCATCAATTTGATCACATGTAAAATGGGATATTTACTATTGCTCCCTTTCTTTATATTAATAAATTGCAAAAACTGTATAAATGTGAGCTATTGTTACCATACCTCTCTCTCTCCTTCCCTCCTCCACCTCAAACTTTGAGTTCTGATAGGGTTCCCATGGGCTTTTTAGTTTGAGATCTGATGCATAATTTCTTCTCCCTCGCCCTCCTCACCCACTCCCTTTTAAGTCATGGTAATTCACATTTACACAGTGTCTCCTCTCAACTCCTGTCAAGTAAGCAGCACTGAAGGACAGTTCAGTCTTCTTGCTGGGATCTCAGAGAAATTTCAAGTTCTCCACTTCCTTTTCAAAGATCCACTTGCCCAGACAGCAAGATGTCAAGGAGTCCAAGTTGTCTTTTGTGTGTTTGTTTTGTTTTGTTTTTCTCAAGAGGAAAAAGATATTGCTGACTCTTCGCTCTATGAAGAAGGCAGCTAAGGAGTGAGATTGTCATCCTTGAATGCATAAAAATAACCAAATGCCATGGTTGATCCTACAACAGATTAGCTCTGTCTTTTTTAATTGCCTAAGTTTTAACACAAAAAACACCTTCCATCTCCCCCTCCCTTTCCCTATACGTGTCTTCCAGTCTGATGTCTCTTGAATGCCTTAGCAGTGCTTCTCAGGCCCTCAGAGACGTCCAGTCATGTATAATGCACTGTAATGGAACCAGCTGCTAAACTAACCCAGATAAGTCTGGCCCTCTGAGACCACATCCATGCTAGCAAGGCACAGATTAATTCCCTTTCAGATTCTGGCTCAGCATTTGCTGCTGGGGTAAAATCATTTCCAATTACTGATATTGTCTATAATAGCACCATGCATACATTTGCGTGAGTGTACATGTGCGCATATGCACACACACACACACACACACACACACACACACACACACACACACACACACACCTTAACGCATAGAAGCAATACCTTAATGCCTTGGAAAAAGCTAGAAACATCAAATGGGAATAGTGGAGGGATCATAATGTTATGCAGGAATAAAAAGAGTGATTGGTCCAGAGTCAGAAGCAATCTAGACATTGTCACCTTAGCCTTTCGCAGTCTAATTTTATTGATCCTTAAAATATAGTCTTTTTGTTTTGCTTTAATATATGTATATATAATTTTACCTCAATTACATATTAAAATAACTTTTAAACATTTTTTTAGTTCAAATTCTATCCCTACTTCTCCCTCCTCGAGATGGGAAGCAATCAGATATAGGTTATACATGTACAATTATGTAAAACATTTCCATATTAGTAATTTTTTACAAAAAGACTATGATAAAAGAAAAAACTGAAAGAAAGCAAGTGAAAAAAAATAATTTTTCGTCTATATTCAAACAACGTTAATTCTTTCTCTGGAAGAGGATAGTATGCTTCATTAGTTCTTTGGGATTGTCTTGGATTATTTAATTGCTAAGAATAGCTAAATCATTCATAATCCATCATATGATATTGCTGTTAAGTTCATCATATGATATTGCTGTTATTGTGTACAACGTTATCCTGGTCCTGCTCACTTCTTTCTGAATCAGTTCATTGGTATCTTTCCAGGTTTTTCTAAAATCATCCTGTTCGTCATTTCTTAAAGCACAATATAGTCAGAATGATGTGCTGTGGCCAAGGGACATCGCAATGCAAGAACCCATCTTTGCAAACCAGTGTTCTCCTGTTGCTGCTATGTGGTTGAGAATCTCAGAATACCACCATCTCTAAAGCATCAAAGTGATTGATGACCCAACCTTTGTTTGAAAACCTCTAGTGAGAATGAACTCACCACCTCCAGGTATAATACATACTATTTTTGGACAACACTAATGGTTTGGAAGCTTTTACTTACACTAAGCCTAAATCTGGCTCCTTGTACTAAGTTTTACGACATTCTTAAGATTTAATTTTTTTCTGTGAATGAAGACAGAGAATTAATAGAATCATAAATCTAGAAATAGAAGGGAACTCAGAGCCCACCTAGTCCAACTCTTTTTTTTTTCTTTTTATAGGTGAAGAAACTTAGGAGCATGGAGGTTAAATGATTTATCCAAGATCATACAGGCATTAAATGTCAGAGACAGGATTGAGGGTCATCTTGAAGCCTGATAACATAATTCAACACAATTTCCCACTACATCCAACACTTAGTGCCTCTAATGAATATGAAAATTGAATTGAGATTGCTGATTAATAATAATCAGGATTTAATGTGTGTAACTCAGGTTTGCAAGACATATTAAATATGTTATCTCATTTGATACAATACACTCGTTAGTAATACACTCATCCCCATTTTATGGATGAGAATATGGAGATAGTGTAAGGATATTGCCCATAGTCAATTGGGTGTCAGGAAGGGATTTGAACCCTAATCTTTCTTAACCCAAATTCCTTTCTACTATACCATATTTCTTCTATAAACTTTACATATGTGTGTATACACATATTCATTAATACCTCCTTTATCCCATCATTTATTTATTTTTTGCTTTTTTTTTTGGAGGGAGTAAGGTAGGGCAATTGGGGTTAAGTAACTTGCCCAAGGTCACATGGCTAATTTTTTGTGTTAAGTGTCGCTCTCTATTCACTGCTCCACCTAGCTGTCCCCCCATTATTTATTATACAGAATAAAATGTTCTCCATTAGTAAATTTTGTGGACAACTAAAGCTTTTCCTTAGTGAATATTAATGATTGACTCAAATGCCTTTTTAACATACTTAAACAGAGAACACTAAATATAATAAAGACAGAATGGTGATCAGTGAAAAAAACATCAGGCCAAGGAGACCTGATTTCTAGTCTCTGGCTCTGCCACTGAACTAGCTGTGTAACCTTAAACAAATCATCTAACTTCTCTAGCTACTAGATTGTTGTTATTGTTCAATCATTTTTAATCATGTCCCCAGTTTGGGGTTTCTTGGCAGAAATATTAGAGTGATTTGCCATGTCCTTCTCCAGCTCATTTTACAGATGTGCAAAACTAAGGAAAACAGGGTTAAGTGATTTGTCCAGGGTTACACAGCTAGTCAGTTTCTAATTTCAAATGTGAACTCAGGTCTTCCTAATTACAGGCCCTGGATTCTATCCACTGTGCCATGTAGCTGTTAGAAACAAGAGATACATGCAAACAGACTAAGAATTTGGTGAGTGATGAATGTGGAGGGTGAGGGAGAAGGAAGAGGTAGATTACTAAATCATAGATTCAAAGCTGGAAGGGACCCCCAGAGTTCATCTGCTCCAATTCTCTCATTTTACAGATGAGGAGCTAAAATCCAGAGAGATTAAATGATCTAGGGCAAACAGCTTGTAAGTGGTAGAGCCAGAAGTCAAAGATAGTTTCAAGTCTGGATTACTGGAGGGATAATGGTTCCATCAGAAGAAATAGGGTAGTTTGGAGAAGGGACGGGTGAAGTGATGTGTTCGTTTTGGACATGGTGAGTTTGAGGTAAATCAGCATTTTTTTTTTTAATGTCACAACCTGAGTTCCTGGAAAATCTCTGAGCCTCCACAGCTGGGTCAACACGGGAACACTTGCTCTTTTAAATGAAACAATTTTGTAGCTCAGAAGAAGAAAGCAGTCAGACCATTAGATGCTAGGCAACTACCTTTCCAGACAGTGTCAGGCTGTGATGACACATAAGGGCAGGATGATTCTGGGAACCATTCTAATTTGAACATCTGGGTCAACCAACTGACACCATCCATTTCCATGATAGCATGATTGACAGGGATCTAGAAATATCAGCTATTCAAAAAAAATCTATCAAAAACAAACCACCACATGTATGTTTGTTTTTTAACTGAAATTATTGCTTCAAAGGTGACCAGAAGTATTCTGACAACTGAGGAATCCAACACAAATTTCGACAATTCCAGCAGGTAGGAACAATGTTGCAGCATAACTTATAGGAATACGGTAGTGATTGGAGGAGAAAGTTGGGTCAGTGACCCGATACCAAGACCTGCTGGAAGGCTCAGTCTTTTTTATGAATCAGAACAATGTAGTCCTCTCCAGCTCTGACCCTGAATAAAGCACCACTGATGAGGAGGAGACCTGCCCAGATATGGCAGCTTCAGAGAGAAAATTCAGTAAATGGGAGGGAACAAGCAAATAGAAGGTTTTGCTCTAAAAACCAGCAGCTATGGTACTGCAGGGTGAATCAGAGGAAGGGAGGTGGGGAGATAGAGAGAGCTTATGTGGATGATCAGAAATAAGAGAGATATTGGCTTGCAGTCTAAGTTCTTAAAAAAGTTTTTAATGGATTACAGGGAAAGGGGATATGGCTCACATTCAGAAAACTTAACTAACTTTTGCCTGTAAGAAGGCTTCACTTTCTTCCAGGCTTAACTTAAGTGCCCTCTCCTAAGAGAAGCCTTTTCTGATGATTAGTGATTTGTGTTCTCTCCCTTCCCCTCAAATTGTCATCTATTTACTCAGTTGAAGTAGTGCTGGGCTTGGAGTCAGAAAGACCAGAGCTGAGTTACATCTTCAGGCACTTCCTAGTTGTGTGATCCTGGGCAAGTCACATAACCTCTATCAGACTTGGTTTCCTCATTTTAAAAATGAGGATGATGCCAGCTGCTACCTTCTTGGGCGGTGAGGATAAAATGAGGTCATATTTGCAAACTGCTTTACTTAAAGTCCTTTGCTTAAAGGACTGTATGATAATAATGATTAAAAGTTATAGTGTCTATCATCAACACCATCACCACCATTATCTGTTTACATGCTGCATTGTTTTAAGCTCCTTGAAAGAAGAGATCTTATTTTGTTCTGTTCTGTTTTGTCTGGTCTTTGTATCCCTAGAGTCTAGCACAATGGTTGGCATACAGTAGGCACTTAATACTTGCCTTTTAGATTGGATAGAAACTGCAATGTATTGATATCAAAACATAGGAAATAACAAGGACAAGCATTTTGTGACAGCCACCCTTGGGTTCCAGTCTTTTGTCCTGATCCTGAAGTAGGTACATATGATACCTAATCAGGAATTGGCCATCTCTGCCATGATTTCAAAGTGAGTCTTTATATTTAAGCTAATTAGCTAGTGTTGTTGTTTCTTCCAAATATACTGATGATGAACAGCCCAGATATTAATGAATACAAGGGTTTGTACTTTATTTATTTTATTTTATCTCTCCATCTATCTATCTATCTATCTATCTATCTACCTAGGTGATCATTCTGCTGGATATTTTTTTCTTTAACTTTTTTCTTGACTCCTCAGAGTGGTGGGGCCAATCAGTTAAAGTGAGTGGGAAAGGAAAGGGGAGTGAAGAGAATAATCTTCAAAAACCAAAATAATCATTGATTCATAGTATATCAGAACTTTCAGGGGCATTTTTTCTTCTGGGGGTCCAACAACCTTATTTTATAAATGATATAGCTGAGGCCTTGAGAGAGGAAAGGACTTATCCAAGGCCATGAAAACATTAGTGACAGAAAAGAATGGAAATCAGGTCTAGTCCTCCTCTTCCTGTCTAGTGAAAAAAAATGTTTTTGTTTGTTTTGGATTGCTGTTGTTGGTTTTGGTTTTTTTGGTTTTTTTGGTTTTGCTTTCAGTGACTTCATGCTCCTTGTCTAGCCCAGGCTAGAAGTGCAATGGTCACTTGTGGTCCGACTCTTTGACTTGTTAATTTCTGACCTGGGCCAGTTAGAAGCTCCTTAGGCAGCTGTTATGGGAATCTGAAGATCTTCCCTGCCCCTGGGCCCTTTGATAGGCTTAAGTGGCTCTGAGAACCTTCCCTGATTTGAAAATATACTCTGCCCCCTAATAGGCTGAATGTGGTCACATGGAACCTGTGGCAGGAGGGTTGTGATGCTCTCTGACCCAGGAGAAGGCTATATATACCCTGATGTGAGGTTTTGCTTTGGGGCTCACTTTGGAAAGAGTTATGTGATTTGGCCAGATGAGACTCTGGGAAGCCACTGAGTCCCCTGGCTTTGAAAAATCCAGATGTTGGTGCTTCCCTCTCTGGTAACTGAATAGGTATGGATGTCAGGTCAGACAATGGGGAAGCCTGTCTGCTGATCTGTTTCTTTGTCTGCTTTTGTAACTTGTGTTTTGTATTCTGTTTGTATTCTCTGAAGTTCAGGGTACTGACTTTTTCCCCCGAACTAGGAATGATATATGTTTGATTGATTAAAGTAAGATTGTTAACCCTTTTTTACTTGCTTTCCTTTAGAAAAGCAGATCTAAGAACCTGTGCTAGCAGCCATCCTGGGTATGCTAGGGCACTTCCTGATACAGCAGCCTACTGCTCTCTCTGCCTCATATCCATCACCGTATTGCCTTTAGCCCTACTGAAGCTCAGAACTCCCTAACGCAAGTTATCCATCATCCTCAGACTTCTCTGGTAACAGGGATTATAAGCATGTACTATCACCCTGGCTATAAAAAGAATATTCTCTTCTCTTAAAGTAATATGATTATTGAATTCTTCCTCTGTACTTTTTAGACACTGACTGTAGAAAAAAAAAAGATAGGTTTGTAGATGATAGGAAAAAAATGTAGTTGGGCACATGAAGCAGCTTAGCAGTGAAGGGAAATCGTAATGAGGCTTGTACAATCATTCACTGAAAATATTTCCCCAGAGCCAGCTACGCATATATATGTCAGACTTATTGTATCTTCAGCTGATGATCTTAGTTACTATCTTAATTGCCTTCATTCCCCAACTAGTGCTCTGAGCATAGTAGGCACTTAATAAATAATTGATAAAGTTGAAGTTGAAAGGGACCCAGGTAAAAATCATTTGGGTGAAAGATGGAATATTATTAAGGCTTGTATGGCTATGGATACTTATTTGTCTGTCTCTGAAAAACAAGATGCAGAGAGGAAAGAGATTAAAGTGAGTGAAAATATACTCAATTTATGATCAAATGAAATACTAAGGCCCAGAGGCAGAAGGCAGAATATTTTGGGATTGAATTTGTTTTCAGAGACCTAGATTTAACCAGTTTTGCTCCACTGTTCTCCACTCCACCCAAATCCTAAATGATAAAATGCCCTGGTTAAACAAAATGACTTCTTAGGCCTCTTCAATCTGCTCATTTTTGAACCTATGATCCTTCCATTTCTCACATTCTATAATTCAACTCTTATAGTAAGAAAGAGAATTCTCCGTTCCTTAATAGGAAATCTATGTTTTATTAGAAAGGTGGGACTGGTATATCTGACAGTTACTCTCCACATAAGTAGACTATATTTAGCATATACTTAAAAGAAAATTTTGGTGAATTTATTTCAGGAATGATAGATTAGAGGACCATCTGCTACAGGATCAAGGATCACAATACAAAAAACCCTAAAACTCAAAGCATCAGTGTACATTTGTAAAATGATTTACTTTACCAAATATACTTTCTACCTACATTAGGTCATTAAAGCCTTGCCACAAACCTCAAAGTTAGATACTAAAACCATATGTTATGTATATGCATTGGACTGAGATAGAATGTCTTGATATGGATAAAATAATTATAAGAGGTTAACAGAGGGCAAAGAGTGCATTCCCTGTTGGCCTTCTCCTCCACTTGCATCCTTTGGGCAACATAGGGAAGCAGTGATCAATTCAATGCAATTCTGTGAAAATTGGTTAAGTAATTTGCTCAGTCGTGTAGCAGTAAAGTGGGGGAGAGTCTGAGACATATGCCCAACCTGTCCTATGGATGAGGGATTTGATTTGTTCTTGGCCCCTGACAGTAGAGCTAGCTGCAACATTCTTCACAAGTACATAGGACCACAGGAGCATAAATATAGTTTGACATCAGAAGGTAAGGCAGTGGATAGAGCTCTAGCTCTAGAGTCAGGAAGACCTGAGTAAAAATTCTGCCTTAAACACTGACTTGCTTTGTGACCCTGGGCAAACCACTTCACTTTCATCTGCCTCAGTTTCCTCATCTATAAAATGGGGATGATATTATAATAATAGCATATATCCCTCAGAGTTATTGTGAGTCTGAAATTAGAAATTTATAAAGCACTTTCCAAACTCTAAAGCACAATATAAATGCTAGCTATTCTTATGTTTCCACAGTTCTT
Organism: Pseudochirops cupreus; assembly: GCA_028627135.1. NCBI lineage: Eukaryota > Metazoa > Chordata > Mammalia > Diprotodontia > Pseudocheiridae > Pseudochirops > Pseudochirops cupreus. The sequence goes on along the minus strand of CM053581.1, from coordinate 105,986,827 downwards.
TGAAGGAAATGGACAATGGTTCAAAAATCCCATTTTTTCATATGCCTTACCATATGATACATCTAGGCCAGGCAACTTGAAATTTACATAGCTATCTTATTATCTCCCTATTTCAATACCCCCTTAATAATTTTTTCCTACACTTTTGAGTCTCAAGACCATTCTCTGAAATAAAGAATGAAGTTTTAGACTGAGTGATTAACACATTATTAAACAACAGACTGGAAAAGACAAAATTATCAAATCACAGAAAGTCATCATCGCATTTGTGTAATAAAAGTCAATGCTATAGGGATGTTTGGCATCTATTTCCTATAAAAATCTGTGATAGAAGTTTTTTAAGGGCTTATAAAGGGATGTGGTGATTAGTACAGGTTCATTCAAGGCCTAAAGTCTGCTGAACAAACACAGAAAGAGGAAGATGTGACCCAGCATTAGTTCCTATGAAAAGAATTTTTAATTGTTTATCATTTTTTTCAAGCTGTTCTCTCTGTCATAGATATGCATAGTAATGGACAATCTTGATGTGTGCCCATCCAAATGCATATTATAATTTTGGCAAGAGAATTCTTCATCCATTTGGTCTTTTGTATGTGAACAGTAAGGACAGATTTCTTGAGTGATTATAGATTAATACAGGAGCTCTGAAATATCTTGGAGTTTAATGCAACCAGACTAATATTATCCACCAAAAGGAAAATGTTGAGCACCCTAACTTCCATAAAGAACTCCTCTTAAACTTGGGGTCTGTAATAGATCTCTTGCAGTGAAAAACACCGTGGATCATTACTTCAAGTCATTGTGCCCTAAGAAGAGTAAAGCCTTGCTGAACCACCTCTCTATCCTACAAAGAGATTGTACCAATGAGCAGCTAGCCAAAGTTCGAAAGGGGAATTACTTGTCCATTATTAACACCAAAGCCCTGACCCAGAGTTTATTTCATGAAGCATCTTTGGAGAAAGAAAGGACATCAATGACTTTCTGTTTCAGAATTGTGAGCAGCCTTGGCAATGTGTGTTTCCTATACAAGTCATTACTGTTATGCTTTTAAGTTTGTACACACTCTCCCAAAGTCTCTGCGTATATTTGTGGAGGGGCGTGCTTAAGGTTTTTGTTTGTTTTGGGAGTGAAGGGGATACTTTGTAACTACTATTCTTGCTATGTCATTTGAATAAATGTATTTTTTTAATTATAATTTTTTTTAAAAATTTTAAATGAGCTTTTTAAGCTACTTGAATCTTCTGACAGATTGCTAAAAGGGAGCACATCAATGGGGGCTCATGAGCTGCTATATTAGGAAGATAACTATCAATAGTGTTATCTCTGGAACCTGAAGGAGAAGTCACCCTTTTGGACCTCAACTTTCCAGTATCAGTATAAATTGGCAGAGTAAAACCAGAGGGAGGCACCAAATAGTTGGACATTTTTCTAAGTTTCTTTCAAATTGATTTTACCCTCCATTGCTTCTCTCTGCTTTAAAAAATAATACTGCTTATAATCTTCTATCATCTTTCTTCATAAGGTTTTACAAATTTTTTTTTAACATTGATATCTTTAACAGTTATCCCTCTCTACCTGGCAAGGAAGCTCACTAACTAAGGCTCTTGCTAGTCTCTTGGTTTTCTGGTTGTGGCAATAGATTCACATCAGTCAAACTTCAGTGTAAATCTCATTATGATCAGTGTCAGTCATGTTTGTTGTCCATTTCCCCTAGTGATAATGATAAAAGATTGTTTTTCTTAAACTAAGAGAGAAAGAAACATTAATAAAAACATTAAAAATGCATAGACATTCAGAAGGGAATGCAAAAAAATAAGGAACTTTTGTTATATTTTAATATATACTTTAAAATACTTTTCCATGATAACAATAACTAGCATTTATATAGTATTTACTATCTGTTAGGCTCTATGCTAAGGGCTTTTCAATTATTGTCTCACTTGATCTTCAAAACAACTCTGGGAAGTAGGTGTTATTATACCCATTTTGCAGATAAGGAAACTAAGGCAAACAGATGTTTACTGACTTTTCTAGGGTCACTCAGCTAATAAGTGCTTGATGCTAGATTTGTCTTCCTGACTCAGGAAGAGTAATAGGCTCCTCCAGAAACCTTTTAACGAGGGCTCAGAACTTTCCAGTCAACTCTTAATTTTCCATCTGCTGCTCTGCTTGGTTTTGACTTCACAATCATCATGCCACTATGACAAGTACCCTCTGGTGCCCACTCACCCCTTCCTTCTCAGCTTCTTTTGTGTGTGCTCTCTTCCCCCATCAGAGTGTAAGGCTGGGATGTCATTCTTTTTTCTTATTTATATTCCCATTCTTTTATATGTATATATTTCCAATGCCTGAGCACATAGCAGATGCTTAATAAATGTTTATGGACAGTTAACATAGGTTAGTCAAGACCTGAGTAGCTATGTGCTTCTAAACCCCTTTGACAGAGGAACTGGAACTGTTTCCTCATGCATACAATGGAAATAATTAATAATAATAATTTGGACCACCTACTTTGCAGGGTTGTTGTGAAGAATCAATGAAACTATATAAGTGCACCTTGAATAGTGCTTTCTATATGTCATCTACTATGGCAAATTAATGTATATTGCAGAGTGTATGAGAGAATGTCTTATAGGGATAGCTTGGCCTGAAGTATGAGTAAAATATGCACCAAATTTCTAGAGTTATTCTACTGAAAAATCATATACAATATCCCACAAAGACAATGTGTGACACATAGGAACAATTCATTAGCAGCGTGGAGTGGCAGATAGAGTGCAGAGCTTTTAGATCAGAGATCTAGGTCTGAATCTTGCCTCATCTATTCACTAAATGTTTGACCGTGAACAATTCATTTTCCTCCTTCACAAGGGTATTGTGCTTTGCAAATCTTAAAGCAATATTTCATTACTGATTATTAACAATATTATTATGCATTTTAGCTTTAAAATCATCTAGCTGAATATGTTTATGAGATTAATTACATTAATAATAGCAGGAATAATGGAAACATTGAAAAGGAGGAGCTCTGTTCTTGAATTCAGCCCATCATCTCTCACCTGGGGCTTCCCAACAGCTCTCCCTCCCTCATCTCTCTCTTCTCTCCAGTCCATAGTACATATGGTTATGTCTGTCAAAGTGATATTGCTAAAGCCCGGCTCTGACCACGTCACTTTCCATATCTAAAGGCTCCACTGACTCCCAGCTGGATGATTTTTTTAACATAAAATACAAATGTTGGCATTTCAAACCTTTCATAATCTGACTGAAACTCCCTTTTTCAGGCTTATTGTTCATTTCTTCCCTTTCCTTCTCTCTCTATTCCAGCCTATTTGGCCTGTTTGCTATTCCTCATACAGTACCATCTATCTACAATCTGTTCCATTGTATAGGTTGTCCTTCATGTTTGAAAAACCCTGTACCTTAGCTCTGCCACTCAGAATGCTTATCTTTCTGCAAAACTCAGCTCATGTTCTAGTTCCTACATGAGTTCTTTCCTGATCTTCCCAGCTACCAAGGCCCTCTGAATACTTTACATAAATTTTATATTGTCTCGTGTGCACATAATTGAATGTAAACCCCTTGACAACAGGGACTGTTTCAATTTTGACTTTCTGTCCCCAATAGCTAGCATTGCATGGAACCTAGGGGGCAGAGTAGTCCCCTAATAAATACTTACTGATTGTTTGAAGATCTTCATTCCATGAGAAAATAAGGTAATTAATTTCAAGGTCAGGTTGTCTTGCATGTGGCACTGGAGCAAGGAAGGCAGGGGAGCTATTATTGTTGTGATTGTTCTCAGCTCTCTAAGAGGACAAATACTATCACAAAGGGGATGTCTTTACTTGTTCCTGGACTGGATTTAAGTCAGGCAGAGCTGCACAAAGTCATTAGTCTCACTCTCTCCTTGAGAGTCAACTAAGTCCATTAGTTAAATAAAGGTAAAGACAACTGGTGATGGCCCAGGATGTGGTGGGTGACCTTGGCCTTTCTAAATTAGGGTCTTTCTTGGGTCTCAGTTTGTCTGAGGCCACATTCATTCAATGACTAAGGGCTAGGTAAGACAAAAATGGCCCAATTTGCCACCACAAAGACATTCATTTGGGAGAGGAAGACTTTCAAGAGAAGGCAAGGGAACTAAGAGGCAGAATGGAGAAGGAAAAATATTTGGAGCATGAGGCACATCCGGCTCAAAGTCACTGAGATTGGAGATTGAGAGCCATGTGCAAAGAATAGCAGTAGGAAGAGAGCTGAGGCATAGTGAGGAATTTTGAAGAAATAGGAATGATGTCATTGTTTAACACCTCAAGATGATTTTGAAGCAAAATTTTATCTGTCCAGAGATATCCCCTATCTAGATTTGAAAAGATTAACTCAGAAACTCTGATGTTCCTGATACTCAGCACCTCATATTTTCTTAAAGCTCTTAACATAATCTGATTGGAACCAACATGAAGATTTAGGATCTCAAAGAAGAGCTAAGAGATTTTGATCAGGAAGGACACTGGTTGGAGCGACTGTTATCGGTCTGTCTCCATCTCTATCTCTGTGAGTCAGTAAGCAGATTAATTTTAGAAAGGAAAGAAAGACAAGGTCTTATTATAAAGGTGGGCATGCAAAGCTACGTGCCTATGCTGTTCTAACACTGACAATTATTAGAAACTTTACAGCAGTGCTTATGATAATATTTATCTAACTTAGAAATGATTTTGACATTGTCTTACACTCCTGCTGCAAGTGAAAGGATTTTTTTTTCCACCTTAAAGAATATCAGAACCCAGCTCAGAAAAGAATTAATTGAAGAACACTTAGTGAGTTTCAGGCATACAAATGACACTATTTTTCCCCTGCCTTAAAATATGAGGAAATCGTTCAAGGCATCATAGCAAGAAGCTAAATCCTGGGGGAGCTTTTAAAAAATTTAGGCTTTCCAGTTCATGTGAGAAAGTGAATTCTATTTCCTGAAGAGACTATTATAGCCGTAAGTGTGACAGCACGGTGAGTTGTATAGCTCAGCTGGATGTCCCTTGAACCTATTACTATATGAAGTTAAGCAAAATAAATGTCTTTTGCATAGTCTCTATATTGTTCTAAAGAAGCATCTTCCATCAGTGGGTTAGAATTAGAAAGGCTTGTACTTCTGGGAGTTAAGAAGCACTATAGGCCTTTGGGTATTGGAGACAGCAGAGGGCTTGGGTTTGGGGGGACTCAGACCCACCAGAAATGGGGAGCCTAATGCATGTTCTGTGTATGAAACATCATGTAAATGAGCTCTTCTGAAACCATGGGTTAGGAGCCCAAATGGGGTCATGAAAAATTCAGCAACAGTAAAGATTTCTGAATGCAAAATGACCAAAAATTAATAAAAAATCCAAAGTGTAATGAATCTGACGAGTTTCTGGACACATGTCTGTGTTGCATTGCACAACTTCACTGCAACCTTTGAACACAAAGCATTTTCACTTTGCACTTCACAGGCCCTCAGACCACACAATACCAACTAACACTGCCCAAATAGGAAAAGGGGTCAGTCACGAAAAGAAAAAGTTTAAGAAGCCCTCATCTTGATCATGTACCTTATCCTGGTTATCTTGGGGTGTATCTATAGAGTAGGAACCAGATGTGAGCTCAGTCTGACCCTGGAGACCTGTTACTTTTAATTTTTGGCCCCATGTTGAATTGAAAATCCATGGAAAGGAAACATATCACCCTGGCAATGTCATGCTGATTAATCATCGCAAGACTCTTGAGAGCGAGGCCCAGAGCAAACTCTTTCCTAAACTCTGCTTGGAGAACTTGCCTTCTGCTTCCCTAATTCTTATGGTTCAGTCCTCTTCTGAGGCAATAAATACTTTTTCCCAGCTACCTTCCACACATTCCACCAGTTCGTTTCATTTCTACTTTTCCAAAGTTTCTATCTTCTTAGAGCCTTTCACTTCATCCCCTTCAGCCCTTTCACCCTAGATTACCTCCTCTCACAGTCTTTCCATCTTCTGGTAGCCACAGAAACCTTCTTAGCACTAAAAATAGCATATTCCTGGCCACCCTCTTTAGTCCACTTCTCCCATGTCCTGCAAATATTGGGCTAATAGGAGTAATTGTCATACTTCTTATTTCTCATTTTCCGTTTCAAACCCTCTCTCTGATATCACCTCTTCTTCTTATGAGTTTTACATCTACAACATTTCTCACATCTGCTGCTTTACTTTCATTCACATACTCACTACTGTCCTTAAGAACACTACTGTCTGAACTACTGAAGCAGCCTTGAAAAATTGGAACATAACTTCTAGTATCTTCCCTTTCCAAAGTGTACTCTACACAGTTGTTCTTCAAACAGTAGTTTGATCATAGCCTTCTTTTGTTCAATAATCTTCAGTGGCTCCCAATTTTATCTAAGTGTTTTGATAAATGTTGATTTAATCATAATGTTCCATCTACTTTTTAATTGATTGATAGAAAATAAATAGAGAATAATTTTAGGGGAGTTACAATAAAGCAACCAACAGCTGGGAGATCAGGAATGGCCTTGTGTAAAAATATAGTGCATATGTTGATGTTTGAAGGGAACTAGGTAGAGGAGAGAGGGCATTTAAGGTATGGGAGATACCCTTTCTAAAGGTGCAAAGGTGGGAAGTAAAAGGTTACAACAGCATTTCTGAACTAAAAATAAACTCAATGCTCATTTCTTAAGGAATCCCTAAACGAATTGGAGTATGTGGATATAAAAGAATATTACAGGTCATAAGAAAAAAATAATATAAAGAATAAAGAAAAGAAATAGAAGATTCATATGAATTGATGCAAAGTGTTTTAAGTGGGACTTAGAATCCAATAAACACAAAATGCATGTGGAAAGAACAAAACACAGACACAAACAACAAGAGCAACAACAATGAAAATTGTTTAATTTATAGTTACCAAACTTTGCCCAGAAGAAGAAATGAGAAAATACACCTCCCACTTTCCTTGCTAGAGGTCCAAAGGGCTATCAGTGTCAACAACTGCATATATTGTCAGACTTGGGTAATATGTTGTACGGTTTTGCTGAACAACTTTCTTTCCTCCTTTTTTCTTTTTTCTTTTTGTCTGTGTCCATAACAGATTATTTCCCCAGAATTTATTTATTTATTTTTTTGTTTTCAACACTCATTTCCACAGATTTTGAGTTACAAATTTTCTCCCTGTCTCTCCCCTACCCCCCACACCAAGATGACTGAATACTCCTTCACTCAGTCTGCCTTATTTTATATCCTCCCCATTCTGTTCCTACCTCCTTTCCCCTTACTTTCTTGTATGGCAAGATGGATTTCTATATCCCATTGCCTATATATCTTATTTCCTGGTTGCATGTAGAAACAATTTTTTAACATTTGTTTTTAAAACTTTGAGTTCCAGATTCTCCCCCTTTTCCCCTCCTCACCCACCTCCATTGATAAGACAAGCAATTCAGTATAGGTTATACATGTGTAGTAATGCAAAACATTTCCATAGTAGTCATATTGTGAAAGACTATTATTTTCATCCATCCTATCCCACAATCCCCCCATTTATTCTGTTTTCTTCTTTGATCCTGTTCCTTTTCAAGAGTGTTCGCTTCTGACAATCCTCTCCCCCAATCTCCCCTTCCTTCTATTGTCTTCCCTCTTATCCCCTTCCCCCCTACTTTCCTGTAGGGTAAGATACCCAATTGAGCGTGTATATTATTCTCTTCTTAAGCCAAGTTCAATGAGAGTAAGGTTGTCTCAACCCCTTTCACCTCCCTACTCTTCCGCTGCATTGTAACAGCTTTCTCTTGCCTCTTTTATGTGAGATAATTCATCCTATCTTATCTCTCCCTTTCTCCTTCTCCTAATGTACTTCTCCCTCACCCCTTAATTTTATTTTTTAGATATCATCCCTTCATATTCAACTTACCCTGTGCCCTCTGTCTATGTGTATATGTACATACATAGACACATGTACAAATATAAATACACACGTACACCCATCTATACACACACATGTATACACACATATATGTATATACAACATGTGTGTGTGTGTGTGTGTGTATCTTCTCTCACAAAGGCCCAACAAAGTTTCGACATTGACGTTTTACTTTCTCTTGTTTATGGGTTGAGAAGTCTGGAAATCACTACAGCTGCCAGTGATTCAGTCCCCTGAGGTCTACTCTGGCTGATCTGTGCCACCAGTCTGTGCCAGCATGACCCACATGGAACCGTGCTCTGCTCCCAGTCTAGTGCAACAGACCCTGCCTTTTGGCTTGCCAGGCTGACTTCAATTGGAAATGTTTTCACTTTGTCATTTTCTGGGTTCTGTAGCTTCACAATTTGTTTAGACTCATTTTTTACAGGTATTAGAGGTGGCTGGGGTGTGAGCTCAAGCAAGTTCCTGCTTCTACTCCACCATCTTGGCTCAACTGCTCTTCCTTACCTTTTTTGTCTTAGTTATGGAGAATATTTCTTTGAGCACAGAAGGGGGAAGAGATATAGTTGAAAATAAAGGCTATATAAAAACAAAAGATGTCAACAATTTTGATGAAAGAATGACTTTCTGAAGTGGCTAGGTGGCACAGTGAATAGAGCACCAGCCCTGGAGTCAGGAGGACCTGAGTTCAAATGCAGCCTAAGATACTTAACACAAAAACTAGCCATGTGACTTTGGGCAAGTCACTTAACTCCAGTTGCCCTACCTTCCTACTCCAAAGTGCAAAAAAAAGAAAAAAAGAAAGAAAGAATGACTTTCTCTATGTATTATTGTCTATGGCAGGATTGGGGTGTATGAGATGTTTAGGTGGACTAGTCCCTCTAGTTTGAGGGTTTGCTGAGCCCTTTCCAGGGCTGCTCATCCACCTTCAGTGTCTATCTGTCTCCTAACTCTTACTTGTGGCTCCAAAAATTCATGGTATGTGCAGTGGCCATACCCTGGTAAATTTTCTTGGCAGTCAGGCTAAACCAGGTTGAGAGTAACTGGCAGGCTTCAATTCCATTGGTGAATTAGGGGGATGTCTACCCCAAGCATATGAAGACTTCCCTTGGTAGAATGGGCAAATGAGAACTTCCCCCCCCCCCCAAGTCCATGAAGACTATGGCTGACATAGACTGACGATATTTAGTACTTGGCCAGACATCAAAGACACTAAGGTCATCTGCTGCATCTCAGGCAGTCTCCCTGACTTGTCCTGCCACTGGATTTTCATGACTGTGGAAGAGAGAGTAAGAATGAAGATTGTGTGCAGCTTTGTCTCACTTAAATCCCGTTCACTCACGAGACAAGATATCATCCTGCAATGCCATTGGTTCTCTTCAAAACCAAAAGACAAACAACAACATGGCAGGATCAGCATCTTCACTGTAACACATGTCTATGTATCTAATAAATATCCCTATGAGATGTCAAAGACTTCTGTGACCTAAAATGAGTATATGCATTTATCAAAAGCCATATTATAAAGTGCCAGTGATTTTATCTCCATATGTGATGTCTTTTATAGGACTACCTGGGGGGCATCATGGTCTAGCAGAAAGAACACTCCATTTAGTGTTAGAGGATTTAACTTCAAATCCTCCTTGCTTCTTACTATGTTTGTAACCTTGGGCAAGTTATTTCACTTTTCTCAGTCTCCTTTCCCCCTCTTTAAAAGAGAATAACATCCTCGTTCACATAATCACTGTAATGGGAGCAGTTTGTAAACCTTAAAGGTCTGTGTAAATGTTAACTGTAGTAATCTGAGATCAGTTTGTACCGAACAGTAAAGGGAAGTTGTCTATATATAGACAACTGATTATGGACCATGGGATTTTAATACTGGAAAACATGTTAAAGATCATTCATTCTGACTGTATCAGTTACAAAAGAGAAAGCTGAGACTCAGAAATATTAAGGTATTTATTTGCACAAAAGGCAAGGACTAGAACACAGGTCTTCTGACTCCCAAGTTGAGCATTCCTGACACTACACAAAATTGCCATATTGGGAAAAGATAATAGATATACTGGAGAGCAGAAACACATTCTTAGATCCACGCTCATTAGCCCAGTTAGCTCCAAGTAGAGATGTATGTAGAGGACATTTCAAAGTCCAACCAGCAGAAGAAAATGTCTCCACTGCCCAAGATCTTTCTATATACTTCATTTGCCTCAAATTGATTGTTTCCATACCTTTAGACCCAGGTAGCTCCAAAGAAAACCTATGACCTTGGCTACGAGTCTTCCAAATGGAATGTTCAAAATTGCTTTGAAATGATCATAAAGTCAGTATTGGAGGAGGTATAGGAAGATAGACATGTGAATACACTGCTGGTACAATTGATCCAAATATTCTGGGGAAAAAAATTTGGAATTATAGGAGAAAAAAATGTTGCCAAACTAACCATTTTCATTTGATCCAACAATTCTGCTGTTGGGCATACAATCTAAAAGGGCCAAAGATAGAAAGAAGGGGTTCATAAATAGCAAGCTATGCATAATAGCACTGTTATAGTAGTAAAAAATAAACATAAGAGGTAGATACTCATCAATTGGGAAGATGATATATGAATGCATCTAAATAACTCAGCAAAATTCTTATTTTATTATAGGAAATTATGAACATAAGGAATTTAGAGATAACTGAAAAGATCTGTATGAATTGATAGGAACCAAAACAAATGAAACCAGAAGGTTAGCACAATCAGTATTATTAACGTAAAAGAAAACAACAATACGTGGGAGCTAAACTGATTTATTTTGGTACCAGACAATGAAATGAATTATATTCCTCTCAGTAAAGAGGAGGTGGAGTGGATCATAGGTACAGAATGTTATGTACATTGTCAGATGTGTTTATTTTGTCCTTTAGTTTTAGTTAACTGTTTTTGATTTATGGGGAAGCAAATTTTAGGAAATGACTATTGAGTAAAAACCATAAAAACTTAAAAGGCCATTGCTATAAGTAAATAAGGAGGCCTATGGAGAAAGCCTGTCTTGCGGTCAGGATGGTCTGACTTCAACACCTTTCTCTGCCACACACTGCTTCTTTGACCCTGGTCAAATAATGTAATCTCACAGTCCCATCAGGAAACTCTTTAAGACTACAAATTGTGGCAAAGGTGCCAGTCTTCATGGGTTAGGGGAGTTTCCTTTATTGGAAGTGCCTTACCCCAGGAAAGTCAAGTCAAGTATTTTGAGAAATCAAAAAAGAAAATAGAGATAACAACAATGTCATGGTGAAGAGGTAGCAGAGATGGTGGGTGAAGAAGGGATTTCCTATGAATCCCTAGAGGATTCTTGTCTGGAAAGAATTTTGCAGAACTCAGGCTATCTTTTGGCAAAGTGACAAAAGTTTATTGTTATGCTTTGCAGTGGGCAGGAAAAGGTTAAGGGTAGCCTGCAAAGTGCAGGGGATAGAGATGCAGTTTTTAAAGCCATAAAACTGTCAGTCAAAGGTTGATTCTGCTAATTAGGTGGTCAAGGGTGGAGTTAGGGAGGAGTTTAGGAAGAGTTTGGGAGTGATCAGTGCTTAAAGGGACATGCACTTTTTATATCAACTGCACAGGAATATTGCCCATAATTCAGTGGGAAATCCCCCTAAGGGGGGGTCCACAAAGAGGTGTGGTTTTTGCCTTGACCCCTCACTAGGTTACTTTTTGGTCAAGGCTGAATGAGATAGGTCCAATATGGCTGTTGGGAAGATAGGCTTTGGTTGTTTCAGGAGGTGCCAAGTCTGGAAGCTAGACTGATTAGGAATCCAGGAGGTACCATATTGGGAGGGTGTTGTCTCTTTGATAATGTTGTTCAAGGTTTTCAGGTGCAGCTGGCCACTTAGAGCAAAGGAGGTCTCTAAACTAAGGGTTTGTTGATTAAATGGTCGGGTGATGTATTCATAGGTAACTGTATCTAGGCAGACTGCTAAAAGACTTTTAGGCTGGGGGCAGGGGAGAGGCAGAGTTAATGCCTTTATGGCTGGGGGAAAGTGTGACTTTTACAACTTAATTGCACAGGCTTTTTACAAGCTGATGTTACATACATAGGTACCCAAACACAAGCAAGATTTTACAAACTGAGGTTACAGACAAAAGCATGCCAGACCCCATCAATGGTGAAGGCACCATTGTAGAGTGGAAAGAAACTAGCTCTAGAATCAGGTGACCTGAATTCAAATGGTTCTTCTGACCCGAGTTTGAATCTTGCCCCAGATTACTAGCTATGTGACACCTGGAAAGTCACCTAACCTCTATAAGTCTTCATTTTCTCATCTGTAAAATGGGGACCACATTGTGATGACCACAGAAATAACTTATGTAGAGGAATTTGTGAATTTGAAAGCATTATGTAAACATTCATTGTCATTATTTGCAACCTCCATCTCTCTGGGCCTCAGTAAATAAAAGGTTTAGACTCTCTTACCTCTGACTTTTCTTCCAGGTTTAGTCTCTGATTCTATGAATGACTTCAACAACTAACCTATGCATATGTTCTTTAAAGGCTGCAAAGAATTTTGCATTCATTATCTCATTTGAGAACACAAGTGGCTTGGGGAGTTTAAGCCAATATCATAGAAGAATATTTCCAAACACAGATATAAAAGTATTTTTATTATCTTTCTCTCTCTTTCTCTCCCTTCCCCCCTTTCCTGAGCTCTAGGGCATATGTGGAATAATAAGTGTGTAAGAAATTACCAGCATAAGTCAGCTTTATTATAGATGAATAGTTTATCTATAATGCATTTAGCTGGAGTTCGCCTTGTTCTAATGAATTAACCCTCCTTTAGTGGACTGCAGCTGAGAATGTGTTTGGGAAAAATAGCCTTGCTACAAATCCCATCCCTAATAAGCCCTCCAAAACATGTACTACTCAACCAGCTTATTCATCCAGTACCATTGTCGAGACCTCTTAAAGGAATGTAAACATCCCATGATAAGTATCATTTTTTATGTGGTATGTGCATTTTATGTAGATTGTTGGACCTGAGAAGTAAAAATAAATGCAAACAGCCCCTACAAGAAAGAACTTGGCCTCCCTCTTTGATTCTGAACACAGTGTTCCTGTATATCTTAATTACTTTGCAAAGTCCATGCTGATGCTTACATCCCCTCAAGGTTCTGGGGGAAAGCCTGAGAGATTATAGCATGTAATAAATATCATTTATGAAACATCATCTTGTGTGCCTTCTTTTCTCCCCCAATGTTAATCAACCAATTGATATTAATTGCTTTTAGAAAGTGTTATTAACTGAGAAGTTATTGTAAAAAGAGTATTTACGGAACAATTCCCTTGAACAGGGAGGCATTCTCTACCCTCCATGCACACAGAGCACGCATGGGGCTCAGATTCAAAGCAGTAAGGATGAGAGGTACATAAACACAGAATAGGGGGCCTGGAAGGTACCTCATGACTCCAGGCCCTGAGGGTCATTTTGTCTCTTTAAGAAGTCCCTACCAAGACTTCCAGGTCATATGAGCAATAAGACAGGAGATCTAGGCAACCTCTTAGATCCCTGTGACCTTTCAGACCTCTCCAAAATAGAAACTATGTTTCAAAGATAAAGTAATTTCAGCTCTCTCCATGGCCTGGGACACCCAGAATCTGAAAGAATATTTTAAAAATATGAAAGCCCATAACATGATACTCACTGACCCTGAGTTCACTCAACACACCTCTCTACATCCTACAATATTAGCTTGAAACTTCACTAGCAGACTCAGGGCCCTAACAGAGGATTACAAACTTACTCCTATATCCCAGTCTCCCCTTTTCCCCACCTCAGAAGTGAAGACTTTGACTCTAGTCTGTAGAAGTTGGCCTGGACCTGACTGCCAGCACAGCCATGACCCTTCAGGAGCAAAAGCCTGATGGGATAATAGCCCTGTAGCTCCAACACTGCAAAGCTCTGAAATATGGTGCCATAGCAACTCTCTGAAACTACAGAGAACTAAGGAACAAAGGGAATGGGACTGGACCATGACTAGGTATATGGGGGAGGGGAAATGGTGAGACTATGCAGCACTCTATTAAGCTGAAATGAAAGAGCTGGAGCAAATTCTTACTACCAAAATCACTTGGGCATAGACCTAGGCTAGTGGACTATGAATTGCTTGTAATGGGAGGAGGCCAAGATGCTTGGAGATCCATTCCTCAAGGAAACCAACATTAGAAGAGATAGGGTCAGAAAGTGAATAAGGGAAAATCAGGATTTTTTTTTATTTAGAGAGACTAAAAAAGAAGTCCTTACCAAATTGATTTCATCCTATTATGTGAATGAGGTACTACTCCTCTCTCCAGTTGGCTAGCTCCTGGCTGGAGGTCAACCTAGTTGGTCCAGGGGAAGCAAGTACCTTATCTGACTTGAGTGTGGCTGCTCATACCTTATTTAGTTCATTCCTCTAATGGCTCTATCAAACTCATCTGTCACTTGCCTTTCTTCCCTCTCATAGTCTATAGCAATCTTTACCTGTGTCAGGAAGGAAAACATAAAACACCCAAGGACAGAGCATATGCATAAACTTCTTTGCAGACAAAAGTCAATACACTCGTCCAGTAGACAAAAGTGCAATGATCCATCTTTTCTTTTCCTCTCTTTATGTTAGTGATCAGGCAGTCCATGAGTCCTTGTGTCACAATATTACCTTCTTGTTTCCTAATATAATATAGTGTTATCTCCATTTCAAAATGAGGCATCTGACTAGAACTTTAATAGAGAAGTTCATCAATATCCTTAAAATGTGGTGCCCTGAAATTAAAACAATTATTTAGATGTGAAAACATAGATTTTTATATCCTTGTTAATAATAATTACAACAATAATAGTAATAATCATAATCACAATATTAGCTAGTATCATATAGTGCTTACTATGTGCCAGCCATTGTGCTAAACACTTTACAAATATTATCCCATTTTATTTTGTATTTCATATTTTACATGTATTATACGTATTTTATTATAGAATCTCATTTTATTGTTACATATACTATGTTCAGTTTGGGGTTTTTGCATAATCAGTTTTCCAAATCATGGCCTGAGTCAACACTAGAGCAACACAATTTATCAACCATAGCAGAATCTTAGACCAAATAGCAAAGCATTTAATTAAGGCATAAAAGCAATGTGAATAACTAGAGTGCTAGAATACTTTTGTCACAGTACAGAAATGAATGCAATCATCCCTTGAAGGTTATTGGGTATTTTAATTTTCTTCCCTTAATTCCCATCAAACCTATCAGAATATTGGAAATGGTTATGGATACTTTTGTTGACTTGGCCCAATGGTAAAACATAAGATTTTACTTCATTCTGCCTCATGGAATTCTACTTCAGCCTCTTAGGACTAGAGTCCATTGGGGCCTCTTGAATTGACAGAAAGGTTCTCAGCTTTCTTGCAGAACTCCTGAGTTCAGGAAAATCACATCCACCCACTCCCCTCACATCTCATTCTGACCAAGTTATTGTTTGCCACTCGTGTCTGTGCTCACGGTCCCTTTCAGAGACCACTTCTTAAAACTTTCTTTTTTTTTTTTCCTTTTTTTTCCCTTTTTTTAAAAATTTTATATTAGTTTCCATCATTCATTTCCACAAGACTTTGAGTTACATATTTTCTCCCCCTCTTTCCCCCACCCACCGCTCCAAAGCATCCATCCCAGTGTGTCCCCCCCTCCCCCAGTTTATTCTCTCCTATGTCACTTTTTGGTAGGGCAGGATGGATCTCCCAACCACAGTGCCTGTGTATCTCAAGTTCCAGTTGGATGTAGTCAATAATAATAATAATAATAATAATTGCATACATATATGTGTGTGTGTGTGTGTGTGTGTGTGTGTGTGTGTGTGTGTGTGTATAGATACACATTCATAACATTTGATTATGGAACTCCATATTCCAGATTCTTTTTCCTCCTCCCTCGCCACCCACCCCCACTGGAAGGACAAGCAATCAAATACAGGCTGAACATGTGAAATTACGCAGAACCTCTCCATAGTGAGCACACTGTGAGAGTCTGATTAAATGTCCCTTCTTCCTATCCTGCCCCCAACATCCACTCTCCA
>CM053581.1:105934781-105970305 GCA_028627135.1 Pseudochirops cupreus | reverse complement strand
GAGATCCATCCTGCCCTACCAGAAAGTCAGAGGGGTGAGGGGGAGGACATAGGAGAGAGCAGATTGGGGGAAGGGTTATACAGTGGGATGGCTGTTTTGAGGTGTTGGGTAGGGGAAAGATGGGGAAAAAATTTGTAACTCACAATGTTGTGGAAATGAATGATGTAAACAAGAAAATAAATAAATAAATTTATTTTTAAAAAAAGATTTTTAAGTTTGAAGCACATATGGGAAGGAGTTTCCCTAAAGGAAGTACCACATGCCAAGACATAGCAGATTCCTCTCCCTCACCCATTTCCCACTTGTACACATACATACATAGGTACATGTATCTGTATGTCTGCATATCTGATTAGATACATGCATGCACAATTAAAGTTTAAAACTGCTCTAATTAATCCTATATGCATGTATGTATAAATGTGTATACACATAAGCATACATACATTCACATATGTAATTATGTGTGTTTATATTGACATATACAGACATACACACACGTGCGCACACACACACACACACACACATATATACACACACATATAGATCTGTGGTTTCATCAGTGTACAAAACTCCCAATGTGAAAATTCCCTTCACCAAGGCAGATGGAATCAGTCAATAACTGATTGTTAATGATAAGTCTTGGGAAATTTTGTGAGGTACACAGAAAATAAATGATTTGCCCAGGATCATAAAGCTAATCAATACTGATTTAGAACATTTTTTTTCATGATTATACTAAGATTTAATTTCTTCATCTGAAAACAGCCTATTCATATCCTTTGGCCATTTATCAATTGGGGAATGACTTGTATTCTTATAAATTTGACTCAGTTCTCTATGTATTTGGGAAATAAGGCCTTTATCAGAGATACTGTCTGTAAAGATTGCTTCCCAGCTTTCTGCTTTCCTTCTAATCTTGGTGCATTGGTTTTGTTTGTGCAAAACCCTTTTAATTTAATATAATCAAAAGTATCCATTTTACAATTCATAATGTTCTTTATCTCTTGTTTGGTCAAAATTTTTTCCTTTCTCCATAGATCTGTTGGGCAAACTATTACATATACTCCTAATTTGCTCATGGCATCATTCTTTATATCTAAATCATATACACATTTTGACCTTATCTTGGTATAGGGCCTGAGATAAGTCAATACCTAGTTTCCATCACACTATTCTCCAGTTTTCCCAGCAGTTTTTGTCAAATAGTGACTTTTTATCCCAGAAGCTGGAGTCTTTGGGTTTATCAAATAGTTTATCACTATAGTGATTTACTACTGTGTCTTGTGCACCTAACTTACACCACTCTTTTTCTTAGTAAGTACCAACTAATTTTTATGATTGTCACTTTATAATATAATTTGAGATCTGGTATGGCAGGCCACATGCCTTTGACATTAAAAAAAGAAATAATTCCCTTGATATTTTTTACCTTTTGTACTTCCAGAAGAATTTTATTATTATATTTTCTAGTTCTATAAAATAATTTTTTGGTAGTTTGATTGTCATGGCAATGAATAAGTAAACTAACTTAGGTAGAATTATCATTTTTATTATATTAGCTTGGCTTACTCAATGGCAATAGTTATTTTTTCAATTGTTTAGATCTGACTTCGTATGAAAAGTGTTTTGTAACTGTTTGTTATTGTTTTATAACTCTTCCCAGCTTCATTTTGGTAGGTAGACTCCCAAATATTTCATATTGTCTTCAGTTATTTTAAATGAAATTTCTCTTTCTATCTCTTGCTTCTGGGCTTTTTTAAAAGTAATATATAGAAATGCTGGCGTTTTATGCAAATTGATTTTATAGCCTTCAACTTTGTTAAAGTTGTTAATTATTTCAAATATTTTTAGCTGATTTTATTTGATTCTCTATGATTCTTTAAATATATCATATCACCTTCAAAGAATGGTAGTTTTGTTTCCTCATTGTGTAGTCTAATTTCTTTAATTTCTTTTTCTTCTCTTGTCGTAAAAGCTAACATTTCTAGTACAATACTGAATAATAGTGGTGATAATGGGCATCCTTTTTTCATGTCCAATCTTATTGGGAAAGCTTCTAGCTTATAGCCATTACATATAATGCTCCTGATGGTTTTAGATAAATACTATTTACCATTTTAAGGAAAGCTTCATTTTCCCATTTTCCCTAGTGTTTTTAATAGGAATGGGTGCTGTATTTTGTCAAAAGCTTTTTCTCCTTCTATTGAGATAATCATATGATTTCTGTTGGTTTTGTTATTGATATGGTCAATTATGCTGATAGTTTTCCCAATATTGAACCAGCCTTGAATTCCTGGTATGAATTCTACCTGATTATATTATATTATGTTTCTGATAAATTGCTATAATCTCTTTGCTAATATTTTATTTAAAAGTTTTGCAACAATATTCATTAGGGAAATTGGTCTATAATTTTCTTTCTCTATTTTGGCTATTCCTGATTTATGTATCAGCACCATACTTGTGTCATAAAAGGAATTTGGTAGGACCCCTTTTTGCCTATTTTTCCAAATAGCTTATATAATATTGGAATTAATTGTTCTTTACATGTGTGGTAGAATTCACTTGTAGATTTATCTGGCCTCACAGATTTTTTTCTTAGGGTGTTCATAGATGTTCAATTTCTTTTTCTTAAATGGGATTATTTAAGCATTTTATTTCCTCTTTTGTTAATATGGACAATTTATATTTATGTAAATATTCATTCATTTCACTTAGATTGTCAGATTTATTGGCATACAGGTGGGCAAAATAGTTCTTAATTATTGTTGTGATTTTTTCATCATTGGTGGTAAATTGGCCCTTTTCATTTTTGAAACTGGTAGTTTATTTTTCTTTTTTAAAATCACATCAATCATAGGTTTGCCTATTTTTTCCATAAAACCAGTTCTTAGTTTTATTTCTTAATTCAATAGTTTTCTTACTTTCAATTTTTAAATTTCTCCTGTAAGTTTAAGAATTTCTAATTTGGTATTTTATTGGGGAGTTTTAATATTTTTCTAGCTTTTTTATTTGCCTGCTCAGTTCATTGATCTGTTCTTCCTCTCTTTTATTCATGTAAACATTTAGAGATATAAAAGTTCCCATAAGTAACACTTTGACTGCATCCCATAAATCTTGGTATGTTGTTTTACTATTGTCATTCTCTTTGGTGAAATTATTGATTATTTCTGTGATTTGTTGTTTGACCCATTCTTTCTTTAGGATTAGATTATTTAATTTTCAATTTATTTTAATCTATCTTTTCATGACCCTTTGTAACATGTAATTTTTTTTTGCATCATAATCTGAAAAGGATGCCTTTAATATTTCCACCTGTCTGCATTTAAACATGAGATTTTATACCATAATACTTGGTGAATTTTGTGTAGGTGCTATTTGCCACTGACACAAAGGTATATTCCTTTCTATCCCTATTCAATTTTCCCCAGAGGTCTATCATATCTAACCTCTCTGAAATTCTGTTCACCTCCTTAAGTTCTTTCTTGTTTATTTTGTGGTTAGATTTATCTTGTTCAGAGAGGGGGATGTTGAGATCCCCCACTAGTACAGTTTTGCTGTCTATTTCTCTATTTCTGTAATTCCCTTAATTTCTCTCCTAAGAATTTGGATGCTATTCCACTTGGTGCATTTGGTATAGATAGTGCTTCATTGTCTATGTTATCCTTCAGCAAGATGTAGTTTCCTTCCTTATTTCATTTAATTATATCTATTTTTGTTTTTGCTTTGTCTGAGATCAGGATTGCTACCCCTGCTTTTATTTTAATTCAGCTAAAGTATAATATATTTTCCTCTGGTCTTTTTCCTTTACTTTGTGTGTTTCCTCTGCTTCAAATGTGTTTCTTGCAAACAACATATTGTAGGATTCTGTTTTTTAGTTCACTCTGCTGTCCACTTACATTTTATGGGAAAGTTCATCTCATTCACATTCACAGTTATGATTACTATGTGTTTTTCCTCCATCCTATTCACCCCCCCCATCCTGTTGACACTATTCTTTATCCTTTCATTCTGTCTCTCCTCACCAGTGTTTTGCTTCTGACCACCACCTTTCTCAATTTGCCCTCCATTCTATAAGTGCTCTTCCCTTTTCTTTCCACTCCCCCCTCACTTCTGTCCTCTCCTCTGTCAGTATTCTCTCCTTTTTTTTCCCTTTCCCCTCCTACTTCCCTCTTGGGTAAGATAAATTTCTATACCCAAATGATTATGTATGTTATTCCCTCTTTGAGGCAAATCTGATGAGTGTAAGATTCAAACAATTCCTCCCTTCTTTCCCTCTACTATCATAGTTCTTTTGGACCTCTTCATGTGATATAATTTACCCCAATCTGCCTTCCTCTTTTCTCATTTCCCAGTACAATCCTTTTTTTTAACCTTTTTTTATATCATCACATCAAAGTCAACTTATACCCACACTTTCTGTCTATGTATATACTCTTTCTAACTGTCCTAATAGAGATAGAGCTCTCAAGAATTACAAGTATTATCTTCCCGTGCGTCTTAAATGGCATTGAATAATATGTTCATTTGTTTGTTTTTTCTTTCCCATTTACCTTTTTATGTTTCTCTGGAGTCTTGTATTTGAAGATCAAATTTTCTGGTTAGCTCTGGTCCTTTCATCAGGAAAATTTGAAAATCCCCTATTTCATTGAATATCCATCTTTTCCCTTAAAAGACTATGCTCAGTCTTGTTGTGTATTTGATTCTAAGTTGTAATTAAAGTTTGTTTGCCTCCTAGATATCATATTCTAAGTCATCTGTTTTTTTAATGTAGAAGTTTCTAAGTCCTGTGTAATTATGACTGTGGCTCCTTGATATTTGAATTGTTTCTTTTTGACTGCTTACATTATTTTCTCCTTGACCTAAAAATTCAGGAATGTGGCTACAATATTACTTGGAGTTTTTATTTTGGGATCTCTTTGAGGAGGTGATTGGTGGATTCTTTCAATTACTATTTAACCCTCTGGTTTTAGGATATCAGGGCAGTCTTGCTTGATAATTTCTTGAAAGGTGTTGTCTAGGCTCTTTTTTTGAATTTGGCTTTCAGGTAGTCCAATATAATTCTTAAATTATCTCTCTGTGATTTATTTTCCATGTCAACAGTTTTTCCAATGAGGTATTTTATATTTTCTTCTATTTTTTCATTCTTTTGATTTTGTTTGACTGATTCTGGATGTCTCCTTGAATCATTAGCTTACACTCATACAATTCTAATTTTTAAGGAAATATTTTTTCAGTTAGCTTTTGTAACTCCTTTTCCATTTGACCAATTCTACTTTTTTAAGGAGTTGTTTTTCCACAGTGGATTTTTTTTCTCATTTGGTCAATTCTATTTTTGAAGAAATTATTTTCCATCAGTCAATTTTTGTCCTTCTTTTTCTTAGCTGTTTTCTCTCTCTGGCATAACTCTCATTTTTTTTCCCCAATTTTTCTTCTTTCTCTCTTATTTGATTTTTAAAATCTTTTTGGAGCTTTTCCAAGAAATCTTTTTGTGCTTGAGACCAATTCATATTCCCCTTTGTGGCTTTTCATGTAGGCATTTTGACATTGTTGTCCTCTTCTAAGTTTGTGCTTTGATCTTCCCCATAACCATAGTAGCTTTCTAGGGTCAGGGCCCTTTCCCATTTTTGGCTCTTTTTTAGTCTATTTCCTGACTTTTAAATTGAATTCTGTGTAATGGCAAGTAAAATAGTACTTTGCTCCTTATTTCAGCTAATCAAGTGCCTTTGAACCTCACCTTTGATTGTGTCAAGTATTTGTTGGAAACAATATATATTGTATTGCCCTTAATAAGCCTAAGGGAGTTTGGAGACCTTCCTTGTCCTTAATAAGTCTAGCATTATCATATGGAGCCCATGGTGGGAGGAGCTTGCAAAAAGAGCAGAACAGGAAGGATGGAACAGGAAAGGTGGAATAGGAAAGAACAGAGCAATTAAAAGCTTCAGCATGAGCTGGGACCAAGCAGAGCTAAGAGAGAGAGTATTTGTGATGTCAGCACCCTGTCTGTTGTTCTGTGTTGGTGTTACTTTGTCAGACAGAAGCACTCTGTCTATTGATTTGTGTTGATTTCTCAGACAGAAAGAGAATTGAGATGATAGTGCCAACAATGTGTGCAAATATTTTTGTAGCCCTGTTGGCTTTTGTTTTCCTAGAAACAGAAACTATGAAGAGCTTGGGGTGGAGTAGTCCCATGAGTGAGCTGAAATATGAAACAGGATAAGAGAGCTGCCTACCTGTGAATCCAGGCAAGAATCATATTTGGGTGAATCTAGGAGCTGGGAGAGCTGCCTATATGTGAATCCAGGCAAGAGCTGGGAGTGTGGAAGAAGAGTCATGGGGTTTGGAAGTCTGCCTCAAGTTAAGATGAAAGAATGTGACAGTACTTGGGTACTCATCGCTGACTGATGGCATTGTATTTTACCGTTACCTAGCAGTTAGATGGACTTTGTACTTTCCACTGCCCCTTGAGGATGATTAGCTTACGGATTATTGGAAGCCAGCCTCCAATCAAGATGAAAGAAGACTTTACTTGGGTATTATATATTGATTGAGGAGATTATGACTCCTGAACAATACGTTTTGTTGAAGACTATGTGGCCACCTTAGCAATAAGTTGTTATATTGTTGTGGATGTTGTTCTTTAGTTACTTGAATGTTTTGCTTTAGTTTGTTGCTAAATAAATAGAGAGTTCACTATACAATGCAATTACATCCTTAAAGTTATTTACAGCAGCAGCCTTCAGGAGAGTTGCAAGTGATTAGCTTCATATTCTGCTCCTGGGGCACAGGGAACACTGTCCCAAAATTCTTGTGCAGGGGGCAAGGTACCGGGTCACTAATGTTCTGTACTGGAGATTCAGGTACTGGCAACTCACCCATCATGGTTGAGTAGCCTGACCCTGTCACGCCTGTTGTGTCAGTATTTCTGGGGTTGGCAGTTTGCCTGCTGTGCTGGGACTGGAGGTCTTACAGCTGGCCTGCTGAGCCAGGATCACAGGACCTCAGTTGCTAATCTGCATTGTGGCTAAGAGTCTATTGCTTTCCCAAATACTGCCTACACTCAGGCGTACTTCCATTTCACCCAAGAGAAACAGACCTTTCCTGAAGTTCCTTCTAAATTATCTTAAGTTGGAAAATTGTTGCACTTCAACCTTTTGTAGGTTCTGTCACTCCAGAATCTCTTTAGACTTTAGAGGCTTGATTTAACATTGTTTCTGAGGGAAAGTGGGTAGAGCTCAGGCAACTTCCTGACTTTCCTCTGCCATCTTGGCTCTGCCTACAATTTTCTCCATTTTGAAAGGAAAATATTGGCTGCTTAGCAGAACTGGATTTTTTGCCTGTAAATCACCAAATATCAGACATTCTTTTAAATTCTAAAGTAACCTTTAAGAAAATAGATGAAGGCTACTATCTATAGCTAGTTCTATTTCAACTTGTAGGGGAAAAATAAAACAATGGATCATGCTGAAGACACCTTTGGAAGTAAAGAAAATTATACACACACACACACACACATATCACAAGGTCTTTTTTCTTTTCTTTTCTTTTAAGGACAGAAGCAAAAGTAAAATATAGGGAGACAAAACAACAGCCCATTTAAGGAAAGAAAAAATAAATCTCAATCCTGGCTAAAAATAGCCTCCATAACTGCAGATAAGAAAATGGCACATCTGGTGTGAAAAAAAATGCATTTATCAGGTGACACTTTTATGAAGGCAACTAAAGCAATTAGGGTATTATAACTGTACCAACGTGACGATATCCTTCTCAGTGTACGTCGTGTGTTTCCTAAGAGGGAGGAAACTGGTTGCATACACTGGATTTTGCTTTTAATTTATTTTTGTTTTTGTTATCTTAAGGGGAAAAAAGTTCATGAATTTGCTGCATTTAAGATTTAGACATGAATCTCTTTTAGTTTGGGCCTTTTCTGTGGGAAAGGAGGTTATTTTAATGTCTTTGCAGTTATTCTTCCTTACTTTCAGTTCTCTCTATTCCATATGGAGAGAGAGTAATTGATCATACTGAGGAGGGGTAGAGTGAATTCACTAGATCTTTGGCTAATTTTAAAGGGCCAAATTCAACCAATTCACTCATTGGATTTGGTATTATTGTCCTTGCCTTGAGGTCATATCTCTGACACTTATTAGGTATATGATCATGGTCATTTTAATTAATCTCCCTGGGCCTCCTTAATCTTATCAACAAGGGGGGTGGGGTGGGAAAATCCCTCCACTAACTAAATCATAGCAAGCCTTTATCTAATCTTGAAGTACTAAATATCTATAAGTTGTTGGTCACATTTCTGTTTCATCACTTTCAGAAAATCATAAAATCACAGGAATCAAAATTACTAGGAGTCTTAGAGATCATGTAATCTTATGTTACAGATTTATTACTGTAAGGGGCCTTAGAGATCCTCCAGTTTCACTCCATAATTTTGTAGGTGACTAAATTAAGGTCTAGAGGGCTTAATGATTCTCCAGGGTCACCCAGGTAGTGAATAGAAAGTCAGGATTAAAACCCAGGTTGCCTAATGCTAAACTCATCATGCTGTCCCTTATATTACACCACATGAGAATTAACCAAAGCCAAGAAAGGGAAAGAAACTCATTAAGAATTCCAGAGGTAGGAAGCAGTAGTATCAGAATCTGAACCCAGTTCATCCAATTCAGAATCCAAGGTTCTCTCCTATACCCTCTATCCTAACCATTGCCAAAACATTTGAACTTTCTCAATCTTTCCTGTCTTCCAGAACCTTTTGATGATTCATATTTTTCCTTCCACATGAATCCAGGTTCCTGCCTATGACCTCCCAGGTCCTTGGTCAATCATCATCACTATGATTTTTCCATATTGCCTACTCCAAATCTATATGTCCTCTTTCTCTCTAGCCAAGCCAGTTTCCTCCCTTATCCCTCTATATCCCACAATTTCTCCTTTCTCAGATTGCAGGCCATTAGCTAATTCACTGGACTTGTCAATATAACCTCCCTTATCATCCTTCTCCTCCTTCAAAGCTCATCTTAAAGCTTATCTCATACACTCAACCTTTACCAACTGAGTAATGGATTTACAATGCCATCAAGTCTTTTTCTGTTTAACTTCTTATTTTCACCACTGGCAAGGGTGGCTGGTCTGGGTACTTACCTTCAATGCTTCAAAAGATTCCTGATTTCATCAAAATCCACTCTCTACTAGGAAAGATATAAAGCCACTATGTAGCAGAGAGTTATGAGTAATTGTGGCTAAAACAATAAACCAGCCAATGGTGTATCACATGTTGACCTTTCTTATTCTGTGATTTGATTTTTCATCTGGTAAAGGGGCATAAATAGTATATGCCTTCCTACCTCAAAGGACTGTTAGGAGGATCTAGTTCTAGTAAGATAACTATAATCCAGGTTTATGCCCTAATAATGGCAAAGGAGAAATCAAAATGAGGGGAAGGGAGGATAATAAAATAAACAATGATCAATCACTTCTAGCTGAGAAGGAACAAAGAATCACTTTTACTCTCCAAGCTTCAGTTTCCTAATCTGTAAAATGAAAGAATTGAAACAGATGGTCTCAAATGTCCCTCTAAGCTCTGGAAAAGAGTGATAGGGAGGAGCACCATTTCAGGCAAGCAGCCTTCGTGATCAAAGATGCAGTATCAGGAAAGGACAAAGCAGAGGTCCAAGCAGTTGGGTTTGCTGGATTTCAAACTTTGTGAAGGGGAATTACAAGCTAAAAGACTAGAAGGGTAGGCAGGTACAAGCCAGACTATGCATGGTATTATTGATAGGTTAAGAAATTTGTGTTTTATTTATTAGACAATAGGGAACCACAAAACTTTTTGAGTAAGGAAATATCATTCAGACCTGGGCATTAGAAAGATTATTCTGGAAGCAATGTAAAGAATACATTGGAAAAGACTCTGATTTGTGATTTCCATGAGCTAGATGTCATTCACACTTATTAATAGATAGTTTTATTTGGCTATATGAAAAATCAAGCAAAAACTCTTTGGGAGACTAGGAGTTAGTTACTGACTTAGGTTAGGTCCACCCTAGAGGCCTCTTTTGAGCATCAGAACCCTTCACTCATCAGTCAGGCTCCTCTCTTGATTCAGTTTGGACTTTTCAGTTCAAATTGTGAATGTCAGGCTAAATGCTCCAGCTGCTTCTCTAAGGGAGCAGTGTGGCCTTTAAAAACTAAATGTTAAAACATATCTTGACATCTGATGGCTATGATTCCATTTTCAATTGCTCTCACGCTGACAAAGGCTCCATGTGCAGTGGTATCAAGCCAGACTAGTCTGGCTACCAAGAACAGAAATCTCTCTGGATAATGTCCCTAGAGGAAGAAACACAAGGAAGACAACACAGTCACACCACTTGTCTCCTGCCATGCCAACAATATCCTCATTTCCTCTTTAGCATTTCAGATAAAGCTAAGAAAAAAAGCACTTAGGAGAGCTAGAGAAGTGATTGGCATATAAGGTAATAAAATGCATTCTAGTGCATACATGTGTATATGTGTGCATGTGTTTGTTTTTCTGGCAACACAACTGTCCAGTGGAAGATGGTATTGGTGCAAAGTTGCTTCAAACACATAGTAGCAATGACAATATCCTGCTTGTCATCTTCTGTTTTTAAAGAAACAGCTGTGCTGTGCTGAAAAACACATTAGAGAGTTGACAGAAAGGTTTAGAAACTGTTAGACACTAAGAAAATCTCTCCCAAAAGCTCAGACTTAATGATTGACTGCCTTGATCCATGGTGGGGCAATGTGGTGGTAAGGAACAGTGACCATCTGGTAGTTATTGAAACACAGATTTAGATGGAACCTTAACGCTGAGAAAAAGAAAGAAAACCTGAACACTAGCTCTGATTAGCAGTGTGGCCTCTGTAGGCAACCTGGTGGTAAGGAAGACTGGCCTAGTACTTATTAAGACATAGATTGAAAAGATACTTTAAGGAGGGGAGATCTGGGCTCTAGATCTCTTTCATTAGCATTGTGATCTCTCTGAGCATTGGTTTCCTCACTTGTGTAATAAGAAGGTCAAATTAGCTGATTTTTGAAATTCCTCCAAAGTCTTAATGTTTGATGTCTAAAATTCAAGACCTAATCCAGCACTTCCCTTTTCTGGACAAGTCTGTAACCCGAAGAAAAATGATAGACTTATATATCCCATATGCTAGAATTTAGCATCTCGTTTAGTGAAAATATTACAACAAATACATATCCACTATGGCAGAGGAATTTAATGAAATGTTGAAGCTGAAGCACATTGAAACATAGTAGGTGTTTAATACATATTTATAGAGTGTTATCTATTGACTGTTTTACAGACCTGGA
Organism: Pseudochirops cupreus; assembly: GCA_028627135.1. NCBI lineage: Eukaryota > Metazoa > Chordata > Mammalia > Diprotodontia > Pseudocheiridae > Pseudochirops > Pseudochirops cupreus. The sequence goes on along the minus strand of CM053581.1, from coordinate 105,958,962 downwards.
GACCAGGTTGGGGAATGTGAAAATCTGTCCAGGGTCACACAGGTAGGAAATAGCTGACTACATTTAATTATGTTAGCAGCTAGGTTGGGATATTATTAGTCTTAGCTTATATAAGTGGCTATTGTGAGTCCTGTTGAGAGAAAATATCATGGAATGGAAATCAGCAGACTTGGTTTTGAAACCTTCATCTGAACTAACTAGGTATGTGATGCTGGGCAAGTCACTGAACATTTCTGAGCCTCAGTTTACTCATTGATAAAAAGGGAATAATAGTCCATACATTACCTGTCTCCCCTGTTGTTGCATGAAAAGTACCTTGAAAACATTAGTACACATTAAGAATGTGAATCTTCATTATTAGAGCCATAGAAACCCCATGGCCCTTACAATATACCTCTCTTTTGTTCTTTCAACAACAAATCTAAGTAATGGAGGAATAGATTGATTGAAGGGTTATTGAAGATCCTTCTATGACATAGATAGATAGATGATAAATAGATAGATACATAGATAGATAGATAGATAGATAGATAGAGGTATATAGTCATTGATACAGACCCCTGACAACCTTGAAAGTGTTAAGAACTCTGTTCAACTCAAAGACCAATCACAATTTCAAAGGACTGATGATAAAGCACGATTAGGTCAGCACTTCCTGACAGAGAGACAACATTCAGGCTATTTGGGGTGACAAGTTTACATATGTGTATATGAATATGTATCTGTCTATGTGCATGTACATGTGTATATATGCATATATACATATGTTTAAACATATACACATGCATAGATATAATGTCAATGCAGGAATTCATTTTGCTTGAGCATGCATTTTTTTCTTATTTTATTTTCTCCCAATCATATGTAAAAATAATTTTTAACATTTGTTTTTTGGAATTTTGAGCTCCAAATTTCCTCCCTCTCACCCCCTCATTGAGAAGGCAAGCAATTAGATATAGGATATAGATGTACGGTCAGAGCATACATAGTTGTTTAAGATTTTTGTTGTTGTTGTTGTTTTTTTCGATTGGGAATTGGAAGGGAGCAAAAATAGATTTTACTTTGTCAAAAAAAAACACAAAACAACAATTAAATTTTTAAAAAGAGAGATCGCCACTGCTGGGTTTTTGGTGCCACCATGTCGCCTTTTGTTAGCACGGCAATGGAAAATGCAGATGAACTTAGAATTTAGAATGAAGTGGTTGTGACCATTTTACCAGGTGAGAAGTCTCCTGGCTTCCTTGACTTCCTTCAAGTCTCTCTTAAAATTCTACCTTTTGCAAGATATTCCCCATTTTCAATCTTAGTGCCTTCCTTCTAAGAAGGAATTTTCTCCAATTCATCTGGCACATATCTTCTTTGTTCACGCTTTTTTATTTGTTTGTTTGCATGTTGCCTCTCTTCATTAGACTGTGAGCTCCTTGAGGGAAGAGATTTATTTTATCTTTCTCTGTATATTCTATTCTTAGCACGGTGCGTGGCATAGAGAAGGTGCTTAATAAATACTAATTAACTGATAATCAGTCAGTCTGTATATTTATTGAGTGATAAAAATTAGAATTATATGTTCTGATCCTTTGACACTTACACTGCCCTTTAAGAGAGTATAAGCAAATAATAATCATAATAATAATCATAATAATAATAACAGATCCAAGAGGGGGAGAGCAAATGAGGGCCGGCAAGTAGTGTGGTTAGCATACTGTAACTATACACTACCACAGTTTCCCTACCACCATGAGTGTAATCTTTGACTCCCATGGGTGTTTTCCCTTGTGTATGTGTCATGGTATTCTGTTAGCATTCTGCCTTTGAGGAAGATACCACCAATATTATTTATTGCTATTTTGCAGATAAGGAAACTGAGGTTCACAAGTTTATGACCTATAGTAGCCTATAGGACAATGACGATAAGGTTTTGAAGCTGTCTCATGGTCAGGGTAGGTACTACAATCAGACGTGGAATTGATCAACTCCATTCAATTTAGCAAACATTAATTAAGCATTTAGTGTGTGCTAAGCACAGCTCTGTGATAAATCTTTACTACAGGTTCAGCAAAATCTATATCCTTGATAGTACGTTCTAAGAACATTACCAAGCCATAAGGTGTGTCTGTATCCGTCTACCATAAATTGAGGTACAGGAATTATTTCTTAGCATGATTATTCTACCACAGAAGGGAGAAGTCATTTTTTTGTCCTTTGTCCTGCTCAGTGAAAACAGAATTTTCTTCTTGGTTGTTTTTAAGGCTTTACTACCACTCACTACATAGAATTGAATATGAGAGATACAAAACAAGAGATTAAAGGAGGACTTTAAAAGACCATAATGGCCTAAAGAATAAATCTGGATGTTATACATCAACCATAAGGAATTAGACCTTCCTCTTATCTTCCTCTTTCTTATCAGACAGCCTCCTTAAGGCTGGGAAAGCAGATTCTAGGAGATTAAAACACAAAATCAAAATCCTGTCAGACAGAACCCGAACAGATAGGGAACTAAAATCACCTTAACATCAGAGGCTGGCCCTTTCAACATGGTGCTCCCAGAGTAAAGTTCCCACCCACACTTATGTTCCCTCTTCTTTCCCCTTGAAAGCCAACTTCTGTCCCCATTTACTGGTTCAAATGGCAGGACAGACTGAACATCTGCTCCTGTTCTCAGCTACGGTAATTTCACTGTTCACATCATCATCTGCTTATCTCAGTTTGTTGTTGTTGTTCAGGTGTTTCAGTTGTGTCCAACTCTTTTGGTCTCATTTGGGGCTTTCCTTGGCAAAAGTACTGATGTGGTTTGTCATTTCTTTGCCAGCTCATTTTATAGATGGGGAAACTGAGGAAAAGAGGGTTAAGTAACTTGCTCAGGGTCAAACAGTTAGTAAGTGTCTGAGACTAGATTTGAAGTCATATAGATGAGTGTTTCTGATTCCAAGCCTAATACTCTATCTACTGTGCCACTTAGCTACCCTAATTTGTTGTTCAGTTGTATCCTTCTTTGTGTGAACTATTTGGGATTTTCTTGGCAGACACTGGAGTGGTTTGCAATTTCCTACTCTAGTTCATTTTATAAATGAGAAACTAAGGAAAACTGTTAAACGACTTGACCACAGCTTGTGGGCCTCACAGCTTGTGGGCCTCACAGCTTGTGTCTGAGACTAGATTTGAACTCATGATGATGAGTGTTCCTGACTCTAGGCCTGGCACTCTATCCGGTGTACCACCTACCTGTCCAATTTATCCCATTCAGTCTATCTTTTTCCCTAGAAGAAATGGCCCACTGGAAATTTCTGATGAAAGAAACCCTTTAAGAGAATTATTGTAAACTCCTTGAGAAAAGGGACTCTTGTCAAAGCTTCTCTTTATAAACTGCTCAGAAATTACCAGCCAACTATTCATTTCCCACCAGTTTTAATTCCATAAGCCACTCTTGGGTGAGTATCCATCCCATGGTGCCTATATCACACCCATTTTTTAGCTTCCTTTTGTGTACGGTCTTTCTCAATCAGATCGTAAGCCTCTTGAGGACAGGAACTGTCTTTCTTCTTGTTATTTGTATCCTTAGAGCTTAACACAGTGCTTGGGACAAAGAAGATACTTAACAAAGGTTTACTGAGTAATGACAATTTTACATACCTGGAGACCAAGGTCCAGGGATGTGCTAACTTATGCAGGGTCATGCAAGTAGAAAGTAGTTGAGTCAGAATTCAAATTCATTCCCTCATATTATAAATTCAGCGCTCTTCTTAGTGTCTTTTTTCATATTATAAAAAATCAGTACCTTTAATACTGAACTGATTTTTTTTTCCCTCAGAGACAGCCTAATGAGGCACCATGGTTTTCTCCTCCTACCAGCTACCTTCATCTTGTCCCTTGGCATCTAGGTTTCAAGGTGCTCATTCTCTCTCTGGATTGTTTTGTTCATAAGGGAGCAAACCAGGCAGTCACAAATAGCATGCAAACCCAGAATCACAGGGCTGTAATTGAAGAGTTTCCTCTGGGTTCATAGCTTCTAGTGACCCAATGTCCCTTAACACTTTTCTCCATGCTCTTTGCCCCTAAATCAAGCCACTCAAAACAAAATGGATCAGAAAGTTCTTTAAGAAAAGCCATCTCTATTATCCCATGGTCTCTAGAACATTTAAGCCTTTTAAGTATCTGCTCAGCTTTAGTTTCTGCACAGAGTTACCTGTATCATAGTCATAAATACACTGCACCTTCCTGCAGACCTATAATTGCATTGGGAAGGGTTTCTATAGCAACCACCACAATTAATTAAAATACTTGGGAATAGTAAGTTTATAGATGCAGAAAATATTTTCATGTATAAATAGTGCAATCTGTTTATGCTCAAAGAAGTCCCCTACCCCAGCTGAAAAACAGGGTGATTTTTTTTATCTTATGGTAAATAAATCATCATTTCTCCCCCAGAAACTCCATACATAATACTGAAGAACTAATGTCATTTGAACCTCTGTAACCAAATGAGCACAGATTAGAACTCTCTGGACGATTTCTGGCTAGAGCCCTGGACCCATACTTAGTTTAGCATGAAAGGGCCTGAACTAGGGCTAATGGCATACCTTGTAACATTTAAGACCCCAATACCCTCCTGCAGACTGTATTACAGACACTATTTTATTTTTAAGAAATTGGCAAAAGGATAAGCGCCAATAGAAGCTTAAAAATGTTTTACTTTGTTATGTTTTATTTTCCCCTGAAAATGGGTTTCTTTTCAAGCAAGTTTTATACAAAAACAGATGCCTAAGGATGCTTCAATATAAAATGTGTTGGTCAGCACAATTTTTAAGGGAATTAATATGTTTGGATGCCACTGTCCCCTCTACCTCCACTATTCCTCTCTAAGGGATCTGAGAAATTTAGAACTGGTGTGATGTTGGATTTCAGACCATAGGATCCCACTCCAGATAAATCAAACCTTTTACAAATTATAGCAAAGTTTTGACTTATACACCCAGATTTGAATTAAAAAATAATTCTAGTCCTTGCTCTGCCAATAATTAATTGTGAGACTATAGGTAAGTCATTTCCCTCTGTCTTAGTTTATTGATTCATAACATGAGAAATTTCATGAATTAAATGAAGTCTCAGTCCTTTCCTTTTCTAATATTTGATGATTCTACAAGATATCATCATCAGTAATAAAAAATCCAGATGGGAAAAGTGTAATGAGAAATAAAATAGGCATACCTTCTCCCTCTCCTCCCCCAAGATCTTAGAAGGCTTTTCTATGAAGTCCTTTTCTATGGTGCCCCTGGATATTTCTTATTTGGCATATTAGAAGATCAAACACCCCATCATTCTCCCAATTTACCAGTAATCTTGAAGGTTGATAATTTTTTTCTATCTCAAGTAGGTATGATCAGTGTAAATCAATTCTATTTTATTAGCAACTAATCTAACTAATCCTAGAATAATGCAGATTTTCTTCATGATGAGCCTGTTTGCTTTAATTTACAATTTGATAAGCACTCAGCAAGCAATGCTTTAGTAAGCACTTGACCACATACCTGCCTCAATCCCAAATTGCCATGCAGGTAGGAAATGAAAAAAAAAAGCATTTATTAAACATTGCCATAAATAATGCCAGGCATTGTATTAAGTGCTATGAATATATGTATGTATGTATATATATATATATATATACATATATACATATGTATATACACAAGCATAAAGGAAGATAGGCACTCTCCTCTGGAAGCTTACATTCTAATGGGGAATGATAACAATAGGAAGGACACTAAAAAAAAAAAAGGCAGGGGAGTCACCTACTTGAGGGTATGGTGCCAAAGTCTGGAGAGTCTGAAGTAGAGCCTAGAGAGACCCGAAAGCTGGCCATCCTGAGCTCTTCCCAAAATGGAGACCCTGGAACACATTTTGGAAAGAAGGCAATGATCTATAGGGGAAAAAGTTCCATTGTGAGAAGGTTGCTGAATCATGGTTTCAGAGTCAGAAACAAAACTGGGAGTGGAATTTTCTTGCTTTCATTTTTGGTTTTTTGTTTGTTTTTTAAACCGGTGAATTCATTAGTTACAATTAAAAGTACTATGGGAAGTCAATGTGAAATGTTCTCTTACTGTTCAAAAACATAATGATCATCTTCTGGTCCTGACAGTAAGCCTCAAAGATTATTTTGCAATGTTCCATCCATAAAGTTATCTTCCAAATAGGAATAAAGAATTGTTATAGGGAACTCCCAGGAGAGGAAATTCCTTCCACCAGAATGGGTTGCCACCTTCTTTGCAACTTAGTGTCTTAGAGAGTTTCCCAGAACACTGAGAGGTTATGCGACTTACCTAGAGTCAAACATCCAATATAGATCAGAGTGTTAGGGTTCAGGCTTCAAGGACAACTCTCTATCCACTCCACTATACTGCTTTCCAAATATAACACTAATAGAGCAGGAATAGAAGGTTGTCCTGATTTAATATCATAGACTCTGAAGAGTCAGAGAGGACCACAGTGGCCATTTTAGCCAAAACCATAGCCTTTTCCAACATCCCTGACCAGTGCGGGTTGGCATCTTCTCTGAAACTCAGTGTCTAGGGAGTTTCCTTGAACATTGAGGGGATAAATGATCTGTTTAGGATATTAGCCTCTGTTTAAATTGCAGTGAGAAGCTACCCACTAGAATAGCTTAATTATTAGAATTCCCCCCTCCCCTTATTTAACTTGTCACATGTCTGGACACAGTAAACTGTATAAGTAAGGTATGACTCTTTACTTATTAAGGGAATGAATTCTCCCCATCGCCCTCAACAGGAATATAACTTTGTAGGTATTGCTATACCATAAGCCCTGTTTGAGATCCTAAGGGAAACTGAGGAGAAAGCTATCTGGAAAGGGCTTAGGTATTAGGATGGGGTTATTTGGTGGGAGGCAGAGAAAGGGGAAAGGATTTTGGTAGAAATTGTATGGATTAGATCTTTGTTCTGTTAGCTAAAGGATTAAATTATGTGATGACAGAAATGGGCTCCCTTGCAAGGATGAGAAATAGGAGGCCCATCAATAGTATTGGCAATAACTTTGCTGCATTCAATTTTATCTTTTGGAATGTGCAGCCTTATTCTTCAACTCTACTCTGTCTTAAGGAATACAGGAAGAGACAAGTCAGGTGGAAGGAGTAGTCCTTGAAGCGCTAGCATAATAAGATTCACTAGACATCTCACCAGACACTAAGATGGTGGGAGGGAAAACCAGCAGACAACCACAGGAATGTTAAACTATCAGAGATCAGGTCCAGAAAGCAAAGGATAACATGCATCGCTAATAAAAATCTCCATAGGACTCGTATATCAGGACAACAGAGAGTCTCTCTGCTGGTGTTTGGTAGGGTGTGGGTAGGAGTTCATTACCGTAATCCACATGTAATTTAATTACAGTAAACAGTGAGACAGAATCACAGAAGTGATTTGGAGTGGTATTTGGTTGAGGAGGAACTATCTCTTGACAACAAAGAAATGTACTGGCTTACCTAAGCAGAGATCTTATTAGTGGAAAGAAAGCAGAACTTTATGCATAGAAAGTTTTTGCTCATAACATTTAAATTTTTTTTTTTGCTTTTTGGAGGGCAATTGGGGTTAATGCTAATAACTTTTAACAAGAATTGTGTTGCCTCATTTTTTTCTTTTGCTTTGTTTTTGGATGAGGGAAGAAAGGAGTCAAAGAACTGTGATTTCATTGATGCAGACAGTTAACCTATTGAGAAACTCCCTCTACCAATGTATATTGACACCTTCTCTACAATCTGTTTCCTTAGATTGCTGCCCAGGGCACAAAAAAATTAAATGACTTGCCCAGGGTCATACAGCCAGAATGTGTCCTAGATGGAACTTGCACACTAGCCTTCCTAATTCCAAGGCTACTTCTCTATCCTGTATGTTATATTTCCTTTCATGGACTTCAAAAAAATCCAGGTTTTCTCTAGGTCAGCAGTTCTCAACCTGTGGGTTATGTTCAATTTATAACAATGAAAATATATCCTGCATATCGGATAGATTCATAATAGTAGCAAAATTACAGTTATGAAGTAGCAACAAAAATAATTTTATGATTGGGGGTCACCACAACATGAGGAACTATATTAAAGGGTCACGGCATTAGGAAGGTTGAGAACTACTGCTCTTGGTGATTTCTGTATCTCCTGAAGGCCATTATGAATGAAGGGTCCAGAAGCTAAAAACTCTTACGCAGGAAATCAGTGTTTTGTGAGTAAATGTATAAGTAAAGAGGGGAACTGGATCTTTTCCTAAGTTCAGCTACATCTAGGGAGTCTTGTTTCCTTACTGAAGCATTCCTCCACTTTGAAGTTCTCTCTTCATGATCATTTGCCTGCCAATACCGACCAGGAAAATTAACTTCACTTCCATATCTCAGCACGGTGAGGCCCATAACCATCATGCCTCTCTCAGGGACCCATAACCCTAACCCACCTCCATTTTCTCTTGTGTGTTGGAGGTACAAAGACCCAAAATGTCAGGGGTTTGACATAGACTCTATGGCTTGGCTATCTTCGGACTCAACATTCCTGCCAGAATATACTGCCCTCTACACTTAATCACTTCCTGTTCCTCAAGTCAATTTGTCTCAAACACAACAATTCCTATTTCCAGCTTTGTTGGGTGGCAGAGGGGAAGAAATTTCACTGGTTGGGAGAGGATGGGGAGGGACAGTTCTGTGGCTTTGTGACAAGCATAGTGATTTTCTATTAAAATCTTGAACATTTTCTTTCCTAATATGATAAAATCAGATCCAAGGACCTGCCATATTATTCTAATACTAAAAACAAGCAAACATTCATGTCATTCTTCAGTATTGTCATGCTCAAATATGGTTCTATACAAGGGCTTTTATGCATCGATTCAAGTTTCCCTGACTTAGTAGAGTATTAAAAGTCAGATTAAGTGACTTTATATAAAGCAAAGATGCATTCATGTTCATGTGCATTTATAATTCATTCAAGAATGTCATTGGGGAAAGCTAAGTGACTCAGAAGACCTGATTTTAAATCTAGCTGCAGATAATAGTTGTATGACCCTGAGCAAGTCACTTAACTTTTGTTTCCTTGTCTGTAAAATGGAGATAATAATAGCATTTGCCTCCTAGGGTTATTATGAGAGAAAATGATGTAAAGCATTTTCTTTATGAAAAAAAGAAAAAAAGAAAAAAATGTAAAGCACTTAACACAACACCTGGCACAAAGTAGACCCTATATAAATGTTAGCTATCATCATCATCATCATCATCATTGTCACAGAATAATTAATCAAGAACTAGCCTTGTCCAGTCAAATATTCTGATTTCTGTCATATAAATCCTGTAGAATAACATAATTATCCTTCTTCATATTAAGCTCATAAGTTATTGCTATACTCCCAGAATATCCTAATTTCCTTTAATAACTCACAATAAATTCAGTCATTAATTTATCTAACGCTTTGGAGAAACTACATTTTTGGCCTCTTTGGAGAAAAGAGTTGTGTTTTCTTTCTACGTACTGTGGAAATGAAATATCAGTCAACAATCGGGAGCCTGGGATTTAGAGTTTAGAAAACATACAATCCAACCCCCTTATATTACAAAAAAAGGAAATTAGACCCAGGGAAGTTAACATCCTTGCCCAATAATCAATTAATTAATAAATAAACATTTATTAAGTACCTTCTATCTGCCAGGTACTATGCTTACAGTGTGGGGGTACAAAAAAAAAAGAGGAAAAAGATAATCTCTGCCTTCAAGGAGTTTACGATCTAATATGAGAGATAACATGCAAACAAATATATGCAAAGCAAGCTACATAAAAATAGGAAATAATTAACAAGAGGGAAGGCCTTGGAATTAAGAGGGCTTGAGGAAGGCTTCCTATGGAAAGTGGGATTTTAATTGGGGCTGGAAAGAAGTCAGGTCAGTATCCCTAATAGAGCTAAGAGAGTGTTCTGAGCATGTGAGGTATCCAAAGGGAATGCTTGAAGCTGAAAGATGGAGTGGATTGTCTGAAATAAACAAGAAGACCAGTGGCACTAGATAGAAGAGTATGTATCAGGGAATAAGGCTCCTAGACACTAGAAAGGTAGGAGACTTTTAGCTTATGAAGGGCCTGGAATGCTAAACAAAGTATTTAGTATTCACTTCTTAAGGCAATCGGGAGCCACTGGAATTTATTGAGTGGTAGGAGGGGTGTATGTGACATGGTTCACCCTGTTCTTTAGGAAAATCACTTCAGTGGCTGAAGGGAAGATTGATTGGAGTGGGGAGTGACTTGAGGCAGGCAAACTCAACAGCAGGCTATTGCAATAATCTAGGCATGAGGTGACCTAAGAATATACTCAGAGTCAGGGTTCACACCTAGGAAGTACCTTTGAATCCAAATCTAGCATTCTTTCCACTATATCATTTAATTTCTTCTTCTATCAAGAGATCGAGGAAGTGGTGAGGAAATTTTGAATGGAGAAGAAGTGGTTGTCAAAACATAAATCAAAGAAACCCTGGGAGACAAGAAGAAATTGTTCCTTTTTTAGAATTCATTAGAAAGGAGAGAAGGGGAAAGGAAAGCCAAGAATTGTATAACAGATACACAGATTTAAGAAGAATAAATTTTAAAGGATAAAGAAAAAGGAGAAGTAGGAGTCCAAGACTTAACATTTACAGAAGATCTCAATCCAGGAGGGAGGATAAACCTTCAAGAATGAATTTCTGATGACATAAACAGCAACATTTCTGATGATAACAAAAAAGAGGAGTTGTCTAAAGAGACTGATCTGCATGCACAGGTAATTCATTGATCAACATAGAATTTAAAAAGTCATGTCTACATGATGGAAACAAGGACAGGAAAATGTATAAATGTCAAATCATGACTTCACTTTATAAAAATAACATGAGAAGAACTAAAATGCAAAATGAGCTCAAGATAGATGGGAAGCTTGGTTTTTTTTTTATGTTAGGTTTTTTTTTTCCCCAGCTATGTTGGGTGAATGTAGGGGAGAAAAAGAAAAAAAAAACTACTGCTTGGCTTAGAAAGGGAAAAGATAATGAATGCTAGGGAAAAGGAGGAAATAATCTATTTTGATCTTGATTTTGCTTCTGCCAAGGATAATGATCTTTTGAACTGAAAAGATAGAATAAAAATGGCCAATAGGGAGTTTAAACCAAATATTTGTAAGGAAATAATAAGAACTAACTTTTGACTTAGCCTCATGTATAAGGGTACTTTACATATCTTACCCATTAGATCACATTCCAACAACAACCCTATGAGGTAGGTCCTACTGTTTCCCCCCATTTTACAGATTAGAAAACTGAAGCTGAGAAAATTTTAATAACTTGTCTGGGATCGCACCCCTAGTAAGAGTCTAAGGCAGAATTTAAACTCAAGTCTTTCTCACTTCAAGTTTGGCACTTAGCTGTACTGGTGAAGAGCATATCACCAAATGATATAATCGATGAGTCAGTAAGTCAACTAACATTTATTAAGCATCTATTTTCTGGCACTATACTAAGTACTGGGGCCGTAAAGAAAGCAAAAATAGCACCTGTTCTCAAGAAGTGCACATTCTAATCTGGGAGACAACTATAAATGACTATTTATGTACAAGATCATATAGGATAAATTGGAGGTAATGTCACAGGAAAGGACTAGCATTAAGGAGGGTTAGGAAGGGCTACTTGCAGAAGGTTGGACTTTAGCTGAGACTTTAAGGAGACCAGGGAAGCCAGGAGAGGCAGAAAAGTAAGGAGACCATTTCGGGCTAGAAGGATAGCCAGTGACAATGCATAGACTAGAGAAACGTCTTCATTGTGGAACAGCAATCAGGCCAGTTTCACTTCATTGTAGGTTATATTGAGTAGAGTAAGTTGTAAGACACCTGGAAAGGATGGAAAGGAAAAGTTTATGAAGGATTTTCAGAGCTATACAGAGGATTTTCTATTTGATCCTAGAGGCAACAAGAGTCACTGAAGTTTATTGAGTAGAGGGTAACATGACCCAAACTGTGCTTTAGGAAGATAATTTTGGCAGCTCAGTGGAAGATGGATTGGAATGGGGGAGAGACTAGAAGCAATGAAACTGACTAGAAGTCTATTTAAATAGTCTGGGTATGAAGTGATGAGGACTCACACCAGAATGGTAGTAGTTTTTAAGAAGAGAAGGAGGCATGTAGAGAAGATGGCAGCATAGAAATAGAACTCCTTGAGCTCCCCCCAATACCACCTCAAATACCTATAAAATATGAATCTAAACAAATTTTAGAGCTCCAGACTCCACAAAAATGTCAAAATAACAAAGCTCCCACTGAAGGCAGCCCAGCAGGCAGTCATCGCAGCATGCTGGAAGCAGAGCCCAGCCCCATGGGGTTTCAGTCCCAGGATGTGCAGGAGAAGCCACAAAGGTCAGTGGAACTCAGCTAAATTTGAGGGAGATGGTACAGCTGAACTGCCTCCAGAGCTAGCAGCAGTCTGAATTGGTGGCCCTGCAGCCCCCTGCATGTGGCTGCTTCAGAAGCTCCTGGCCTGCAGATTGCAGGGGGGCCAAGTGACCATTCAGAGGCTAAGTGCTCTTTCCTGGAGCTGCCTGGATCAGATCAGGGTCTTGGGTGGTGGTCCTGAGTTCTGTTTTCAGTGAGCCAAAGCTGGTGGGGGCTGAAAACAATGGCAGCCTCCTAATAGTTCAGGCAGTTGTGAAAACCCCAGCACTTTGGGACAGAGCTCTCCCCTCTGAAAGCAGAGTTTTATCACTGAGCTCAAAAGCCAAGTAATTGACTGGCAACATGAGCAAGCAAAGGAAGCAAAGCAAGCCCAGAAACCCAACTTTAGATTCCTTTTTTGGGGACAAAAAGGACCAAAATATGGAACAGGAGGAAGACAACACAGTCAGAACCCAACACACCAGAAGCTTCCAAGAAAAATATGAAGTGGATAGAGGCCATAGAAGAGATTAAAAAGGATTTTAAAAACCAAATAAGAGAAGTGGAGGAAAAACTGGGAAGAGAAATGAGAGTGACGCAAGAAAATCATGATAAAAGAGTCAAAAACCTAACTGAAGAAAATAACACCTTAAAAAATAGACTAACTCAAATGGCAAAGGAGGCCCAAAAAGCCAATGAGGAGAAGAATGCCTCAAAAAATTGAATTTGCCAGATGGAAAAAAAAATCTCAAAAGCTCACTGAAGAGAATAATTCCTTCAGAATTAGAGTAGAGCAAATGGAAACAAATAACTTTATGAGAAATCAAGGTATTATTAAACAGATCCAAACAAGTAAGAAAAAAATAGAAGGCAATGTGAAATATCTCCTTGAAAAAAACACTGACCTGGAAAATAGATCCAGGAGAGACAATTTAAAAATTATTGGACTACCTGAAAGCCATGACCAAAAAAAGAACCTAGAAATCATACTTCAAGAAGTTCTCAAGGAAAATTGCTCAGATATTTTAGAACCACAGGACAAAATAGAACTTGAAAGAATTCACTGATCACCTCTTGAAAAAGATCCCAAAAAGAAAACTCCTAAGAATGTTATAGCCAGGTTCTGGAGTTCCCAGATCAAGGAGCAAATTTTACAAGCTGCAAAAAAGAAACAATTTGAATACTGTGGAAGCATAATTAGGATAACTCAGGATCTAGCAGCTTCTACATTAAGGGATCAAAGGACCTGCAATATGATATTCCAGAGATCAAGGGAGCTAGGATTAAAACCAAGAATCACCTATGTTTCAAGGGAAAATATGGTCATTCAATGAGGTGGAGGACTTCCAAGCATTCTTGATGAAAAAAACAGACCTGAACAGAAAATTTGACATTCAAACACAAGAAACATGAGAAGGTAAACATGGAAAAGAAATCATAAGGCATTTATCAAAGTAGAACTATTTACATGCCAACACGAAAAAATGAGAATTGTAACTTGTGAAACTTTTCTCAGTATGAGGATAGGTGAAGGGAATATAAATGTATATATATGTATATATATACACATATGTCTATATAGGAAGGTACATATGCATATGAATACATATGTGAGTGTGGGTATTTATGTATATGTAGACAGAGGGCACAGGACAGTTGAATATGAAGGGATGATATTTTAAAAGGTGTTACTAAGAGGTGTGAGAGGAATAGAATAAGAGGAGACAGGGAGAGACAGAATGGAGTAAATCATCTCATGTAGAAGAGGCAAGAGATAACTGTGAAAATGGAGGGGAAGAACAGGAAGGGAAAAGGGAATGGGTTAACCTTACTCTTATTGAAGTTGACTTAGAGAAGCAATGACATACACTCTAAAGTGGGTATCTTGCCCTATAGTAGAGTAGGGGGGATGGGAATGAGAGGGAGGGGATGGGAATGAGAGGGAGAAGAATGGAGGGGAGGGCATGGTGCAGGGGGAGGGATGTTAGAAGCACACACTTCAGTAAAGGACAGGGACAAAGTAGAGAACAGAACAAGGTAGGGGTGGTAGGATAGGAAGGAGGGAAATATAGTCAGTGTTACATTATATGTTCATTGTGGAGATGTTCTACATAACTACACATGTACAGCCTGTATCAAATTACCTGACTTTCCAGTGGGGGTGGGTGACAAAGAGGAATGGAAAGAATACAGAATTTAAAGTTCTAAAATCAAATGATAAATAAATATATATATATATATATATATATATATATATAATTACATATTATTACATACATTATATATATGTGTGTATATATATTATTATTATTATTATTATTGTTATTTACATGCAACTGGGAAATAAGATATACATGCACTGGGATAGGGAGATCCATCTTACCCTACCAGAAAGTCAGAGGGGTGATGAGGGAGAATATAGGAGAGAGCAGATTGGGGGAGGGGGTGTACAGTGGGATTGCTATTTTGGGGTGGTGGGTAGGGGAAAGATGGGGAGAAAATTTGTAACTCAAAATCTTGTGAAAATCAATGATGTAAACCAAAGAAGAAAAAAAAGAAAAAGAAAAGATGTAAAGCCCATAGCACTTAGCAAAGGTTGGATAGTGGTTGGTGGTGAGAGACACTGAATTATTGAGAAGGACTAAGCCTGGGTGACTGGGAGGATAGGAGATTAGAAGAGGGGAGGGTTTAGAGGAAAAGATAATTAATTCCATTTTTAACATATTGACTTTAGGATGTCTATTGGACATCCATTTTGAGATAGCATAACAGCAAGCACTCTAGCATTCCCAGGATGACCTGCTAGCACAGGTTCTTTGATCTGCTTTTAAAGGAAAAACTGTTCAAAAAGGGGTTAACAACACTACTTTTAATTATATTCACTAGTTCAGGGGAAAGGTAAGCACCCTGGACATGGAAAAAATATAAACAGAGAAAATACAAACAGAGAAATTAGCACAAATACCAACAGACAGGCTCTACCTGTCTGAGTAAAGCAATATTGCTATACACTTTACACGCAACACTAGATCAAGAAAGCCTTTACATCTGAGCAGTTGGGGGTCTGAACAAATGCCTATTCAGAGTATTGACCAGGAAATCAAATGGTCTTCTCATAAGTGAACCCCCAAAGCAAAATATCCACTCAGAGTTTATATATACTTCTCAGAGCCAGAAGGCATCAGAACCCTCGTGACTCAGTGCCTAATCAACTTAGTACCAAAAGGTATGGAAGCTTTCCTACAAGCAAGGTTCCCCCTAAGAAAGCTCTTCCTTAGGCAAGTCTCTCCCTCAATGGGCTCCATATGAGGCCTATTAATGGTTGGGAAGATCTTATTATCCCATTAACATTACAGAAAGTCTGGAGGTTTCTAACCCCAGGGAAGGTGAACTAGTTGAGAAGACACAGAAACTGTTCAGTTTGGATGCATCCCCATCTCACATATTTTACATCTATAGCATCTACATTCAATTCTGTATACCTATTTTAATGTCATTGATAAGGAAAGTGACTAGAATGGTACAGGAAGTAGAGACAAGTTAATATGAGGATCAATTCAAGGAAATTCTGATGTTATTCTCTGGAGAGAAGACTCAAGTAGTTTATAATGTTCAAATATTTAAAAGCCCTGGAAGAGGGTTTGGATTTGTTTTCCTTGGGCATGAGGTATAAAATTTGGAGCGATGGAAAGAAGTTGAAGCAAGTTGGATAGACTTGATGTGAGAAAACAATTCTGAATAGTTTGAGCTGCCCTCCCCCCCAAAAAAAATTAAAAAGGAATGGACCACCTTTGTACATGGTAGGTTCTTCTTTCACCAGAGATGTTTAGACGTGCTCATAATAGAGCCTTATGGCACATCCACAGGTACTAGGAATAAGATGAATACACAATTAGCAAAGGGGACTGAGAAGTGGCCAACTATATAGGAGAGAGCTAAGAAAGAAAAGGGTCATGAAAACCCAGAGTAGAAAAAGTATCTAGGAGAAGGTAATGATTAATAGTTTCAAAGTCTGTAGAAAGATCAATGACGATGAAGAATTTGAAAAGGTCATTAAATCTGGCAATTAAGAAAACACTGCCAACTTTAGAGAAGGTAGTTTTAGTTGAATGATGAGGCTGGAAAGCACCTTTGAAAGATTTAGGAGCAAGTAAGAGGAAATTAGAATACCAAGAAAGGACAAAAATAAAGAAACAAAATACTTCAAGGAATTCACAGAAATATGGAATCATAAAGATTATTATTAGATAAAAGGAATTTTGTCATTTGTATGTATCAGAGTAGAGTCATGGGTGATGTTGAATCAAGGGTATGACCATCACTGTGCAGCTGAAGTACAGTAGAGGAGTAAGTCCTGGAAATTAAGTGAACAGCAAAGTTATAGTCATTGAAAGATCATTACTAAGTATGTTGAAGTTCCCCAGTATGAGAGGAGGAGAATGGTAGAGAGAAGACTGAAAAAGGCCCTGGATACATTAAGGAAGGAAGGTGAGTGTGCTGGTGGTTGACAGATAAAGGCCATGATGTTTGTGTAGCTACTCCTCAAGGGAGGAGATGTTGATTACTGATGGGATTAGAGAGAAAATCAAAAGTTAGCACCAGTGAGCAAGCACTATTCTGACTGCTCTGTCACTTATGAAACTATTACATACCTAATAGTGACAGTAGCAGGTAGATATCCTAAGCTGATTTCCAGGGGAAAAGGGGAAGGGGAAGGAGTTGTTCACCAAGAGTAACACTGGTACTCAAGATGAGAGAATGGATGCCAGTAGAGAACAGGACAGGTGGCCCACCCCCAACCCTGCATCCAGCTCCACTAGCAGGCTGAGGGAAATATAGCAAGATGTACGTTCAGACCCAATTCCTGAAACACTTGGACTCAGTTTACTCATCTAAAAAGTGACCCCTCACTCTATGGATACACTCGTGGGTCCTTTCTAACTCTACATCTATAACCACATATAAAATCAGTTTGCAACTATAATATTTTATAGAAATATAAGCTATCATCATATTAATATTATTATTGAAGTTGTCTCCTGAACAGGTTTGTACACTCCTTGAAGGAAGATGCCCACCCTCAGGTCACTTCTCTTCATCCAGTTCGGGTACTGTATATACCTCTATGAGTCTTTTATGAGTGGAAAAATGCAGAAAATATGTATGACAGCATCCTAAGGCAGAATAATAGAGGAAGTACTAGGCTTCTGCTTTCTTTCTGCATTAAGTGTTTACATTATTTGCTTTAAATTAATGACAAAATGTTCCTGCATCAGCTCCCATTTTTGGTTACTGTTGCTCTACATTTATTCATCATAGCTGTTATCAAAGCACAGAGCATAAATAAACTACTTAGTAAATGCTTTCCAGACCTAATGCAACAAATTGTGTGGCGTTGCAAAACAGATGCTCCAACATCCCCAGAAAACTTTGGAAATGAAAGGACAATGAGTTTCCACTAGAGTGTGCCAGTATCCAAGCTGGCCTAATATCACCAAGTTGTCAGGTCACACGCACTACTGATACTAGAAAGGGGAAGAAGTTTCTTGATTGGTCATGACACAGGTGCAGTTGACTGAATTGTCTGCTCAGAAGGGATCCATCAGTCACTCATCAATGCTGAATTAGAGAGTTAGCATTAAAAACACCTCCTCAAACTTTGTCCCAGTGCACCTGGATATGCATCAGAGGCAGGCACAGACATATATGTACATGGGCAGAATCATTGATAAGACTGAGTGGAGGACCAAGTGGCCTGCTCTCTAATCCAGGTCTGTATTTGGAAGAGGAGTGCAAATGAGGCCTTGTGGGAACAAATAGGACTTAGATTTGAATCTTTGGTTCTGTTGATTACTGCGTGAGTGACCTGAGGGAATTTACATGCCCTCCCGGAGATTCAGTTCCCTCATTGACAAAATGAGTGGGTTGGACTAAATGATGATTTAAAAAATTTTAAAGAATGACAAAGTCTACCTGAAGCACTTTCTGTGCTCCAGGTTCTGTACTATGTGCTGGTGATACAAATAAAAGCAAAGAAGACATTCCATACCCTACAAGAACTCACATTCAAATAGTGGAAGGCAAGAAATATACAAGAGTTACAACCAGTAAGTTATGTTTTGGTTATATAAATTTGAATACCCTTTTCTGAACCAAAGTACATATACATATACACATGCTTATGAAGATGTGTGTGTATGCGTATGTGTGTGTGTGCTGGTTATTGTCCTTCATTCTTGAAGACCAAAATGACATCACTATGTTAGAGTCAAGGTACAGTATATCTGCCTGTGGCTGATCAGAGCAATATGAGCTCAGAAGGTTCTACCACAGGCCAGGTAAAAATAGTCCACGTGGGCATTTGGAGGACAGACATCTCTAAATTTTCACATCTCATGTTTCTTTTGTGCTGTTGCAATTCTGCTTCACTCATAGAGCATAGTGCCTTCTTTAATGCAGGCATGCCTTGCTGGGTGTTCCTTTGTCAGTGTCTCCCATATTTCACAAACAATTCCAAAGTTTTCAGAGAGATCTTGAAAGGTTCCTTGTATTGCTTTTTCTGACCACCATGTGGGCTCTGGTCTTTTGTGAGTTCTCCAAAAAATAGTCTTTTAGGTGAGTATATTTTTGGCATTTGAACAATGAGACCAACCCATCTGAGTTGTGCTCTTTGCAGTAGAGTTTGAATGTTTGGCAGTTTAGTTCAAGAAAGAACCTCAGGATCTAATACCTCATCCTGCCAAGTGATCATCAGAATCTTCCTAAGATAATTCAAAATTCATGAGAGAGAGAGAGAGAGAGAGAGAGAGAGAGAGAGAGAGAGAGATGTCATGAAGATGGCCAAAGGATAGTGGTATGCATCTAGATCCAAGTTAGATATAACAAAAGTTTACAAATCAGAAATCAGTCCTAGATCCTGTAATAATCATAGCTACACCCACTGTCCTTTGTCCATGTATGAAGTCAGCATAAATGGCAAGTATCAACATCTCTCTGTATATGTGTGTGTGTGTGTATTTGTTTGATTTGGTCCAAACTTCAGATTTCATTAGTAGAGGGAACTTCTGGTGAGAAAATGCTCTCTAGTAATGCAGATCAACCATTCTTTAGAGAATTATCTGGAACATTGAGAGGTTGAATAATTGATTTGGTCCAGGGTCACATACCCAATATATGTCAGAGGTAGGCTTTGAACCCAGTACTCTCTGACTCCAAGATCATATCTCCATCCACTACGTCATATTGCCTTTCTTCTTATCATCTTGGAAACGTAATAGTCTCTATCTCTTTCTGTTTCTCTCTCTGTCTCTGTTTCTCTATTTCTCTTTTTCTCCTCTCCTCCCTCCCTCCATCCCCACCTCTGTTCCTACAGAACCAGTGTCTAAAATATCCATCTTTCTTCTACCATTTACAAATCTTATATTTCTTCTCCCTGCATGGTTCTTAATACCATTCTATGTGAGAAATTCTACAATTTGCTTTAGCTATTTAATAACACCCTCAGTATGAATTGAGCCAAATTCTTGACATTCATTAGCACACACCAATCCATTTATCTCCGTTCCTTTTTTGCTCCAGGAACCAACCTTGCATTGCAAAGAATGTACACAGAGACCATAAAGACTCACTGATAGAGTGATAGATCTTTTTTAAACACTGGGGCATTACAGGATTTTATGAAGCAGTAAAACTTTCTCTAGGCATGAGAAGTGCAGACTGACAGAGACCATTTTATCTATAAGATATTAAAGTATAAGTGCCACATTGGACAAGCATAATAGAGGGGGGAAGAAGCTGAGAAAAGACAGCAAATTTCTCAAGCAAGAAGGAGCAGACTAGGTGGTGCCTAATGATGGGCAGGTAGCTAAAGGAGCTCTAGGCATCTGGGTGCCTAGTTTATTTTTTTCTATTCAGAGGAGAATTTTCCATTCCCCTGCCTCTCTCCTCACCTTTAAAGAAACAGAATAGGTTATGACCCCAAAAGTCAACTACTCAAAGAAACACAACTCTCAGAAATGGAAGGGATCTCAAGAGCCTTCTTCTAGGCTTGAACAGAAATTCTTTTTATATCATGCATGATAAGACTTTATCCACCTCTGTTTCACATATGAAGAACATACTATATCCCAAGGCAGCTCATTCCATCATCCTGTTACAGGTTAAGTTCTCCCCAAAGGCTAAGCCTAGTTATATAAACATATTGATAAATTTTGTTTTTGATAGACCAAACACTTCCTAACAAACCTTTCAGTATGTGATTGCCTCCCCCAAAGTGTGTTGATTATTAAGAGAAAACGGATAGGCACCCTTTAAATTAGATAATATGTTACTAAAACTGGCCAAATATATTTGAGCAAAGTGTTTCATCCTCCCATGTTGAGTTTATTTGCAATTTTGAAATGATTTTATACATTTTTATTTTGACAGTCATTTCTTTTCGTAAAATCATATTGCCATACATTGAGAAGGGAACTTAGAATTCATTTAGCTCAAAAATCCCTCTTTATTCATAGGGCAATAAGGCTCAGAGACAGGAAGTGACCTACCCAATATCACACAAAGCCCAATTAGAATTTGATCATTTGTTATTGTTGAGCCTATTTCAGTTGTGTCCACCTCTTCATGACCCCATTTAGGGGTTTTCTTGGCAAAGACACTGGAATGGTTTATCATTTCCTTCTCCAGTTGATTTTATAGTTGAGAAACTGAGGCATACATAGTTAAGTGACTTGCCCAGGGTCACACAGTTAGTTAAGTGTCTGAGGCCAGATTTGAACTCATAAAGATCTATCCACTGCACCACCCTTCTATTATGTAGTCAGGTTTCTGAAGGAAACAGTCATTTCATTTGAAGAAGTTTATTTTTTTCTTCAACCCTTCCTTTGTACTTTTTCTTATATTCTCAGCTAGACTGAAATGGCATCTGACTTCATTTTTACCAGTGAAGTACAAAGATAAGTGGGTGTGGAAAGCGTTAAATAATGCTATGTTGGATGGACTCTGTGCCAGACATTTCAAGTGTCTAGCGATGCTCCCCCCAAAATGATTCTACTGACTTACTCTAGATATACTAACTCTATTCTTCACCAATGTCAACCCACATTGAACTATGGCCATGACCATCTTTGCTCTGTAGTTCTTTGCTTTTGTTGGTTTTTCCTTTTGGATTATGGCTTGAATCTTGCCTCAGACAAGCTCAAACTTAATACCTGTGTAATGTTGAGCAAATTAATGAACTTCTCTGATCCTCAGTTTCTTCATCTATAAAAATAAGGAGGATTAGACTAGATAACCTCACAAATAAATCCCTTTAGGCTTTAAATCTATCATCCTATGAGTTCAAGTAATCAGCCCTGTATGAAATACCTACTGAGTTATAGAAAGAACCAGCTGATATGATTATCTTTTAGCTTTGAAACACTGTAAGAATGGGATAGTTGCCACAGGAAGAGAGATGGAGAAATGTTCAGATTTTTGAAAGGGAAGAATCCACATTCTATAGACCAGTGTGTTTGACTTTGATTCCCGGCAAATTACTAGACTTCCTTGTTGAGATGATAGTTTGTGATCTCTTTGAAAGGAAAGTAGTGATCAATAAGAACTGGACTGGGTTAAATTAGAATAGATCATTTGGATTGCATGTAATTGGAAAGCTTTTGAATAAATGAAGTTAATGCAAATATCAGAATCAGGGATGTGAAGGGCTAGAGAAAAAAACAACAACAACTTTGCATCAGATTTCTTTTAAGGGTTCAGATCCAAGATATAGAAGAAACCAATAGAATTATTGAAAACTAAAAGTCTTTCCCTAATAGATAAATGGTCAGAATATATGAAAAAAGTGTTCTAAAAATGCAGATTACTAAGAACCATATGAAATATTGTTCCAAATAATTTTCATAAAAGAAATGCAAATCAAAACAGCTCCAAGGTATAACCTCCCAACCAGCAAATTGGCAAGATGAAAAGGAAGGGAAAAGTCAGTGTTGAAGAGGCTATGATAACATGGGCACACTGATGCATTGTTGGAGTGATGAATATGTCCAACAATTGTGGAAAACAATTATTAACTATACAAAGAAAGTGACTAAAATGTTAATACCCTTTGAATCAATGATTCAGCTGCTTGGCATGTACCCCAAAGGGATCAGTGATTAAAAGGATACCATATAGACCAAAACATTTTTAGCAGCATTTTTTGGTAGCAGAAAAGAAGTGAAAGAAAAGAAAATATTTACCAGCAGAGGAGTGGCTAAACAAGTTGTTTTATGTGAATATAATGGAATATTATTATGGAAAGATCTTCAGCATCCATCCAGTACAACCCATTAATGAAATATATCCCCACTACAATGTACCTCAAAAGTAGTTTACCATCTTCTTTCTGGATGATGACCTCCACAGAGAGGGAACAAAGTTACTAGTCATTGAAGTAAGCCATTACACTTTTAGACAAAAGTTAATCCCTGCTCATAAAGAACTTACATTTCATTGGGGAATGTGAACAGATAAGTAAACACAACATAATTAGAGGATGGAAAGGTCACTACAACTAAGGGGAGTTTTTAAAGTGGAATTGGAGGCGGCGGAGCCAAGATGGCAGCGTAGGAGCAGGAAGAAATCGCAGCTCTGACACAGCCACAACAAACACCCAAAAACTATGACTCTAAACAAATTCTAGGGCTCTAAAACACACACAGATCTATTTCCTGCTGAAGGCAGCTCGGCCCAAAGCAACCATTTCAACTCTGAGAGCCAAAACCAGCCCAGCCTGAAACAGTAGCTTTTGCCCCAGGGGCGGCTGGATGAGATGAGCCCCACCTTGGCTGGAGATTCAGGAGAGTGGATCTGTGACAGCTGTGGCAGTATCCAGAATTATCAAGCCATAAAAAAAAATGACAAAGGTTAGTGGAACTTAGCTAAAAACCCGGGAAGGAAAGCGGGTCCAGCCAAGCCGTCTCCAGGGCAAAGAAGCAAGGAGCGCAGGTTCTGCACCTGCCTCCACATTGCAGCTTCAGAGCTCCCGGCCTGCAGACAACAGGGGGCCAAGCGATCATTCAGAGGCCAAATGCTCTCATGTTGAGCAGCCTGGATCCGGATCACTGTCTTGGATGGTGGTCCTGGGTTTTTGTGTTTTTTCAGTGAGCCGGAACTGGGGAATGACCCAGCAGCCTCCTAAAAGTCCCAGCAGCTGGGAAAACCCCAGAAATTTGGGACAGAGCTGTTCCCTCGGGAAGCAGAGTTCCACAGAACTAAAAAAAAAACAAAAAAACAAAAACCACTGAATGGCAACCATGAATAAGCATAGGAAGCAAAGTAAGAACAGCAACGAAACCTAGATTCCTTTTTCAGGGAAAAGAAGGAACAAAGCAGGGAAAGGGAGGAAGACAATGCAGTCAGAACTCCCACACCAAAAGCTTCCAAGAAACATGAAATTTGCCAAAAAGCTAGAGATCAGCTGAAGAAATTTTGAAAACCAAATGAGAGAAGTGGAAAAAAAATTGGGAAGAGAAATAAGAATGATGCAAGAAAATCATGAAAAGAGAGCCAACAACCTTACTGAAGAAATTAACACCTTAAAAAATAGATTAACTCAAATGACAAAAGAGGCCCAAAAAGCCAATGAGGAGAAGAATGCCTTAAAAAGTCGACTTTGCCAGATGGAAAAAGAATCTCAAAAGCATTCTGAAGAGAATAACTCCTTCAAAATTAGAGTGGAGCAAATGGAAGCAAATGACTTTATCAGAAATCAAGATACT
>CM053581.1:105903354-105934281 GCA_028627135.1 Pseudochirops cupreus | reverse complement strand
GCTGTTCTTACTTTGCTTCTTATGCTTATTCTTACTCATGGTTCTTCAGACTGCGATTTTTTTTTTAAATCTCTGTGGGGCTCTGCTTCCAGAAGGGAAAGCTCTGTCCTAAATCACTGTGGTCCTCCTGGCTGCCGTAGCTCTCAGGAAGATGCTGGGAGTCTTCCTAATTACTTCCAGCTGACTGCATAATGAAGACTCCAAGATGGAGGCCCAAGACGGCGATCCGGATCCAGGCCGCTCAACGGGAGAGCGCTGGCCTGAGAACAATCGCCAAGTCCCCCTGCTGTCTGCAGGCCGCGGGCAGGAAGCTACAATGTGGAGGTGGGTGCAAAACCTCTGCCTTTCGCTTTTCTGCTCTGGAGGCCTTTTGCCAGACTGCTTATCTCCCCCTTTTGCAAGCTCCACTCGCAGCTGCTGCTAATCCGCTCACCTGAGAGGCTCCTCCACTCCTCACATTCAGCTGCCCCCGGGGCATAGCCGTGGCTTCAGGGCAGGCTGGTTTAGGTTCGCAGTGCTGATATGGTTCCTTGTAGCCGAGCTGACTTTAGTGGGAAGTATCTTTGTGTGCGTTTTGGAGTTCTAGGATTGGTTTAGAGTCCTGTTTTATGGGTATTTTGGGGTGGCTATGTGAGAGCTGCAATATGTTGCTGCTGCTATGCCGCCATCTTGGCTCCACCCACCAATAAAATATTTTTTACAAGAGAAAAAAAAGAAAAAAAAAATAAACTGGAATTGGAATGCTTTGAGGTGGCATGTGTTTCCTATCCTTGAGGTCTTCAGGAAGAGGTTCAGTTACATTAGAGCTAGGAATCCCTTTTGTGTATGGCTTGCCCTAGATAGCCACAGGCATCCCTTTCAACTCTCAAATTCTGTGGTTCTGAAATAAGCATATTTATTAGATACCTACTTTACTTTGTACAAAGTACTATATTACACATTAGGGATTTTTAAAAATTTGACAAATCCCTGCTTTTAAAAGTTTATATTCTTCTGGGAGGATACAACATATACCCAAATATATAAATACAATGTATACACAAAGTGAATTTAAAATAAGTTTAGGAATTGGACACACTTACTGACTTGGAGAACAGAAAAACCCTCATGTTAGAAGTAGCACCTGAATTGCTCCTTGAGGAAAGGTAGAAATTCTAAAGGCATAGGTGAGAAGGGAGTTTATTTTATGCTTAGGGAACAACCTGTGCAGAGACAAGGAGCTAAGAGATTAAATATTTTGGCTGGGATACAGAAAGTAGGCCAGTTGGACTAGAATATAAAGTGAGGAAGGGACAATACTGTGAAATAAGATTGCAAAAGCAGGGTGGAACTATTTGTTAATGTATCCTTGGATGTAGATCTAGAAAGAACTGTAATGATCATGTAGATAAACAGTTATTTTACAACTAGGGAAATCAAGGTTCAGAGATGTTAAATGACTTACCTGATACCTCAGGAGTTGCACAGTTTCTGAATTTCAAATGCATTGTGCTTTTTACTAGACGGCATTACCTCTGACCTTATGGAGAGGTCTCATTCTTCAATTAAAGGTTGGACTATTGAACCTCTGTGGTTCCTTTCAACTTTTAGGATTCAATAACTCTATAATTTTAGTAGTCACAATGAATATGTATCAAACAAACTCTTTAATTTTGAGGGTTGTTTTAATATCCTTTTTCATGATTTTGGGAAGGAAACACTTTCATAACTCCTTCACTCCTACTCAAAAGCAGCTAAGCAAAGCTAAAGACATCTCACAACTGTGCTGCCTTGGTATATTATAAATTCAGGTTATCTCAACCAGGCCCTCAATGTAGCTAATTGATTCCCTGTCTCACTCCATACAGAATTCATTCCAAACTTTCTCTCCCCTCCTCAAGTACTTTACACTTCCTATGCTCTCCCATTAAGCTAAATCTGTCTCTTACTTGAAAAAGGCCTCTTGAAATGGACTCCTTTTTTTCCCTCTTTTTTCATCTCAAAACCCTGGGACATCATCTTTCACTCTCCTTCTTTCCTTCCTTTCTGTGACAAAGAGATGGTCCTTCCACTTTCCAAGATCAACCCCTGTACTTTGCACATACTTCTATCCTCTATGAAGTTCTCCAGCAGCTTACATATTCAATCAGTTCCTCACTTAACCCCAGTTCTTTAATCCTCATCCTTTCTTCCCTATTGCCTTCAAATGTGCCCAGATATTTATGATCTTTAAAAGCCTTCTCTAGGCACTCTTATTCCTTCAAGCAATAAGCCTATACCTCTCCTCCCTTTCTTAACCACACTCTAAAAAGTCACCTACATTACCTGCCTCTACTTTCTTCCAGTGAGAGGAATCCCACTGAAAGCCCTTTGAAACCTGGTTTCCAACCTCATCATTCAATTGAATCTCTTCTCTCCTATCTCTTAATTATTAAATCTGATGGTGGGGGGCCGTTCTCAGCCCTCGTCTTTCTCAGCTACCTGCTACATTTAACATTATTGACTATCCTCTCCTCCTCTATACTCTATCCCCTCTGGATTTTTGTCTCTTGGTTCTCTCCCTGCCTGTCTGGTCATTCATGCTCAATATCCTTTTACTGAGTATTTCATGCCTCCTAACTATAAATGTTCTCCAAAGTTCTGTTCTGGGCCATCTTTCTCCTCTATGCTCTTTTCCCTGGTAAACTCATCAGTTCAAATGGGATTAACTATCATCCCTAAAGAACAACTTCTAGGACTATATATCCAGCCTTAGTCATCCTCTGAATTTCATTCCCATATCAACAATTACCTATTGAACATTTAAAACTGTATGCCCTGGAGAAATTTTAACTCAGAGTATCTAAGACTGAACTTGTCATTTTTCTTCCTAAACGCTACCCTCCTCTGAACTTTCCTGTTCTTCTTGAAGATATCACCCTTGTCCTACTACTTCAGATTCTTTTTATTTTTATTTTTGGAAAAAGTATTTTATTTTTTCCAATCACATGTAAAGTGTTTTTAACATTCATTTTTTTTACAAAATTTGAGGTCCATTTTTTTTCTCTTTCCTTCCCCCTCATTCCTCCCTCCCCAAGATGGCAAGTTATCTGATAAAGGTTATACATGTAAAATCAGGTAAACCTATTTCCACATTAGTCATGTTGTGAAAGAAGAAAGAAAAAAAAAGGGGAAAGCCATGAAAAAAGAATAAACAACAAAAAAGTGATAATATGATAGAATCTGCATTCAAACTCCATAGTTCTTTCTCTGGATATGGATAGCATTTTTCGTCATGAGTCTATTGGATTGTATTGCTGAGAGTTGCTAAGTCAATCATAGTTGATCATTGCACAATGTTGTTGTTCCTGTATACAATGTCCTCCTGGCTCTGTTCACTTCACTCAGCATCAATTCATATAAGTTTTTCCAGGTTTTTTCTGAAATCTGTCTGCTAATCATTTCTTATAGCATAATAGTATTCCATTACATTTATATATCACAATTTGTTCAGCCATTCCCTAATTGATAGGGATCTCCTCAATTTCCAATTCTTTGTCACCACATAAAGAACTGCTATAAATATTTTTGTACATGTAGGCCCTTTTCCATTTTTATGATATCTTTGGGATACAGGCCTAGCAGTGGTATTGCTGGATCAAAATGTATGCAGTTTGATTGCCCTTTCTGCATAGCTACAAACCGCTCTCCAAATTTGTTGGATCAGCTCATAACACCACCACCACCAATGCAACCCACATCTTCTCCAACTTTGATCATTTCCCTTTTGTGCCATATTAATCATTCTGATAGGTGTGAGGTGGCACTTCAAAGTTATTTTAATTTATATTTCTCTAATCATTAGTGATTTAGAACATTTTTTCATATGACTATAGATACCTTTATTTTTTTTTCATTTGAAAACTGTTTGTTCCTTTCCTTTGACCGTTTCTCAATAGGGGAAAGATTTGTTTTCTTATAAATTTGATTTAGTTCTCTATATAATTGAGAAATGAGGCCTTTATCAGAAACAGTGGCTGTTAAAAAATGCTTCCCATCTTTTTGCTTTCCTTCTAATCTTGATCGCATTGGTTTTGTTCGTGCCAAAACTTTTTGTTTAATGTAATAAAAATTCTCCATTTTGCATTTCATAATGTTCTCTGTCTGTTGTATGGTCATAAATTCCTCCATTCTCCATAGATTTTACAGGTAAACTATTATTTGCTCTCCTATTTTGCTCATGGAAAAAAAACCTTTATGTCTAAATCATGTAACCAATTTAACCTTATCTTGGTATATGGTATAAGATGGTGGTCTGTGCCTAGTTTCTGCCATAGTATTTTCCATTTTTTTCCAGCAGTTTTTATCAAATAGTGAGTTCTTATCACAGGAGCTGAAGTCTTTGAGGTCATCAAATAGTAAACACTATGGTCATTTACTACTGTGTCTTCTGTATACCTAGCCTATTCTACTCATCCACCACTCTATTTCTGAACCAGTAACAAATTGTTATCATGATTGCTGCTTTATGATATAGTTTTATATCTTGTATGTCTAGACCACCTTCCTTTGCATTTTTTTCACTATTCTTTTGATATTGTCGACCTTTGTTCTTCTGGATGAATGTTGTTATTATTTTTTCTAGCTCTATAAAATAATTTTTGGTACTTTGGTATGGCACTGAATAATTAATTTAGATAGAATTAAATCATTTTTATAGTAGCACAGCCTATGCATGAGCAATTGATATTTTTCCAATTGTTTAGATCTGACTTTATTTGTATGAAAAGTATTTTATAATTGTGTTCATATAGTTCCTGGGTTTGTCTTGGCAAGTAGACTCCCACACATTTTATATTATCTGCAGTTATTTTAAATGGAATTTATCTTTCTAATTTTTGCTCCTGGTAGGTACTATATATAGAAATGCTGACGGTTTATGTGGATTTATTTTATATCCTACAACTTTGCTAAAGTTGTTAATTTTTTTCAAGGTTTTTTTTTTTAGTTAATTCTCTAGTATTCTCTATATATGCCATCAAATTATCTGCAGAGTGATAGTTTTATTTCTTCATTGCCTATTCAATTTCTTTTTCTTTTCTTTTTGCAAAAGCTAAGATTTCTAGCACAATATGAAATAATAGTGGTGATAATGGACATACTTGTTTCACCCCTGATTTTACTGGGAAGGCTTCCAGCTTATTGCCATTACTGATAATGCTTGTTGATGCTTTCAGATAGATACTAATCATTTTAATGAAAACCTCATTTATTCCTATACTCTCTAGAGTTTTTAATAAGAATGGGTACTGTATTTTGCCAAAAAACCTTTTAAAAAATTTATTGAGATAATTATATGATTTCTCTTGGTTTTGTCATTGATATGGTCAATTATGCTAATATTTTTCCTAATACTTAACCACCTTGCATTCCTGGTATAAATACCACCAGATCAGAGTGTATTATCCTTGTGATAAATTGATATAATTTTTTTGTTAATGTTTTATTTAAAATTTTTGCATCAATATTCATTAGGGAAATTGATCTATAATTTTCTTTCTCTGTTCTGGATTTTTCTGATTTAGGTATCAGCACCATATTTGCTTCAAGAAAGGAATTTGGTAGGACTTCTTCTTTGCCTACTTTTCCAAATAGTTTATATAGTATTGAATTAATTCTTCTTTAAATGATTGGTAGAATTCACTTGCAAATCCATCTGGCCCTCTAGATTTTTTTCTTAAGAAGTTTATTGATGGCTTGTTCAATTTTTTTTTTTCTAAAATGGGGTTAAGTATGTTATTTCCTCTTCTTTTGATCCTGGCAATTTATATTTGTGTAAATATTCATCCATTTCTCTTAGACTATCAGATTTATTGTCATACAGCTGAGCAAAATAGCTCCTAATTATTTACTTTAATGTCCTTTTCATTGGTGGTAAATTTGGCCTTTTAATTTTTGATACTGGTAATTTGGTTTTCTTTTTTATAATCAAATTAACCAAAGGTTTATCTATTTAATTATTTTTCTTAAAACCAGCTCTTAGTTTTATTTATTAGTTCAATAATTTTGTTACATTCAATTTTATTAATCTCTCCTTTGATTTTCAGAACTTCTAATTGGATATTTAATTAGGAATTTTTAATTTGTACTTTTTCTAAATTTTTTAATTGCATGCCTAATTTATTGGTCTAATTTTTCTCCATTTTATTCATGTAAGCATTTAGAGATATACAATTTCTTGTAAGATGCTTTGGTTGCATCCCATAAATTTTGTATGTTGTCTTATTACTATCATTCTCTTTGATGAAATTATTGATAGTTTCTATGATTTATTGTTTGTCTCACTTATTCTTTAGGATTAGATTATCTAGTTTCCTATTAATTTTTAGTCTATCTTTCCATGGTCCTTTGTAACATGCACTTTTTATTGCATTTAATATTTCTGCCTTTCTGCATTTGAATGTGAGATTTTTATGCCCTAATACATGATCAATTTTTGTGTAGGTGCCATTTACCACTGAGAAAAAGGTATATTCCTTTCTATCCCCAATCAATTTTCTCCAGAGATCTATCATATCTTTTTAAAATTCTATTCACCTCCTTAACTTATATCTTGTTTATTTTGTATTTTGATTTATTTAGTTTTGAGAGAGAGAAGTTGAGGTTCTCCACTAGTATAGTTTTACCATCTATTCTTTCCTGTAAGTCATTTAACTTTTCCTCTAAGAATCTGGATGCTATACCACTTGGTGTGTATATCTTTAATAATGATACAGCTTCATTTTCTATGGTACCTTTTAGCAAGATGTAGTTTTCTTTCCTTGTCTCTTTTAATTAGATCCATTTTTGCTTTTGCCTTGTCTGAGATCAGGATTTCTACCCTCCACCTCCTTTTTTTTAACTTCAGCTGAATTTCTGTTCTTACCTTTATTCTTCATGTGTGTGTCTTTGCTTCAAATGTGTTTCTGGTAAATAACATCTTGTAGAATTCTATTTTTTAATCTACTCTGCTATCTTCTTCCATTTTATGGGATAGTTTGTCCTATTCCCATTTACAGTTATGATAACTATGTATTTCCCTCCATCTTATTTTCCCTCTGTTTATACTATTCTCTTTCACCTTGTCACTCCTCACCAATGTTTTGCTTCTGACCGCTGCCTCTTTCAGTTCATCCTCCCTTCTAACACCACCCACCTTTTTTCTTTTCCCCTTCTCCTACTTCTCTATAGAGTAAGATAGATTTCTTTACTCAGTTGATTGTGTTATTCCCTCTTTGAGTCAAATCCAATGAGAGTAGGTTCAAATGATACTCATCCCATCCCTTCTTTCTCTCTACTGTAATAGGTCTTTTGTGACTCTTCATGTGATACAATTTACCCAATTCTGCCTCCACCTTTCCTTTTCTTCCAATACAATTCTTTTTTTTAATGCCTTAATAATTATTTTTCTCATTCCATATGTCGAATTAGACCCACACCCTCTTTCAAAGTATGCTCCTTCTAACTGCCCTAATAGAAATACATTTCTCAAGTGTTAGAGTATCATCTTCCCATGCAGGGATGTAAAACAGTCTAACTTTATCAAAAAACATGTTTTTGTTTGTTTGATTTCTTTCTGTTTACCTTTTTATGCTTACCTTGTTTCTTGTATTTGAAAATATAATTTTCTTTTCAGCTCTGGTCTTTTCATCAGGAAAGTGTGAAAATCCCCTATTTCATTGAATGTCCACCTTTTGTCCTGAAAGATTATGTCCATTTTTCTCTGTAGCTGATTGATTGTTGTAATCCAAACTCCTTTGCCTTCCACAATGTTATATCCCAAGCCCTTTGATCCTTTAATGTAGAAGCTGCTAAGTCCTATGCAATCCTAACTGTGCCTTCTTGATATTTGAATTGTTTCTTTCTGGCTGCTTGCAGTATTTTCTCCTTGACAAGAGGTGATCAGTAGACTCTTTAAATGACTATTTTACCCTCTGGTTCTAGGATATTAGGGACGTTTTCCTCAATACTTTCTTGAAAGATGCTGTCCAGGCTCTCTCTCTCTCTCTCTCTCTCTGTCTCTCTCTCTTCCTCCCTCCCTCTCTCTCCCCCCCTCTCTTTCCCTCCCTTTTTCCCTCTCAATTTTAAGGTAGTCCAATAATTCCTAAATTATCTCTTCTGGATTTATTTTCCAGGTCACTTGTTTTTCCAATGAAATATTTTACATTTTCTTCTGTTTTTTATTATTTTGATTTTGTTTGACTGATTCTTGATGTTCCCTTGAGTCATTTGCTTCCACTTGCCCAATTGTAATTTTTAAGGAATTATTTTTTTCAGTTAGCTTTTGTACCTTCTTTTCCATTTGTCCAGTTCTACTTTTAAAGGAATTGTTGTGTTCAGTAGATTTTTTTTTCCCATTTGGTCAATTCTGTTTTTTAATGACTTGTTTTCTTCAGTCAGTTTTTGTGTTTTCTTTTCCCAACTGTTGACTCATTTTTTAATATAATTCTTTCATATAACTCATTTGTTTTGCCATTTTTTCTACCACCTCTCTTACTTTGTTCTTAAAATACTTTTTGAACTCTTCCAAGAGGACTTTTGGGGCTTGAGACCAATTCATACCCCCTTTTGAGGCTTCAGACATAGGCATTTTGACACTGTTGTCCTCTTCTGAGTTTGTATTTTGATTTTCTTTGTTGCCATAGTAGCTCTCTATGGTCAGGGTTCTTTTTTTTTTTCAAAGTTTTTTTAAATTGATCTCTGCTCCTGGGATAAGGGGGGAAGGGGTATTGTCCCAAGCTTCTTGCACTGGTGACCAGCGACCAGGTCACTGGTTTTCTGTGTTGGGGCCTCCAGGGCTGTTGGCTTGACCACTGCATTAAGGTGGCCTAGCCTAGTCATGTCTATTGTACCCTGGGTACCAGGACTGGAAGTTTGATTGCTGCACTAGGTCTGAAGGCCTCCTAGCTAGCCTGATGTGCCACTGGCCTGCTGACCCACAACTAACAGGCCTCAATTGTTGATCTGTGCTGTGGCTAAGCATCCAGTTGGCTTGCCTGGACACCACCTACATTGAGTTCTGTTCCTCTTTTACCCAAGTGAGAAAGACTTTTCCTGAGGATGTTATTTTGGGATGTAGATTGTTTCACTCTTTCTTTTTGTGGATTATTTTATTCCAGAATTCTTTTAGAGGCTTGATTTAATGTTGTTTCCAGGGAAAACTGGAGAGAGCTCAGGAAACTTCCTGGCTTCTCTCAGCCATCTTGGCTCTACATTCTGTTTTTCAGATTCTTAATCACAGCATTATTCTGATCTTATCATTCTCTCTTACCCCATGTCAAATCAGTTGCCCAGTATTGTCATTTTTAACTTCATGTCTCTTGCTTTCAACCCCTTCTCTCTACACACAGCTACCACCTAAATTCAAGCCCAATCACTTCTCTAGATTAATACAACAGCCTCTAAGTGATCTCATTGGTATCGAGTTCACCTCTTCATCCCATTCTTCACCCTGCTGACAAAATGATTTTCTTTAAAGAAAATTCCTCCATGTGACTCCCCTATTTAATTAACTTCATTGCCTTTAGAACTTTGTCATAAATTATAATTCCAGAATCTTTGAATATTACTCACTATCCTACACTCAGAAATCCAGCCAGATTGGCCTCTTTGTTCCAAACACAAGACACTCCATCTCCATATCCATGATTTTGTTCTGGTCATCTACTGTGGCTGGAATGTACATTTTCTCTTCCTCCAAGATGTATCTCAAGCATGACCCCAATATCATATCATCTTAGTCTTCTTTGAGCATGAGAGACAAACAATAGCTCAAGCATCAAGCCTTACCTGATCTGATTTCTATCTTTTAGTGTGCTCTCTCCCCAACTACTTTGTATTCAATTACTTTTTATATATTTATGTTTATTAACTCTATACTTATATTGTATATATTTTATATGTACTTCTTATCTCCCTATTAGATTATATGCACATTATGAATGGCACTTGTTTCATTAATTATACTTCTATCCCTAGTGCCTAGAATAGTGCTGTAATGTTAATAAAATTTAAGAACTTCCCCTCCCATTAATAAGCCTTAAATGGAGTCCATTAAGAGAAACTTGTTTGGGGGGGGGTTGCTTGTAGGAAGGCTTTCACACCTTTTGCTAATTTCTAATTAGGCACTGAGTCATGAGGTTTGTGATGCTTTCTGGCTCTGAGTAGTGTATATATACTTTGAGTTAATGTTTTGCTTTGGGGGCTTGCTTATGAGAAGGATCTAGTGATTCTCTAGGTGAGATTCTGAGTGGTCATATGTTCAGAGCTCCCCTGCTGCTCAGATATAAAGGCTTTCCCAATCCAGGGATGTATGTAAAGTATGTGGAAATATTACTTTGATTCAGGCAATCGGAGCCCTGTCTTTTAGTCTTTATTTCTCTGCTTGTATTTTCTTTGTATTTTCTCTGTTTCTATTTTCTCTGGAGTTCAAGGTGCTGACTTTTCACCTGAACTACTGAATGTAATTAAAAAAAAAAAGATTGTTGACCTCTTGATCAGCTAGCTATCCTAATAAAGCAGCTCTAAGAATCTGTGCTAGAAAACCATTCTGGGTATGCCAGAGTGGTTGGTACCACAAGTGCCTAATACTTAGTACATACATATTGACGGATGGGTGCATCCTTTGTTTTTAACCTAGAGATTATTCTGGAAGCAGGAAATAAAGGGATCCCTAGGATAAGGTGAATAAAACACAAGCTAAACACAGAAATTCCTTTGATCTAAAGAAACAGAAGGCATTCAAAGATCACTGATTTAAACCTACGCATAACTAATCCTAATATCATTTTAGCTAGAAAAATGGAAGTGTCTCTTTCGTAGAAACTGGGACAAGAGGTACAATTTTTTAGCCTGGTAGGGTGTGGCAACTGTCTAGAATGGGGCAAAATGTCCTATATAGTGTCTCTACCATAAGAAATGACACAAGCAGGCTCTGGAGCATATTGTATTTTCCTAGTACTTTTGTTGATCCTCATATCATTTAGCCATTTTATTTATCATCCTGTAGGCAGCCGCTGCAGGGAATTCTAAATGGTGTGTAAAGTGAACATCTGTCCACCATGGGATAAGCACATCTGCATCCATTAATTTTTCATCATTTCCCCAAATCAAGGGTCAGATGTTCACAATGTGCTAATGTCCTGGCATCTTCTTCCCATGGATTGTATGCCTGTGAAGCAGATCCACTAATTATGAGGTAGGTAGGTGGGAGAAATTAACGACCCTAGATCCTGCTGAAAGTTTTCACTTCCAGGGGAGAAAAATGAGGTCACCCTCTGGACTCACCCCACAGAAACACTGTGATAGGCATTGTGGGTTTTTCTCTTACATATTAATATTGTCATCCTCCTTACAAATCGTGTCTAGGCTACAGTTCAAAATTCTTTCCTTCTGTTCCTACAACTGTACCCCTAAATATCCCCAAGCTTTGAAGCTTACAACTTCAAGCCTCCATTTCCCATTTCTCCCCTTTCCCCTCTGTTACAAAATCTACACGCCATGTGTGTTTTTTGCAGGTGTTTATTTATACAGTGGAATGAGAATCTACCCCATAATGAGCTTAGGTACATTCATTAGAATCAGATGATAGAAATCTAACTAGAATATTCTTGATTGATCTCAATCTTATTTTTTCCCATAGTCAACATCTGAAAATTCCTTTACATCATTCCTTATTCTCTCCTCTTTGCTCCTATATCTGATAGCCTTTCTTTTCATCAAAGTCAAGCTCTGTATTTGGGCCTGATGCCAAGCTCTTATATGTCTTTCATCAGTTGTTCCCATAGTTATCTCTCTAAAGGTTCATTCCCCATTTCCTTTAGTATGCCTGGGTTCTTCTTTATCTAAAAACACAATAAAACAAAAGTCTTTATTTGACCATCCTTTCCCTACAAGCTATCATCCTTTCTATCTCTCTTTTCTTTCATAGCCAAACCCCCAGAAGAGCTACCTATATCTATAGCATTCTTATATGTATCCACAGCTGGGCAAGTCTCCAGGGAGTAAACGCATAGCTGCTTGGGAAATATGGTTTAAAATTTGAAGGAAAATTGCATGATTTGAATTAGAGTGGGATTGTTTACATACCCATAAAATTTTTGAACCGACAGGGTTTGTTGAATAAGAGTGAAAATATATTCAATACAGGGAGGCAGGTATACATTTTTCCTCCTTTAGACAGATAGCTAGGTGGTACAGTAGGTAGAGCACTGGGCCTGGCGTCAGGAATATTTATGTTTGTGAATTCAAATCTGACCTGAGATACTTACTAGCTGTGTGACCCTGGGCAAGTCACTTAACCCTGTTTCCACCAGTTTCCTTACCTGTAAAATGAGCTGGAAAAGGAAACTGCAAAAAAATGACAGTATCTTTGTCAAGAAAATCCCAAAATGGAGTCCTGAAGAGTTGGAAACAATGGAACTACATATAGAAATACTTTGGAAATATTGAAGGTTCAGTTCCAGACCACTGCTTTATAAAGCAAATCATGTGAATCTTTTTTTTATTTCCCAGTATATATGAAAGTTATGTTTATACTATACTATAGTCCATTAAATGTGCAATAGTATTATATCTAAAAATATACATATCTTAATTAAAAATATTTTACTGCTAAAAATGCTAACCATCATTTGAGTCTTCAGTGAGTTACAATCTTTTTGCTGATGGAAGGTCTTCCTCTGTGTTGATGGCTGCTGACTAATAAGGGAGGTGGTTGCTGAAGTTTGGGGGCAGGGGGAAATTGTGGCAGTTTTAAAGATAAAATAATAATGAAGTTTGCCTGATCAATTGACTCTTCCTTTCACTTGAACACTTAGAGGCCATTGTAGAGTTATTAATTGTTGTGTCTCAGGGAATAGGGAGTCCCAAGGAGAGGGAGACAGATGGGGAATGGCCTGTCTATGGAGCAGATAAAAGACATACATTTATCAATTAAGTTCAAGATGCCTCAAAACAATTACAATAGTAACATCAAAGATCACTGATCACAGGTAACCATAGCATAATAATAATAATGAAAAAGTTTGAAATGTTGTAATAATTACCAAAAAGTTACAAAAAACACAACTTAAACACATAAAAAATGGTGCTGATAGACTTGCTTGCAGCAGGACTGTCATAAACTTTCAATTTGTAAAAAAAATGTAATATCTATGAAGTTCAACAAAACAAGATATGCCTGCATCTGGAAGCAGAAAGATGGACAAAGTACCTAAGCAGCTGAACAGCAACAGAAACTACTGTTTTCTCTGCTCTGGTACCCAAGAAGGTTATGAAAGAATGGAGACTAATCCTGGCTACAATAAACTTGCCCATTATAGCTTCTGATCATAATTGAATATTTCTGTGAATGAATTGAACTGTCCCTCTCTGAGAAGGCAACCAAGTTTCTCTTCCCTTCTATCCCAGCTCTAACCTTTCAGACAAAGATTTAAATCTGAGTTTCAGGATGCCCCTTTAAGTCTCTCTCTATTGTTTCAATAGTATTATTAAATCTGGTTTCTTCAGATAAAAGATGAGGTCAATTCCAATTGTTTTATCTGTGTTGGTGCTTGTAAGAAGCAACTATGTGGATGGTGCAAGCTCTGGGAGTTCAGCTCGAAGAGTATAAATAGATGAAACTACTTTTTCTAACTAGGTGGTTTAATCATCACCTGAGAGTGAAATAAGCTGATAGTGATTTTTCATTTCTCTTAATAACTTCATAACTCTCTGTAGCGGCAAGCACACTGGCTTACCCAGGGTGGCTGCTAACATAGGTTCTTATATCTGGTTTACTAGGAAAGATAGCTGTTCAAGGGATCAACATTCTATTTTAATTATACTCACTAGTTCAGGGGGAAAGTCAGCACCCTGAACTTCAGAGAAAATACAAGCAGAGAAATAAAGACCATGAGACAGGGCTCTGACTGCCTGAATCAACTTTACACTTTACATACATCCCTGGATGGAGAGATTCTTTACATCTGAGCAGTTGTGCAGTTCTGAACATAAGGCCATTTAGAATCTCAATCAAGGAATCACAAGATCCTTCCCATAAGTGAGCACCCAAAACAAAATACCCACTCAAAGTATTTATACACTTCTCAGAGCCAGAAGGTATCACAATCCTCTCCTAATTAGAAATTAGCAAAAGGTGTGAAAGCCTTCCTACTAGTAAGCCTCCCCTAAGCAAGCTTTCCTTAATGGGCTCCACTTGAGGCCTATTAATGGGTGGGGAAGCTCTTATATTCCATTAACATTACACTCTCCTAAAAGGCAAAATTGTTGGAACCTGGGGTTTTTATTTCTTTTCCCTTTTAACTAATCAAACCATGGTCACTATGATCTCAGGACCTCTGCCCCTCTCTTGAGAAAAGTCCAGCAACACTTAATGGTTACATAATCACGGTGGCCAAGTACTCACCTTACTTCTTAATTCTTGCAAGCTAGTAACCACTTCCATATTTAATTAAAACTACTCTCTGATCAATGTTCCTTTACTTGCCAAATGCAATGTACTTTTTTCAAACATCATCTTTTTCACCTCTTTGAAGCATTTTACACCCCCTTGTTCTCATACTCCCTTTTTCCTGTGTTATTTGTGACTCTACTGATTCTCCTGCCTGTCTTCCTGTTCTTTCTCTGTTTGTATCATCATGTGTAAGTATATCTGCTCTGCTCTCTCTATACTCTTCTTTTAGGGATCTCTCTCTGCTTCCATGTATTCAACTATCAAAATCAAGTACACTACTCCCATTTCTTGATACAGAGTATTGTCACTCTCTGAGCTTCAAATCTCTATCACTAGCTATCTCATGAACATTGTCAACATGATGTACTACAAGGGATCTCAAACTCAACATTTCCAAAGCAGGCCTTTCTCTTTAAAGCCTCTCCTCCCAATAACTGCCCTGTTCCTGACCATCATCCTTCTAGTCACCCAGAGTTGCAACCTTTCAATCATCCTCAACTCACACTCACTCGGAATATCTAATAACTGGATTTTCAAGATTTCACCTTTGTAACATCTCTTAAATATACCTGCTTCTCTCCTCCGATACTGCCACTATCCTGGTATAGGCCCTTATCTCTTCCACCTTGGACTGCTGTAAGTCTCTACCTGCTCAGATATATACTCTATTCAACCACTAAAGTTATTTTCCCAAAGTGCTTGTCAATCATTGCTCCCCTACTCAATAAACTGCAATGATTTGCTATGATCTCCAGACCTAAATAGAAAAATCTTCTCTTTGTCATTTAAAACCCATTATAACCTATCCCCCACCCCACTCTCCACCATACATGAACCTTGGTTCTAGGCTTATAATACTTTATGCCACCTTCCCCATATACTTTTTAGTACAGTGAAATTGACTTCTTTGCTATTTCCAGAATAAGACATGCCATCTCTCAGCTCCCAAAATTTTCTCTGGCTTTTCCTCCTATCTGTAATGCCCTCCCTCCTCATCTTTGCCTCCTGGCTTCCTTCAAGTCTGAGCTAAAATCTCACCTTCTACAGACAACTTTTCTCAATTCTCTCTAATTCTAGTGCCTTCCCTCTGTTGATTATTTCTACTTTATCTTGGATATAGCTTGTTTGTAAATAGTTGTTTACATATTGTATTTTACATCCATTTATACCACGAACTCTGTCATAGCAAGAACTGTCTTTTGTACTTTCTTTTTGTATCCCCAGAACTTTAGCATAGTCCCTAGCACACAGTAGGCACTTAATGTCTATTGACTGACTAACTGAAGTTAAGTGACTTGCCCAAGGTCATTTAGGCGGCAGGCAATTTAACTAATACTCAACATAGGTCATCTGACTCGGATTTCAGTTTCCTTTTTACTCTGCTTTCCTATCCAGAGAAGAGAAAAGAGATTTCATCTACAGACAGGCTTGAACAAAAGGAATCGTCTTACTTCTTTTTCATTTCCTACTTGCTAAACATGAGATAATCACCTTTGTAAATTTAAAATGGAACTCTAATCATTTTAAATGAAAAAGCTCAGCTGGTTTGCAAAGTGAGGCTCCTCTTTTTTTATTCTAGTCCCCAAAATATTGGTCACAACATTTCCCTATTTTTCCTTTCATCTCTAGAACACAGAATTACCAGCTATGTTTTTTTCTTTTTTCTTCTGTATTTTTCTCTTGTATCTATATATATTTTATATATGTGTGTGCACGTGTGTGTATATATATATATGTATATATGTATGTGTATATATATATATATATATATATATATATATATATATACACATATATATGTTTTTTTTCATTCTTCTTCATCTCTCCAATAGGGCAATGCAGTAATATGGAGTCTTCTATCACCCCTTCCCCATTCTCAGACTTTCTAGTCAAATTTCCTCCCAATTCAGAAAGGATAAGCATGAGGCAGAGAGACAATTTACAGAGAGAGTTGCTCATGACCTTTGTACACTGCTGTCAGGAATTAAAGTCTGCAATGAGCTAATAAACATTTGCTTTAGGAGGAAAAAAATCCTCCTGCAAATATCATCCTCATATACAATGGAAACAGTCCCTTCTCAGAAACATCGCCTTGGTTAATTACCAATCTCATGGTGTGTTAAAGACCTAAAAATAACTATTGATTGTCCTTCTCTGTAGAGAGCTGAAGTCACAGCAGGAGGGATAGGAGAGACAAGATTTAGGGAGGCTGAAGGGAAACAGGAATTAGACAAATCCTCAGGACCTTTTTTTATTTTTTTAAGTGGGGAGCACTTTTCATTTATCAGGAAGGAAAAGGGGCCTGGGAGATTTTAAGAGACTAGGGAGATTTGAAAGCATAGTCTTGCCTATGATGAAGTGACATTCGAGATCTTTTTGGCAACCAAGAAGTCTGTTTTCTCCCATACTCCACCCCACCTAAGTTTTAAAATTAAAAAAAAAAAGTCATAGAGCATACAAGCTCTAAATCCACAGTACTTAGGAGTATCTTATTTTCAAAACAATAAAAATAGTAACACAATATGTTGGCAATTGACAAACGCCCATTATGTTGGTAATATTGTTTTCCTGACATCTCCATCCCACCTTCAATATTCCAAGAACCCTTGGTCACAACTGAATTTTTTAACTTATCTCACTTGTGTCACAAACAAATCATGCCCTTTTTTTGAGGTTTTTAACCATGCCTAAAAAACGTTGTCAATAATGTCAGCTAATAGAAACTCTAGAGTAAGTCTTTATTTTTTTTAAGCATTGAGTTTGGGGCCAGAAAATATGGGTTCAAACCCTGGCCTTACCATTAATATTTAAAACCTTGGAGGTATTTGGAAAATCACATCATTTCTCTGAGGCTCAGGTTCCTAAATTATAAATGGAGGAAGGAGGTTGGATTAGATGTTCCCTTGAGTTTCTTCAGCCTCTAAATCTCTATGATCCTATAATTGTACTGTGAATACCACTAAGTACTGGCTCAATGAGGTTTTGCTTATTTGTCTTGCTTTGCCATGAGCCATGGTGGCAAAGCCTAGCAGCTGCTTTGGAGGATTGTCTTATTTTCACTTTATCAGTCAAGTGCCCAGGAGTGTGCTGGACACCATAGAGCCAATCTCTGCCCACAAAGATCTTATATTATAATTGGTGAGATAGGACATGTACACAAGAAAACATTCTGGAGCATGGCAACAATCCATTTACAGCAATCTGCACTGATATTCCTCACTAAAGGCTCCTTCTGAAGATTTAGAGCCAGTTAGCATCAGAGAACATGGATTAATTCCTAACTCCACTAGTTCTACGAATTTGACCTTGAGCAATTATTAACATCTTGGGGGCTTATTTTTCTCAGATATAAAATGAAGGCATTGATCTAGATTCTCTCTGAGGTCCCTTCCAGATTCAAATCTATGA
The DNA here is from genome assembly GCA_028627135.1 of Pseudochirops cupreus. Lineage (NCBI taxonomy): Eukaryota > Metazoa > Chordata > Mammalia > Diprotodontia > Pseudocheiridae > Pseudochirops > Pseudochirops cupreus. The sequence continues at coordinate 105,916,421 of CM053581.1, read as the reverse complement.
ACTATATTCATCCTCATATATGTGGTTCATAGATGATGATATATATAATACACAAATATGTATATGTATATACAGATATCTGTATATACATGTATATATGTATATATATATACATGAATATATACTATGAGAGTGAGTGAGCAATTTAACTTTTAATGAACAAATAGATATTGTCTTTCCCTCCCGCAGCTCCCCCCAGCATGTGAAAGAATCAAGAAAAATGCCCTCATCACAAATATGCATATTCAAGCAAAATAAATGCCTTTATCAACCACATCCAAAATAATTGTTGCATCCTGCACCCTAAATCCATCAACTTTCTATGGGGAAGTGTGTACCATGATTAATCATCAGTCCTCTGGGATTTTAGTTGATCCTTACATTGATCAGAATTCCTGGTCCTTCAAGGCGGTTGTTTGTACATTGTTTGGCATTTATCATCTTACAGGTGAGCCCTTGGTTGCATGAAGACAAAATAAGGTGGCAGCATGGTATAAAAGAGCCTTTGTGTTAGAGTCCAAAAGTCTGAGTTTGGATCTTGCCCATCACTGATATGTACTAAGTGACCCTCATTGTTCTGACACTCACTTTCTTAATTTCAAAAATGGGATCAATCATACTTGTGTTGACTATTTTATAAGTTCTTTTTGTAAGGAAAGCATTTTATAAACTTTGAAGGACTTTCAAATGTAAGTTATCATTAATATAAATAAATAAATTTTATATTAATGATGATAATGAATACAATATCATGAGACACAAATTCCTAGAGGGAAGTGTGGTATTTCTCAACTGATACAGATTAATTAATGAGTATATATGTAGGGTGGTTTAAAAAAAAAGCCAAAAGAATATAATAATAATACATACATACATATATATATATATATATATATATATATATATATATATATACATATACATATATGTATTTGTTTTGTACTCTTCCTTAAGGTATTTCTCCCTTGCTGACAGGAAAAAAGTGAAAAAAACTAAAACAAAACAAAACAAAAAAACATTGTCAACTCCTCAATTCCACTTACCCCACCTATCCAATCAGTTACCAAGACTTCATATCTACCTTCACAAAATATCTTCTATATCCCCTTATCTTCATTCACATAACTGTTCTGGATTGATTTGCCTAGGACAGGATTTTCTTTTTTTTTTCAAATAAGCAAAGGAGAGTAAAACAGGGAAAATGACCATGGAATCTAATGAGCATACAGAGTGTTCAGTCCATGCACTGCTTGGACTTTGTTAACCATGTGATGAGAATGTAGACAGATGATTGGCTGCTGAGCCAGAACTGGAGCAATTCAAAATGCATTAGTAAGCCAGGGTCAGTCTCTTGGTTCTGGATTTTTCTTATATAGCTCTTGTTCAGATAGGAAAGACAATAATCTAAGTCTATAGGCCTTGAGGCATTGCCCTATGAGATCAAGCATCTGAGCCATCAATATGAACCTCTCTGCTTTTGCCTGTTTTCATTTCCCTTGGTGCTCAGTGTGAGCTCACTCTCCCCAAAGGTCAAGATAGAGAAGGGAAGATTGTACCTTCTCAGATATTAGGGGTGGGTGGGAGTGGATGGAGTGTTTGTGTTTCTCTTCTTGCTATATGTACAAAATAAATATCCCCTTATAAAATCAAAAAGATGCTAATTGGTTGAATGGAACTAGACATTGATCACTGGTAGTTAACAGTGAAGAGAATAGACTGTAATGGGATTTGAACTGATAGCAATAGGAAGAGATATCCCAACTCTCCAGTTTCCCATTGAATCCTGAGGGGGAGAAACAGTTAGCTTAGCTCTGGAAGAGTGAGTCCAAGGCAGCACTCTACTGGTATAGACACTCATCACCTGTAGCCATTATATCTCATCACCTAGAGCAGTGGTTCTCAACCTGTAGGTCGCGACCCTTTGGGAGTCAAAGGACCCTTTCACAGGGGTCACCTAAGACCATCAGAAAACATATATTTCCAGTGGTCCTAGGGATCAAGACACCACTCCTCTATCCTTCTCCAGGAGGGTCCGCCCACATGCAAATATGCCCACATGCAAGTATAAAAGGGTCATGACATTAGGAAGGTTGAGAACCACTGACCTAGACTATTATAAAACAGTCTTCTAATTAGTATATGTCTTTCATATCTCTCATGTCTCAAATCTATCCTCTATTCAGCTTCTAAAGTAACTTTCTTAAAGTATGTCTAGCCATGTCACATACCCTCTGAGACATCTTAATGACTCCCTATTTCCTCCTCGTCCTCCTCCTTCTCCTCCTTGTCCTTCTTCTCCTCCTTATGCTCCTCTTCATTCTCCTCCTTCTTCTTCTTCCCTTACCACATATAATCCTTCTCTTCATTTGAGATGTCATATCCTTACGTGTGGGTGCTCTGTCCAAAGAAACATAATTTTTGGTTGCTTGTATTTTTAAAAATATTTTGGGGATTGGAGACTAGATTTTAAAATTTTATTTTACTATTATTATTTTTTTTTCTCAAAAAATCTGGGACAATTTATTCTTTGTCCTGCATAGCTTTAATTTATGATTTCTTGAAGCTCTTTAAAAAAACAAACAAACAAACAGGTTTGTTTGTTTTTTTTTAAATCTGTTGTGATTCAAATAAACTATATGACTATGCCTTTAAACCCAAATCATTCTGGCTTTCATTGAATGGCCAATAACAGGCCCCAGACCAAGCCTTTGCTGCTCCTTGTTAAGGTTTTAATGGCTTAGATTGAGTGCAAATAGAAGTTGTTTTCTGTTCTGGTCAGAAACTCTGAGGGTCTTCCCCTTTCAGATTGATACTTTTGTGATGGTAAATTAGGCCAATTTTCTTCTCAATTTTTACCAAGTGAGCTCTTAGTCATTGAATGGACATGACCTCAGACAAACTAAGGCCTGAGAAAGACTTTAATTGGAAAAGGTCAAGGTCACCCACCTCATCCTGGACCATCTACAATCATCTTGACTCTTATCTTGCCACTGGACTCTGAAGACTCTGCAGGAGAGAGTGAGGCCAATGCCTTTGACAGCTCTGCCTCACTTAAACCCAATTCATAAGGATGTTATTAGTCTTCTTGGAGAACAAAGGAAGAACAACAAACAACACCTTAGCTCTGAGGCTAGCTTCTCTCTATTCTGCACATATGTTGTATAAACAGGTATGAACATATTGTCATACTCATTAGAATGTGAGTTCCTTGAGGACAACTACTGGGTACTTTTTTTTCTTTCTTTGTACCCCAGATTTTAGCAGAATTCCTAGCATTTTGTTATTGTTCTTGTTCAGTAGTTTTCAGTTGTATTCAACTCTTCAATCACTCCTTCCCCCCTCCAAAAAGGCAAAAAAAACCCCAAAACCATATTCTAGAATTTTCCCATGAATCAAAGTCAAGGCCACTGGCCTATAGTTTGCCGAGTCTGTTCTCCCCTACTCAAGAGCCAATAGAATCTCCCTATTGCCTAGTTAAAACAATCTTCTTACTATCACTGGGATACATAATATCCTTATTCCTATCTGCAGTCTGCAATGAGCAATAGTTCAATTCCAAAAGGCATTTGCAACAGCTCATACTATTCTTCCCTAATTGAAAACTCATCCTCTCCTTTCTGCCTAGTCACATCTTACCCATCCTTCAAAAAACAATTCATGTCCCACCTTCCCCCTTATTAACAATAAAAATGACACTATCTTATTTTGTTTTGAAAATACAACCAGGATTTTATTGGTAAAGGGTATTCTCAGAGAAGAAACTCCCTATACCAATGCAGATGGGCACCTTTTATCCAACTTAGTCTTGGAAATTTGATTTGAGAAACTAGGAATATATATGACTTTCCTAGAGTCAAAGTCATTATGTGTCAGAAGAAGGATTTAAACCAAGGTCTTGTGTTCCATGGTATTTGATGGTTTACAAAGCGCACTACATATATTAATTCATTTGATCCTCACAACCTTGTGAGATAGATAATGCAGACAAATTCTCAATTTACTAATGAGGACACGGAGGCTTGGTCAGGTTAATTGACTATGCAATTGTCACCCAGATATTACATGTCAGAATAAAATGCTTAAAGTCTTTCCTAATGATTTCTGCTGACATTGTTCAGAATTCTCATTATTTTTTTTATTCCTTTTCGTTCTTGTATATTCCACATATTATATATTGACATTCTTTAGTTGTCTTTACCACAAAATGTGACACTTTACCATATAGCATTCTGTAGTAATTTTTTGATACCTTTGATAAAACCTCTCTTTTATTGACACGGACCAAGGTTCACCTTAAAGGAATTTTCTCATTATGAAACTTATAGTTCCCAACCAAGAAACTTGAGAAATATGTAAATGCTAAGTAGAATCATCACTTGATTACCAGACAGTTATGAATCTTTAATCGGTTAACAGATCTAGCCCTTGGACAACAGACCCCTTTCACCTTGGTTGGACCAGCAATACACTGGAGCCAATTTGAACCAGCTCAAGACAGCTCATTGTTAAATTTTCACCTTAAATTTACACCTTGAGAAATTGGGAAATGCTAGCAATCAGGGCTTGATTTATTGTTTCGTTGTTTGGTTAAATTTAAGAAAGTGATGGAAAAAACTTTAGTAATGCACGTTAAACTTAAATGTCTATTGTGCATACTTTTTTTGGCGGGGGGAGGGTGGGAATCAATTGTTCAACATTTGCAAGCACTCACCACCATCCATTGTACCTTCCAGCTTGTGTTACCATGGTGTTGCCTTGAGAATTCAGGGTTACTTCCTCACCTCTAAGAGGCAGTAAAGGAGAAATTTTCTGGAGCATGCTATTATTGCTGGGACATGGGAAGGTCAAATCAATGTGACAGAATCTTCCACATATATCCAACCCCACTGTGGTATAGAGGAAAGAGCACTGAATATAGGGTTCCAGGACCTGTGTTCAAATTTTGCCTCAGATATTCATTCTTTGACTTCAGGAAAAAACAAACTCCCGGCACCTCAGTTTCTTCATTTTTGAAATGAATTATATGGCATCTGAGTGACCTTCCAGGTCTAAATCTGTGAACCCTATGTATACCAATAAGTGAATGCAGAGATGCTTTCCTGCTTTCTTACAATACACACACTGGATTTATCTGATTCAACTGTTCTATTCACAGTGTGTTTGACCTCTATCTTGCAAATGTGCCCGGGTGTCTCTATCAACCAAATTGCCCCTCTCTTTAAAACAATATTTCCTGATTAGCAAGTGAGCTTTCAGTCCCACGATATTCTAAGCCTTAGAATTGTTCCCTTAGAATCTAAGGGAACAACACCTTTCCTTTTCTGCAGTATAATAACTGAGGCTTATATAGCATGCAATAAAGAGCTTCACATTCTCTTTAGGGCAATTTCACTTGATCCTCATAACAGCCCTATGCAAGTAGAATTTTGCTGTACTTCAAAGTTCATAAATCTGGGGCTCAGAAAGGTGAGCCAGCCAACAAACATTTTTTTAAGCTCTTACTATGTACCAGGTCAAGGTCACATAGCAATTCAGTAACAGAACTCACCAGACTGTGAGCATTTTATTTACTTAAACAAGTTTTATCATCTTTCTATCAACTTTCTTAAAGTTGATCAAGAGTTGGTGCAGTGTTGGTAAAGTGGATAGCTCACTGGACTTGGAGTCAGAAAGACCTGAGTTCAAATCCAGACTCAGATACTTGTTAACTACATGACTTTAGGTACATTATTTAACCTCTGTTTGCCTCAATTTCCTTATCTGTGAAATGGGAATAATAAGAGGACCTACCTCCCCCCGGTAGTTTTAGTGAGGATCAAATCAGATAATGATTGTAAAACACTCAGCACATAGTAGGTGCCCTATAAATGCTAGTACCCTAGTCATTCTGCCTCAGTCCTCCAAGTTGTAACTTAACTCACAAAAATTCCTGGGTGTCCTTGTCCAGGTAACTTATTAAATATATTCCCTCTGTGCACTTTTTAAAAATTATCTAATTGAAGAATCTAAAGAAGGAATAAAAAGGGCCATTCTTTATTCTGTAAAATTGCTGAATAGTTTTTTTTTTTCCATGTGGAGAAGTAGTGGTGCACTGCGCTTTCTAGGCCTCTGCTAGACCAATAACTCATTTGTGCTTTCTAAGCTTGCTAAACCCAGCAGGGAGAATTTGTGAGAATAAAGGGAGATAATAGCAATGAAAAAACTTTGCAAGTCAAATAATAGCTCATATTTCTAGAAGCTTTTACAATTTATGAAACACTTTCACACTCATACTCTCATTTAATCCTCCCAACAATTCTGAGAAAGATATTCTAAGTTTGGTTGTCCCTCTTTTACGAAATGTGAGTGATAGAATCCTAGACTAGGGCTTTGAATGGGCCTTAATGATTATGTAGCTCAACCTATACCTAGGAAGAAATTTCCTGATCATTGTCCCTGATAAGTGGTTATTGTATCTAATCTTGAATTATTTCTCAGGCAACCTGATATAGTGGAAAGGGTATCGGATTTGTAGACAGTAAACCTAGTTACACATCCCAGTTCTGTCACCTGATAATAGGTGGGCAAATATTTGGGCAATATTTTGGCAAATAATTTAACATCTCTCAGACTCAGTTTCATGAAATGAAAGTGTTGAAGTTCATGAATTCTGTAATACCTTCTAGCTTTAAATATATGATCTTATGGAAAGGAATTCATTTCTCCCTGAAGCAGCTCATCTTGTTTATGGATAGTTCTAATTCTCAGGAAGATTCCCCTCCCCCCCATATATCTAGCCCAAATCTGTCTCCATGTCACTTTCACTGATTGCTTGTAATTTCTGTCTTTTCTTGGACCCACTGGAACAAGTTCAATCCCTCCTTCACTTGTCAATCCTTCTAATTTTGGAAAAAAGTGACCAGGTTTTTCTCTGTCTATTCTTCTCCATGTTCAACTCTCCCAGTTCCTTGACCTAGTCTTTGCACATCATGGTCTCCAAACCTTTGGTGTCCTGCTTGTCTTCATCTGGAGGTAATATAATTTGTTAGTATCCTTCCTAAAATATGGTGCCCCAAAATTGGAACACAATATTCCAGATGTGGTTTGATCAGAGCAGACTGCTTTTGCCCTTGTCATCTGTTTGACTCGGTAACACAAGCTAGTAAGAAACAAAGCTATGCTTTGAACTCAATCTTAGAACTTCTGATGCTAAATCCAGTGGTCCTTCCAGAACATCATATAGATCCTAAAGTCAAAAAGTAACAAAGTCAGCCAAGCACAAGCAGTTTCTGTTTCCTAGCAATGTGGCTATTAGCCTATCACCTTATAAAAGTAAAACCAGTCATGACCAAGTACTCTAACATATTTGCATCTAGATAAATTCATGTCAAAAAAACTTTGACTAGATACAACCTTAGGATATCCTAGGTCAGAAAAATTTAGGGCACCTAGAACATGTGGACATGAACTTACTTACCTGGATATATTTCTTGATGAACCAGTTGATGACCTTGGATGTGTACTATTATTCTGCAGTTAAGAAAACTTACATTTGAGAGGCCACATTGCATAGCGAAAAATACAACTCAACTTTGAAGGAGAGACCTGACTTCTAAGAAGTCTTCTGGTGCCACCTATGGTCCTCTCTCTCCATGACATCTTTATCTATATCACAGATGTTGTTTCTTCTGATAGAATTCAAGTTCCTTGAGGGCAAGGACAACTTCATTTTTTTTCTTTGTATCACAATGCCTACCGCAGTACATTACACATAGGGGCTAAAGCAGTGGTTCTCAACCTTCCTAATGCCCCGACCCTTTAATACCCATATGTGGGCATGTCTGCATGTGGGTGGAACCACTTGGAGACGGATAGAGGAGCGGTGTCTCAGTTCCTAAGACCATTTGAAATATGTGTTTTCCAATAGTCTTAGGCGACCCCTGTGACCCCTGTGAAAGGGTCATTCGACCCCCAAAGGGGTCACGACCCACAGGTTGAGAACCGCTGGGCTAAAGAAATGTTTATTGATTGATTAGGTCACCTGATCATAGTTCTTGTGTTGGAAAGGAAGTCAGCGGCCATCTAGCCCAATTTCTTCATTTTTCAGATAAGGAAACTGAGATTTAGAGAGATCAAGTAACTCACCAAGGGTGACAAAGGAAACAGACATAACATGTGGAATTTGAGCCCAGGTCCTCTAACTTCCCAACCAATGTGCTTTCCATTGATGCTATTACAAGATGGCCTAACCTTATTAGTCCACCTCCAGTGCTGGGACAGAATGAGATACTCATAGTTCATTGAACAGTTATCAAAAACCATACCATAAGGTATTCAACCAGGATAGAGTAGAACAATTTCCCCACCACCACTACCACATCTGCTTAAAGAAATGCATCTAGCCATCTACGACTCTTGTGGCATTAAAACATCCACAAAATGTGAAAGCCTCTGACTCCATGTGGTTGGACTTTTGTGTGCCCTTATGCAGCCAGGAAACCTTCAGAAAACTGGAAGAACTAAGTCACAGTTTGAATCTTGAGTCCACACAGACCAATCAGATATTGGAGACAACTTTGCTTCCTTTTAAAGGAAAAACTAGCCTAATTCATGTTCCCATGTTTCAGATACAGAGGAAAAAGGGTTGTTAATGAGACAGAGAAATTGGGAAGATGAGGGAATCCTGGTAGATATTGATCTTAGATAGTTTCCCATACTCAAAGTTGGTTTTGATTTGTTTTTTTTTTAATACCTATGTGTGTGTGTGTGTGTGTGTGAGAGAGAGAGAGAGAGAGAAAGTATGTGAGTGTGTGTGTATTTTCTTGCTATTTAGCATACGTTTTCCTGTGATATAGGAGAAAGTCTTTGTCCCTCCTTATGGCCCAGTTGGCTCTTTTCTGAAGCCAAGATCAATTCTGTTACGTGAGATAAATTAGATGTTTCTTCATTGAACTAGGAAGAGGTAAAAAAAAATATGAATATAATCCAAGTGTTATATATGGGAAGAGTATTTCCCGTAATTATTGATCCCCTTCTTCCTACTGGCATCAAGATTACCTCAGCCAAGACCCACCCTCTCCTGCTGGCTTAGTGTCTGACATATCCTCCTCCTCTAGAAATTCATATGATTCTTATCTCTTAGGTAACTGGAAGTCTAATACATCTTTCCTCAATTCCCACCCCATGGCCATAGGCTTTGCTACTCAATCCTTGTGGATTAAAAAACACCAAAGAAAGATCTATTGACTTTAATACCATTCTACAATGTCCTCAAATGCACCTGTAATGGAATAGGACTAGCTATTATTAGTAATGTAGTTGAAGAGGAGGAGAAGCCACTAAACATTTGTGAGATTGAATTTCCTCACCTGTAAAATGATGAGAATAATACTAATACTGCCTCTTCCATGGGGATTTAGTGAGGAAAGCACCTGGCAAACTGGAAAGCACCATATGAATTTAATCCACTATTATATTGTTGAGTGCCTATGGCAGAGAAGTCACTGGAGAAATCTCAGACCAGAACCACTCTTTAGAGGGATCTTAGATTGAGAGGTCAAAAGATCTTTAGAGTTCTGCTAGTCTAATCCATTCATTTTCTAGGTGAAAAAAACTGAGACCCAGAAAGGTTATGGTTTGGTCAATTTTATGCAGGTAGTGAGTGGCACATCTGGAATCTGGACCCATATCCTCAAACTGGAAATCCAATTCCTGTAGAACCAGATTATGTCTATAACTTTTTATGCCATTCTGAGATAAAAGCACTTATATAAAGATGAAGCTTTCATTGGGAGGCCAATTTTACTTGATTGGAGACAGAAATGGTCTTATTACAAATCTCTTTTTTTCATTCACCAGGGATGATCTATATTGAATGATTGAAAAGATAAAATTATATGTATTTAATATCTCTATATTGGCTAGTGAAGAAGTTTGGGATGTCCAAGATATATCCATCACTCTAAAAGTCATTCCCTAACTGTTAAATGGTCAAAGCATATAAACAGGCAGTTTTCAAAGGAAGAAATCCAAGCTATTGATAGCCATGTGAAAAAAAAACAGTTCCTAATCACTAATGATGAGTAAAATGCAAATAAAACAATTCTGAAGTTCTCACAATCCACATCATGTCACAACACAAAGGATGAGATGGTGCGGATTGGTTCTGATCTGTACCATGAATGAATGAATGAATGAATGAATGAAAAAGCAATTATTAAGCACTTACTATGTGCAAATGATTACATTAAATGCCTGAGATACAAATGAAAAAGGGAGACTATACTACAATACTCTTGTTTGAATTAGGGCAGACAATATATATAAAATGATCGGCTGCAAGACAGATGGGAAAGCCCAATTGTGCATTGGCAGATCCAAGGGTTTGGGCATAGAGTCAGAACAGAAAGTAAAGTCCTCCACTTCATCAGAAGGATTATAGTTAGTGATTCTTTGCTCATTGAGGTGGTGTTAATGGTCATGTATTCCCCCCACAATGGGACAGGAGGCTGGATTTGTATAGGCCAGGCCCATGATCATTAGGCAAAGAGCAATGGAAATTGAATGTCATAGTGGAACAAGAGCTCTGAGTTTCCTTCCATGGTGATGGGATGGGAGGATGAGAGGATGTGTGGATGAGGTCAGTGTGTATCTATGAGGCAAAATGGAAAAGAGAAGATGGCAGGAAAATTGAGAGCTCCAACTGATCCACTGATTGCTGGAGGACCTTGGGCCATACCAACAGCACACCAATTGGAAGAAATATGAGCATTGGTACATGGATTCACTGACTCCTCAAATAACTGAAGCAAGCATCTTCCAAGGCCTCTTCTAGTTCTGAAAGTACTAATAAACATTTTAATAAATATTTACTAAACATTTTCTTTTCAATGTTTATTATAACAGACCTAGAGAAGATCTTAATGGAACTGAAACCCTCCAAAAATTATATGACTTGCTTAAGACCACTCAGCTAGTAAGGATTAGGGCGAGCGTTTAACCTAGGTCTTCTGAGTCCAAGTCCAGTGTCCTTTACCCAACGCCATACTCTTCTTTGCTCTTACAACAGTATGTCCATTATTGTGGTTTGTGAGTATCTTGTGATATTATCTTCTCCTTTTTATTAGTGGTTGTTTGAAAGTGTGTGTTGTTTCCTTTTCTTTTTGTATCCCCAAAGCCTAAACAGTGAACAGAGTAGCTGCTTACTGCATTTTTGGTTAACATTACTGAAATGATCAGGAGGGCATTTTGACCGGTCCTTGAATTATCCGTTTTCAGCTTCCTTAAACATCCCAATTTTACAATTAGAATCACTCATCCCTCCTTTGTTCTGTGAAATTCTTACAGTTTTACTCTGGTCCTCTTTGTTCAGATACTTCTCGCATGCTGAAAGCAATTGTAAAACAAAACAAAAATGCTTTTACCTTCTTTCTATATGCCACCCCACCCCACACAATTAACCTTGGGGGGAAACTGAGAGAAGCAAAAGACACTGGAGTTCTGAGGAACAAGGGGTCAGATGGAAGCTTAATAACTCCTCAATTTAACACATTTTAAAAACCAGTAAAAATCAAAATTGTCTGAGTGAGAGTTTAATCCCAAAATGAAGATTCTGAAACAAAGCTTTTCCTGCTGCCAATGGGGTCCAGTGTGCTCTGGTTTTTCCTCTGTTGGTGTTGATGGATTTTACAGCACCCAAGGCCCTTCCATCCCCGCTATGGACTTGATCAGACTAGCTCACAGGAAGGGCTTGCTGCCGAGCAATAGGGTTCTACTCATGTTAAATAAGAACTCCTCTCACCTCCCCGACAACAGTAGAAATAAACAAATGCAATTTGTTACCCCTGCACTGTTGACTAGATTACGAGGAACGCTGTGGGCCAATGCAGCAGTGAACAGCTCACTTTTTGTGGCAGCAGTTCTTAGGGGGTGTCTTAGGGGAATGCGTTGATTCACAGAATGACTGAGCTAAGACATTTTGCAGGATATATGAATCGTGCCTCAAATCCCAGCACTTAATGACTATGTGGCAGAGCTGTGTTCTCATGGCAGATGTGATCTGTAACAAGATAATAGCATTTGCTTCTTGGCTTTTTTCCCCTAGCTCATCTTAAGCTCAGGAAAAAGAGTCTGTAACCCAGTGGCAGTGCCCCCAGACCTCTAACTTTACTTCTACTGCCTGGCCTAGGAAAAATATCTGAACCTTGTGATTATGCTGCCTTTTAGAGAGGTGTTTTCCAAGAATCAAAGGTTTGTTAGTTTATTTTAAACTCACAATAGAGTATTATTTGAAGAAACAATGTGGCATGGAGGATAAAAAGATAGCTTTGGAGTTAAGAAGAGCTGGGTTCAAGTTCCTTCTCTGACACTATTCTGGTGACCCTGGGCAAGTCACTAACCCTGAAATATTCCAAACAACTATCTAATACTATTGTTTCAGAAAACCAGCAGATCTGATGAGTCAAGGGAGTTTCAGTCATTGGACAAGTGATCACTAGTCCCAATCAAAAAGCAACACATACATATACAGAATTTTCAGTTTTAAGAGCTACGGGGAGAGAATAATGGATATAAGGAGTTTGTATCTCAGAAGATGACTTATAGATGAAAAGCATCATAAAATATTACTACCAAGAACACACATGTTTATGATTGGGAAGAAGTCAGGCTGGGTTAAAGTAGTAACAAGAGCAAGGGATCACAGAAGTACAGTGTGAGTAACATGCTCATATCTGTGAAAGGTTAAAAAGTCTTTGAATTAGGTAGTTTCTTTTTGGAAGACTGATGGAAGGACTTAGGCAAGCCTTGCACAAAATTAGAAAGCACAGATGTTACCACCTATACTGGTCAAGAGGATCCCCACAACATGCTTATAAATACAAAGAAGTACCAAAAACAGGACAGGATGTGGAAAGGTGACAGAAGTTGGCCCAAACAAATCCTACGTGGAGACAACCTGGTATCATGGAAAGATTATTGGACACATATGAAACATCTGAATTTGAATTACAACTCTGAAACTTGAGAACTGAGTAACCATTTCTTTTTTTTTAACTTTTGTTTATTTTTAGTTTACATCATTCATTTCC
>CM053581.1:105873147-105902854 GCA_028627135.1 Pseudochirops cupreus | reverse complement strand
CAATGCAGAGGTGGGTGCAAAACCTCTGCCTTTCTCTTTTCCACTCTGGAGGCCTTTCGGCCAGAAGCTTTTCTCCCCGCAATCCCCACTGACCTAGTTCTGAATGCTGCTCGCAGCTGCTGTTAATCCGCTCACCACTCCTCTCGTCCAGCCGCCCCCGGGGCACATCCATGGCTTTAGGCCAGGCTGGTTTTGGTTCCCAGTGCTTATATGGTTCCTCATAGTTGAGCTGACTTTAGTGAGAAGTATCTTTGTGTGCGTTTTGGAGTTCTAGGATTGGTTTAGAGTCCTATTTTATGGGTATTTTGGGGTGGCTATGTGAGAGCTGCAATATGTTGCTGCTGCTACGCCGCCATCTTGGCTCCACCCCCCCGAGATGAAAGCTTTCTAAAACTGTAAAGGACCAAATAAAGGCAAATGACTGTAGCATCCCTTCTGTGCTACCTTTCCCCCAACCATCACTTGCAGGGTAAATCTCGGATGGTACGCCCACCCTAATTTCAAGGTACTCCACGGAACTGGATGCCTAAGATTATACTCACACCAGTATGTTGATCTCGAATAGCCAGAGAATTTGTACAATTGGCTCAAATCAAAGGCTTTAACAACATGGCAAAGTTTAAAAAAACAACAGTAATTGTAAAACATTTCCTTGTAATCCTGGGGCACACTTTCCCATAAATAAAAATAGCATCAGTGAGCACAAAAAGTATTTTAGAAGAGAGGCACACACTTAGGCAACATGTGGAACCAAGCTAACTCGTGCCTCCACTGTTACAAAGCTCGGAGGTCTGCTCTCCCCTCATGGTTTTCTCATACTTCTCTGGATACAAAGTCTGTTGGGCAGATTCCTCAGCTAGGCTCCCTGTACCTACTTCCTCTTTGCAGTTCAATTTCCATCTTCCAAGGTTAACTCTCCAGTTTCTGGATACTCCATAATCCTCCTCTTTTCTGAATGTGGTAGTTCCTACTGAGTCAGTACTACTACAAGAGGTCATAGTAAATTAGGGTTGAGAGAGAGAGATTGAGGAGAGAAAAAAAATCCTTTTTCTTCCTGCTGCATCTGAAAGAAACACTAGGGGAAAAAGATGAAAGGTGATTCACTCTCAAGAGCTTGGTTATTTTTCAGAGTGGCTTTGTTCTTTGCTGTTAGAGGTCACACACCTCAGAGCTATCTCTTGTCTTGATTCATACGCTTGCTTTTTGAAGGGCTCCCAAGGATATGACCTACCCTTTGACCAGTCATTGGTTAACCTTTCTCTAATTCCATCAGGTTTTACTGAATAATTTCCTGAAGCATGGTAAAAAAAAAAGCAGCAAAGAATAGACTTTTTTTCTTTTTCATTTTGTTTAAAACTATAACACTTTAGGATCTCTTTTAACTATCCTTTGTCTTTGGTAATTTGTCAACAGGTCTAGAAAGAAATCAATTAATTAGGATTCTCCTGATCAAATTCCCTCACTTCTTATATATTATTTATACTACTAGTAGTAATTGTACAAGTCCTGGGCTTTCTTGATGTTCCTAGGTGATAAGAACTCATTGTTGTAGCACCATATGTGTGTTCTGTTCTGATCTGTTTTGACTCATGAATAGACTGCAAAACTTGGAGAGAGAAAGACCTGCATTTGAATCCCATCTCTGATACTTTCTAGCTAAATAATTTTAAAAACTATCAATCTCTCTCAATGTCACTTTTTCATTTGTAAAATGGGGGAAAAATAATAATTGTGGAACCTGTTCCTCATTGCAGTTATGAGGGTCAACTGAGATTGTGTATGTTTATTTTATTTTTGTTGGTGATTTAAAAACCTTAAAGGCTATGTAATATCAGTAGTAGTGCTAATAGCCATTCCTACTCACAGCAGTAACAAAATCAACAACCTCTCCATGTCCAACCCATCTTCAAAGCTATGAAGGTCATGGGGCAACAGCAAAATATGAGAAAGGGAAAGATGATGTAGAGAAGTTACAAGGTCATTGTACGGTCTATCAGAAGCACTAAAATGTTGAATGATTGGGCCTGTTGATACTACTTGTTGAGTTACCATTTGACTAGTCTGCTACAATTGCTCATGAGTCAAAGAAATAGATCAAGTGATGTAAGATGGCCCTTTGAAAAACCATCAAGATGCTGAGCTGGGCACATAGAGTATAGTGGAGCTAGTGGCCCTCTTTCAGACTCTGGTATAGCAAAAAAAGACAGGATTCAAATGAACAATGAGAAATATCAATTCTCTACCTGCTAGAAATGCTTTGGTGCAGACTGTACACTGACTCTTAAAGCAGGGAAAACATGAATGCACATGCTTTGGACCAAAGACATGAATATGTCACTAAGGAGCTGTACTGTCATAACAAAATTAGAAACAGGTATCATCAGTGAAAGCCTAGGGCTTCATACTGTTTCTTGTCAATAGTACCCACAGCTCTGTTTCACAACAATGTATTGCCAATCAAGGTAGAAAATCATTCAAATCCAAACAAACAAAATCCTATATCCCCAAGTCTAGATTATATTTAAAAAAGAGATGAAATGAAGAAACTAGTCAAATCTGAAAATGTAAAACTTTAGGAACTCAAAGTCAATGAAAGCCTTCATTTAATCAAACTGCAGGAATTATTCCTAATAGCAAAATGAATGACAAAATGGCACTAATGTCTCCACTGATTTTGTTAACAAGATGAGCAAGTGAAATTACACAAAAAGTCAAAGCAGGGTCTTTGGGAAAGAAAAAGAAAATATGATATTTGTTATAGTCATCCTGAATGAACACCAGTTCAACAAAAAAAGTAGTCATAGTAATAAGAAATATAATCATAATAAATAAAGCCTACTTCTAATGGATCCCATTTCCTTAGAACATTGGTTGAAGCAAACACAGTAACCTAATGTGAGTGATAGTTTTAGATACAGTTTTAGTTTTTAAAACAAGAAATGTTCTTCCCAATTCTCAATATCTTTTTGACTTTTAAGAGAGGTTTTTTGATGTCTAATACAAAATACTGGCTTTTATGGGAAATGCCTTGCATTGTGAAAGTATCAGTGAAAGTAGGTTCATATTCAAAAATCATCTAAAAACATTTCAAAATACTTTTGTATTTTAACAAATAAGAATAAATATAAGAATCTCAGATCTAGATGGTATATAGGCTTCTCCAAAGAGATAGTGTTTCAAACTCCTTGTCTTTTTTTTTTTCCGATGCTTCTAAGATCTCGACAAAATCTCATTGGAGCCTATTGATTCTCCAGCTTCTTTTCGCTTGATAAGAGACAGAGGACTTAACAATTTTATTCTTAAGTTGTGTCTACATTTCTACAGCTTGTTCAACTTAGGAATTTTATGAAACTAATCTAATTTCTTCCAATTATTACTTATGTGACCTTAAGTTAAGTCACTTAACTTCTCTTGGCCCAGTTTCCTCAGTTATAAAATTTTAGGTATGAATTAGATGACATATAAATTAGTTGGTTCCTGCCAATTCTAAATCTGTGATTCTATGATCAATCCCTGGCTCCAAACAACAGAAACTCAGAAGTGTAAGAGTGTCCAACTAATATTGTACACATAAAAATATGATGTTAAGTTTAACAATATCACAGGGGGATACCTATAGCTATGATTATATTATAACCATAGCTATGACGTAGGAACAATGTTATAAGTGATGTTTAGGCAAACAGTGTTATGGTAGGCTTCAATAACTGCTAATTTTGGTAATAAATTATCTCCTATTCACACATCAAGATTATTCACTATTACTTCGGAAATGAGGAGCAACTAGGTGGCACAGTGGACAGAATGCTGGGCTTGCAGTCAGGAAGACTCCTTTTCCTAAGTTCAAATTTGGCTTCAGATAGTTACTATTAGTTTGACCCTGTGTGACCCTGAGCAAGTCACTTAACCCTGTTTACCTCAGTTTCCTCATTTGTAAAATGAGTTGGAAATGGCAAATCACTCCAATATCTTTGCCAAGAAAATCCCAAATGGGATCACAAAGAATCAGACAAAGAAAAATGACTGAATAAAAAGTAGGAAAATATAACAATGGAAATAATCCTGTTGAATAACCCTCCAATGATAAAATAAGGATCAAGGGAGCATAAACTAGGGAGACATATATTCACCCAAAGTATTCACCAAGGTTGGAGGAGATCAAGCCTATAGGCCAGAAAAAAAAAGATTCTTTCTAGATAGGAAACTCTTAGAGATGCACTTGTTTGTAACTGATTATTATGTCGATTGCACCAAGGTCCAAGACAATACAGAACTTCCTGGAAGTAATCTGTATTCACTGAAAAGAGTTAGGTTTAACCATCCATCTACAAATGGATTAAAAATGTCTATTGCTCAGAATTCAATATGCATTTGAATGAACATTCTTTAAAGCAAATAGAAATACATTTCTGCAACCACATATTGACTTGGAAAACCATAAATCAATGTTATCTATGTTGGATTGTATTTTAATTTTCTTAAATATTTTCCAATTATATTCTGATCTGTTATGAGCCACACTTCAGCTTTGTAGCCCACTGACTGGGTAGGAGAAACTTGAGTTTAACACCTCTATTTTTTATGCCTATTTGAGACAGAAATGTAATGAGCTGGATCTGGAGTTGAAAAGGAAGAGAAGAGCAGAATGAACTACTTAGGGAAACTGATAAATATTTTTGTTATCCCCAAACTTCTCATAATAGCAAAAGTCCATCTTTTTCCATACAAAAATTTTACCAGCATTGTTACATGGCATTGAGACGTGAAACATCGGTGCCTCTGAAAAATTAAGCACATAGAGGGCAATGGTGGAAAGATCTATGGTGAATGTGATACATATACATAGCATATAATCAATTAAGTTATCTAGAGAAGGACAGGAGTAAAGCATATCATCAAAGAATTGTATATCAAAAAGAGAAGTTGGGCCAGTCACATTGCTAGAATGAGGGATGATGAACGAACAGCAGAGTGCTCCACTGATACCCTAAGATGTCAGCAGAAAGGGAAGAAGACCTACAGTATGATGAGTGAACCCTCTGTGATGAATTTTCAGGAACACGTGAATACTATACCATAGAATAGAACTCCCAATAAAATCCATAGAATAAAACCCCAGAACCATTTTTGAATGTGTCCATTCTTTATAATACAATATTATTTAAGCTGAAATGGTAGGAATGAGGTGAAGGAAAAGTACCATGTATTTTCCATGTACCCACCTCTCTTTCCATCACTATCATCCCTTTCTGCTCACAAGAAACCCAGGATATGAGGCAAAGGGCTTAGACAGTCCACTAAAGTGATCATAGAAGGAGGCAGTGGCACTTACAATGTTCATCCTGTCTGCATAATCAACTGTATATCTGCATTGTTCAACTCTAGTATCTGTAGATGATCCTGTATAGCTGTCTTAACCAAAGAATAAAAGGTCCCAAACTCTTGAGAAAACAGAGAGTAGGAGCTTATGGCAGTAGTGTCCCTATTGTCATTCCAGTGCCTCCTCCTTCCTTACCTTGCAGTGGTCAGGCTCTGGGGGTTCTCTCACTCTTTAGATTCTCAGGTCTTGTCTCCTATACTAATCTTGTTCTATCGATCCTCCCTTCAAGTGGAATTCTTAGGCTGGCTAGGGTCAAGACCAAAAGGACTAATAGCTGAAGGTCATTGGCTTGCTGACTCCCTGCTACACTATCTTCTTCATACTCAGACAATTACCACATCTCAATGAGGCTTTTGAAAGATTCATGAGCCTCTGCTGTTCCTAACTCTATACACCAATGGCAACCTACTCTTTGATGGGAGGGGCTTAGTGTACTGGGGACATATTGTGCCTACAGGAAGAGATCATCCTTCCCTGGTCATAATTCTACCTATTAATCAATATGACAACACATTGCAATAGGCCATGAGCTCGTTTGGCTCAGCATTACAGACAACATGGACAGAAGTAAGACCCTATATAGGTCATGTGAGAAAAGTCCCTGTAAGGAATCAATGATGAGTATAGACAAAATTTTGTGACATATTTTCCAAAAACACCTGGTTGTTTCTCCGTCACTTCCCTGTTATCTAGCTAATCTTCCCCCTTTCCCTCTAGCCTCTGCCAAAACTAGTATGTTGGGGGAGGGAGGGAGTGCAAGAAGGGTCACAGTAATGAAAATATATAAGAACTCATAGGATTATAGATTTAGAACTCCCATGGTCCTAAGAGATATTGAATTCAATCTCCTCAATTTGTAGACCAAATTCATTTAGGGATTTTTTCAGTGTGACAAAGTAGCCTAGATGAGATTTGAACCCGGGTCCACTGACTCCAAATCCAGCATGGTTTCCATGACAGCACACTGTCTAAGGAATAAGGAATAGAACCTTTGCAGAAATCTATCGATTTTTATAGACCCTGCTATTCCCTATTTTTGTTAGTGTTTCTTTAAAGAAATTGCCTATGGCTATTTGAGATGCTTCTCTTTGTCTTTATGTTTCCCTTGTCCCTTCTTCCTCCTCCCCCTCCTACTTCAATGTTCTTTTTCAGCTTCAGACCTCAGTATGTGGGCCCTCCACAACTGTTTTTTGGAAGCTTAGGTTGTCACAAAAGAAAATGAGAAGCCACTGCTTGTAGATATCTGCCCCATCCCAAAGAACTGTGAAGCCATCTGGCAGGCAGTAAACAGATTTATACCATTAACTGACTGAAATCAGGAATCCTAGCAATTAGTAATTCATTTTATCTCCTAAAAACATGGTGAAAATGATAATCAATAGAAGGAAAAAAAACCGGATAGCACTAGCAAAGTGCCCAGAAATCCCTGGAAGTATACTGTTACAGTGGTTCCTATGCCAAGCTATGCAATCACTCAGATTAGAAATCAAATCAGTGTCAGATTATCTTGTAGTTTATAGATCCTATTTGGTTTCATAAATGGGAGTGCACTGATCATAAATTCTACACTGTCTTCCCTTAATGACCTTAATGGGCAGCCATTATTTTACTGTGCTGTCGTTCAAAAAAACTCCATCTGGTATTCATAAATATATCCAAGGGAGGCTGGACTTTGACAGTAATAAATTTAATCCAACAATAGCTTCAATTTAAGTAAGACCTGAAACTTCTCTGGTGGAGGGGTTTTCCACAAACCCTTAAAGGTTTTAACACAGTAAAAAGAACAAACCCAAGGACATCTGTTCCTCTTGAATTTCAATAAAAGATTCATCCAACTATCTAATGGAGATGATTCATTCAAGGCTTTCTAGCCTAGAAACTAGCTGATATTTGACCATTGAAATGAAAGCCTTGTGACTAGCCCAGAGGTAATGCTTTAAACGTTACAATCAGAAAAAATACATATAGTCATAACTGTGACTAGATTGGAGTGACCAGCACATATTTCCTCCTAGAACTGGTTCTCTGATTAAACTCCTGTACCTGGTCTCAGGCCATTTTCAATTCAAGGTTTCTTTTGCTGTCTTGACTTTCATTCTTGGTTCACTAAGAGCCTTGGTGCATAGCTATACCAAGTCATGATGCCTGAATTACATCACTAGGGTTAGGGATTTATGCCATGTAGGATGCCTAGGAGCATTGGCAATGGTAAAGCTCACTAATATTCCCAGCAGTCCTTTCCCACCCCAACAGAATTTGACCTACTTTCTCAAATTCTCAGTTATGACTATGTAGATAGTCAACGCCTCAATTTCCAGATCTAAGTGTTCTTCATCCAGTTGTTTCTTAGGGTTCTATGATGTTATAGATGCCTTTCAGGCACAGAACTTGCCTGATTTAATTTGTACGCTCAAATATACTTTACTGAGTTACCATGATTAAGAATGAACTGATTTGAACTATGATGATCTCCTTTGGTTTTACATTGATATACAATTATAACTACCAATTTACTTTCTCATTTCTTGGAGGACTTGGGTTTCAATAACCATATTATTAACAATTAATGGTCAGATTTAGGATGGGAAACTGGAATTTTAATAAAAGGCTTTACAGGAAAGGTCAATGAACTATAAGGAATCAATCTTTCATAAGCAGCCTTTGGTTCTTACTGAAATATTTATGAATGATAAAACTATTTTGACAAGGCAAAGTTCAACATGGAGGCCACTTGTGACAACATGATATGGTTTCATAACAAACAGTATGTATTATTAAAAGCAAAACCATAGAAAGTCCACTCTGTTAAATAACTTTGAGAAACAAAGTCATCTTACGTGGTTGTACACATGCAGATGTATACACATATATTGCTAAAAGAAAGAATAGTAAGTCAGAGTCACAGTCAGATTAGAGAGTCACATGTGCCTTTCAATAAATGTATGAAATGTGTCTATTCTTAGAGTTTCTTATATTTTGCTCTTAAGAGTGTAGACATGAAGGCCATACTGTGATTTTCCTTGAATCCTATCCCCCTGTTAGCATAGACACTGGCTTCAAATACCTCCCTAACCCAAAAGAAAAAATTTTGCTTGTTTGTTTGTTTTTCAACGTGAGGGATTGGGGGTCAAGGATATAAAATATGGGAATTGTTGAGATGAGGTAAGAATGCTGAATTATAGCTAGTAGTAGTCGGTGCTTCAAGAGAGATGTCATCCCTCTACTCAGTAAACTCTATTGGCTTCCTATTGCCTCCAGGGACAAATGAAAAATGCTCTGTTTGTCCTGCAAAGCCCTTCACAACCTATACCCCTTCTATCACTTCAGTTTTCTTACCCTTTATTCCCCAAAATGTACTCTTCGATTCAGTGACACTGGCCTCCTGGTTTTTCTATGAACATCTCTCAGTTGCAGGCATTTTCTCTGGCTGTTCCATATGCCTGGAATGCTCTCCCTCCTCTGCTCCAACTACTGACCTCCCTGGCTTCTTTAAGTCCCAACTAAAATCCCACTTCTGACATGAAGTCTACCGTAACTACTCTTAATTTTAGTGTTTTCCTCCTTTTAATTATTTGCCATTTATCATATATGTATGTGTGTACATACACATGTATGCATATATTTGTTTGCCTGTTTTCCTCCCCATTAGATTGTAAGCTCTTTGAGGACAGGAATCATTTTTCTCTTTTTTTTTGAACCTGGGCACTTAGCACAGCTCCTGGCAAATTGTAGATACTTAACAAGTACTTAATGATTGATTAGTTGATAATTCTCCCTAATTTTTTTCTTTAACACATATAAATAAATACATTTATCTACTTGTGGAATTTGGAATTGCTTTAAACTGGCCAATATAAGTTTAATATGGTCAGTACTGATCAGAAAAGGAAAAAACAATTCAACAAGATGCAAGTTCGGTAGTAAAAGGGAGTTTTCATGTTAATACCTCTATCTTAGGCTTTCTTAAGGTGCTCACATTGTTTGAGGGATCAGATACAAAGAATTTATATGTGGCTTTCTACCTGCATAGTAAAAATTATTTTTTATCCTGTCAGATGAACATAGATTTTTTTTTGGTGGGGTTGATCTATGCATAAGTAGGTAGATAAATAGATATGTTTTTGTAGACATGTAAATATACATACATGTATATATTTAAATATAAGTAAACATGTGTATATGCATGCACATTCATGTACATTATCATCACCATGATTGCTTACGTTTATGTAGTACCTACTGTGGGCCAGGCACTGTGCTCAGCACTTGTAAATATTTTTTCATTTGATCCTCATAACAGTTCTAGGAGGTAGGTACAATTATCATCCCTGCACATATATACACACATAAACACATATGCCTATGTGCATGTAGAGGCAGCTGGGCTGTAGTGGATAGAGTACAGGGCCTACAGTCAGTAAGACTCATCTTTTTAAGTTCAACTCTGACCTCAGACACTTACTAGCTATGTGACCCTAGACAAGTCATTTGACCCTGTTTGTCTTGGTTTTATCATCTGCAAAATTAGCTAGGGAATGAAATGGCAGAGCACTCTAATATCTCTGCCAAAAAAAACCCTAAATGGGGTCACAGTCAGACACAACTACATTGACTGAACAACATATACATATAACACAAAGATATAATTCCCTAATCATCTTGCTGCCTTATAGGATATTGATCCTTTGTTTGGGACTTTGATTGTATATCTTCCTATGGAAGTTGCAGCCATGTTCAATGACAACCTCCTGAAAGGACTTCGGGACATCCACTGTTCATGTTCCTTACTACCCCTTTGAGGGTAAGGCCATATATTTTCATCATTTGGGAATAAACTTATTGGCTTGGGCTATTGTGGGTTGGAACTACCCCCTTTATGTTGTACGTCAGAGGCTTAGCAACATAAACAGGTCAGTTGAAGAGTCAGGCCATTTTGTGAGAGATCTTGAAAGAGTTGACTATAGGCCAGGGGAAGGCATTGCTAAGAATGAACCTGGGACCTGGAGGCAGGAAGGAACCTGTGCCTTCACACAGTTTCTACTCCAAGGACCCCTAATAGTAGCCAGGGGGAATAACTATTTACATCTAAGTTATGCACCTTCTTACCCACATGGTTCAAGGAGAGAATTACTGAACCCAAAGTTCTTTACCTTACCCATAGAGAAGCAAGGTCATAACCTCTTTGTGAAAGAAATGACAGACATAGAGAGGGAATCCTATATTTCAGTAGTGATAGTTCCTGATTCATGGAGGAACATGAGTTTATGAATTTGTAAATTGATTATCTATCACATGACCCCAGAGATGAAAGAGCATGCATCTGAGCCATGAAATAGAGGAACAAAATATTTGAACTTTTCCCTATAGAGATAGAAATAGATAGGAAACTATCTCTTTGGTAACCCCTAAGTCCTCCCTCTTTTGTGGAAGGAAGGGAAAACTTTCAGGTGATACTATGAATCGACATAGGAGGGTTAAATAGGTCCCTGGGAAAAATAAGAGAAGGTGAGAGAAAAATGGAGAAGGTGCCCCAACCACCTGTTTTTTTCTCTCTTTCATGGCAGGAAAGTTTCTTTATTTCTATAATTCTGTTTCTATCTTCTAAGATAAAAATTATTTTCCTTTATTCCTTCTCCCCACATCCTCATCCTAATCTGTCTGAGCCCTATTCCTCTCTAGTTCATATCATCCTGTTCTTCCATTCCAATGTACCCTCTGAAATTCTTTCCTTTTTGTTAAACTCATCCTCAAGATCTCTTCCTAACTTTTTCCATTTTCTGATGTTCCTGAAAACCTGGCTCTCTCCAACAAGATCACTGACTGCATCACTAAGTGTGAATTATTCCTTTGTTCATTCCCCACCTCCCAACACATCCAGGAGAAAAGGTCAGGTCATTCATTGTTCCTCACTGTCATTTCTAGACTCTCTGTTGACTGCCAACAATCTACAACATCTGCTCCTTTCAGGTTCATACCATCCCCCTATGGTGCTTGATCCAGCTCCTTTTTGCCATAATATACTAATATCCAGATTGCTCACCTTTCTCTTTTTAGCCCTTCTTTAGATTTTTCAATTAATATTTATTTTCTCTTTCAGTCCTCAATTTAAAAAGCAGACAAAACCCTTATCTCAAATAAACATAGTCAAGTAAATTCCCATGTTGTCCGTCTCCAAAAAATGTATAACTCATCTGCATTTTGAATACAGCACCTCACTTTCAGGAAGTAGGTAATACAGATCAATACCAGTCCTTAGTCCTTTGGATTCACTGTTGATCATTGCACTAATAGGAGCCCTTAGGTCTTTCAAAGTTGAAAGTTGTCTGTCATTACAGTGTCGTTTTTGATATATGCTTTTGTGTGTATATGTATACATAAATATATATACTCACACATATATGTGTATATGTATATACATGTACATACATAGATATATACATATACATATAATATATAGATATGTATATGTATTATTTCTGTTGTTGTTGTCTGTTCTACTCAGGAGCTTCAATAAACATATTCATATCACTTCAGTTTGACCCATCAGTTGTTCGATGCCCTTAACTGTCAAGACCTACATTTTTACCCTATGTCAACATCTCAACATTGCCCACAAACACTTCCATGATCTCAAACTCTGATCCATACTGTTACAGTAAGTGCTACTTAAGGAAGTCTTAACAATTAGAGCTTTTGAGTAGTAGGTAGTAGGTTCCCTATCACTGGAGGTTTTCAAAGAGGGACTGACTACCTGTCAGATATCGTGAGATCTGAAATTGTCCAATATGCAAGAAAAACCACTGAGGCAGAGCTCTAAGCCGATAGCACTTTATTAAAAAGTCCATGACCCCCTCTAATGAAGTGGACCTCAGATCTCCCTCAGGATCTGAGATGCCTCCTTTTCCCAGGGCCTTAGTTTTATAGGGTTTCATACCCAAACAAGCAAAAGAGGCATGGTAAAATATAGACTTTCATTGGTTGATAGACCTTGATATTGACTCTCTAGGAGAGCTAGAAATGATGCATTAGTATAGTAGCTACAAGACTGATCAGTCAAGGGTCCTCTCTGCTGACTTAGTGGTCATAAGATGGTCACTGTTCATGTTGGACAAGAAAGGGTGGTCCAGAGGTAAAAACAAAACAAACTGGGAGACTCCATATTACACCAAAATCTTCCACTCACGCTAGGCTTGGTCATAGAACTTGAGCAGAACAGAATGAAGATATCTTTGTCAGCATTCTTGTGGTTGCACAAATGTGTTTCATAACTGGTAAACAAGTGGTGAATGTTGGATTAATGTTTGAGGAGTATGATAAAGGTCTACTATAAGAACCTATCTTACCTAATTATCCTGATACAAAATATCAATCTGAATAATACTGATTGGAATAGAATAGGGGTCAAAATGAATCATTTCTCACAGTATACTATAGAAAAGAATTCTTGTTGAGGTATGTCTTAGACTACATGGTCTTTTAGTTCCCCTTCCAACTCTGAGATTCTATGACATCTATAAATTATGCCAACTGGATACACTAGAAATTCTTGCCATTTAATTCCATCTGGATTCTCATAATACCTACTTTATATTCTTTTACCTTCCTAAAGGACTGTTCCACAGGCTAAATGGACTACTTGTTAGAAGGGATTCATATTCCAATACAGAATGGCCTGCATGACCTCTGAGGTCTTTTGCTATTCTGAGATAACTAATTTTGTAATATAGCTGTGAGACAACTGGTATGATTTTATCAATGCAATTATAGGAGCAGTCCAATCTAAGATCTAGAGCTTGGTATTTGAGTCAGAAAACTTCGGTTCAAATTCTACTTTTGCCATGTATTACCCCTATAAACTTGGTCAGGTTATTTAATTTATCTCAGTTGTAAAATAAAGGGGTCGAACTTGATTTTTTTTTAAGAATCCATCCTGGTTTAAATTCCCTGATCCAACTAAAAAGGTAATTTAATTTCCAAGATACTCTTTAAAGTTTATAAATCGTTTTCCTCATGACAATATAGACAAAAGTAACACAAGTGTGAAGATTCATATTCTTGTTCTATCAGGGCATGAATATTTGCAAAGTACTTACCTTCTTTTAGTTTCTTTATCTGTAAAATGGGAATATGAATATTGTGCTTGATGGGACCACCAATTCTCTGTGTATCTTCTATGACTCAATTTACTCATCTGCCAAATGAGTATAATGAGACCTGTTATGAAAATTAAATGAGACCCCAGAAGAAGTGTTAAAAGTACAAAATGAAACACAAACACATATGCAAACAATTACACATCATAATCATTTGTATAAAAACTGTGTAATCCCTAAGTTCCATAGTTTGACTAATAGCCTCATGAATTCTATTTAGTTTCTGTGCTGCACCAAAGGAAATAAGCTAAAGTCAGCCACACTTGTTGGGAAAAGCTTGATTCCATCTATGTCTAATTATTGGGCTTAGAGTTTTTGTTTGAGTCTGACATTTTACTGGGGAGCCTGTATCCATTTTTTTAAAACACAAGTCAGTTAAATTTAGTCTTACTCCCAGTCTCTTGAAGCAGCAGAATTCAGGACACCAGACTTCAAAGTTCCCTCTTCTGACACCATGCCCCTTTCCTTCTCACTTGGCATTCATAGCATCTTTGGCATTTATAAGGCATCTTTGATAATTAACAAGAAAAGGAAAGAATTTAAAGGGCCACAAGGAATTATTCTAAGAAGGTTGGATATGTAATTTCCTGGGACCCTATTGAGAGCCACATTTGTAAACTCTGCTGTGACAAAAGCTCAGCGTAGCTATTACAATGCATGAATCTTAATCCTCGGTGGGGTTTTCTATTCTACTGAATTTAAATTTCACTACACTCTAGAGATTTCAAGTCATTAAAGCTGTCTGAAAAGAAGTCCAGCTCATGCACACATGTGCACACACACTCTCGTACCACCAAAGAACTACAGAATGTTAGAGTTGGAATGGAACTTTAAAATCATTTAGCCTAATCCTTTTATTATTTTTAATATGAGAAAACAGAGGCCAAGGGATATTATGACTTGCTCATGGCCACACAGATTTCAAATTCAGTTCTCTTTCTCCAGGTTAGTTTAGAAATCTACTGTAGGAAACTGGAGTAAGGATTTCTCCAAACCTGAACTTTGATACCTTTAATTCCTTTGAATTCATTCACAAAGCACAATTGGTAAGAGAGGGAAAGGAAAAGAGAGAGAAAAGAGACAGACAGAGAAATAGTGAGGGGGAGAAGAGAAGGGGGGAGGGAAGGAAGGAGAGAGAAAGAGACATAGAGAGACAGAAACAGAAAGACAGAGACAGAAATGGAGAGAGGGAAGGAGGGGAGGAATAAGGGAGGGAGGAGGAGAGGGATGGAAAGAGAGACTGATGGAGGGAGGGAGGGGGAGAGGGAGGAAACAAGAGGAAAAAAGAAAGAGGGAAAGACTGAGAATGGTAAAGAGGGAATGGGACAAAAAGAAACAGACTGAAACAGAGAGAGAGACAGAGAGAACAGGAGGAGGGAAGGAAGGGGAGAGACAGACAGAGAGAAAGAAGGATATACCGGGGTAGGGAGGGGAGAAAGGAGAGGCAGATAGACACATGCAGTCAGTGATAGGTAGATAGAGACAGAGATAGACACAGAGACAGAAGTAGAGAATGGGAGAGGCAGAGAGTAAGAGGAAGAAACAGAGAAAGGGAGAGAAAAGAGAAAGAGAGAGAGAGGGAGAGAAAGGTGGGGCAGGGAGAAAAGGAGAGAGAGAGAGAAAAAGACCAAGAGACCAAAAGACTAGAGATCAAGTGCTAAGGAAATAAACTCCTATACTTTGTGGAAAACAGTTTTCCTCCCAACATTCTTTATTTCTTTCCCCCATAGAAACATCAGCTGGAATAACTGCTCATTTCTTGGCTTTACTTCAACTCTAAATTTCAGTCTTATTGATTAGAAGTTCTGTCTTTGCCACCAAGAGGGCTATCTGAAGTGAGCTGCCTGCTCTTCTAGCTGTTTGAAGTATTTATGAAATTAATATCAGTCAATCAGAAATAATCAGACTTTTTTTTTTCCTGGAAGCCCGAGTGTCTGTGAGCTTGCATGAGCCAGCCTTACTTTTGCATTAAGATCCAGTGAGGTCTGCTCAGAGTTGGAATTTATTGAAAGTCAAACACTTAACCTTTGCTTCTTTCCATTCCCCATGTAGAATTATTTGCTATTGAGGCCAAAAAGCATCAACATAATATATGTCTGGAGACTTGATTGTTCATATTCTGTGGTTTCTCTTGGCAGTTTACATTGCCTTTACAAAGTAATTACAAAATATGAGTTGTTTTAAGAGCCCTGACAGATGACATTAAGTGTAATTTATTGACTAACCAGAAGGAGGAAGGAGTTTTGGAGTTTTAGTGCCATTGAAAAGAGGACTTAATAGGAACATTTTTTTCCCAGTGTTATTATCAGGATTGTTATTCCTCTCTTTTCCATCCTGGCATTTTGGTAATGCTTTAAATGGACAATGTAATGATAAATGGTTATCAATGGGGGAAAGTGCAATTCTTCTTCTGAAATATGAACAAACGTTACTACCATTTATTACTCACCTGAATGACATTATGAACAAAGGAGATTGAAATCAATGAACAAAAGAGGCACAATGAAGGCCGCTTCAATTGCATTATAAAACACAATCTACATCACAACAGGAATACATTAATTTAGAAGAAAATTAGCAACTTTCCCTTAACAGAATAATGAATAGTTTCAAAGGTTTACCATATCAAAAAAGCTCTAATTGTGTTCATTAATTCTCAGTCCAACATTATTGTGGGGGAAGAAAAAGAAACTAAATTTGAACAAAGCAATAATCTACCTCATCTTCTGAGGAACCTGCAAAAGTACTCAATTATCCATTACTGTTTCTTCAGACAAGTTCATCTTAATTACAATGCAAAGGGAGATAAATAGAGAAGCCTTCTCAGATTAGAAAGAACTCTTGGGTCATAAAGGGTTGGGTGGAGAATGGATGGGGAAAGATAGCTGGAAACTGAAAATCAGGGTGCTGTGGGAGAACAAAGTATAGTTGGCTAGTTAAAGAGACCCTAGTCTCTGATTTCAGGCCAGATTTACTTCACAGAGGAACCAACCTCCAGATTTTTAGATGAATGGAGTATTTTTCCAGTTCAGTGGAAAGAAAAGGCATTGTAAAATATTAAAGAACTAGAAAGGCCCTTAGAGATCATCTTCTACACAACTTTCCTTTCCCCATTTTACAGAAGATAAAACTGAGGGACAAAGTAGAGAAATGACTTGTCCAAGTAGATTATTGGATGGTATGTAGATGAATCTTCCAGAAGACTGTGATTTTTCACTTTCTATTCAGTTGTTTTGGCATCACATGACTCAATATTGATGCCTCTTTTCTGAGGAAAAATAACCATTTATTGACAGTTTTTCATTACTGAGAATACCAGGTCACATTTCTACAGTGTTTTTTCCCCCATCAACTCAAAGCACTTTCTAAATTAGTAATGAATTAAGCTTCCTGACATCTGAGCAAGACATGAAAGCAAGTCATTTTTTATCGATGTATGTTGAGCTTCTAATAGTACCAACCATTAGAGTCTCTAAGAATGTTGTAAACATTTGATCATGATTCAGTACTATGACATGGCATTTGAAAAGACTACTGTGGTCTTCAGTTGCATTAGTGGCAGTGATGTGTTCATAACCAGAGAGGTGATAGTGCTGTAGTGCTCTGCCTTATCCAGACCACAGCAAGAGTTTGGTCCTGGACAACACACTTTAGGAAGGCTATTGACAAACTGGTATGCATCCCAAGAGAGATCAGGATGGTTACCAGATTAGAGATTTCACCATAAGAGAATAGGTTGAAGGAATATTTAGCCTAGACAAGACAATATTTAAGGGGAACACAAAAGATATTTTTAGATATTTGAAGGGCAGTCACGTGGAAGAGAGATAAGCTTTATTCTGCTTGGTCCCACAGGGCAAAAGTAAGTGATAGAAGTTCCAGGAACAGATTTCAGCTCAAAGTAAGAAAAGACTTCCTAATATTGTAATTAAACTCATCCAAAGGTGGAATGGATTGCCAGAAAGACATAAATTTTTGATCACGGAAAGGGTTTAAAAAGACAATGAATTACCACCATTGAGAATGTTGTATGGAGAGATCTTCCTAAACTACTGTCTGATTTAATGACCTTTCAGTTTTCTTCCAACTCCACAATTCTGTGAATAAATGAATCTGGAAGGTATCTACCAGATCTGTAACCAGGTGACTGGGATTTTCCCAATACAATGTTAATCCTTGATTGTTCTGTTAACTTGATTACCCACAAATTAACACTTGATGTGCTAAGACACTCCAAATTTTTATGAAATCCCCAGAAAGTACACAATGTAACTTCCAGGTAAGCCAGAATCTGTTGTTCTATGCCCGTTTACCCCACATAGAAATGTCCTACTCAAGGTAAACTATAAAGTAAGTCTCTGTCAGAGGAGAGAATGGAAGTTGTCCCAAGTTTCACTCCTTTACAAACAGGCAACCCATAATCCACTCAGTATTCATGAGCCTGAAAAGGGAACCAGTTGAGAGAACACCTTAAGTGACAGAACTTATTTCATAAAAGCGAGTGAATCATTGACAACATCATCCATTATACTGAGGAAGGAAAAGCCAGGAGCCCAGAGAGCAAAGTTAATTTCAAGTCCATTTGAATTTCAAGTCACTTCTTCTGAAAAGCCTATCCTGAGTCCCCTTGGGCTTATAAACAGACGATATGAGATGGGAGGGGTGAATGAGTCCATTTTCTTTTAACCTCAAACAACATGATAAAAAATAACATATTCAGCCCTCATCTCTTGAATGATCATTTTATTCATGTATGTCTATTTCTTGTTTCTTTGCCATGATTGTTCCACAAGGTGACAGGTCAAGACATTTATGCCTCCTACCATGTTTAATTCCTCTTTGGATCTAAAATTTCATCAGTGTAATTTCTTTTCCAATATAGATCACAATCACTCCATGCCTTAGTGAGTAAATGGTCTTTGTGTGCTGCTATGGCAAACGATAAAAGTAAAATTCAACACCTAGTGACCAATGCAAAGGCGATAAAATTCTTTCTACTTACTAGGCTGGTTCTCTGACAACAAACACACCATCTATTAGTCAGTCTATGCTGGAGGCCTTTCTAAAATGGCAGGACTTGGCATGGTGTCGGCATAGCCTTTGAGAAATCTAATCTTTGAGAGAGGCAGTAGAACAAAGTGTTAGACTTAAATTGGAAGAGGGCCATTAAACCATACATAAGAATCCCTGGAGCATGCATATTAACTTAGGGAAAACAAAACACATATTAACTTTCTCTATGTTCTATTATATTTTTTATTTATTTTGATAAATATTTCCCAATTTTAATTTAATATGGTTCCTAACACCCCCGGCCACAATGAAGGCCTTGATATCTCTGTACTAGAAGATTTCTAAATTTACCCTATGGGATATTTAATGAATGTAGAACAACTACCAGAAAAGCACCTAGAATTTATCCTCCTAAAAAAATTAGTAAATGTCTCTGGAGAAAGTGTGCTATAGCAAAAAGCACTAAACTTTTTTTTTTTTTTAGATCCAGATCCCCTTTAACCAATAAATGTTCTTTGGCAAATAACTTTCAAGGTGCAAGTTTCCTGCCCTAGAAAATAAAGACTTTGGGTTCAGTGGATTCCAACACTAAAGACCAGCAATTCCTTACCTGTGCTTCTTATCCGTGATGACCTTTTGTTTGTATAACCAAGACAGTTCTTTGCTTTAAATTAGCAAAAGTTTTAAGATACCACATAAATAAACTACATGGTGAAAATGACCCTCTAGTAATTTCAGAAAAATAAAGAGGGTTTTTTTTTGTTTGCTTGTTTGTTTTGGATTAGAAAGAAGCAGTTTTTTAATCAATCTAAGAGGTGGAAGAGTCCATACTCAGCATAGAATACAGATCAGAGGAGTTGAGCATGGACACAGGACAGGGAAGTTGGGTAATTTATCAGATCTCCAGAGAATAGTTTCAAATCATGTCTAAAATTCTTTCAACTTTCAAAATATTGGACATCTAATTATCCAAATGTTAGTACCAAAACTTTGCAGAGCAAATGTAAATGATTATTGTAATTCAGCCCCTATTTCTAATAGGTTTCCATAAGACAGGCAGAGTGGATGAACTGTGCAAGAGTAATAATAATAATTATAATAATGGCAACAACAACACTGATACACTGCCTCCTATATGCCAGGCACTGATCTAAGAGCTTAAAAATATTATGTCATTTGATTCTCACAACAGGTGGATATGTGTTATTATTATCTTCATTTTATAGTTGAGGAACCTGAAGCAAACGGAAGTTAAGTGACTTGCCCAAGGTCACAAAGCTAGTAAGTGTCTAAGGACAAATTTAATCCAGGTCTAGGGTTCAATTCACTATCAACTAGTTGCCCCTAGAGGTGGGGAAGACAATGTCATAGACCCAAACATAAATCCCTTGTGTGACATGCTTGACTTAAAATTACTTAGATTCTGCCTAACAATATATTGCCCCCCTCAGGTATCCCATTCCATTACTGGACAGATCTAATTATTAGGGAATATTTTCTACTTTTTTTTTTCTTATACTAATCCTAAATCAGTCTCTCTACAACTTTCATTCATAGTTACCAGCTGTGTCTCCTCAGGCCAGGTTCAACATAGCATTTCCATAAGATAGCCCACCAAACACATGAAAACAAATATTATTTCCTTGTGGGGCATATCTTCATGTAAGTTGCAGACCTAAGATCTATATCCAATCAAGTTTTTTTCAAAAGTCTAATACAGTTCAAGTCTAAGTCAAGAGGAAAATTCCATTTTGAACACTATAATGTAACATTTCCTCAAAAGAAAAATGTTTAAAGATCAGGACCACCCCAACCCACTCATGAATATTCTACCAGTTCTAGCCAGCATCACCCATGGGATCTATGGGGAGCTGGAAATCTTATCCTCCCCTTCCCAGAGGGTGCTGGAATAAATTTAACAAATGACTTTCTGAAAACGCATTACATGTTTTTTAAGTTTAATCTCCCTTATTAACATTTTCTTCATCACTTTCTTAAGTCTAGTCAATCAACAAAATAATCATCAAAGCCCTGATTTGTGGAGTTTATGATTTCCAAGGAATAAATGTTCATATTGAAAATTTAACAGTCAGTATAAACTGAGAAACTTGGCTTTGCCCCCTCCCAAGCCCACCAAAAAGCAGCACGAAAACACTGAGGAGAAACAAGGAGCTGTCCCTTCACCACTCCAACTCTCAGTGCCATGTTTCCCAATTTTTCACTCGGCACAGATTGTTCATTATTAACTCCATGCTGTTGTCATTCATACCCACTTCTGCTACTGGTTTCCCAAGCCCCAATTTCATCTGAACCTTGGACTTATTGTCCTCTCGGTCACTAATGATATGCCCTGCCTTTGTCCCCAAGGTCCTTAGGATTTTGTCCTCTACATTGTTATTTCACTCGCCAGAATCAGTGCTGCTTGGCCTTCCCATCTGCTTTGGATTGGACATGAGCCCTCATTTATGTGCTGTCTTACCTAATTAAAGTGTGAGCTCTTTGAGAATAGAATCAGTCCCCTCATTTTCTATCAGTTATCCCAGTGCTTAACATAATTCTTGGCATGTAGTAAGTGCTTAATAAATGCTTTTCAACTTCAATGAATCAATCAGAAAGTGTTTATTAAGTATCTATTAAGTACCTCACACTGAGCTAAATACTGGGGAAACAAATTTAAAAAATGAAACTG
Organism: Pseudochirops cupreus; assembly: GCA_028627135.1. NCBI lineage: Eukaryota > Metazoa > Chordata > Mammalia > Diprotodontia > Pseudocheiridae > Pseudochirops > Pseudochirops cupreus. Next base: position 105,881,619 of record CM053581.1, on the reverse strand, counting down.
TCACTATATAAGGAGCTTATATTCTAACAGGAGAGACAAGTATATGGAAAATTATTTACAAGATAAATATAAACTGAAATCCAAATATATACGTAGTATAGATTAAGGTATATAGTATTAATATAAGTAAAGTATATAGTATAAATTAAGTTAAATACAAAGTAGTTTGTGAGGAAGAGCATTGAGTAGGTATTAGTAGTTGGTGGAACTAGTAAATGCTTTGTGGGTTTTAGGAAAAAAATAATTGGTTTTGTTTGGGGCATGCTAAGTTTGAGATAATTATGTGAAAATTTTGGAAATGCCCAATAGGTAGCTGGTGATAGGAGGTAGGAACTCAATAGATAAGCTAGGTTTAGATTTGGGAACCATTTGCTCATAGATTATAACTTTAAGCCATAAATGAAAGGGAAATCTTAGAAGGAAAAGAGAGCACACAAGAGAGCCTCAGGTAACCTGTGGTTATGAGGTTGGGGCATGAGTAATGTGATCCAGGAAAGGAGACCAAAAAGGAATAGCCATAGAAACTAGAGAAAGTAGGAAATATCAGGGAAGAGAGAAAATCCAGGAGGAGGGAATGATTTTGTTATCTTTTCCCCGAGCTTGATCTTCCCTCTGACAACTACTTGTTGGTGGCATCAGCATTCTCCCAATTTCTTTGGTGTTATCTTTGACTCTCCCCTAATCATCACTGCTTACATTTGACCAGTTACCAGGTCTTGTCATTTGCACTTCTAAAATATTTCTTATAAGAGAGAGAATTCTGGGAAGATGGAGTAGGTTAGAAATCCCAAGCTCTCAATATTTTCCCTCACAAAAGAGAGAAAATAGCACCTTAAGATGAGCAAAGTGAGGGTAAAAATAAATAAGAATAGGGGCACAACAGAGGTCTTTCTGGGATAATTTGAAAAACTCAGAGGAAAAATCCCTGGAGAGGTTTGGTTCCTGTGAAGAGTAAACACAAGCAGCAATCCCAGGGTTTGTTTGAGAGGTTGCTTCCACCCCAGTCACAGGAACTTTTACCCCTGGGATAGTGAGGGAGGTTGGGCATCTGAGCCAGAGAAGATTGAGAGAACCTCTGCTAGTAAGGAGTGCAGGACCCATCTCTGCTGTGAAGAGTGGCAGGGGTGAGAAGGAACCAGCACATGCCTGGTGAGTGCAGAAGCAGTGGGGCAGAAAGCACCTGGCTATGGCCACTCACAGGAGGTTGAAGGTTTGACTTTGGTTCCAGGCTATAGGGGAGAACTGAAGATCTGCAACAAGTAGCACCATCCTCCATACCCCAAGGCTAGAGGTGATTACCAAAATTAAGCTATTACCACAAAACTTGAACAGGCAAAAGAGAAAGAACCTACCCATAGAAAGTGGTTATGGGAATAAAAAAGACCAGGATTCATCCTGAGAGGGGGATATTGAAGTAAAGAAATCCCCAAAGAGTAATGTCAAATGGTCACCAAAAAGAATTCATAGAAGACCTTTAAAAAGACTTTAAAAATCAAATGACAGAGATGGAAGGAAAACTGAAAAAGAAAAAAAAAGAACAATCTAAGTAAAACAAGAGGGGTATGAAAGGAAAGTCAGCCAATTAGAAAAGGAGATCTAGAATCTTAAGGAAGAAAATGACACCTGGAAAATTAGAATTGGGCAAGGTGAAGCCAGCAAAATTATAAGAGATCAAGAAATAATTAAACAAAATATGAATAATGAAAAAATAGAAGAGAAAATGAAACATAAGAAAAAGAACAGATATAGAGAATACACCAAGAAGAGAAAATATAAAAATAATCAGATTAACTGAAAGTAATGATCAGAAAAGGAATCTTGGTGGGAAGTAGAAATAGATTTTATGAGGAAAACTCATGGGAATATTATAACAATTTAGAAACCCTCAGCTCAAGGATAAAAAAAATAAAAGCATCAAGATTAAAACAATTTAGATATGATGGTGCCACAATTAGAATCACGCAAGACTTAGCAGCAAAGTCATTAAAGGGCCACTGGTCTTGGAACACAATATATCAAAGAGCAAAAGAACTGGGGCTCCAGTTGAAAATATCATACCATGCAAAATTATTATCTTTAATCTTTTCTTTTTTAAAAAAAGGATCATTTGATAAACTCTCACACTTTTAAGACTTTGTTTAAAAAAAAGTCCTGAACCTAATAGAAGATTTGACATACAAGAACCAAGGGAATATAAGGTACATAGCAAAGACTGATTATAAGGGATTCATAAGAACAGACTGTGTATTTTTTTATATATGTAAAATGTCTTTCTAAGATGCTTATTAGTAATTGGGTAGCTCATAGGAAAGACTGAGGTAAATCTGAGTATGATATGAATTTAAAAAGTAAAACCATTTAGGAACAGATGAAAAGAGTAATTATTTTATACAAATGAGGTGCAAGAGGAAGAACTGATACAGAGGAATTAGATGAAGAGTAGAGCTGATAGTTCTTGTAACCTACTTTCATTGGGAATGGGCTTAAAAGGGAACAATACATATATATTTAGAAGAGTATAATAGTCTTCTAAATTCAGAAGAAACAAAATGGTAGGGGAATAAAGACGGGGAGAGGACAAGGAAGAGATCTGTAGAGGGGAGAATGAAGGAATAAGTAAAAAGTGGGTATAGAAAGTATTTAGATTTGTGGGAATGGGAAGATAGAAGAGGGATCTTTGCGGGGGGGTAGGCAAGTAATAGGAGAGTAAGGTAGTGTGTTGAAGTAAAGTAGAGGAAGTAGGAAGAATAGGAAATGAGATACGCACAAACATAAAAACAAAGATCAGGAGTAGGATGTGTTTGGAAAAGTATATGTCTATATATGTATGTATGTGTGTATGTATATATTATATATCTATAGCTACAGAGAAACATAATATCTAAACCTTATTGTAGCCTTCTGGGGGGGCTAGAAGGAAGGGAAAAAAGAATGAAGTAAAAAAGTACATAGCAGATGACAAAAGAAAACTCACAAGGAAGCAAAGAAAAGATGGACAATTCTCAATACAAGGTATATTGTTTATCATACAGGCTTTCTTGAAATGAAAATTTATTGCCACATATTTTGAACCATCTCTTATGTTCTGCTATGCATACAACATTTTTTTTCCTTTTTTTACTTCATATTTAAGTTTCAATATTTAAGTTTATATGTTTTTATTTCTTTTCTTTATTCTGTATTTGTGTTCTGGCCTTTGAGTCTAAAAGAAAATTTTAAAAAATTTCTTATGCCTGCTACCACCAATTTGTAATGAGTTCCAACCACTACATGTCTAACCCATTGCAAAAGATTCCTATCTTAATAGATCTTCATGATAAGAGAAATGCAAATTAAAACAATGCTGAAGTACTACTTCATACCTATCAGAGTAGATCATATGAAAAAAAAAGGAAAATTATGGATATTGTAAGGGATGTGGGAAAAGTGGGGCACTACTGTACTGCTGGTGGAGTTGTGAACTCATTTAATAATTCTGGAAAGCAATTTGAAACTATATCCAAAGGGCTATAAGACTGTAAATACCCTTTGATCCAGCAATACCACTGCTAGGTCTATATTCCAAAGACATTCATTAAAAAAGGGAAAAGGATTTATTTGTACAAAAATATTTATAGCAGCTCTTTTTATGGAAGCAAAATAGTGGAAATCAAAGGGATGTCCATCAATTGAGGAATGCCTAAGCAAGCTGTGGTATGTGATTATAATGGAATATTATTGTGCTTTATTAAATGACAAGCAGGATGATTTCAGAAAAACCTAAAAAGACTTACATGAATTGATGCAAAGTGAAGTGAACAGAACCAGGATAATATTGTATACAGTAATAGCAATATTGTACAATGGAGAACTGTGAATGACTTAGTTATTGTCAGCAATACAATGATTGAAGATAATCCTCAAGAACTAATGATGAAACATGTTATCCTCATCCAGAGAAAGAACTACTGTTGTTTGAATACAGACTAGGGCATGCTATTTTTCACTTTCTTTTATTCATTCTTTTTCTTTTATTCCAGTCTTCTTGTACAAAATGACAAATATGGAAATGTTTTGCATGATTGCACATTTATAACCTGTGTCTGATCGCTTGCCATCTCAAGGAGAGGGGAGGGGAGAGGAGGAAGGGAAGGACATAATTTGAAATTCAAAACTTTTAAAAATACAGATGTTGAAGTTTTGTTTAAACATGTAATGGGAGGGGTAAGAAATAAAATAAGACAGAGACAGATAAGTAGGTGATAGATAGATAGATAGATAGATAGATAGATAGATAGATCTTCCCACCTCCACTCTCATCCTTCAATTCATAGTTTACATCACTACTGGTCTTATATTTAGATTTGGTCGCCTCTTTGCTCAAACGCATAAAATGTTTCCCTGATGACTGCCAAGTAAAATTTCAAACATCTTAGTCTGGCATTCATTGTCTTTTGTAGTCTGACTTTTCCTTAGGATTCCAGCATTTTCTCCTCCTATTCCACTTCTTACTGCTTGCCTTCGTTTATTCTCTGATTCTAGATAAACTAATTCCTGTGTCCTCTATATACCTGACATTTCTAGCCTGTAGACTATTTCATGTTGGCAGGTATGTGCTGTGTATAATCTGATATCACATTCCTTCTGTATGGCAAGCTTCTAGAGGGCATGGACTATGCCTCTTCTAAATATTTGCTATATACTACAGTATGTCATTGCTTCACTTTCAGATAAGTTCCAAATTGTTCCACCGGGTTGTCTCATGTACTTATTAGCTGTGTAATTATTTAAAATTACTTAATCTTTTGGAGTCTTATTTTCTTCATCTGTGAAAGGGGATAATAATACAATACTTGTACTATCTGTCTTAAATAATTTTTGGAAGGAAGACATTTTACAAATAATAAAGCCCGTATAAATTTTCCAATATTTTATTGTATCTCTTATGCCGTAGATATGAGTATTTCTTCCAACTACCTAAATTTCAATCCATTCATGCCTATTCATTCTGTGTAACTCTTATCTATAATTATGCCACTGGCATCCAATACAATGTACTCAAGGTCCTTTCCCCATTTCTTTTGGCATCCTGAATAATAATAATATTTCACATAGGCTGTCCAAGTTATCATGAACTTGGTCTGTGTGTTTAGAGCATTTTTTTAAGTTATACATTTTAAATTGAATTGTTATACAACTTCTCTTATGTAGTGGTTAGTTGGTTGATCAATTGTTGTCCTTTCTTCTTGAAGAAAACCAAAATGACATCAGTATTTTAGAATCAATTGACCATGTGTCTGACTGTCGCTGATCCAACCAATATGATACCATAGTTTGGGCACAAATAGTCCATGTTAAACATTCTCTGAATTTGCACATCTCACATTTCTTTTGAACTACTTCAATTCTGCTTCCCTCACAGAGCACAGCACCTTCTCTGATGTGGACACACCATGCTGAGTGGTATCTCCCATGTCACACAATCAGTTCCAAAGTTCTTAAGAGAGACTTTAAGAGTGTCCTCATATCCCTTCTTCTGACCACCATGTGAGTGCTTGCTCTGTGTGAGTTCTTCATAAAATAATCTTTTTGGTAAGCACATGTTTGGCATTTGAACAATGTGGCCAACCCATCAAAGCTGTGTTCTCTGCAGCAGTTTGAATACTTGGCAAGTCAGTCCAAGATAGGTCCTAGTGTCTGGTACCTTATCCTGAAAGATGATCTTCAGAGTCTCCCTCAGACAATTCAAATGGAAATGATTCAATTTCCTGGCATGGCACTGGTAGACTGTTTAGATTTCACAGTCATACAACAATGAGGTCAGCATAATGGCTCTGTAGGAAAGGAGTATGACAAGGCTATATATTGTCATCTTAATTATTTAACTTATATGCAGAGTGCATCGTGTGAAATGCCAGAGTGGAGGAATCACCAGCTGGAAGAAAGTTTGCTGGGAGAAATATCAAAAATCTCAGATATGCACATGATACTACTGTGATGGTAGAAAGTGAAGAAGAATTAACTAGCCTCTTTCTTGATGAGGGTTAGCAGAGAGTGTAAAGTTGTATTGAAGCTTCAAAAAACAAAAGAATAAAAAACCTAAAATCATGATGACTAGTCCCAACACTTCCTGGCAAATAGAGGGAGAGGAAATGGATACAGTGTCAACTTTTATTTTCTGGGGCTCAAAGTTTATAGCAGATTGTGACAGCAGCCAGAAAATTTAAAAAAACACACACAACAAAGGTCCATATGGTCAAAGGTATGATTTTTCCAGTTGTAATGTACAACTGTGAGAGTTGGACTATAAGTAGTGCTGCAGAATTAATGTTTTTGAACTGTTGTGCTAGAGAAGACTTTTGAGAGTGCCTTGGACAGCAAGCAGAACAAATCAGTCAATACTTAAAGAAATTAATTCAGGCTATTCAATAGAAGGTCAACTCCTGAAGCAGAAACTTAAAAACTTTGGTCACATAATGAGAAGACAGGACTCATTGGAAAAGACCCTGTTTGGGGAAAAATTGAAGGCAAAAGGAGAAGGGGATAAGATAGGAAGAGATGGATAGGTAGTGTCATGAAAGCTTTCAACACGACCTTAGACTTCAGGAGATAGTGGAGGATAAAAGGACTTGATGTGCTATGGTCCACGGAGTCACAAAGAGTCAGACACAATGAACATATGAGCAATAATTTACATGTGGGGGAAGTAAAAGATCATAGGTACTGCCTCATTTTTGTTTTCTCTCTAATAATAACAAGAAGGATAAGGATAATTATGATAACAAGTATAATATAGAGGTATCATAGTGTAGTGGACATGGTGGTTAGATTGGAGTCAGAAAGACCATTGTTTGACACTTACTACTTGTGTGAGCTTGAATAATCACAAAACCTCTCTTATCTTCCATGTCTTCATTTATAAAACAGGGGACTTGGTATAGATGATCTCTAAGTTTCCTGCTAGCTATAAGCTTATTAACCTGTGCTCCTAGAGTAGAAAATGCATTAAATAGGGAGACAGGAGATCTGTACATGAATGTTGACTTGCCATTAATTAGTAATAAGACCTTGGGAGAGTTACTTCTCCAATATTTTTTCCCAAGTTTTTCATCTGTAAAATGAAGGGGTTAGACTTGATAATTCGGCTCCAAATGTCTACGACTCTGTTATTATAAGCAATTCATCTACTATAATTAAAGAAATCAGAGATAGAGTCAATTCAGAGTTCTTAATCCTAGTGCCTTGATGTCATTGAATTAAAAGGTCTGGAAACAAAGTCCACCAGTCTGGCTCTTGAATTCCATTTTCTAGGTTCAATTGTCTTTCAAAAAAAAAGTAAATTAATCATATATCCCAAATGGAGAACGAGGAGGGCAGGGAAAAAAAGCAGCAACAAAGAAAATGACTAACAAAGGAAAGACATCTGACATCTTTGCTTCTTACATTTCTGTCGCCTCCTTGATCCCTTTGTTCTTGAGATGTTGCCCTATTGATGTGTGAATCTGTAACACTATTATTTCTTGTTTGAGGAATATTTGTAACTCAGATATTTCTTGTCACTCTAGCTCCTCAAACTTAAAATGAATAACAGAAGTGTATTAACACAAAAGGGATCAGGCAAAGTTCTGGAGAAAGATTTTCATTGCTCAACTCAAGAAGCAATTTTTTTTTAAAAAACATCCTCAGAAAATCCACTTACTGTGCATTTCTTGATAAGAACATGGTATGCTTCCCTAAGATCCTCTTTGTAGTCTCATCACAGGGTTAAAATGACTCCATTATTGGCTGGCTGTCATTTGACAATGGTTACTGCTTTTAGCATGGCAGCTATGAGTGTCACTCTAAGAATGGTTGAATTGTTGAGGTGGAAGGGTTACCTAAAAAGCAGAAGCTGAAATTGACACTAGAATGGTGCTAAGAGAGTAGGAATCATGTGATTTTCAAACTTGTCTTTCAACTTTCAAAAAAGTTCAAGATAACTTTTGATCAGCTTTCTCTTTACCCTCTTGGGCAGAGAGTAGGGGCTTTAATACTTCCAGAGATCCTTGGTTTGTTTCATCCTGGTAGGAAGCAGTCACGATAGCAATAGTAGTGGGATGTACCAAACTTGGAGTTCCCATTGATAATGAAAAACATTTCCATCAACACAATTCATTATCTCCTTTGGCTCACTGATACTATTAGTATAGTATAGTAATAGTAATTCTACTAGTACTGAAATAGTCCCACAGATACCACCATCTCTATAATTTATAATGATACTAATACAAGAACTTCTTTCACCATGTATGATCCTATTTTTTCAGTGCTACCACCACCACCACTAATAATAGGGTGACAACTACAATTATATTGCTACTATTACTTATTACTACCATCACTGGGACCATTGCTACCACTGCTGTTACTTTATTAATCGTAATAAAGATTTAAACATATTTCTCCATTTTAAAAAACTAAAAAGAACCTTAAAAATAATCCAATCCAACCCAC
>CM053581.1:105830494-105872647 GCA_028627135.1 Pseudochirops cupreus | reverse complement strand
TAGTGGGAAGTATCTTTGTGTGCGTTTTGGAGTTCCAGGATTGGTTTAGAGTCCTATTTTATGGGTATTTTGGGGTGGCTATGTGAGAGCTGCGATGTGTTGCTGCTTCTACGCCGCCATCTTGGCTCCGCCCCTCAGGGCTTTGATTTTAAAAAAGAATTTGATTTATTTTGTATTTCTCCAGAGAGGGAAAACTAGGGCCAATCAGAAAAGTTACAAAGAGACAGACTTTGAGTCATTAAAAGAAGGCTTTCTTGTCAATTAGAATTACCCTCAAATGAAATGGGCTCTCTTGTGAGGTAATAAGCACTCCATCATTGGAAAGCACAGAATCATTGAATCTAGAAGTTGTAGTCAACCTCGGACTTCACCTGGTCCTGATCAGATATCCTATATTCAAAATCCCCTCAAGTGAATGCAGGTCTACTTTTTGCTTAAAGACCATTTGTATGGAGGAACCCAATACCTCCCAAGGTGGTTCATTCTATTTTTACATAATTCTAATTATTAGAAAGATTTCCCTTTCATACAAGTAAAAAGTGACTCTCTGTAACTTCTATAAACTTATTCTAGTTTTGCCTTTTGGAGCCAAGAAAACATGTCTAATATCCCTTCTGTTAAATATAAACTTCTTGAGGGTGGGGTTATCTCATTTTTATATTTCTATCAGTGCCTGAAACAACATAGATGGTTCATAATGTCTGGGTTTTTTTTTTATTATTATCATTTAATTGATTCCACATAGCAAGCTTTTAAATATGTGAAGAGTTATCAAGACCCTCCTTAATTTTCTTCATTCAAAATCTGCATTTTTAAAAATCAATTAATGTTCATATGTCACAGTCTGGAGGATTTTTTTTTTTGCCTTTTTGGAGTGAGGAAGGCAGGGTAATTGGGGTTAAGTGACTTGCCCAAGGTCACACAGCTAGGAAGTGTTAAGTGTCTGAGGCTGGATTTAAACTAAGGTCCTTCTGACTCCAGGGCCTATGCTATATTTACTGCACCACCTAGCATCTCCAAGTCTGGAGGATCTTGATCATTCATTTGGCTTCTTCAGTGTTCTAGTGGAGACATTCAAACAGATGTTAGATGACTATCAAGTAATCAACTGAAAAAAACATTTATTAAATGCCTAACCTATGGCAGGTGCTGTGCTCAGTACTTGGAATACAGAAATAATACTCAAACATTTTCTATCTTCTAGATGTTGAGGGTCATTTGGAGTTGGGGTAACACGTTTATACAGAAATATGAGCAAAATAAGCATAGGCTCAGTTTTTGATGGAAGAGGGCATTACTAGAACATTGAGCAACTACTTTCCTTGGGGCCAGCTAAGTGGCACAGTGGCCCTGAGTCAGGAACACTCATCTCCCTGAGTTCTAATTGGGTCTCAGATGCTTAATAGCTGTGTGACCCTGAGCAAATCACTTAACCCTCTTTGTCTCAGTTTCCTCATTTGCAAAATGAACTGGAGAAGGAATGGCTAGCCACTCCAGTGTCTGTGCCAAGAAAACCCCAAATGAATCATGATGAGTCAGACATGACTGAAAATGATTGAACAACAACTTTCCCTGGATATTGTAGGAGGGAATTACCTATCAGATAGGCAGAGTTAAGCTAAAAGACTTAAAAAGAAAAAAGTCCCCTCTCTGGGAGGCAACCTGATACTATGGAAAATGTTGTGGACTTAGAAAGAGGGGACTTGAGTTCTAATTCTGACTGCCACAGTGGCATCTCTGTAATCATGGATAATTTACTTAACCTCTCTAGTATTCAGTTTCCTCATCTTTAAAATGAAGTAGTTTGACAATATAACCTATAAGATTCCTTCTAGCACTAAATCTAAGATCTCTAAAATCTCCTAAATGTCTGTTGTTTCTAGGTATGACTCCTAATCCCTCATCCCAGAAAATTTAAAGACTCATATAACCATCTAACTCAGCCAGTTCATTTTGTAGATGAGGAAGCTGAGGTTGACAGATATGAAATGAAATGCCCAAGGTAGAAGAGATCAACTCAAGCCTATCTCTTCAAAATAAAAGTCTAATCTTCTTTCATCATGTAATCATTCTGTATTTCTTCTAATTGGTAGAAATAATAGTTTTCAGAACTATTTTAGATAAAAATCTACAAAAGGATGTTTTTCATTTGGTGTTTTTATTGATGAGAAGAGAGCAAAAAATGACAAAGTCTGGTAAAGTATTATTTAAAAAATAGCAGTTTTACCAAGGACTTAGTTCCAAGTTTTTTGATAAGAATGAATGAATGAATGAATGAATGAATGAAAAAGCATTTATTAAGCACTTGCTATATACTATACAGTGGCAATATAAACACTGGCAATATAAACAGAAAAGAAAGACATTGCCTGCTCTTAAGATGCTCGCATCCTGAAAGAGGATTCTGGGAAGATGGTGGAGGAGGTTAGAAAATTAAAAACTCAGGCCAGAGTGAATTATAAATATCTCCAGCCTAGCTCCACTGAAACAACAAGCAGTGAACCCTGGGGGTAGCTGGGTTGGGAGGTAGCCTTGACCTCAGCCACAGGAATTTTCACGTCTCAGACAACATGGAGAATTGGACATCTGCGAAGCAGAAGACTGAGGGAAACTTGCTGATAAGAGATGTCAGGCCAATTAGTACTGCTGAGTCATGATCCTGGGTAAGAAGGAGCTAACATATGCCTGATGAGTGCAGAAGCAGAGAGAGAGGGACTCTGATGGTGTGGGCACCTCCAAGATAGCTGAGTTTTTGGTCTTGGTTCTTGGCCAGAGGGGAGAACTGAAGGTCATAGCCATTGTAGTGTTCTAAAGGAGCAAGAATATCTCCAGTGGCTTGGAGGGGGAAAGGAGTGCAGAGGTTGGGCCCAGGACAAAACTCAAAAAATCACAGTAAGAAGGACTTGAGGCCAGAGGTATCAATCTCCCACACTCCAGGATTAGAGGTGATCATAACAACAAGCTGCTATTTTTTTTTAAATAAGCAGGCAAAGGAGAAAGAATCCCACCATAGATAGTTACTAAGGGAATAGATAATACCAGTATCCATCTTCAGAAGAGGACATAGAAGTAAAAAAAGAGCCTCTCCTATCCCAAAGACTAATGGCAAATTGTTACCTGCTCAAAAAGAATTCATAGAAGAACTCAAAAAAAGACTTCAAAAATGCAATAAAAGAGACTGAGGAAATTTTTTTAAGTAAGAACAATCTAAAAAAAAAAAACCAAGAAGATTATGAAAAGAAATTATAAGCAACAAGAAAAAAATCAAATATGATGGTGCCACAATTAGGATTACACAGCAGTACCTACACTAAAAGTTCTTGGAACACTATATATTGAAGAGCAAAAGAACTAGGGTTACAGCTGAAAATATCAAATCCAGTAAAGTTAAGTATAATCCTGAATGAAAATAAATGGGCATTCAATGAATCGACAGACTTTCAGGATTTTATTGCAAAAAGACCACAACTTAACAGAACATTTGACATACAAGATCCAAGAAAAATGTAAGGTAAACATCAAAGACTAATTATGAGGCACTCAATAAGGACAATTTTTTACTTTTTGTATGTGGAAATGTAAACTGCATTCTACGATTGTCATTAGTAATTCAGTAGTTCAAAAGAAAGAGTAGGGTCGAGCTAAGTATGATGTGATTCTAAAAAGCAAAATGATGTAGGAAAAGGTAAAAAGAGTAATTGTATCATACAAAAGAGGGATGAAAGGAAGAACTGATACAGGGGAATTAGATGGAGGTGGAGGACAGGTAGTTCTGGAATGCTTCTCTCATTGGGAATGGATTAAAGAGGGAAAAGTATGTATGTATGCACATATGTACATATGTATGTATGTATGTATAAAAGTTTCCTCAATTCAGAAAGAAAAAGGAAGTGAGGAGAGAATAAAAGAGGGATTCTTGGAGTTAAGGAGTGTAAAGCCGAGCATAAGCAGCTTTCCAGAGGACTGCTGCTGTGAATAGCTTTCAAGGTTCTGTTTACACAGTAGAGCAAACTCTCTATTTATTTAGTAACAAACTAAGACAAAACATTCAAAGACAATCAAAGTACAGCATTCACAATGTTACAACTTATCACTGAAACAGCCACATTGTTTTCACCAAAGTGGTCACATAGTTTTAAACAAAGTACATTCATTTAGTAAGTACTTCATTTAGTAAATCCTTAATTCAATCACCCTTAAGGAGGCAAACCTCCTTGACACAAAGTACAAAAGTCAAAGTTCTATTTTAAACAAGGTACATTCATTTAGTCCCCCGGTTCTCAACCTGTGGGTCATGACCCCTTTGGGGGTCAAAAAGGGTCATCTAAGACCATCAGAAAACACATATTTCCATTGGTCTTAGGAACTGAGACAATGCTCCTCTATCTGTCTCCAGGTGGGTCCACCCACTTGCAGATAGGCCCACATATGAGTATTAAAGGGTCACGGCATTAGGAAGGTTGAGAACCACTGATTTAGTCAATCACAAAGTTCACTCCTAGGTCAAAATTAAGTTACAATCTCATCAGTCACTACTAAGTACCCTCTTAAAGGGTAGTGAAAAGTACAAAGGCCATCCACCTCTAGGTCACAAGTAAGTTACAATCTCATCTGTCAGCACTAAATACCCAAGGAGAGGTCTTTTCATCTTGATGTGAGGCAGGCTCTCAACTTTCATGGTTCCTCTTCCATGGTCCCAGCTCCTGCCCAAATCTAACCAACTGTCCCAAGTTCAAAGGCAGACATCTCCCAATTCCTTGTCCAGCTCTTTGTGCAGTTCCTGTTCCATAGTCCACCTCAAGTCCTTATTCAAATATCAGGAAATCAAGTCCCAGAACCAGAAAGTCAAAGCCATTACAGTAACCATGAAGGTGGTACACATGGTTACTGCAGTGAACATCCACATTACCAAGCCTTCACAACAGAATAGGTTCCCTTAAGCAGAGATCCTCCTTTCTCACTCACAGTAGCTCCTCAGCCTGGTTCTTGGAAGCTCTCAGCAGAGGTTCCCAGTAGAAAATTCTCAGCAGAAGTTCCCAGAAGAAAAGTCTCGGCAGAAGCTCTCTTCTCAAAATCAAAATTACTTTCTGGCCTCTCCTCCTCAGCCTCCATCCAGCTTGCTCCAAGATGTTCTGTCTCAGTTCTCAGTTCTCATTTCTCTTCTCAGTTCTTCTCAATTCTCAGTTTAGTCCTCAGGCCAGCAGTAGCAGCCCAACCTCCAGATGCCCACTGAGAGAAATTCTGGCCTCTCTCAGCTTGGGCTTTTCCTTTGATAAGGTATTAGCTCCTCCCTGTTTTGCCCCTTCCTGTTACAACAGGAAGTTTCTCCCACTGTGTGATTCACAAGTTCTGGATGTAATACTTGTTACAATCACACTTGAGACAAGGTGCTAAGTGCTTGCCAATATAAGGGGATCTTCAAATTACATTACTCTTACAAAGAGTAGGAGGGCAAGTTAGTAGATAGAAGTAAAGTAGAAGAGTGAGGATGGATAGGAAAAGGGTAAGGATTGTGAGGAAAATAGGAAGGAGGTAGATTCAATAGTATCAGACCTTAAACCATATTATAAGGTTAGAATAGTTTTGAAGTATAAAATGGATAATTTTGATTATTTTGAATGAACATTTTCCTGTATAAATAAAACCTATGTAGCTAGGAAGAATTGGAATGCAGGAAATTGGGGGGAAACTCTCATAGACAATCTCCCAGATAGAATGTGATTGTGTTGGAATATTGCTGTGGTGTAGGAAATGATGAACTGGTGGATTTTAAAAAATATGGAAAGACTTGGACTTATGAAGGAAGATGCTACCCATCCACACAAAAACAGATGACAGGTGGAAATAAGCATAATATATCTTATGCATACGTGTTTAACTGTGTGTGTGTGTGTGTGTGTGTGCATATATATATATATATGTGTGTGTGTGTTTATGTGTGTGTATGTATGTATGTTTATGGAGATCTATGTATATATCTGAGTATGTGTGTATATACTTAATTGTAGTAGCCTGGGGGGGGGGGGGGAGAAAAAAATAAGGTAAGAAAGTGTATATAACAGAGGACAAAAGAAAACATATAAGGGACCCTTCCCCCCTCCCCCCCAAAAAAACAGAAGGACAACTTTCAAAATAATGTGTTCATTATATAGGTTTTCATGAAATGGAAATTTATTGCTTCATATTGAATGTTCTCTTATGTTCTGCTGTATACATGACAATATTTTTTTTCTTTTCTTATTTTGCATTTAAGTTTAAAATAACTTAAAAACTAAAAGAAGGAGAAGGAGGAGGGGGAGGAGGACAGGGAGAAGGAAGGGGAGGAAGATGGGGAGAAGGAAGGGAAGGAAGGGGAAGGAAGAGGGAAAGTAGGAAGGGGAGGAGGAGAGGAGAGAGGAGAAGAAGAAGAAGAAGAAGAAGAAGAAGAAGAAGAAGAAGAAGAAGAAGAAGAAGAAGAAGAAGAAGAAGAAGAAGAAGAAGAAGAAGAAGTTCACATGCTAATAGAGCCAATAATACATAGCAGAGGTTGCAACTGAAAATAAAATGGAAAGGCCCACGGCTCCTTAGGAAACATAAGCAAGGCATATGTTAATGCATCTTCTTTAATGTGATTTCCATTGACAAAATCATATTTGTTTTTGATGATGGACCTTTTGACTGTGCCAAGGACTTTTTTTTACCAAGTACTTTATTTTCCTAGTGTCAGTAGCTGGAGTTGCTGAGAAGGCAGAGGCTGCCAAATAGCATGTACATAGGGGCTGTTTGCCTGGACTATGACCAGAAAAAAGACCAGTGGTCCAGGAGTTCCTTGCTCATTGTTGGCAATGGGTAAGCAGTTGGGGTTGATGAAGATGGAGGAAAGGCCACCTCTCCACAACACATGGTTCTCAATCTGAGATATCCCTTGTGGAAAAGGACAGGTATCTTTGAGGCCACTGAAAAGATGATTCTATTCATAATTCTTCTGAGCTCTGTGTCCTGGACTGTCTCCATTAGGGTTTGAGAGGAAGCGGGGTCAAGGTTAGGGGCAGTGTTTTGAGTCGACCTGCACATTTTACTCCTGTCTAGCCCCCTATGTATCTGCTACTTCAGCTACGCTGGCTTGTCCACTCTAATTACGGCAGTTTGTGGTGGTAGTGGTGGGGACTGTAAGCCATTTCTCCACAATGGTTACTACCTTTGATGACAACCTTACAAGCAGTCAGATAAGAGTAATAGTTATTTGTTATCTTCCAAAAAATGTTACAGTATTACTCAGGATTTATTCTCAATTGATGAATGAAAGAAAATTTATTTATTTATTAAGTGTTCCAAGTGCCGTGCTTAATGCTGCTGATACCAAACAATAAAAATAAAATGAAATAAAATAGTTCTTGCACTCAAAGAGCACATATTCTATGGGGGAGACAACATGTAGATTCATAAACACATTTAAAATAAAGTCAATGTAATTTTTGGGGGGAGGAGCTTAGTTAATAACTGCTGAGGGGTAGAGTGGGTAAAGAAAAGTCTCATAGGGATGGCTAGGTGGTGCAGTGAATAGAGCACCAGTCCTGGGGTCAGGAGGACCTGAATTCAAAAAATCCAGCCTCATACACTTAACACACATACACACACCACACACACACAAACACACACACACAAGAACTAGCCATGTGGCCTTGGGCAAGTCACTTAACCCCAATTGCCCTGCCCTCCCCCCTCCAAAAAAATTTTTTTTTAAGTCTCATGTAGAAGACCCCACTTGAACAGCATTGTGAAGGAAATGAGGGATTCTAAGAGGGTAGAGGTGAAGTAGGAGTTCATTCTAAGTATAGATGATTGACAGCACAAAGCATGGAGAGAGGAGATGGAGTGCCTGTGTGAGGAACCATAAGAAGTTTGTCATATGTATCATTACCTGAATTTCACAAAAAAGGAAGCTCAGAGGAAAGTAGCAGCCACCTTTAAACAACTAGTAATTGTTGGAGTCAGTATTTGCCCCAGGGGTGGGGAACCTGCCGCCTTGAGGCCACATGTGGCCCTCTAGGTCCTCAAGTGCCGCCTGTTGACTGAGTCCAAGTTTTACAGAACAAATCCTTTTAGTAAGGGGATTTGTTCTGTGAAGTTTGGATTCGGTCAACAGGCGGCACTTGAGGACCTTGAGGGCCACACATGGCCTCAAGGCTGCAGGTTCCCTGGCCCAGCATCATTCAGGGTAATTAGAGAAATCAAAGACTCCATTACTTCTTCTTATACAAATAATTGATCTAATTTCAGCTCTAGTAGTTTTAACAGCTATTGTCTCCCCTTTCCCTTTCCACTCCCCCATCATTAACCAAACTCCTGGAAGGTAAATCAGCAAAAGAAAAGTAATGAGCCATCAAAAAAAACTAACAAACAGACTTCTGCTGGATTTTTTTTTTCCTTTTGCTTTTTCTTATCACAAAGAGGTTCTTCTCAAGTCTTTGTTCTATCTGTTCTAAACTGATAAACACTAGTTAGTCTCACTATACACCTGGGGAAAACAAACAAATAAACAAGAAAAAAACAAACAAAAACCTTCTAGATGCCTATTGTGTGCTGAGAGCAATCAATATTAAGTAACATTTAGATAAGATATAAGGCAGCTAGGTGGTGTAGTGCATACAGTGCTGGGCCTGAAGTCAGGAAGGATCATCTTCCTGAGTTCAAATCCAGCCTCAGACACTTACTAGCTGTGTGACCCTGGGCAAGTCACTTAACCCTGTTTGCCTCTATTTCCTAATAAAATGAACTAGAAAAGGAAATGCCAAACTACTCCAGTATCTCTGCCAAGAAAGTCTTAAATGGGGTCACAGAGTAAGACACAACTAAAAAATGACTGAAAAACAATACATAAGATGAGGTTCCTATATTCTTATAGGAGACTAAAATGTAATAGGTCATGTGATATAGACCATACACTTAGTCCAATGGAAGGAAAGATGCACGCAGAGTCAGGAAAACCTGAGTCCAAATCCAGACCTAGACACTTACTAGCTATATGACCCTGTGTAAGTCACTCAACCTATGTTTACCTCAGTTTCCTCAACTGTAAAATGGGAGTAATAATAATAATAACACCTGCCTCCCAGAGTTGTCGTGAAGCTAAAGTGAGATGATATTTGTAGTGTCAGGCACATTATAGGTACTTAATAAAGGCCTGTTTCCTTCCTTCCTTTTTAGAAGTCAACTAGTACAATCTTTTTATTTTACAGAAGAGGAAATCGAGGACCAGAGAGAGAGAAGTGTTTTGCCACAAAACACACAGCAAGTCAGTTCTCCTAACTCTCAATCCAGGACTGATTCGACTATCCCACCGGTGTCTGAGGGTAGCGGGCCAATTGTTACCTGAGGGGAATGTTCTATGTTCAATGTGCATGCCCACTGTCCTTGTAATGTGATTAATGTTCACCCCCAGGCTCAGAATGCTCATTCCAACTGTCAAAGCTTAAGGACACAAATCAGGAAAAATATAGCAACAAATCATTCCTCCAAATAAAAAGGTCAACTGGTATTAAATTAGTTCATTTACAGAACTCATTGAAATTAGCACTGTGTTCTTAAATTGCTTCTTGATTGAGGACATTTGCTTCATTAATCCTAAACAACTTCAGAAAACCATTAAAGTCTAAGAGAATAATGACCAAGGGAACAAGATGCACAACATATTGTGCCATAGAAGCCACATGGTGTTTTAGGAAATTGTGCACACTTTGTTGGTCAGGCGAGGGGTAAGCTAGAGATGCTACCATTAGGGCTGAGGATGGCAGTACATTTGCACTCTTTTCTTGGGCATAAAGAGGCAGGAAACATGGCCATTTATTTTTTCACTAATCTCCTTATTGGGAGGGAAATTGACCAAAAGGTTCAGGAAACTGAAAGCTATGTGGTTGCTCTTCAGTCATGTCTGACTCTTCATGACAACATTTTGGGTTTTCTTGGCAAATTAGAGCAGCTTGCCATTTCCTTCTCCAGTTCATTTTACAGATGATGAAACTGAGGTAAACAGGGATAAGTGACTTGCCCAGCTAGTTAGTATCTGAAGTTGGGTTTGAACTCACTTCTTCCTGACTCTAAAACCTTTGCTCTATACACCTAGTTTCCCAGTGGCCCTAGCTATTTAGGGTTGGTCTGAGAAACAGAAAGGGATGACTCTCAAATTTCTGATAAACTGAACTGAGATGTCCAGAGACTTTACAGAGAAGATAACAATCTTTCAAATACAACACATCCTTTTAAAACACCATTCAGTTTCACTTCCTCTAAGAAGCTCTCATTTCTCCACACAGTGGATTCCATATTTTCCCTTTGTACTTCACATATACAGTAGCACATCCTTTGAATCAATTTATGGCCATGCTGGATAGATAGGTGATGATGATAGAAAAAGGAAAGAAGGAAGGAAAGAAGTTTACATTCTAATGGATGTAGATAACTCACAAAGAAAAGCTGGAAAAGGAGAGTTTCTTGGAAAAGGGCAAAGGTACTGTAGGGTAAGGACACAATTCAGATTCTAAAGTTCATCTAGTCATGAGTGAGGTGAAACATTAATAGGAATCTCCCTAGAATGGTGATCCTAGAGAGGTTTCAAACTCAACTAAATTTAAAGATGAGGAAACTGAAGATTAGATGGAAAATGAATTGCCTGAATCAAGTCAATCTCCTCCCTAGTGTGGTGGAAAAGAAACACTATCCTTAGGCAAAGGACTTGAAGTTCAGTTGACATTTACTAATTGGTGTGAGGCTGGGAAAGTCGCTAACCACTCTGAGCACTAATGTCCTCACTTGCAATGTGAGAGGGTCAGACTAGAGGGCCTTTGAGGTACCTTCCAGCTCTAAATGTGTAATTTTTATTTTCAGATAGCACTTCCTTCTATACGGTGCTCAGACACAGAGATGATGCTGAATATTATAGTTAGCAGTGTTTTGATGACAGCATATATGCATCCGAAACTTAAAACCCTGTGAGACATGGGACAATTTCTAATCCGAATGATGTATGTCTCTTCAACTTTCATCACCACCCCCTTCCTCCTCCCTATCCCCACACCACAAGGTTATCTGCCTACCATAAACAGTTAATGATTGTTCATTCTATTGCATTGGATGGGATTGAATTGGACTGCTTTACATTGAAAAGTGTCTGGAACCCTTCCCAAAAGATACAGGGCCCGTGAGAATGGAATAACTGAGCCAATCTTCTAAAATAAAATCAGAGAAGTTTAGAGGTGGGAGGGATCTTTAAAATAATCTAGTTCAATTCCCTCATTTTACATGAAAATGATAAATAATAATATTTATATATAATTTTAAGTTTTGCAAAATATGTTATAAGTATTATTTCACTTGATCCTCACAACCCTGGGAAGTAGATGCTAACATTATGTACATTTTACAGATGAGGGAACTGAGGGAATCAGAGGTTAAATGACTTGCCCAGGGTCACAAAAATAAGTGTCCAAGGCTAAATTTAAATTCATGTCTTTCTGACTCCATGTCTAGCACTCCACCCACTATTCCATGTCTATGTGACTGACTGCAGATGAGGAGAAGATAATCTAGAAAGAAGGAAGTCACACAGCTAGTAGCAAAGCCTCCTTCAGAAACCAGGTCTGGACTCTAATAAATGATGATATTTACATAATCTCCCTTGTTCTTTTATTTTCCCCTAAAATCAATGAGATTATCTGAGTTTCTGGGTCCAGACTTACTAACAATCTTGTCTTGGAAAGAAAAAGCTCTAAGTGAAGAATCCAGCTCTGTGTGTGTGTGTGTGTGTGTGTGTGTGTGTGTGTGTGAGACAGACAGACAGACAGATGGAGACATGTGGAGAGAGACAGAGAGAGACAGACAGAGAAAGAAAATTAACAAGAATTTGTTAGACTCTTACCATGTGTCAGGCACTATGCTAAGTGCTAGGGGTACAAAGAAAGGCAAAAACAGTCCCTGTGCTGGGGGAGCTCACATTCTATTTAGGGATAATCACAGAGAGAAAAGAGATAAAGCATAAAGTAGTTTCTAGGGTGATTTTTTAAAATGACAGTTACAATTAGGGTTTTCTTTCTTTTGAAGCTTCAGATTTGAGTTTTAAGAGTATGTGGTCCAGGAGAAAAGTCTAGAATGAGGAAGATGTTAGTTCTGTCATCTTTAGAGCAGGACAGATCATCTCTGAGATACTGTGTTCAGTTGTGCGTGGCACATGCATACATTTTAGAAAGGATATTAAAAAAAAAACAAACACCTAGAACCTGTTGAGAGGAAGGTGACCAGCTTGGTGAGGGATCTCAATACTAAATCAAAAGAGAGTTTGTTGAAGAAATTGGGCATCTTTAGCTTCGAAAAGAAAATATTAAAGAGGAATAGGAGAGCTATCTTCAGATATTTGAAGGGCTGTCATGCGGTCAAGTGATTAGACTTGTTCTGCTTGGTCCTCTAGAATGGAAATTAGAGGGAGACAGATTTTGGCTCAATATGAGAAAACAATTTCCTAAATTTGAGGTTTACAAAAGTGAGATGCTTAATCTAAGGAGTCAGTGGATTCTCCTTCAGTCATCAGCTTTAATTAAAGCAAGTATTCTTAAAGATCCATGACCTTTTTAATTTAAGCAACAGCAACAATAACAACAAAATTTATAAATATTTCAATATGTTGGTTTCCTTTGCACTTCATTTTAAGCATTTAAAAAAACATTAAAAGGGTTTCATCAAACTGCCAATGGACTCGATGACACAAAAAGCTTAAGGGTCCTAAATTATAAGCGGAATGATCCCTTGTTATAAATAGTATAAAGGTGGTTTCTCCTTCACATAGGACTTAGATTCGATGAATTCTGAGATCCCTCCCAACTCTGAGAGTGTGAATCTCTGACAAGATATCTGTTGCTGCTCAAACTTTCTGCTCCATTGCCTTCCCACAGTAAGCGATTTGTAGGTCGTACAAAGCAAACAAATAAAAAACCCTAATATTTGTCACACCTTTTTAAAAAACAGACACTGTATTCCTCAGTCTGAACAACCACCTTATCCATCAGCTATGGCTCCAAATGACTTTTGGCTGTTCGGATAATCAAGCATCTTCAATGAGTAGTCTTGTCAACACTTAGGTTATAGTCTCAAAATAATGGTTTGCAGACTGTGATTGTTATTCAGTTGTTTCTGACTCTTCACAACCCCATTTAGGGTTTTCTTAACAGAGATACTGGAGTGGTTTGCCATTTTTTCTCTAGTTCACTTTACAGATGAGGAAATTGAGGCAAACTTGGTTAAGTGACTTCTCCAGGGTAACACAGATAGTAAGTATCTGAGGTCCAGTTTGAACTCACGAAGATAAATCTTCCTGATTCCAAGCCTAATGCTTTATCCACCACACCACCTAGCTGCCTGCAGATTGTGAAGATAATTCTAAAAATGCTTTTTAGACTGCTTTAATTAATGAAAACATTTATATAGAACTTACTACATGCTAGGCACTGTGCTAAGTGCTTTACAATTATTATCTCATTTTATCTTTAAAATAACCCAGGGAGGTAGATGCTAGTAAAATCTACATTTTAGAGATGAAAAAACAGAGGCAAACAGGTTTAAGTGACTCGCCCCAGGTCACATAGCCCACGTGAGGCCAGATTTAAACTCAGGTCTTTCTGACTCCAGCTCCAGCACTCTTCAATGGGCCACTTAGCTGCCATATACAGCATATAATAAATAATTGTTGAAATTAATTTGGATGGCTAAATTCTGCTATTTGTTAAAAATCAAATCAAATCAATTTCAACTGTGTAACAGTGTATAGTCCTCAGCATAATGGGAACAAACTAATCAGCTTTAGCTCCTTCATAACTGAGATCTAGATTCCAGAAGGAATCCAAGTAAGTCCTGAACTCCCTATTTCACTTAAAAATCTTCCCACTATTACTACTCCCCTAACTTTCTCCTGCTTTATAAATAAAGACCAACAACAATAAAAATGTATGACCTTTGCTGGATTTCTCTGGTTCTTGTCTTACTTTAATGAGAATTCGACTCTTGAGTTAAGGAAGTTAAACCCACAAGGTAAATTATCTTTATCAGGAAGTGCACAATTAAAGGATTTTGATGAAATGAGTATTCTATTGCTAAATCCAGTGTTTTGTGGACAATTAAACCTACAGTTGGGCCTACAATTGAATAGGAAAAGAGACTTGTCTACGTTGTCTTTGGGACAAAGACAGTCTTTCTTACTAACCCCATACTTTTTCAACGAAACAAAAGCCCACCTTTTAATTCCAATATTCTTCTGCTGATATCCCTTGGCTGAGTCACTTCAGTATCCAAGGAGTTGAGGTGGAATATCACACAAAGGACAACAGAGAGGTTTATAATGGGTGTGAGCAGGTCTTAGCAGATCATAAACAAAGAAGTGTGAAGAAGAAGGAGGGTGAAGGATGTCTTTAAATAAACATCCCATCAGAGAGAGAGGGAGAGAGAGAGAGAGAATAGACTGGTCAAAAGCTAACCAATAAGTACTCTGAAGTCTATAATAATATGAATAAAATAGTATTTATATAGTCTGTTAAGGGGTTTAGAAAGTTCTTTACAGATATCTCATTTTATCCTCACCACAACCCTGGGAGGTACAGTATAATCTTCATTTTACAGAAAAGGAATCTGAGGAAGAGATAGGTGAAGAAATAGTGTTATAATCTTAGAAAAATAGAAATACTCCTAACACATTGAGAAGGTCCCTGTGGAAAACCAATGAGGGCCCTGAAGAGACATGACAAAGGAGGGGTAGGCTTGGATAGATTGTGAACTGTCTCATTGGAAGGAATACCCACAGCAATGAGCACAGATCAACTGAACATTGAAGTATACTATCCCAGTTTTATAATGATTCTTCTTTCTTCCCATGAGAGTGATGGATGATGATTTCATTATAGCACCTCTATATTTGAGGCATTCTTTTAAAAAAGACTCAGTCAGATATCAGGTTAATCACTTAAGGTATTCCTTAGGCATCCCACGCTATAAATCTGCAAGTCAAGCCTTACACATACATAAAAGATTTCCCAGAAGATTTCCCTTACTACATGTTTTGGAATTTAACACTAGGTAGCATAACCCAGTGTGTGCTCCCTCAAGCTCCAAGATTCAGTTTTTGAATGTGAAAAGTCCTAGATCTTTCTAACAAGAAAAAAAAAATTAGATACAATCCTGAAATGGTTATTTTTTATGAACATTGTGTATTATATGGACATGTAGAGTTACTGAACACAAGCCTGCTAAAGACCTCACCCCATCCCAGACTCCCTGCTCTGCAACAAGACTTAGAAATGTAAAAATTGTATCACTAAGTTATATTGCCCATTGTCCATACAGCTACTGCTCAGAAATCTGAGTCTTTTGCAGTGGCAAGAAGGGACATGTTTGGGAAGCAGATGATAATATTTCTCTCTTCTAATATCAAAGTTTATGGAAATCTGCCCCCCCTCAAAAAATTCAATATAAACTTTTTGTGTATCCACCTATAGCAGGGAAGGGTGACTTAACAACCCATGTATAAGTCCTGAATAGACAGATGAAGCCAGACAGTTAGGGGGGTGTTTGTGTATGTGTGCATGTGGGTGTGGGTGTGGGTGTGGGTGTGTGTTACAGAGACAGAGAGAAAGAGAAAATAAAAAGATAGTGTAGTATAGTCACTGGAAAGGGTGGGAAACCTGTGGTCTTGAGGCCTTTTTTTGACTGGGTCCAAGTTTTACAGAACAAATCCTTTTAAGTAGATTTGTTCTGTGAAGTTTGGATTTAGTCAAAGGGCCTCACTTGAGGACCTAGAGGACCACATGTGGCCTTGAGGCCTAATAATGCCAGCAATGTATATAAATATTATTGTAACTCATTAAGCTTACTGTATTCAAATACTGTTGTGACTCTGTTAAATCTTGTTTTCCTAGAAACAGAAACTGCATAGGGCTTGGAGTGGACTAGTCCCTGTGGGCTGAGAAAGAGAACTAGACCAAGCTGCTCCCTGCATGTGAATCTAGGCAAGAGTGGGTAAATCCAGGTGGGGAGAGCTGCCTATCTGTGAATCTAGGCAAGAGCTGGCAGAGTCGAGCTCATGGAAGAGGAGCCAGGGAGTCTGGAAGTAAGCCTACACAGGTAAGATAAAAGAGGGCTTTACTTGGGTACTTTTTATTGACTGATGAGATTGTGACTTATTGTGACCTAGGGGTGGTTGTACTTTCTGCTCATCCTTAAGGATGATTGGAAGCCAGTCTCAAGTCAGGATGGCAGAAGACTTTACCTGGGTGCTCTGTATTGATTGAGGAGATTGTGACTTACTGAATGATATGTTTTGTCTAAGACTATGTGGCCACCATAGTGATAAGTTGTTGTGTTAAATTGTTGTGAATGTTTTGCTTTAGTTTATTGCTGAATAAATAGTTTGCTATACTATGCCATTAGATCTTTAAAGTTATTCACAGTAGCAGATTTTAGGAGAGCTGCTCATGATTGGCTTTACAAGACTGCAGGTTCCCTGTCCCTGTCAGGGAAGAACATTGGATTTGTAGAAGTTCTGTGGTCAAATCCAGGTTCTGCCACCCATTGCTACCACTAATAATAATCATGGGTTTAGTCTAGAGTTCTAGAATTGGAAGGGACCTCAGAGATTATCTAGCCCAACCCTCTCATTTTAAATATGAGCAGACTGAGGCCTAGTGAGGTTAAGTGATTTGCCCAAGGTCACATATGTGGGCAAGTAGCAGAGAAGGGAATGTGAACTCAGGTGCCAGGACTCCAAATTTGGTACAGTAACATTGCATGTCATTCATAAAGGATGTGTAAATCTCATTTGAATCTCCTCATAGCCTTTGTAAGGTAGATATTACAGGTTGAGATACCAGTTTTAGAGATGAAGAAATGGAGGTTTAGCATGGTGGAGCAGTATCCTAAGGGTCACAAAGTCAATGGGCATTGGGTGGAATATTAACCTAGGATTTTTGAAATCCAAGCCTAGCATCAGATCTACTAGATTATTGAGACTTTCCACGATTGTTTACTATTTGTTTGACTTTAGGCAAGGCCCAGGTGATGGAAGAGGCACAGCTAGATAATAATTCCTATGAAAAGACAGGAGTTTTAGTGGATTGTAAGGTCAGTATGCATCAGTAGAAGGTCAACTAAGTTAACACTATAATAGTTAATAGTAAGAAAAGCTTAGTCAGGCCATATCTGGAGTGGTTTACTGCATTCTGGGTACCACACATCAGAGAAGAAATAAAAAAATAGAGTATGTTCAGAAGAGAATGAGCAAATGATAAGAGGACTGGAGGATGTGATTACAGGGATCAGTTGAAAGAATTGTAAATAATTAGCCTTTAAAGGGAAAAAGAAACAAGGAAGACCAATGAGAAATCCATTCAAAAGTCCATGTTAGCAGAGATGAGAGCCAACACAAAGATGGTAAAGAAAGAGATCTCTTCCACTAAATTTAGCATCCTGAACTATCACACTGATAATGCATCTATCATACCATGTCTATTAGGAAATTTGTGCTGTTTCCAGAACCAGTAAACACACAGGAAACATTCAGACATGGCTAAATGTTCAGTTATTACATCTTCTCTCCTTCACTGGCTTTGCTTAGTAACTGAATAATACTGATCCTCACAGTATCATGAGAAGAATGATCTTTTTTCAGGCAACATACACAGGCATAGGAATGCATGCATGCATATGCACATAGATACAGAATGTGATGTGATAAAAAGCGTGCTGGACTTGGGGTCAGTAGAGACCTGGGTTTGAATCCTACCCAAGACACAATGACTATGTGACCCTAGGTAAATCAATCTCCCAAACCATCATCATCAAAATAGAAATAATAAAATCTCTACTTCCTCCCAGGGTTGTTATAATGTCTATGTCTGATATGTGTAGTATTTTGTCAGCCTTAAAGTGCTAATAAACAGTATTAGTGCTGTTATACACATACACATACACACCTACACACACACACAGAGTCAAGATCTTGGATCACTAAATATACATCCTGTTATGTGATAATGTGCTAAGTTACATAGGTTTAAAAGGGATAGTTAGGAAACACATTCAAAAAGCATCTTGAATAATGGGGCTTCCCACCATGACCACTGCCAGCCAATACCACTCATGGCTGGCAGTGCTATGCCAGTTTTAAAAAAATAGCCTTTGGGCTTTGATCATCTCTGCCCAGGTTTTTTTTTTTTCCTTCCTCCTTCACAGGTAGGGATCTTCTTATGCCAAAAGCTATCATTTCTACCCTGGAGCTGATAGATTTTTCAACCACATGTTCTCAGGTTGAGTTATTAATTTAGCCCCTAAATTTCAATTTCAAACAGCCTGAGGTCAGCTGCCCTGGTTGCCAGAACTCTCATCATTCCCCAACCCCCTGCACCTCTGAATAACCTTCACTAGTCTCATTAACAGTTTTGCATACGTATTAACTTCACCTATGCAGGATAAAATGTGTGTGGGTGCAAATGGACACAGGCAATGCTTGAGATAGGACTCAAGGGCTCACCTAATACTGCCATCCCCTACAAGATGACAAACTGGTCAGCACAATGTGTGCACTCCAAGATAATTAGTGGGGATGTTCTTTATGGCCGCATAATTGTCAGTAGATCTTATTAAAAAAAAAAAAGGAAGAAAAATTCTCCATATGACACCATATTTCAGGGTTATTTTTTTAATGAGCTGGCATGTGTGAAAAATTAATCTTGACACATTAAAATGAAATGGCTGCTAAAAGGGAAACCCATTGCTGACTTTTAAAAAATTGTTGATTTGCTTTATTTGTATCGATTGGTTTTTAATTTGTATTCAGCCTAATGGAGGGGAAAGAGAAAAGTAGACTGAGGCTTCCAACAGGCTCCATAACTGCAAATGTGAAAAGTTAAGTCCCATTGTGTGAGTTACATCTCGTGCTACAGTTTCATCACAGCAGGGTTTTATGCACCCACTGATTAAAAATCCCCAAATCCCTTCTTTGCAGAGAACAATAATCCTACTGTGGTTTTATAATTTCCATGCTTTACTTTCTTTGCAAATGTGTAAAAATACATGAAAAAAGATATGCAGGAAATGTGTCTGATTCTTATATTTTGTATTTATTCTATCCATTCAAGTTCAACTCAACAAACATATATTAGGTCCCCTGGGCATTGGGAATCCAAAGGCAAAGCAAAAAGAACACTTTTCCCTCAAAGAGCTTACGTTTTACCAGGAGATACAACATGCATACAGCTAAGAATACATCTGATCATTTGAGGGGAAGAGATCATTTGCTAGTAAGAGTGATAGAATTTAAGATTTGAATTGGCCATCTCATGCAGCTCATGCCCAAAAGCAATTCCCAACTAACAATAATCATCCACCCTCTCCTTGAAGCTCTACAATGAGAGGGGAAACTGTCAGCTCCCAAAGAAGCACATTCCATTTCTGGAGAGCTCTAGTTGTTAGGCAGCAAGGTGGTGCAGTGGATAGAGTGCTGGGAGTCAGGAAGACTCGTCTTCCTGAGTGCAAATCTAGCCTCAGACACTTATTAGCTATGTGACCCTGGGCATGTCATTTAACTCTGTTTGCCTCAGTTTCCTCATTTGTAAAATGAGCTGGAGAAGGAAATAGTAAAACACTCTAGTATCTGCCAAGAAAATCTTAAGTAATATCACAGAGTTGTACATCATGACTCAACAACAACAGCAAGTTATTAGGCAGGTTTTTTTGGTGGGCTGGGGGTGGGGGTAAGGAAATGCTTTTTATTAGTGAGGGGAAGTCTAAGGATCATTGAGACATTATATTCACATCCTCAGTCAATCAATAAACATCTATGAATTGCTGATGTACCAGGCACTGGGCTAAACATTGGAGACTCAAAGAAAGTCTCTGTTCTCAAGGAGCTTGCATTTTAATGGATGAGATATTATGCCCATAAATAAGCATAAGCATTATACATTTGAAAAATGAGAATGTTTGTTTGGCACAGGAGGACACTAGCAACTTGGTGAGAGCAGAAAAGGCTTTATGTAGAAAGTACCTGTTAAGCCAAGTCTTGAAGGATATCAGGCATTATAAGAGGTTTAGAAGAAGAGTGAGCATAGTCTAGACATAGGGTTCAGTCAGTTCAAAAATACATAAATTGGAGACAGAATACCACGTGTGAGGAATAGCAAGTATAAAATATGTGGAGTGGATTAAGAAGAGTGAGAAATGGTGGGTAGGAGGAGAATCAGAAGAGGGTAGTGTCATGAAAACCCAGAGAAAAGAGAATCTGGGTCATCAGCAGTAAAGGTACTCAAGAACCTGAGAGTCTGGGGTGTTCTCTAGAATGCTGGTTGAGTCCATTCTCCCGGATGGATTATGTCCATGACACTTTTTATAAAACTCTAGATTTGGAAAAGTTTCTTCACAGATGTCTATAGGAACGTGCATAACCAAAACCAAAACAATTCCAGAGTTTTATAATCATGAAGTTCTTCCTTGTATCCAATGACACTATCCCTTCTCTTAATCTAATTCTTTTTCCTCTGGATTGGTGGCTTTAGAAACATTGTGAGGATTTTTTTTTCATTCAAAACCTTTGTATTCTTAGAGGTTGTATTTACAACAAAGGCCAGAGCTTGAAGGGACCATAGACATAATCTTATCAAGAAACAGAATTCAGTCAGTTCAGAGTTCTTTGCACCTTATCTCTTAGTTTTCCCTTCTCCTGTATAAACCAACCCAACTTCTTTTTACTTTCCTAATATGTCTTTCTGGTCCCCTCCCAAATCTCTTTCAATATTTCTTTGGTACTTTTTTTTTCTATATGCTTTTCTGTTTCTCCCTAGTCTTTCTAAATTGTAGTAACTAATACTCTGATAAGGGTTTAACACCTACATGAGATAATGCAATTATAATATCCAACTCCGTTTTCTTGTTACTTACCTCTAGTTCCACTGGTTTGTAAGTTTCTTTACTACAAAGGCTATGTCTCCTGTCTTCTATTTTTCCATACTGTGTGTCACGAACATAATAGTGTAACCTGGGACTCTACCTTCTCATTTACATAAGATTTTCTTCATTGGCTATTGTGGGATAAGAGACCTTTACCCAAAATAAAAGAAGCAGAGATATCTCCAAGTAGAGGCAGGAAGGTTTTTATTTTATAATCTTGCAGGAAGGGGGAGTCTCACCACCAGGAATAGCCGGGTGGGAGAGGCCAAAGTACAAAGGGCAGAGCTCACTTATATACCCCAAAACCCCCTCCGACTTGCTGTCCTTCATTCCCGTTAGTCAGGAACGTAGGCTCACAATGTAACCACAAAAATCCACTTAAAACAGGGGGTTATGTTCAATTTGTAACAATGAAAATACATCCTGCATATCAGATATTTACATTATAATTCATAATAATAGCAAAATTACAGTTATGAAGTAGCAATGAAAATAATTTTGTGGTTGGGGGGGTCACCACAACATGAGGAACTGTATTAAAGGGTCGTGGCATTAGGAAGGTTCAGAACCACTGGCTTAAAATGTCACAGTCTCAATATAGTCTCAATATGGATATGAAAGCAGACAGAAAATGACAGCATCATCAATATAGCAGAAGATATTTTTTGAATCAATGGGGTCTTGGGTCATGGTGACCTTACCTCATGTAACAGGAAGGCAGAAAATATCTTCTGTTTCATGGGGATTTTGAGTCTGGGGATTTTGCAACATTCCTTCTAAATTTATATTTGTACAGGTCAAATGGTGGTCAGTAGAAACAGGTCTGGGACATCTGGGCTTGTGGTTAGATATGAAGGGTCTGTATTTTGCCCTCCTACACATGAGCTTAGCTTAGCAAAAACTTCAACTTATGATCAGGGAAGTAAGGCAAGGGTCCCAGGCTGCTAGCCCAGGCTGCTAAGTCTTTGGTAACTTACTACAAATCTGTCTAGATTTTAGAATACTACCTGAGAAGTTTCTACCTGTCCCACTCAGTATCATGCTTGCATGAAGCTTAAATTGGGGAAAGCTTGGGAGGGATGAGATTCTTTCTCTGGCTCCTAGCTTGGAGAAAAGAGACATGTGGTTTCTGGCCCTCTTTAAGAAGAGGACCTGGAAGGAAGAGGAACACTATGGTGAAAAATGGACATGTAGAGAAACCAACACCTTGAGCAAGTACCTTATTTTTCTAGCTTACCACCTTATTTGCAAAATTTCCCCTTGGGAGAGATTGGGAACTATTTGTCACAATTGAGCTGACATATCTGGTGTATTGTAGAGTATATTCCAATCTGCATAATTTCTTTGATTTCTTTTTGTTATAGACTTCAGATAAATGGATTTATTTGCTTTTTCACTGTGATGGTCTTTATATAACTTGAATTTGGTGGGGAGCAAATCATGCCTTTGGATAGAGTTCTATAAAGGAAATGTAACCAGGAAAAGTAAATAAATATTAAAGTTCTTTACACCAGAGTACCAATAATTAGGAGTCAGATAGATGCAATTTTAGTCCAATATCCATCTCCAACAGTTGAAAAGCAGCCAGCTTCATGACTCCACTTTCCTGCTCCCCTCTGGCAGGAGTCAAAGTTTTACTTGAGGGGGTTGGAAAAGGTTTAGGTATATTTGTTTAAATCACCCTCCAATAGCACCCTCCAACAGTCACATGGTACATATAACCTACACGAGCACCACACCTTAAAACAGAATCATCCAATCAAGGAAAAGGAGGTAGGCCGTGAGAGGCAACATAATGCAGTGGGAAAAGAAGTGAATTTGAATCAGAGAACTTATGTACAAACCCAAGCTGTAAAATATTTCCTGGAAGAACTTGGTCAAATCAGCTTCCATTTCTGGGCATAATCATCATCATCATCATTGTCATCATCATCATCTTCATCAGCAGTAGTATCAAAAGTAATTTATCCATTGCTTATTCTGCGCCAGAAGTTGTTCTAAACACTGGGGAATACCAAGAAAGACAAAACCATGGTTCCTGCCCTCAAAGAGCTCACAGTATAACAGGAGAGGTAACATGTAAATAACCATGTACAAACAAGATATGTGTAGTAGAAATGGGAGGTGATCTCAGAGGGTGGGCAATAGCAGAGGAAAGGAAAGATCTCTTGCAGAAAGTGGGATTTGAGTTGATATTTGAGTCTTGAAGGAAGCCCAGGAAGTTGAGATTCAGTTCCTTTGTTTATAAAATGTGGGTACTGGATTCACTAATTTCTAATTCTTAATCCTTTAATAATATGATTTACTACTGTGAGGTTAGGAAAATGAGAAGACATGAAGAGTAGAAATCTTTGTGGAAAGAGCTGGAATTAAGAGAGCCAAGTTCACTCTTGGTTTTGTCATTGAACAAATCATTCACCTTCCTCTCATCCTGAAGTTCCTAATCTGCCAAGTGAAAAGAATGGATTTAGGAAAGCAACATGTGGAAGAGGTGTTGTTAGACATCTGAAGCTTGGCTCCAGAAGGCAGAATAAAGTCCAATGGTGATCAAATGAGAAGAAGCAGATTTAGGCTTGATGTTGGGGAAACTTCCTAATAAATAAAGTTGACCTAAAGTGAAATGGTCTGCCTCAAGAGGACTTGGTCTCCTTCTTGCTAGAGGTTTTCAAGCAAAGACAACAACACCACCTAGCAAACATACAGCTCTTCTAGGTTTGCAAAGCTTCAGAAATATAATCTCATTTTATCTTCACTACAATAAGAAGTAGCTGCTATGATTATTACCATCTTACAGGGAAGCAAACTAAGTCAGAAAGAAGTGAAGTGACTTCTGTAGGGTCACACAGACAGTAAGGATCTGAGTACAGCCAGATTTGAATTCTGATCTTCCTCAGCAATCTATCCACTGTGTCACTTAGATACCTTTAGGTACAATACCTATAGTCAAGTGTACTGTAGAGAAGATTTTTTTTTTAATGATGGAGTTGAATTATATAGCCATAGAGGCACTTTGAACTCTCAAGATCTGAGATTTGTCTAATTTTAAGGTTCTCTAAGTATGTGAAGATAGAGGTTGAAGGAGGAATGGAGTTAGTAGTTTGTAAACCCTAAAAAATAAAGGGATACCATCCCCAAAGTTTAAACAAATGGCTAAAAAGCAATCCAGCAGTACACAGATTAAGGTTCTAAAGGCAATGTTCACCTGCCATGCTCAAGCTCTAGTTCCAAGAAGCTATTTCCAGAGGCACTACACGTAACAAGTGTATCAGAATTGCTTTTATACAGCGTAACTCCTGTATTAAGATATAAGCCCGAGATGTTTGGGCTTTTTGGTTCCAGCAAATCTTGTTTATCTATCTGCCTTTCCAGTCTCCCCAGCCTCATTCTCTAGCCTGGTCTTTTAGGGCAGAGAAGTTCTTGGAGTGTCTTATGATGAAAAGAGTTTTATTTTCTAAAATCTACAGGGCACAGTGCATCATGGATATGAAAGAAATTTTAAGAGTTGTGTGTTTTGCTAGTTTTCCATCATGGGATAGAACTGGGAAGAAAATTGGCACTTGTGCCTGACAGGGTAGTTGGGAGATCTCAGTTTGACTTTACAGATTTGACTGGACTGCTGTGGGGTTTAAAGGAAAGTCATCCGAAAGTGGTTGTTGGGAGAGCCCCTCATTAGTGGATACAGATTTGGGGGATCGAAAGTAGAGCCGCTTTCCATAGTTGTTTGATTTGCCAAACTGAAACACAGCTTACCCTCTGGGAAGGGATTGCTGTCCTAAAGAATTTGAGCACATTCAGAGAAGGATGGCCATAACGGGAAAGGGACTGGAGATTATGTTATAAAAAGAACGAGTGAATGCAACAATCTGGTAGTCAGAATAAAGTCCAGGTATTTATTGTAGGCAGCAGATGCCTTGAGGAACAAGAGATGATATTGAGAAGCAAACTTTTGGAGCCTTGCCAATAGACAATAAGAGGACTCATTCAGAAGTGATGCTCACTTTGTGAATTTGATGGGACCAATACTATATAGCCCTGTTCCCAAAGAAGTGGAGGTGGCACGCAAATCCTGGCTTCCTTCAAGCCTCAGTTAAAATCCTCTCTTCTGGAAGAAGCCTTTCCTTTAAGCACCTACCATTAATGCCATTAATGCTAGCTCCTTTGCTCTAAAATGATCTCCAATTCAACATGCCTTTTTTGTACACAGCTGTTTACATTACATCTCCCCCATTAGACTATGAGCTCCATAAAAACAGGGACTGTTGTTTTCTTTGGGGTCTTTCTTCTGACACATAGTAGGCATTTAATACAAGCTTACTGACTTTGTTATGGCCAGGAAACAGTTAAGTAATACTTTATGGAATTAGAAACCAGCCAAATAAAAGTTTATAAACTTGGGAAGCCGGCCTAGGGTAATTTATCTTGCTCAGTAGTCCTGCCCTGTGCCCCGCTGCTTACCCTACAAGCCCCCACCCTTGCCTTGCTTGCTTGCATCTATATGATAACTTCCTTAGGAACCAAATTGTATTAGTTAGATACATAAATCTAAAGAAATGTATAAAAGGTTCTTCACCCCGGAACTCGGGGCTGCTCCCCCTTTTAATTGGTACAGAGTAGCCCCAGCTGGCAAATTAAAGCTCCTTAAAACTTTTTAATTCGGACTCTGTGGTCACTTTGTTAAGATTCATGTCATTTCAACTTGAAGCAGTATTGACTGGAGTATGCCCTTAAGGTATTGGGAGACATGTTTGTAAAATGTGTTCTTAATAAATCTTTGAATTTAAAATTCCTTTGGGAGGAAAAAACACAAAGGGAAAAAAAGACAGAAAGAAAAGACTTAGGATAGATATGATTTTTGTCTTCTGGAATTACAAATGTCTCCCCAGGAAGAGATATCTCACTTGGTCTTTTTGTCCTTCAGAGGCAGAATGAGAAGAAATTGGTAGAGATTGTAGAGATGCCGATGTCTGTCTCTGTGAAGTGAGGAAGGATATTGCTTAGCAAGAAGAGGTTCCCAGAGGAATGGTTGAGCGAGCTCACCGGCCCTGGAGGTTGTTTGATTGGATTCTGAATGATCACTTAGGAAGACTATCACAGAGGGGATTCCTGTTCAAATATGGGAGGACTCCAAGGTCCTCTCCACCTTGAGACTCTCCTCTAGAACCTTGCCTCCAAAAGATTCTTATCCTCATGATGTAGACAAGGAAAAGAAAAGGTGAAAATGCAGACTACTCTGGTCCTGGACCACTTTGCTACTGAAATTCTCTTCCTATGGGTGAATGTATGAAAGTCTGAAATTTTGCCTGGTTGTTTTGGTTAGA
This sequence comes from Pseudochirops cupreus, assembly GCA_028627135.1. Classification (NCBI taxonomy): domain Eukaryota; kingdom Metazoa; phylum Chordata; class Mammalia; order Diprotodontia; family Pseudocheiridae; genus Pseudochirops; species Pseudochirops cupreus. The sequence goes on along the minus strand of CM053581.1, from coordinate 105,846,377 downwards.
TTATAAACTCCTTGAGGGCAGGAACTGTCTTTTGTATCCCTGGCACTAGGCGTGGTTCTTGGCACATAGTAGGTGCTTAAAAATGTTTATTGATTGATTACTTGATTGATTGGCTAGTCATTAAGTCATTCAACAAACTTGCTCTCTCTTGCCAATCACAACGACGTTTTATGTCCACATCTGCTTCCTCCCCCCACAGAGAGGGCATGGGCTTATCCATGCCCTCTCTGTTATTATGCGGTTTAGGGATGATAGAAAAAGAAAATAAACAAACTCTGGCTGTGACCAAGCCTGCCCAGGTCTCCATATGCTACTTCCCTGCTACTCAGTTTCTCATTGATGAGGGAAGGTAGCTGGAGGAGGAGAGGAAGGCAGGAGGGAAGTTTTCAGGTGTTTCAAATTAGGGACAATTCAGCAGATTAGCCTAATGAAGTCAAAAAGTTAATTTGTAACTGCCAGCTGTTGAAAGGAAAGTTGTATAGTACAGGCAGGCTTTTTGTTGCCCAGTAGGGGAAACACTGAGTCTGAGCAGAATAGAACATGCTGAGCCCATTCAATCAACACAATCTCCAATGCCAGGAGAGAACAGTCAGACTGTGGCCAGGAGGCCTCATGGAAGAAGAGATAATAGCAATAATTACCCTCAGGAGCCAGGTTTCCCACAGTGGCAACTCAGGAGAAGGAAAGGGCCATTTCTATGCTCTGGCATGGGATCTGATTCCCAGATTACAGGCTTGAAAACTGCTCTTACCCTAGAGATAAAATGGTTAGTGTTAGTTTTCAGTTCCCTGTTTTGCTTTTGGTTTAGAACAGGGGTGGGACCCTATGGTCTTGTGGCCACATGTGGCCACACTTGAGGACCTAGAGCAGTGGTTTTCAACCTTTCTAATGCTGTGACCCTTTAATACTTGTATGTGAGTGTATCTGCATGTGGGCGGACCTGCCTGGAGATGGATAGAGGAGCCGTGTCTTGGTTCCTAAGACCATTGGAAATACATGTTTTCCGATGGTCTTAGGTGACTCCTGTGAAAGGGTCATTCGACCCCCCCAAAGGGGTTGCGGCGCACAGATTGAGAACTGCTGACGTAGAGGATCACATGTGGCCTCAAGGCCACAGGTTCCCCATCCTTGGTTTAAAAAGTCCTAACTACAAGACACTTTCCCTCCTCCACTCCAATTTTTATGGGGATAAGGATGAGATATGTGATTATGTCTTAGCAGGTGAGGAAACTCTCTACCAATGCAAGTCAGCACATTCTTTGCCACTCAAACTTCAGATAGATGCTGAGAGCACTTAACAGTGAAGTGACTTGCATAGGGCTTGACAGTTGGTATGTATCAGAGGCAAGACTTGAACACATGTATCTTTTCCTGGCTCTGAAGGCAGCTCTCTATCCATTACTCCCTCTATACCCCACTTTTTATAAATTAATTAGCAGCTTTGTCAGTTAAGGTTTTTCTCTGCTCTAAATGAACCTTTAAGGGGCAGTGGGAGATCTAAAGCAAGTAAGAGAGAAATTTCAGTGGCCTTATAGACCAGAAAACCAAGGAAATCCCATGGACAATATGGTACATGGGGTAATGAAGAATCCAACATGACTGAATGACTGAACAACAATAGACTAAGGAGACTTTGTGAAAGGGCCTGTGAGTCTCAAAACCTGATGACCCTGTATGACTGTTTCTGGGCAGATGCCACCTTTAGGCAATACGAATACAGTCCCTGAAACAAACATCAACAGAGAATTATAAATGTTTAGAGAGGAGGTGTCACACAGGTGGTCCTCATGTGGCCAGATAATGTGGTTTTCTAAGTCAATATGAAACCCAGAGGGATCCTTATGTACCACCGAATGTCCTCCATTTCTATGAGTATAACCTCACTGGTTTAGAGACCTCACTTTCCTCATCTGGAAAAGAAAGCAGGGGAGGGGGAAGGTGAGAAGAGGAAGGAATTGAGCTAGAAAATTTCTAACTGCTAGATGATCTCTAAGGTGCCTTCTGGTTCTAAATCCAGTTCTAACTTACTCTATCCTCTTCATTTTAAGTGACAGAGTCACTAAATGAGAGAAACTGAGTGACTTTCCCAAGTTCACTGAGCTAATCAGCAGCAGAGTCAGAATTTGAACCTAGGTCTTGACACCAAAGACTCTGCAAAATATTAACAGGCAAGAGACAAAACACACAACACAGGGTAGTCATCTATTAGGAGCAATCTCAACCATCCCTGTCTTTTTCTTATTACTGTACCACAGGGGAGACATTCTCAGCATCTATTCCAATATTTAATTACCCCCCCAAAAACTGGTTTTATTGTCTTGTATACTTCACTGACCCAAGTATGATTCTTTAAATGTGCTGTGACTAATGTGGATGCCTCTCTAACCTACCTGCTGGTTTTCTTTTCTTTTCTTTCTTTTTTTTGTTTTCCTTTATTTTGGGGGGGGGGGGGAGGTGAGTTTGAATCTTAATCAATGAGAGAGAAAAAATGTTTCCAGGAGACCTGGGTTCTCTAAGAGGCTTCCTTTTTAGTTCAGTCAGTGCTTTTATTGTCATAAAATTAGTGTCAACAAGCCTCCCTTTATGCCCCATATATTAGTAACTACCATTCCCTCCAGTACTTTGTTTTGCACCTCTAATACGCTTTGAATTATAGGAATCGGAATGGGAAGGAAGCCTAGACAATATCTACCCCAACCTCACTTTACCAAGGAAGAAAATGAGACCCAGGGGTGAGGAATGGATTGCACTAAGTCTTACCAATTTACTATTTACTTGTGGGCTTTTAAGTGCTTTCCCCCTGTTGGGCTCAGTTCCTTGGTTTGAGGTGAGAATTCAGGGAGGGCTCAATATAACTCACAGAGCTCAGTCACAGGAGGGTTCAGTTTGCTCAAATGTGACCATAGAGCAAAGTAGGGCAACCCACCACCAGTCTGCAGATGCAGAACCAGAGACAGGCTGGTGACGATTAAGTTATCAACATTTACCAATCTTTTTATGACAGAGATTTAGTCCAAATACCCTTAAAACTGAACACAAGGCTTGGACTGCCCCGGACATCACTTCTTCCGTGATGCCCCCTCCCCTTCCCGGGTACTCTTTCATCCTCCCTGCCCTCTTTCACCTTCCTTTTGTGTGTTCTCTTCTCCATTAGAATATACATTTCTAGACTTCCTTCTTACTTGATTGATATTTCCGGTGCATTGCACAGTGCAAAGCACCAAGCTTAATAAGTGCTTGTTGACTGACTGACTCTATGTTCTCTAAGTGCCCTGCAAAGTGTAAACTCCTTGAGAGCAAGGGCTCTCTCTCTTCTGTGTTTGCATCTTCTTTTAGTCTCTGAGCGCTTCAATATTTGTTGATTGATTAATGGATCATCCCTAGCACTTAGCAGAGGCCTAAGCACTTAATTAAAGATTTCAGGCGTTAAGATTCATTGTAATAATTCATTCTCTCTCTCTCTCCCTCTCTCTCTCTCTCTCTCTTCCTCCTTCTCCTCCTCCTCCATGCCCTCTTCCTCTCTGTATGTCTGTCTCTATCTGTTTCTTTTTGCCTCTCTTTCTATCTCTGTCTCTGTCACCCCTTCTTTTCATTCCCACTACCTTCATCCTACTATAGGTCCTGACCTTTTGTAATAACCTCCTTCCTGACTCTACTCTTATTCAAACACCCCTGAGTTATTGCCTGCATCCTTTAGGCCATCATAATCACTATGATCAGTTCCTACCCTGTCACTTGCTCACAGATATTTAAAGTTTCTCCAAAAGCATTTTTTCAGGGATTATTTATGTTCATAAGTACTTTCAAAAAGAACACCATGAAAGTAAAGTAATTGTAATTTATGAACCAATTTCAACAGCTGAGGATGAAGAGGTTAAGAAGTTGTATAAAGTTCTGGATAAGACCCTCCAAATTAAATCAATATATATATTCTGATACACAGTGACATCAATGCAAAGACACAGAAAGATGAGAATGGAAAGAAAGTATGAGAAGGTATAATGGGGGGGGAGGAATGAGAGAGGCTCTTATAGAACATACAGAATACTCATGCCTATTGACAGTAACATTCTTTTGAAAAAAAAATGGTAGGCACCGAACTTAGTAAACAGCAAGTATAACCACAAAATGAAGTAGATATCTTTATGGGAGTAATTCATGATTCAGCTGTCTTTGAACAGTGAGACCACTGACTTGTCAGGGCAAATAACAGAACTAGTAAGAATGAAGAAAACAGAACGAAGGGGGAAAAAGACATGGCATAAAATTGCAACAATTTGATTCTGAACTAATTAAACAAGGAACTAGCAATGAAAAATTGGAAATGGAAATGAGAAAGACATTAACACTGATTACAATAACTTCATAGAGAAGTTTAACTATAGCAAATCTATAGCACAATAAAAAGACCAAATCCCAGAAAGTTCCTAAGCAAACATTGGACTTGTTTGCCAAGGAGAGACAGATGAATGCCAAAGGCAACAGAAGTTTAGAATATAAACTCTTTTGTAAAATCTATGAACAAGGATGGTTGGCAACTATGAGGAGTATTATCTCATAAAGCAGAAAGAGGCATCGGAGGGTAAAAACAGTTTAAATAAAGTTTAATAAGAGATTCAAATAAGCAAAGTCAGTGCAAGGACATTTAAGAACAAAAATTGAAAGAAGAAAGCAAAGAGAAGGAAAATGAGAAAAATTGACAAGATGTAGGGGGGCAGATCTGTTCTGCCCTAATTATGCCATTTGTAGGGTAAAACGCCCTCTGGGAGAATCTTGAGATACTAAAGAAAGTGGGGCTCATGTCAGCTTGGTTATTAATAGATTTTATTAGAGTTAATTAGGTTAATTGGTGGAGTTTACTCACAAGAGTCCAGTCATTCTGGGCAGCAGAAGAACAATGTAACATTGTGGACCCTACACCAGCCCCAGGCCAGGCCAGATGTTATACAGAAAGAGACCCAAGAAAGCAAAGTGTCAGGATGGCCCAGGGTCATGTGCAAGTTTTTCCAAGTATAGTTGGAGCTTCTTTTGCTGTTTACATTTATTCAAAGTAGTTTACATTTTCTGTGGAGTCCTAGGTCACATTCCCAGTCTCTGAACACCACATATATAAGATTATTGTAGTAAATTATTTTTCAACTTCACGAAAAGTAGGACAACTAACACCAACATCACAATCCCAGTGGTGTTTCTTTCCTATTCTGCCATCTTGCAGGCTAGTCCTTCCTATTATTTACATTTTGTATCTCTCTAACATAATTGGAAATTCATGTTATGCACCCTAAATTGAACCCTCACTGCAAGGCAGTCCTTTTATTTCTTCCTCATTTATTCCCCATTTTATTCCCCACAGAAACTATTACAAACCTTCTCTTTCCTTTTCCAGCCTTCCAGGTTTCCCCTGTCTCCCTCCTTCATGTGATAACCTTGTCTCTTACTTTGCTATGAAAATTTTGGTTATTCAATGTGTACTCCCTCTCCTACTATTCTCTTTTTACAAATAAATAAAAAAATGATGCATGTTGCATTGCCATTTTTTAAAATTGCATAAAATTTCCCCTCTATTCTTCTCTCTCTCAGCCAAGTGAGACATCCTATATAACACAAATCTCAAAAGAAGAAAAATAAGTCAGAAAAATCAATTATATATAGGAAAAAATGAAAATACATGCAGTTTTCCCCACTAAAGGACTCCCCTCTACCACATCTCCACAAAAGAGTGAGGAAGGTATCTGCTTCTGTGGTTTATTTGGAGTCACGCTTATGCTTTATAATTTCACAACATTTATTTTCAATAATGTGATGACTGTTGTCCTTTCTATTTTCAAGGATGCAGGCATCATGCATTTTGTTTTATTGGTTTGCTTCATTTGTCATACTTTCTTCATTTTTCCAAAATCTGTCTCATTGCAACTTACTCTCATTATGTCTCCATCAGTTCTTGCTTTTGGTGCTACATTGAACTAGACTAGTATAATGAGAGAATGGGTCAATGAGTGCCCAGTACTTAAAAATGACCAAATTTGTCCTTCCTGGTGGGTTATACAAAGATGGCACAGATATTCCTTGTCTGACTCTAATCCGAACAGTGGAATTTTGAGTATTCTGTTTATAGTCATACCTGACTCAGTCTGATCCTGTATGATGACAAAAAGAGTTCACCTAATTTGCTGAGGAGCTAGAAGGACTGATGACCCAGGTGGTGCTAAGTCAGAACTGTTTACTCAAGTGTGTCAGAATTGACTTAACATGTAAAGGAATGGCAATGAACACTTCTTCTTCTTTTGATCTTCCTTGGTGGATTTCAGGTGAGAAGGATAGATGTGAAATGTTAGATAGAGGAAAAAAGCTGGCTGCTTTTCCCCCTACCTAGCCACATATGTCCTGGAACACATGGTTTCTTTGTTCTTTTGCATTTAATGTTTGCTGATCTTAGATAAATGACTATCCTGAGACAGGAGTACCTGGACAATTATGCATCAAAGCCATCAGAGGTCTCACAAGAAAACAGAATTGACAGTAGTCCACAAGAGCAGTAGTGACCAGTGCTAGGGGAAGCACCCATAGGTGGTAGTATATCTTCAATATCTTCAGGATAGTGGCAGTTTTAGTCTGTGACAGACAGAAACTTTGACTATGTTCCCTTGAAAAGCACCAATCTTTAGAGCCAGCAGAGAGCTAAATACTCTATGAATGAAGGAAAGGAATTCTCAGTCTTGGACATGCATATTCTCTACACTTGTGCCTCATTCCCATTCTACGTTAAGTTTGAGTCTACTCTCCCCAGGAATTTCATGTATACAAGAAGATAGTTTGCCCCAGAGGTTAGGGCCAGGGTGTTTTATAATTATATTTTTCTTGCTGTATCTTCTCAACACATATTCATTTGTCTCTAGCTGCTCTGCTTGGTTTCAACTCCACCATCATCATCAACCTTACCCTTCTCTAACAAATTCATCACCAGGAAACTCATCATCATGAAAATTGTTTCAACTTTGGTAATCATCCCAAATCAATACTGTCAATTGCTTATGCCCTTTTAACTGGAGGACTGGAGAGCAGAACAAAAAGCTCCTTCTGTAGCCTCCCTTTATAGAGGACTTAAAATCTCAGGTATTTCTTCATTTGCCACTAGCTGTTCTGCTTAGTTTCAATTTCATGATTATGCGCCATGATGGCAGGATACCCTCTGGTGCCTCTCCCTTTCCTGCTTTTCATTTTCCTTTGCTGTATTGTCTTCCCCAAATAGATTATAAACTCCTTGAAGTCAGGGAAGTTTTTCTTATTTGTACCTCCTGTGCTTAGTACAATGCCTGTCACATAACTGGCCCCTAATAAATATTTGTTATATTATAAATATTCTTTTCTGGAAACTAATTGAATTCTGCTTGTCGATTGATAATATATAGGCATAGCAGAAGGGGGCTCATAAATGACCATGATAGAAACACTAACACTCCTAGAATCAGCTATCCTCTGGGAACACAATTTACCAGTGCAAGTGCCCAAAATTAGCCCAGATAGGTGCTATACTAGTACCTCTTCTAGAAAATGGCCTTCAAATAAAAGAAAGTCTTCAAATCCTTATTCCTTCTATTCTAAAGGTACCTTCAAGAAATTCTTGTATGGCCTAATAGCAATAAGAACCAAATTATCTATTAATATTTTAAAAGTGTTTTTGTCAGGATAATCATCTGAGGCTATTACCCCAATTTTCCAGATAAAGTATCTCACACTCAGAAAGACAAATAAAGATATTTATCCAATATCATACAACCTAGAAGTATCAGATGTAGAGCTCCCTGAAGATGGAGATTTCCTTACCTCAATATCCAATGCTTTTTCTACAATACTACCCCAGTCATCTTACCATCTTGCTCATCCTCCTATGGATGGTATTTAGCTAATCAGTGTCCTTGAAATGCGTCACTTGGAACACATAGTAACCATGTATTTGACAAGTGTAAAGACTTGAGCTTTGGGTATAAAAATTCAGTATTTGGTAAAAATTGTTGGGAAAATCAGAAAACAGTCTGGCAGAAATTGAGCATTAACCACTATCTTACACCATTTATCAAGATAAGATCAAAATGAATGCATGACCTAGATATAAAGAAAGATATCACAAGAAAATCTGAAGAAAATGAAATATATTACCTATTGGACTTAAGGACAGGTGAAGAAGTTATGAATAAATAAGAGATAGAGAGAAGTGTGAAGTATAACATGGATAATTTTAATTATATTAAATTTTAAAAGTTTTTGTATAGGTAAAGCAAATGTAGCCATGATTAAAAGGAAAACAGATAATCGGAGAAAAATTTATAAACAGATTCTCAGTAAAGGTATTATATCCCAAATATGCAAAGGACTTTGTCCAATGTGTAACAATACAAGTCATTCCCCAGGTGACAGTAGTCAAAGAATATGAACAGCAGCTTTCCAATGAAGAAACGAAAACAATTTATAGTCATGTAAAAAATCATTATTGATTAGAGAAATGTAAGTGGAAACAACCTTGAGATATCATTTTACACCTATCAGATTGGCTAAAATAATTGAAGGGGAAATCAAATGTTGTAGGGGATATGGAAAAATTGGAACATTAATTTACTGTTGGTGGAACTGAGAACTAATCCACCATTTTGGAGAACAATCTGGAATTATTCCCAAAAAACTGCCTATACCTTTTGCTCCAGACTACTACTAGATGTGTTTCCCATGATTAGGGGAAAAGGAAAAGAACCTGGACATTATACTTTAGATGTAGTTTGACTAGGGAAAAGTATAGCAGGACTATCATATCCCTTAGGTGAACTTGAAATATGAGTTATTATGATTCATGACAGCAAAAGAAAAAGTGAAGACTTTAACTTTGTACAGTGTATTATGATGTAGCATCTATCTTTTAAAATGTTAAGTTTCTGTGATTGCTTGTCATGTTTAGTCAATTTCAGTCTACTTCAGGAAGGCTTTAAAAATCTCCAATATGTAAAAATCCCCCCAAAGACCTTCTGAATTCTATGACCCTGAGGAAAGTTTCCTTCAACTTCTGAGGAAGCATGACGTAAGGGAAAGCATAGCAAGACTGTATCTTAATGCAATTCTAAGTACTCCTAAGAAGTTGGATTCAAATCCTGACTTTACCCCTTACTATAACTTTATGATGTCAGGCAAATCTCTTGAACACTTTGAGTTCAGTGATCCTTGTCTGTAAAATAGTGATGATCAATGCAAGGTCCTTTTATTATCCAGAATCAAATCAAACAATCAAGCTTTTGGAAAAGATCTCTCAGAATTTTTACCTATCAATAAGCATGGTCTCCTTAAAGTAGTGGCCTGAAATGTTTTTTGTAGTTGACTCAAGTGTTTGTGTTCATTTTTATACAAGTGGTAGTCAGCCCTTTAAGAACATAACTTCCATTAATATCATTGTTTCTTTGAGAAAATAAGATTTTACTAATATCTAGATGGTACAGTAGATAGAGTACTGGGCATGGAATCAGTAAGACTCATCTTTATAATTCAAACTTGGCCTCACACACTTAATAGCTGTGTGATCCTGGGGAAGTCCCTTAACCCTGTTTGCCTCAGTTTCCTCATGGCTAAAATGAGCTGGAAAGGAAATCTCAAACATCAGGATCTTTGCCAAGAATACCCTAAATGGTGTCAAGGAGAGAAAGACATGACAGAAATAATTAAACAACATTATCATTGTAACCCATAACACCTATTTCTGGGAATGTGACCCACAGTAAGACTAGGAATTGCTTCTGCACACAGTGTATACTCAGAATGCATTAAATGACTGGATTTAGTGTCACAAGACCTGGGTTCAAGTTCTGTCTCTGCCCTTTTACCTTTATGACCTTAAAAATGCATTAAATGAGTGGGTTAGAATAAATAGCTTCTAAAGCTCCTTCTAGTTCTAATCAGTGATCATAAATCTTTTTTTCCCTTCCTTAAGCCTCATTTTCTTCATCTGAAATATGAGAATAATAGTACAGAAATTACCATCCTCAAAGGACTGTTAAAGGAAACCTTCATCTTTATAAGAATTCTTAAACTGGGATACATGTATTTTTTATATTCTGATAATTGCATTTCAATATAATTGATTCCCTATATGGCCCTCTGTATTTTATGCTATGCATTTTAAAAACTTTATTCTGAGAAGGGGTCCACAGGCTTCACCAGGTTACTAAAGGGTCCCAGGACAGAAATGATTAAGAACTCCTGGTCTACATGCTTGTACATGATGAGCCAGGAGTGCTTCTTCCTCTTTATCATTAATGTGTATTTATCATGCTGTATGGCTTCTTGATACCCCTCACCCACCCATCCCCCCCCTAAAAAATGTCAAAACCAGGGCGGGGAATGTCTCCAAATCACATGATGAGAAGTCCAGCAAATGAAACTGCTTAGGTTTGACTTCATTTACTGGTATAGTAAAAAATATTGAATCATCACATTACCCATTTCTGCTCAGCCTCTCTAATTTATTATCCCACAGAACCCAGATATTCTGAATGCTAATGAAAACGACCTATCACGTGAGTTCATGTCATTCTCCTTTACGATCTTATTAAAACTTACAATTCCTTAGCACACAGTGACAATGACTGGGGAGTGGGACAGCTGTCCTCTTGTACTGAGCAGTGCCTACATTCTGCCTGTCACAGCTAAAGGCTGAGTGATTTAGGCCAAATGAGCAGCTCGGAATGTTTTTTTTTTCACCCTTGACAGGATTATATAACTTACAGAAAAGCCATTAACAAACATAAAGGCATAAGCAGGAAGGGGAAGGCAGGTGAAAAATGGAAAAATAAATCTTTGAATCTGTCACTTTATAATAAAATACCCTTCACGTTGGGATTTAATGAGCTGGTTATCCCACCAAAGGGGACCCGGAAAGGCTGTCATCCAAAACTCCCCATGTTTTCCAAAGATGCATTCAATTACAAAGGAGAGATTAGGCACATGCAGTAGGCAACAGTCTTGCTGATCCTATTAGTGTGGTATGCCTTTGTTAGTGAGAACAACCCTGTGGGAACAATTAGAGAAGCTACAATCACTGAAGATAGAACTTGGGAAGTGAACTCAGGAGTTCATATGTTATTAACACTCCATGGGACCATAAAGCTAAAATAAGTCATGTTTCTTTTTTTTTATCAATGATCTCTTATTTGCAAAATGCAATGATCTTTTCTTTGATTCTACCTGACTTCTCTTCAATGTTCAACACTGTTGACTATAGCCTTTTCCTGGACACTGACTTTTCCCTGGATTTGGAGACACTGATTTTCTTGTTCTCCTCCTACTTGTCAGACTGATCTTTCTCTGTCATTTCCCAGGACTCTGGCCAGTGTCTTCCTTTTTCTGGAATCTCAGCAATTCCCATGGCTTCAGTTATGGTATCCATGCAGAGGACACCCAAATCAAGTATCTGGCCCCTGATCTCTTTCCCGAATTCCAGCTCACAAATTTCCTCCTAGACATCATTACTGACTATTTCATAAGCATCTCAAACTCATCATGTCCAAAATAGTATGTTCTGCCCCATGTCGAAAAAAAAAATCCACCCCTCTTCTTAACAACTGAAAGTTCTAATACTATTCTCTACTCCTAGTCTCTTCCTCATCCAATGTATCCTTCACACAGTTGCCAAATTTATATTCATAAATGAAGTCAGTTGTTGCTGAGTAACTTTTCAGTGGTGTCCAACTCTTCATGACCCCATTGGGGGTTTTCTTGGCTAAGATCTTGGAGTGGTTTGCCATTTCTTTCTCCAAGTTATTTTACAAGTGGTGAAACTGAGGCTAACAAAGTTAAATGGCTTGCCCAGGGTCACACAGCTAATAAATGAATGAGTTCACATTTTAACTCAGGTCTGAAGTTGGATTTGAACTCATGGAGATGACTCTTCCTGACTTTAGGTCCAGCACTGTATCTACTGCACCACCTAACTGCCCAACCATGTCAGCCCCATGCTCGAAAAAGTTCAATAACTCACCATTGCCTTTAGGAAAAAATACAAAATTCTTAGTTTAGCATGTGAAGCCCTTCAATATCTAGTTCTAACCTATCTTTCCAGAGAGATTTAATTTTCTTCCTCTTCCTGCTCCTCTTCTTCTCCTATTCTTCTTCCTAAGAGGAAGAAGTGTCTAAGTTTTCCAACCACTATATATGTGCCTGCTGTATGATATTGCCCACCTTCATGCTTTTATACAGACTATCTTCCATTTCTAGAATGTCCTCTCTCCTCACCTCTACCTCTTGGAATCCCTAGGTCAGAGATGGGGAACTTATGATTGTGAGGCCACATGTGACCCTCTAGGTCCTCAAGTGTAGCCCTTTGACTGAATTGAAGAGCTAGATCTAGATCCACGCATGGCCTCGAGGCTGCAGATTCCACACCCCTGCCCTAGGTCCTTTCAAAACTCAGCCTAAATGCTGCCACCTATGTTAGAACTTTCCTGATCTTTCCAGTTATTAGTGACTCCCTCTAAATTACCCTTAATTTACCAAATAAATTCAACTATTAAGTTTTGTCCACCCAGTGGACAAAACTTTTGACTTGGTATGAAGATGATCAGAATTCTATTCCTACCTAACACACTAACTGTCTATGACATACACTGGGCAAAGTGCTTAATCTCTCTTGGTAAAATTTTCTTTATATATTAGGGAAATAATAGCACCCAGCTGACAGGATTATCGTGATGATCAAATGAGATAATATGTGCAAAGACTTTGAAGACGAGTGCTTTATAAATGGTAGGTATTATAATTATTATTTTTCATTAATTTATTTCCATGTAACTTTCTATGTGTGAAAACATGCATATATGTGTATGTATGTGTGCAAAATGGAATTCTAAACCTTGCCTCAATTAATATAACAAAATCAGCGTAAGGGCAAGATGAAGACTTAAATGTATAAACATGACAGCTAATGCCGTCATTATAAATGAAGTGATCTCTTTACAAGATTTGAACCTCTTTAATTAGGTGAAGAAGGGCATTATGACCCTGGGGGATTTAAATAGGGAAGCAACTTCAGCAATTGCTTTAGTCCATAAAGATCCAGCTCAACAGTGGAAGGTTTCCATTTGGGAGGTAAAGATTCCATTTTATACCAGGCTCCTGAGAGGGAGCTAAACTGCTTTTAGGAAAAGGTAAAACCTTTTTCCTCCCTCTTTCTAACTTTTATTGTCCCCTACTCCCTATCATTCACCATGTTATTGGAGGGACCAGACAAGTGGCAGATAACAAATTCATCTGGCAGTGAGAAAACACAATTACGACAAAACAAGGACACAGATAGTTACAGAAGATAGCAACCCAAAAAAGAGAGAATGATCAAAGAGAACGATTCCTTGTAAGAGAGAAGAATGCTAGATATGGCCTCAAGACAAAAGGTCCAGTAACCAGAAGTTGAGAGTTTACCCTTTTATTACACACTTTCTATAATAAAAACCCACTGTCTTTTGGACTTGAATGTCCTTGTTGGAGAGGATACCCGAGAATTTGGGATTGTGTTTTCTCCAATTGTTCTTTCTCTACCATTTTAATAAATTCCTTTGCTAACTGATGTCTGTTGACTGAAGGAAATAGGAAGCACACATATGGGGACCCATGAGCAACAGTAATAGAAACCAAGCCCCTCAAAGTTACCCTGGAATCCTGAATAAAAGTAGCAATTTCTCTCTAGGGACCTGGTGCACAAGTACAAATGGAGTTTAGGGACAAAGTCATGAAGAGGTTGCTACACGTGAAATATTTATGTGTGTGTATATATATATATATACACATATGTATATACAATGTGTATGTAAATGTTTATGTCTGAGGTGTATGTATGTATGCATATATACATATACACACATATGTATGTATAGATGTATAATAGGTACACGTTTTTGTCTGGTGCGTGTGTGTGTTGGACAGGCTCTCTGACTTTATCCAAGTAGGAAAATTCTGGTGAGCAAATTCCTTCTACTGGTACAGATCACAGTTTGTTCTATAACTTAGAACCTTATTTAGTGACTTGCTCACAGTCACACAGATACTATATATTTAATAGAACTTTAACGGAAGGGTAGTTCTCTATCTTCTCTTATCACGATTGCCTCTCTGAATAACATATGCTACATGAAAATCTAACTATCCATAGCCCAGAATTTACTTGCATTTATTTCATCATCAGGTGGCAGAAGAACAAATAATTTGCTACAATCAGGAAGAGTAACTGAAGCAGACCAATATATATGAAAGAAATCCTAATTTCTAAAGTGACATAACCTTATAAGCATTGAGGGATCATTTTACAAGATTGACCAGGAAGGGAAAGTTTGCCTGCCTTGGAGTAAGGAAGACCAGATTTAAATTTCACCTCAGACTCTTACTAGGTACATGACCATGGGGAAATCATTTAAATTCTCCAAATCTCAGTTTCTGTATCTGTTTAATGGGAATAATCATGGCAGCTGCCTCACAGATTTTGTGCAGATAAAATGAGAAAATGTATATAAAGCATTTTTAAAAATATTTAAGTACTATAAAATTATCAGCTATTTTTTTAAATCGTTGTATGCCAAAAGAACATAAGGAGGGAAAACTCTTATCAACACCACAAATTCTTCTTAGAACAATAATCAAGAGAACATTGATTAGCACTGATACATACCTACTTTCTCACCTTGATAAAATCTTAATGAGAAAGATCTACACATATATTAATGGGATTTTCAATCTCTCAATCACACGAGCAAATGTTTATTCAATGCTAACTATGTCAGGCATTGTGCTAGATGTTGGAGATAGAAAGTGAAAAGCAAAACATTACCTGCTTTCAGGAAGACAGTATTCTAGTGGTGGAGATAAATATGTGTATATATCTGTATGTATGTCTGTCTGTACACTTGCATATATCTATGTATAAAAAAACCTGTAGGATTATAGATTTACAGATGGGAGGTACTCTAGGGATCAAGTCTGAGATCTTCACTTTACAAATGAGAAAACTGAGGCCTACAGTCAATGGGTCAGGGTTATCATTGTTGCCATCATCATTTTCCTGATTGCTGCCTATCCACCTACTATGTGCCAGGCCCCACACTATACACTTTATCAATATTATCTCATGTGATCCGTGTAACAACCCTGGAAAGTAAGTGCTGTTATTTTCCTGACTTTACAATTGTGGAAACTGAGGCAAACAGATTTAAGTTATTTTCCCTGCATCACGCAGCTAGTTAGTATCTGAGGCTGGATCTGAACTCTGTTCTTCCTAAGACGAAGTATGGTGTCCTATTACTATTGTACTATTTATCATTTCATACAAAACAGATATAAGGTAACCTTGAAGGGAGAAGCATTGGTTGCTGGTGGCAGATAGAGGGGAAAAAAATAGGAAAGGTCTCACATTAAAACAGATTCTTGAACTGAACCTTAAATATTTATTATGTTTTATATGATCTTAAATTCTACCAGATCTTTCTCCCTAAATCCTCCCATCGTTATTAAAATCTTAATAAATAAATAAATAAATGCAGAAAAAACAACCACTGCGTGAAAAAGTATGGCATCAATATGCCATGTTCCGTAATCATGATTCACCAGCACTCCAAAGAAATAGAAGATATGTTTTCTAGGTCATCATATATTCGTAGATTTCCATTTAATTCTCCTCCCTTTATGTTGTTTAAATCATTGTTTATATTGTTTTTACAGTTCTGATTGTTTCACTTTCCATGACTCCATTAAATTTTTTCTATGTTTCTCTGTATTCATAATATTGATTGCTCATTTCTTCTTATAGGAAAATAGTATTTTATATGTGCACAATAAAAACAAAAATTTTGATGAATACATATTGTAA
>CM053581.1:105801810-105829994 GCA_028627135.1 Pseudochirops cupreus | reverse complement strand
ATAGGGATCAACTGGAGATAATCTCAAAGGGTAAAGCAATGAGAGAGACTGGAATAGGCTTCTTGCAGAAGGTGTGATTTTTAGCTTAGACTCAAAGGAAATTAAGAAGTGGAGACAAGGAAGGAAAGAATTCTAGGTATGGGTAACAACCAATGAAAAAGCATGGCATCAGAATAGTGAGTGTTGTATGTGAGGAAGAGCCAGGAGTCCAAAGACACTGGATCACTGAGAACATTGAGAGGAGTAAAGTGTAACAGGGCCACTAGGTGTGCCATAGTGCACAGAGTGCTGGGCCTGGAGTCAGTAAGACTCATCTTCCTGAGTTTAAATCTGACTTCAGACTCTTACTAGCTGAGTGGTCCTGGGCAAGTCACTTAATGCTGTTTGCCTCAATTCCTCATCTGTGAAATGAGCAGGAGAAGAAATTGGCAAACCATTCTAGTATCTTTGCCAAGAAAACTCCAGATGGAGTCATGAAGTCATACACAACTGAAAAACAGCATCAACAAAGTATAAAAAGTCTGAAAAGATGGGAAGGGCTCAGGTTATGAAGGGCTTTAAAAGCTAAATAGGGGATTTTATAGTTGATCCTGAAGTTCATGGGGAATGACTGGAGTTTATTGAATAGTGAAGGTGATTTGGTTAGACCTGTGCTTTAAGGTGATCACTTTGATGGGTGAAGAAAGGGAGGAAGGATTAGAATGGGGAGAAACTTGAGGCAGGAAGACCAAGATTATTGCAGCTGTATAGGTATAAGGTGATGAGGGTCTATACCAAGATGGTAACAGTGCTAGAGGAGAGATCAGAGGGCATATGAGGAAGCTAGATAATGCAGTGGGTAGAGTGACAGATCTGAATGAGGAAAACTCATCTCTATGAGGTGAAATCTGACCTCAGCCATTTACTAGCTGTGTGACCCTGGGTATGTCACTTACTGCCTGTGTGACCCTGTTTGCCTGAGTTCCTCTTCTATAAAGATGACAAACCACTTAAGTATCTTTGCAAGAAAATCCCAAATGGGGTCAGGAAGAATTGAACATGACTGAAAGAACTGAGCAACAAGAGAGTATATACCGGATATTACAAAGTAGGATTGGCAGGATTTGTCAAGAAACTGGATACTGGGGAATAGGGAGGGGTGGTGAGAGACAAAATCATCCCTAGGTTTGAACCTGTGTGGTTGAAAGAATGGTAATACCCTCCTAGTAACAGAGCAATTAGAAAGAAAGGAGAGTTGGGGAAAAGATTATGAATTAAGTTTGGCTATGTTAACTTTAAGATGTCTATGGCATATCGGGTTCAATATGGACAGTTGAAAATGAGAGGCTGAAGGTCAGCAGAGAGGTTTGGGCTGAATAAGTAAATGTAACAGTCATCAGCTTAAAATAATAATTGAATCAATGGGAGCTTATGAGATTACTAAGTGAAACAGTATAGAATGCGAAGAAAAGAGGGACCAGGACAGAGCCTTGTGGGAAGCACAAAATTAGCAGGTGTGACCTAGATATTCAGCAAAGGAGAATGAGGAACAGTGAGACAGGTAGGAAAAGAACTTGGAGAGCACAGGGTTACAAACTTAGAAAGAAGAGAGCATCAAGGAGCAGAGGGTGATTGACAAGGTCAAAGGCTATAAAGAGTTCAAGAACAATGAGGATTGAGAAGGGGCCATTGAATTGGGCAACTTATCATCAATAACTTTGGACAGAATAACTTCCATTGAATGATGAGGTCAGAAGGCAGGCTACAGAGAGTTAAGGAGAAAGTGATGGGAATGGAAGTGGTGGCACTAATTATAGATGGCATTCTTAAGGAGTTTAACTATGAAAGGGAAGAGAGATGTAATATATAGCCATGTGGATAGGTGGGCAGATACATAGTACAGAGGGTAAAATGCTGGGCCTGGAGTCAGAAAGACTTATCTTCCTGAGTTCAAATGCAGCATCAGACGCTTACTAGCTATGTGACCCTAGACAAGTCACTTAACCCTGTTTGCCTCAATTTCTTCATTGATAAAATGAGCTAAAGAAGGAAATGGCAAACTCTTCCAGTATCTTTGTCAAGAAGAGCCCAAATGGAGTCACAAAGAGTCAAACACAACTGAAAAACAATTAAATAACAAGTGGAGATGAAAAGATGAAATGATTAGGAGTTTGGGAGGAGATATGGGCATGTTTTAGATAGCAGGGAAGCATTCAGTAGCTAGGAAGAGATTGAGGATTAATGAGAAAATGGGGAAGATAGAAGGGGCTATCTGCTAGAGAAGGCAGGAAGAAATGTAATCACTTATGCATGTAGAGGAGATTGAGCTGACAAGAAGGACCACCTTTTCATGTAACAAGAGGGTGAAGGAAGAGATAGTTTCATTGTAAATAAATCATTGTAAAATAAGGTAGAGACAAGTTGAAGCTCTCAGTCAATTCTCTCTCTCTCTCTCTCTTTCTCTCTCTCTCTCTCTCTCTCTCTCTTTCTTTCTGTCTTCCTCACAGTGAAATATGAGTCAAGGTTAAGAGATCAGGGGGAAAGAGCCATTGGGAGAGTTTTTAGAAAGGATGAAAAAACAAAGCTGAGTGGAATATTGAATCAATTAGGGAGGTGTAAATGGATTGCCTTGTTGCAGTGAGGGTCTAGTTGAGACTATGTAATCTAGATTTGTTGTGAAGTCAGCACACTTCTGATTTTCTCCATGTTCAATCAGTAACACTTTAACAGAGATGAAGAAAGCAGATAATGGTGGTAATCCAAAACCAGGGTTTGGTAGGGCAAGATTGGTGATAGGTTTAATATACACTTGGGGTAGAGAAGATTTTTCTCTGCAGAACAGTAGCTCTCAGTATTTCCTAATCTTCAGACCATTTCCATGCCACCATCTTTCGGTGGATATTTCAAATATAAAAACCTCATTGAATTAATGAGAAGACTAACACTACTTTTGATGAGATACCAGTGAGGGAGAGCCTAATGAAAGGACTAATTAATAACATACATGTAAAAATAGAGTATAATGTAGAGAGCATTGTGGAGTAATAGAAAAAGAACACAGGACTGTGGGTTCAGATCTTACTCTGGCACTTAACAGCATCCTAATCATCAGCAGACAAGTCAGTATAAGTCTTTGAGGTCAGAAGATTTTTGCTTTCATCTTTATATCACCAGCCCCTGAGACACTTTTCTGCCACGTATTCAATGCCAAACAGATGCTTGAGGGGTTAAATTGAATTGCATGAGTCTCAGTTACTTCAAGAGTCTATTCTTACGTCCCCACTTCACAGGGCAGCTGTGAGGCAAGCACTTTGTAAACTTGGAAGGACTTTAAAAATGCAAGTTAATAGAGGCAACCCAGCACAGTACTTAGACACAGGACCTGGTTTTAGGGTTCCCTGGCTGTGTAATTCTGGGCAAGCTGATCAACCTCTCAGTTTTCTAACTCACTAAGACTAAGGAGTATAGAAGGTGCTGATATGCATTAGGAGAGTTTCTTTCTTAGGAGTTCACTGTAGCAAATCTCAGATCCAGCTCCATCTCCATTGTTGTTATCAATATGAAGAGTATATGGATCAAACACTACTTGGAGGACCTTCTTGGATCATTAGTTGTCCATAGGCCATAGCCTGAGCTTCTCTGGGTGAGGTTCCCTCAGCTCACCTTCTTCTTTTTCCTTTGCCCCTTGTTCTGCTGGCATCCTGGACATGCATTTTTGGACGAGATGGTGTGCAGTTATTCTGTGACTTACAGAATTGGGAAATGTCTTTATGGGAGGCACAGAAGACCACCTGACAAGCAACATTCACGTGACCAAGTGTAAATGGCATTATCCCCAACCTGTATTTAAACCAAGGAGTTGAGGCATATTTCAAATTCACAAACAAGTAGTCCAGTGACATTTCTGTTAGTGTAGAAGTAAATAAACACAGTAGAATCAAACTCAGAAAGAGATGAAAAGTACATTGTGAGGTGACCCCTCTCCTCCCTATTAAAGACACACATGCAGGCATGCTAAAAGTATAAACACTGCTTCTGGTATTTATTATAGTCAGCTACTCAGCTTTGAAGGGCCTTTTGGGATCTTTGAGTAAAATGTCATAACCTTCTCACTGTTTTTGGGTTTGCCTTTTGAGTGCATCATCAAATCATATAGATGAAGAGTAATGCGCCATTAAAAGCTGGTCATCTCTATAAGAAAGTGCTTTCTACATAATTTTATATTGTGAATGGGTGCTGGCTATCGAAAGGGAACACTTGACTAGCCTCTGCCAATTTTTGTTTCTCTGTTGTGAGAGTCCTAATAGGAAAGTAGAGTTAGCCCAGAGGTGACACTTTTTCTCCCTTGGTGGAACAGAACCAGCTCAGAAACAAACAAAATGAGCCCCCCTCCCCCAACAAGCCATAACACTAATAAAAAACAAGCCTCCTGATGTGTATAACATAACTAGTTAAGCATGTTTGTACTAGTTATGTCACACTGATAATTCATGTTGAATTTGTAGTCCATTAATGCAATGACAGAATATTGGAGGTAGAAGGATCCCTAAGGTCATCAAATCCAAGCCACACTTCAACAAGAATCTCATGGACATAATTAATGAGGGAAATCCAGTTATCACTCAGAGACCTGCAGTGGCAGGGAACTGTCTTCTGGGGTAGCTCCTTCCATTTGAATACAATTCTAATCATTGGGCAATCCTTCCTTATTTTGAGTTAAAATTCATGTCACCTTTAGACGTTACTCTTAGTTATATCCTCTGGGGCCAAGCAGAACAAATGTTATCCTTCAATGTGACTCCCCTTCAAACAATTGAAAATGGGGTTCCTTTCTCTCTCTCTCTCTCTCTCTCTCTCTCTCTCTCTCTCTCTCTCTCTCTCTCTCTCCCTCTCTCCTACTGTGTCTTAGTTATCCAGGCTAAGCATCTCCATGTTCTTTAGCTGAACCTTATGTTTTCATTTCCAATCCCTTCATCTTCCTGATCATCCCAGTAATCTGAATAGGACTTTAATTGTTAATGGCCTTCTCAAAATATGGTAATTCTAACGCAGTATTCTACATGTGGCTTGACCAGAGCAGAAGATGATGAAGCTACCTTCTCCTTCATTTTTGGACTTTTAAAAATATTCTTAATATGGTATAAAAATCACATTTTGGGGGGTGGGGGGAGGTTGTTAGGTTGCACTAATTCTTTTTGTCAAATTTAGAGTCTATTCATGTTTTATGTATATGTATATTTTTGTAACTCTAATATATCTAGTACTACATGATATGTGCTTCAGGAGACACAAAAAAAGTATATTTCAATTCAAATAAATGTTTTTTAAATGCTTGTCTTGTGCAAGGTAGCATAAATAAATAGATGAAAAACACACTCTGAAGACTTCAAGGAGCTCTCAGTCTCAATGGGGAAGAAGGAGAGAGAGTGTGCATACATACACACACATATAAAGCACATAAATATATGCATATTTGACAAGTATTTAGAAAGTATAAAATGTGATAAAAATTAATTAATTAAAAAGCATTTATTAAAGAAAAGCTTAGGGTGTTCCAGAAACTATTCTAAGAGGTGGTGATACAAATAGAAAAAGTAATACAATCTCTGTTTTTAATGAGGTTACATTCCAATAGGGTGAGACAAAGTGAATGATAGCCAAGGAAGGGTGATCTGGCCAGAGAAGGCCACAGGATTGATGCATGGAATTATAGAACAATTGATTAACACATCCTTTCTGTGAATGAAAAAGTTGATTCGAATACTGTTGTCAGCAAAAGGTGGAAAGTGAGGGGGTAGAGAAGTGCGAAGGAACATGAATGCAACACACTTCAACGTCCAATAGGGAACCAATGATGGTTTCCAAGCAGGTAAATTACAATTAGAAATATGCATTTGGAAGATTACTTTGCTAGCTTTATGAAACATAGATTGGAGAAGAAACAGATTTTGCAAAGTAGCTGGTTATGAAGCCAAATCCATTGCTCAGGTGAAAGGAGATAAGAACTTGAACAAGATTGATGGCATGTGACTGGAGAGGATATGATAGATACATGTGATACTGAGGAGGTAGAGTTGACAACATTTGAGAACTAATGTGGTCCCGTACTTGAGAGGCTTAATTCTCTAGCTAGGGAAGGACACAAAACTAGGGCACGAGAAACAGAGAACAATTAAGTACTGACTTGTGTTATATTAATAAGGTCATTCATTGTTTAGAGAAGGCAAAATTCTAGGTGGGTTTGTAATATCAAGCACCATAGCATACCCAGAATGGCCTGCAAGCACAGGTTCTTTGATCTGCTTTTCTAAAGGAAAGATAGCTTTAAAGGAGTTAATGAGCTTACTTTAATTAACAGACAGATAAGTACAGATAAGTAGAAGGAAGTGAGTATCCAAGAAAGAATCCAAAAGAAAGGGATCCAACTGTCTGAGCAACATAATACAACCACCTACATACGCCACTGGATTGAGAGAGCACAAACCTTTGAGTAATTAGGGGACTCTTAACAAACAACTACTCAGAGTCCCATCCAGGGAATCAAAAGTTCTTTTCTCATGAGCAAGCCCCTCAAAGTTAAAATACCAACCTCCCAGTATATATAGTTTTCACCTAATAGGCTCAGAGCCAGAAGGTATCACAACCCTCAGGACTCAGTGCCTAATAAGCTTAGTATCAAAAGGTGTTAAAGCCTTTCTCTAAGCAAGCCTCCACCCAAGCAAGCTTCTCCTTAGGCAAGTTCCTCCCACTATGTACTCTGTGTGACTCAGGATGTATCACAGCTGTGATTAAAATACCTGTGTACCTTTAGACCTGGAAACACAGCTCTTGTTCCAAGGGAAAAGGGGACATATGTGGTCACATAGGCCCATTAATGGATAGGGAAGATCTTCCCAGGGCTGGGTGCTCAGAGTTTTATGAGAAGATGGGAATTGAATTTGCCCTTGAAGGATGTATATGTAGAATGCACAAAGTAAGAGGTGGGAAAAACAACAGGAAAAGGATGACAGTCTAGGTGTTTCCCTGGAACTAAGTAGATCTGCTTGTATGAAGGGGTAGTTGTAAGCTGGTAAACAGTGGCAGCTAAGATCAGATGGCTACAGTCAAACCAGCTAAATGGAGGGTCTGGAATGTCAGTACTGAGCCCAGCACAGTTGGGTGGGCTAGCAACCAGTGAGTAAAGAGACAGGGATGTATTAGATAGTCTGTTTATTCCAGAGCCATTTCATACAGAGCCAACGATACAAGAAGCTTACAGAGCTTATAAGCCCCTAGCACAGTGGTTCTCAACCTTCCTAATGCCATGACCCTTTAGACCCTTTAATACTCCTATGGGGGCGTGTCTGCATGTGGGCTGACCCCTGGAGACTGTAGAGGAGCAGGAGCAGTGTCTCTGTTCCTAAGACTATCAGAAATATGTTTTTTGATGGTTTTCGGCCATCCCTGTGACCCCTGTGAAAGGGTAGTTCGACCCCCAAAGGGGTCATGACCCACAGGTTGAGAACTACTGCACCTAGCAGAAGAACTTAACCAGAAAAAATGCAGATAAAATACAAGGATCCTCCTTTGGCTTTTGATTACTCCTTACCATAGCCTAAGGCTAATTATTCATTAAGACTTTATCCCAGGACCACCTCTGGAGGCACAAACAAACAAGGGGGCATAAACAAGACTTGCAGGTAAACTGCCCTGAATCTTCCTTAATTATTCACAGGACCATGTCCTGGAGGCATCAATAAACAAGATTATACTCCTCCTGAATATCTGCCTTGTGACCTTATAGAAGTTATACAAGGAGAGTGCACATTCCATTGGTGGGGCCAGGGTCCCCTGAAAGTCCTCTACATGTCCGGAAATGGAATTTAGTCTTGAGGCAGATGCAGCAGCCTTGATATTAGGATTGTTTGAGGAAGAGGCCTCTAATACCGGTAAACAGAGAGTGGTATATCAGGGAAGAGACTAGAGCAAGGCAAAGCAGTTAGGTAGCTTTTAGTTATCTAGATATGTAGTGATAAGGGCCTAGACCAGTGGTTTTCAACCTTCCTAATGCCGCGACCCTTTAATATAGTTCCTCATGTTGTGGTGACCCCCAACCATAAAATTATTTTCGTTGCTACTTCATAACTGTAATTTTGCTACTGTTATGAATCGTAACATAAATATCTGATATGCAGGATGTATTTTCAATGTTACTAATTGAGCATAACACACAGGCCGAGAACCTCTGACCTAGACACTGGGAGACCTCATTGGGAATCAGGACAAAGGAGTGAGGCAGAGAGAAATTTCAAAGGAAGAAATAATGGGAGATGGATGTGTGTGTGTGTGTGTGTATGTGTGTGTGTGTGTGTGTGTGTGTGTGCATGCATGTGTGTATGTATGTATAAAGACAGAGAGAGAGAAAGGGAGAGAGACAGAGAGATCAATAAGAGAAAGGGGTTAAAGATGATTACAAAGTTTCTAGCTTTGGAGGGAAAGGGGTGGTGGAGAATGGAATAGTTACTTTAAGAAAATAATAATATGAATAGAGCACTGGCCCTTAAGTCAGGAGGACCTGAGTTCAAATCCAGCCCTAGACACTTAACACTTACTAGCTGTGTGACCTTGGGCAAGTCCCTTAACCCCAATTGCCCTGCCTTCCCCCCTCCAAAAAAGAAAATAATAATAAAAGCTCCAATTTCTACAGGGCCTTACAGTTTACAAAGCATTTTTCTTTTAACAGCCCTGCAAGATAAGTAGTATAGCTATTATCAGTAGAGGTGTGCCCTATTTGATTGATGTCTTACAAGATTTCAAACTCAGATTTCTTGACCCCCACCCCCCACCCCCTGCCCCAGTCCAGATGATCACAGACTTTAGAGCAGGAAGGAATATTAGGGGTCACCTAATCCAACCCCATATATTTAAAGAGATTAGGCCCCAGATAAGGCAAAGGACTTGTCCAGGACCACACAAGTAGAAAGTGTCAGAGCTGGGATTTGAACCTGAGGACTCTTGACTCCAAATCCAGAATTATTTTTTGTCTGCTTTCACGCTGCCTCATATTCAAGCTCCCAAGACTATAGTTTGCAGATGCTGTTACCTTGCCCTTTGTTTTTAGAAAATTGTATTTTCGCTGTACTATGGGATAGGCAGCAAAATGGTTCAGGGAATAGAGTGCTAGGCCTGGAATCAGGAAGATCTGCAATGTGTCATCAGATACTTGCTAGCTGTGTTATCTTGGTTGAGTCACTTAACTTCTTTCTGCCTCAGTTTCCTCAGCTGTGAAATGAGGAGACTGTATATATATGTATACACACATATACATATACACACATATATACATATGTACATATATACACACATACATGCATATATATACATATCTATATATATGCTTACTGGCACATAGTAGGAGCTTGATAAATGCTTGTTTCCTTCCATTTTACCTCTGAACATCTGAGCTTGATGTAACAGTAAGACATCTAAGGAAAGATGTCCCATAAACATTTAAGAACAAAAGATGAGTCTTGTAATCTCAAATAACCACTGATGAAGGAATAGCTGAAGCCCCAGATGTGAAGAAGCTTGCTAAATAAGTCTAGAGAAAAAAAGATGAAGGTGTTATTCATAGTCTTTGCAAATACTCACAGGGAATGCTGCCGTAGGGAAGGAGTGGTCAGAAATCTAGAGCAAGAACCAGGAAGACACAGTGTCATAGAAACCCAAGGGAGAAGAGTGTTTCAGGTCCACCACTACAAAATGCCCTATGGAGGTCAAAAAAGACAAAGGCTGGGAAAGGTCTTTAAAGAAAAGGACTTCACTGGTAATCTTTGAAAGAGCCATTTCAATAGAGCTAGGAATTCAAAATGAAGTACAAGGGGTTAATATGTAAATGCAAATATACGTCATGAATGTATTTAATAACTTGATCTCCTTTCCTCTCATGCCTCTGGAATCCAAAATGATGTGATTTCAAAAATCAAGAGTTATCAGAGCAGGAACTGCCCCATCTTTTTAATCAACTTTGTTAAGCATGGAGGCAGAACATAGTTTTAATAAGCATGACTCTACATCTCTTTTTTGTCAAGCCATAGCATTCTCTAAGGCCCCTCTCACTCTGTTCTAACACTGTTCTTGTTTTTTTCCCACAATTTTTTTTGTTTATTACTTTAATTAAGTTCTCTTTTTCTCTAGGAATTTGTCCTACTTTGCTACCCAAAGTAGCCCATCTGCTGTCATTCTGAACCTGTGGGAAGCTCGTCATCAACATGATGGTGACCTTGACTCCTTGGCCTGTGCCCTTGAAGAGATTGGGAGGACACACACGAAACTCTCAAACATTCCTGAAACTCAGCTTGAAGAGCCCGACTTCAGCTACAGCAGGCAAAATGGACTTTAGTTCATCTCCTCTCATGGACAGACCGATGGCCAGCTTTGTGACTTTTTTTATTAGGTAGGGAGGAAAGAGTTGGCGTTTAGCCCAGTGTTATTTGGGAAAACTCAACTTCATTTATAATAAAAGAGGGATATCACTTGAAGAAACTGAAGGCTATCTTGGTAAATCATGTTAATATTGGGAAGGTCTAAGCTTGCATCCAAAAGGCCCCGTTGTCCCATCTAAATTGATACTGTCTTACCAATTCTACAGAGGTGAAGTGAAAACACACACACACACACACACACACACACACACACACACAATCGCCTTTAAACAGGCTCATATTTTTGGAATTGTTAGTGGGTTAGAACATATCAGGTGCCAAGAAAGCAGACTTTGAATAAGTGTTTGGTTTGGGAAAAGTTCATAGAGTAATGATGTTCCCCAAGGGCCAAACCATTCTGATATCAATGTCAGATTTTTTTTTTTAACCAACTGATATTTGCAATATGGAAAATGAGTATAAAACTGACCTTTATAAGTAACAATATTGCCAGTCCATTTTTGTGATTTCAACCATATCACAAGCAGGAAATGAAAATTTAGAACTAAGAATCTAAGTAAGTCACAACAGCACCACCTCCCACCCTATCCCACATGCCCTAGCTCAGAGAAGGGCTGCCAGGAGGAATGAATGAGATGATTAATGAGTTAAATATATCTTGTAGTCACTTCCTTCCAAAAGCCAAGACTCACCTCATTCCCTCCTACCATCCCCCCTCAATGCAGAGTAGTAGGGGTGAATCCATGACCCCAGTTAATCATTACTGCACAGTGACTTAGGATGATAGCCATTGCTCACAACATGTAGAGGAAGGCCCCCAGCCCAACCACTTCAACTCACAGCGAAGCTACACAGTTGCAGTTGAATCAAATCTGTTATAAGGTAGCTGGGTATTGGAATTTGATGTGTCATAGGTCAGTTTCTTTCCCAGAAAATATAGCTCTATAAGCTGAATGCCTCAAAGAGCCTGGTTAGTTTAAAAGATAGTGGGTGTTAGCCAGATCTCCCTAATACCTGCATAAGAAAATGGAATTTCACTATGTTTTTTGATGAAGTTTATTGAAATGTTTCTTACATTTTTCTATCATTGAGAACCTTCCAGTAAAAACTCTGGACCACTGTCTCCCCAGGATTTGTTTTATTTTAAAGAATCACCAGAATCATTCACTTTGGACAGCATCTGGTGTATATTCCATTTAAGTTAAGAAGTATTTATTAGGTGCCTACTTAGTACTAGGCACTGTGAATACAAAGATAAAAAAGGAAATATACCCTTGTCCTCAAAGGGGCCATCCTATAACACAAGTTATTACAATGCCCTCCTTTTGCCCAAGTGTAATTCTTTCTGAACATACCATTGTTGTATAGCTAATTTTCAGTCATATGGGGGAAATAGTGGATTTCATTACCCTGAAAATTTTGAAATCTACAAGAAATTGAAGAACTTTATTTTAACCTCCTTTCTCATAAACCTTTTTGACCAAAGCTTCATGCAAATAGTCAAATGGATTGTTTAGGTTGACCTCTACTCCCTTGCTATGTTTATGAGGAAACATTCACTGGAAGAGTCACACTCTTCTTAGATGTCAAAACAGAGGAGGGGAGAAGGAGGAAGCAGCAGGGACTTGAAAAGGCTATAGGTTGGATAAGCAGACCCTAACTCTCCTGAAGCACTTGGGTTATACCAGCAACAGGTGGAAAGGGAAAATTTTACAGTATCCAAAGAGGTGAAAATAGCTAACTATATAAATGTGTTAGGTTATCCAAAGAACAAGCTTCTTGAACAATTAGTAAAACTTGTAACCATCTTCTTTTTAGAGCCCTTTTAAAAAAAAAATCCAAAAATAGTACCACAAGGGAAATGGTCTTAAAGGCTTGGAATTTAAGATGCCATATCTAACACAGTCTGGTGCATATTGACTCCTGCATTGGCTTTGCTACATGACATTCAGCAACATAAGACTTTTCTCAGGAACTGAATGGATTATTGTACAAAACAGACAAATCTACTTAGAACTGTCAAACCTATTTTCTGAAATGCTGTCTCTAGATCAGGAGAATTCCCTTTCCTTAATAGTCTGTTCAACATGTTTATCCCTTATAGGGAACAATGGAGAGAATCCATGGGAGTCTAAGTCATTTGACATCTCTGAAATAGTTTCTTGAAGAAGCAGCTTTGGGGAGAGTCAATCATCAAAACAAGTACAGAACTGATTTGGGAGGAGGGATTGGGGGATTTTGCAGAGCAGCTGTTTTTGGCTCCTCAGAGAAAAAAAGACATTACCATTACTTCCCCCATCTTTTTTTCTGCCCTAATGTAGGACACTCAGCATTTTTCTCTTCTCTCCTGTATGGCCTTCAAAAGCATTTCATCCATTGATGTGAATTAAGATAGACCTTGAATGAATCTCAGCATTTTTAAAAAGTGCTCTTGTATTTGACAACAGCCCCCAAATTTAAACAAGACTGATGAAAATTTATTTTGAACATTTAAAGTGAAAATGGGGCCATTTTTGCCCACTGAATATTAACTCAATGGCCTTTTTTTCACCTGTGGCTTAAGCTCGTAGATTTACCTGAAAAAAAGATAGACTACTTCTTAAGATCATCAAGTTCAGCTCTCTCATTTCATGAATAAGGAAACTGAGGCTGAGAGGTTGAATTAAGATGCACTTGACCACTTGAGGCAATGGCAAAAGAAATAAAATTTTGTCTGAATATCAACTAAATGTTCAAACTAACTCTTTGACTCATTCTCTCTCCTTTCCCTTTACATATGAATCTCCCTTCTTCTGATATCAGGTACAGAGAAGGGTGACATTGAATTCTTGCTACATTTAGAGTCATTCAGCAATGTGGCAGTGTATGCCTAATGAGAGAACTTGCAAGATTTACAGAGCAATGGGCTTTAGGGGCAGATCAGATAGAGCCTTAGATCACCATTTGAACCTTGGACTACTTAGCCCAATCTAAACTGATGCATGTCCTTTGATGTTTGACTGTCATTGCTCTGAGACTTGCCAAGCAAATGCCCCTCTTGAACGAGATTTCACTTGTCATCCTGAGGCCTTACTTTGATAGACTCTCTTGCTCATCATTTGTACTGGGATTATGCATGGGAGAGGCAGACAGAGAGAGGCAGAAACAGAGAAAAAGAGAGAGAAAGAGAGAAAAAGAAAGAGAGAAAGAGAGAGAGAGAGAGAGAGAGAGAGAGAACCAGAGAGAAAACCCTTAAGTTTTTGATGGTCTATTTAGAAAATACCATGATGTGTACCACCCTGCCCCCTGTCATTTTGGGTTCTATGAGTAATTTAAGACTAATAGCTGTATTTTCAAAATGACTTACAATTATGTCACCAAAATGGTATACTTCATGGCTTTGCCAGACTGCGGCTCATAAAATTAATTTATGGTTTTTACAACATTGCTTGTGCAGTCTGACTAGTTTGCATTAAAATCCTTTAAGCCAAAAGGAAGCTTGCTCTGTAGATTTAAATGCAAACTTCATTTACCGGTGCACGAAATCCCATAAAACTAGGATGTACTCCCACAAAAATTTTATTGGCCTTTTTGTAAAAGATGAAAAAGAATTGACACTATTCTCTTTAAAGTGGGGGGAACTTTTTATTATTATTATTTTTATCTCCAAAGGCAGCTGTTATCCTTTGCTGTGGCCTATACATTTTTCTTTCAGGAATTTCTGAGAAAGGCTATTACGTTTAAATCACTAAAACAGGGGTTTTCTTTGGATTAAAATCTCTGGACTTGAAGACTTGAAGAACTTGTCTCTCTGAAAGATGTTATCTTAAAAAAAAAGTAGAAAGATATGGCATATTCATTCTCTTTCAGAAAGCTTTCTCTAGATGCCAAACTTCTAGCAAAGGTATCTGTGAAGTTAGAAAATGTTGTGAAATATATCAGTGCAATGTTCTTTTTTCCCCCTTTTAGTAATTTCTCTTTTCTGTCTATTAGTAGTGGGTCAAGCTGCCCCCTGTAAATGTCTTGAATAATATAGTTGACAGATGCAGTAAAGGAAAAGTTCTCCCAGAGGCTTTTGTTCCAACTATAGCAAGTTCAAAAGAACTGTGGATGAGCTAGAAATGTGCCTCTTTGGCCTACTGTATGGCTTACTTTCATTAGTTTTTCTTCATGTAACATTGCAAAATTCTGTCTTCTTAGTAGCCTCCCATTGTCTTTATTAGAGATAAGAGCTGCATAGAAATGGGAGAGCAAAATGTTGTCCTAACGATAGTGGCATTAAAAAAAAATAGTAGCCCTTGGTGTTAGTTGCCATAATGCTGTATTTGAAAATCAACGCTTTAGCTAAGAGCTGAATGGGCGCGGTTTGCACTGTTTTGTCCCTATAGAAGTTTCCAGAACAACAAACAAAAGTGTATTTTGTCAACTGTCACAAAAGTGAAAATGTTAACTGATCTTAGATGTGTTTGCATTTTCTTTGTGTGTTTTTAATTTCCAAATGATTTTAAAAGCTGCAGTTTACCAAGCTGTTTGGGTGTATTAAACAGCATGTGGTGTTTTTTGCAAGCGATTCTAGGTAGACAAGGGTCCACCACATGGTCATGTGGTCTTCTTACATCCCCACAACAGGGCCATCTAGTCCAATAGGATGGCACTAGGAAGAGAGATTTTTTTTTCTATTAAAGAAAGGAAAGGGGATGGAAGACCAACCCTGGCCAATTAGTCACTAGTGCGTAGTATTGTAATCTGAAGTAGGAAGTTTAACGCACATAGAGCAATTGTAGTTTTCTAAGCAGCTGCTTAGCCTTTTTTTCCTCTTGCTGTGAAGACCATGGATTTGGAATGTCCTCATGAGGTGGGCCTAGGAAGTGAACGTCAAGCTTCATGTCT
Organism: Pseudochirops cupreus; assembly: GCA_028627135.1. Classification (NCBI taxonomy): domain Eukaryota; kingdom Metazoa; phylum Chordata; class Mammalia; order Diprotodontia; family Pseudocheiridae; genus Pseudochirops; species Pseudochirops cupreus. The sequence goes on along the minus strand of CM053581.1, from coordinate 105,814,722 downwards.
TAGAACCCACCCACTATCTGAACCCAAAGATAAACACATGCAGAATGCTTCCTGGTTAGACCTGTACTTTTTAGGAGCATTTTTTCCCCTCTCTAACAAATAAAATTGAAATCTAGAAAAAGTGGTTCAATATGAACCATACCACTGTCACTAAAAGATGCAACATTTAATCATAATGATAGCATCTTCCAGAAAAGCATGCCATTCTTTTCATAGATGGCTACAGTTTTATGTTATGTCTGTTAAAAATCCATGGAAAAGAAATGTCCCATTTACTTCTGTTTCCCAAGCCCTTAGACAATGGTCACATCATTTCAAGTAAGATTCGATATAACAACATTTTAGCACAACAAAAAGTAGGGCATTTCCTTGGAGTTTAACATGATTGGGTTTTAACTTTATAATCCTACATGGTGAGGAGGATTCCAGAAATGGGAAGTATGTCCAAGGTCATGTAGTCTGATGATTTCCAAGCAGGAATAAATTTAATTCCATTCAATCTAATTCAACAATCATTTGTTAAGCATCTTCTCTGTGCAAAGTTGCTGGGGAAATAAAGCCAAAAAAAAAAAAAGATATATTCCCTACCTTCTATACACCATCCTCTACCCTATATTTGAAGACTCCCTGTCTTGGCCAAGTTCTGTTAAAAGTAAGATAACTGACTATATGACCTCTTAGGGGGTCTTCCCAGCTCTGTGATTTAAGAATGTAACAGCAGTTTGTAAGCAAACTATCATTCCCCAAAGATACATTTATCATGGCAAAGAGAACTAAGCTAAGAATAGCTCCAAATGATATTCTTATATTCTCTCTTCCTAATCAATTCTAATATTAGAACATATGGCGACTCAGTGACATAACCAAATTCTGCACTGAGACTTCTCTTAGAGAATTAAGAACAAACATCTTTTACAACTTGCCATCCCTGTATGGCCTTGTCATTGGCCCACCCATGCATTCAGGGACAGAACAATATGGAAGGAGAATATATTCCAGGTGACCAAATTTCTGACCAAGAAATTTTCTTTGCCCTTTCCAAAAGGTAATCAAGCTCCTGCTTCCTCTTGTCCATATTTCATGGTTGCATTTAATTGTTCTTGGGGGGGGGGTATTAAATGCCCCTTCATATACACATACAGGTACATGTGTGAAAATACGGAGGGAAACAGCATTTTATTCTCCTGATTCAAATACAAATAATGAAACTAGTTTTTTCATTTTTCTCCATTTGTATATTGAATAGATTTCAGAAGGTGTTTTTTGTTTGTTTCTTTGGGATTTTTTTTTGGAGGGGGAGTAGTTTATTTTTCCTCTTTGGTAATGGTGTGGTGTAGGGTTGATCTGCAGGCAGTTTCTGAACAAATGACTCAGATCTCCCTCCCTCGCCCTATTCCCTGTTTTATTTAACCATATTAAGAGCTGGAAGAAAAAAAGAAACAACAAAGAGCTGGTTGAACACTTGGTTTGACATGAAGCTGAAGGAGCAAGCAAGCCAGAGAAGATAGTTTGAATAAAGCATGGCCTTGGCTTCATACCACACTTTCTGTGCCTTGTACTATCAATGTAAATTCTGAATGTTGTACAGTAAATACTTGGATGGACTCCTTAGAAAAGGCTGCACTGGCTTCTTTTTCAGCACATGTACATATATAAATATATATATACACATATATATATATATTTGGTAATGCCCAACAGCTGTGTTATATTGTATTGAAAAAATGGACAGTTTGGATGTTTTATGTAGAGTTTGCAGAAATTGGATGGCTACAGAATTTTGAAGAAAAATGTACAGACGTAAATTACTGCATATTGGTTATTTATGAATAAAGAGTCTTTTATTGACATCTTAGATTACTACGTGAGTGGCACCTTGAAATCCTAATGAGGTTTCTTCTTCACAGGGCTAACGAGACAAAAGACTCATCACTATCCTGGCAATTTTCAATGAAATATAATTCTAAATATCCTGGCCTCATCATGTCATTTCCCCTCTGCTACATCTTCATAAAAATAAGGGACAGAAAAAGGAAAATTACCTTTCCCCACATTATTCGCATACTTCTGGGAAAGGAGAAAGTAGCAAGTAGGTAACTGAGCAGATATTTACTTGTGAGGTCAAACATTTGATGGTTGGGGTGGCTTAAGTGAATAGAGCACTGGCCCTGGACTCAGGAGGACCTGAGTTCAGATGCAGCCTCAGACACTTAATGCTTACTAACTGCTTACTAACCATGTGACCTTGCACAATTCACTTAACCTCAATTGCCCTGCCTTCCCCCCTCCAAAAGCAAAAAAAAAAAAAATACATTAATTCTGAAGCGCATGAGAATACTTATGGCTGAACAACTCCCAGGAACTCCAATTTGTCTGTCCCTGGAATATCATGGGAACATTTTAGGTTTTAGACTCGGGAGAAACAATATTTTACTCTCCTGATTTGGAGGGTGAAAGAGAAAATTAAAGGAATAAGTATTCCTTCCCTCCTCTGGTCTCTGCCTGTAGATTATAGGATAGGTCCTGACATTCCATTTGTCCTACTCCTAAGTCACCATCCTCAACTACTCACTTACAGAAAATTTTATCTGCACATGTGTATTGAGGGATTGTTGTTGTTTGTCCTTGCTCTCCAAGAAGACCATGACATCAGGAAGGTGATGCCATGACTTGCAAGTGAATTGAATAGGGAAACAACGAAGGAGGAAATGCTAGCCAACACAGTAGCCCAGCTTCCTCTCAGACCACAACGATCACTAATTTACTTTGACCCAAGAAAGAAAGAAAAAAAGATATATACATACACATATATAATACAAATTATATAGAATGTATTGTACGTATGTGTATATATGTATTTGTATATACATACCACTTTACTTGCTTTTGAGTATATATAAAATAAATGAACATCAATAAAATTCTCTTTTAGTTTAGAGCCTCCAGCCGGTATAGAAACTTGATACTTAAGACCAAGGGTTCAAACTTTTTGTCTTTTTCTTCTCTCTAATCTATATAATAAGCATCTCACTGCCTGTTTTATCTTTGCCTTCTCCAGACACACAACCCATAAGTTAAAAGCAATAATTCACCTCAAATCATCTAGCCTTGGTACTAATTAAAAAGGCAAGGGAACAATTTTAAAGAGTAAAAAAGCTCTGGCTCATACATTCATTTTCTCAGATGGAAAAGGAGAAAGGGGTGGGGAAGAAAAGAGGCACTTTTATCATCTACAAGAATTCTAGGTTAGAAGAAAGCTCACTAATGATCAGACACGTCCCATATTCTGCTCACCACTCCAACATATGCCTTGGGGGATGAAAGTTCCAGACACCATAATGGAGTACAGTTATATTGAACACCCATCATGGCCAGTCACCACTCATCAATGGCCCTGCAATGTCTCTTTTACTCACACGGCTTTCCTATTGCCTGTGAGAAGCCTCAATTCCCCTTCTCTATAGTTCTCTGGATTTATGGAATTACCTTGTTTGCCTCTCATACCCCTGCAAAGTCAAATAAACATTTATTAAGTGACTATATTTGTCATGGAATTGTGCTAGGCACTGCAGACACAAGAATGAAAAATAACATAGTCCCAACTGTAATCTATTCATTTGTGTAAAAAAGGATCAAGAATTAATTTGAGGTTCAATTTTACATAGTCACTCATGTTTCTTAGCTCAGCAGCATTCAATTAACTCCTGTTCTCTGATGCCACCAAAACCCCAGCTCCAGGTCTCCAGTGCCCTTATCAATGAATGTCCAGGGTACCTATTGATATGTCAAAATGAAAGCAGAGCCTCCTCAAAAATAGAGATGGAAACAAAGAGCATACTGGGGTTCTATTATGTCCTCAAAGTGGATATTACCTCTACCTATGCAGATGTCAAAGCGTCCATATCTGCCCACACTGGGATTGATGGTACACAGTGGTTAGAACATTGGGCCTGAAGTCAGTAAAACCCGAGTTCAACCCCAGCCTCACAAACTGACTAGCTGCGTAACTCCAGGTAAATTATTTAACTTTTGTTGGTTTCAGTTTCCTCAACTATAAAATGGAGATATAAGAAAATACCTACCTCCAGGACTGAGAGGCTCAAATGGAATAATAATTGTAAAATACATATATGCCTGGAATATAATGGGTACTATATTCACGCTACATACTACCTTCCCTTTTCCCATGTCCTCCCACAGCAAACACCACTGGGTGTTTACCCATACGGTCTTGTTTTCTCATGACATGTCAAGGATATACAGAGAGGAAACCTGGTACAGTAGAAAGAGCATAGGTTGTGGTATAAGAACACCTGAATTCACATAATAACACTCTGCTATTTATTATTTATGTAACTTTTGGCAGTCACTTAGCCCCTTTGGGCCTCAGTTTCCTTATTTGTAAAAAAAAAGGGAGATTGGATAAAATTACATGAGGACCATTGGAATACATGGGCTGTCTACTCATTATCCATCACTTTCAACATGCATTAACCCCAACTTCTTTTTCAATTATACCTTTCTACGATGACATCCTTTTTACCCCAGTGGTTTCAAATTAAAACAGAAATGGAGGTCACTATTCCATATATAAGCATGGACAGGGGCAACATATTGATACTTTTAAAATGTATTCTTATCTATGTTTTATTGTGTTTTGAAATTTATTTTGTTAATTATTTCCTAATTACATTTTAATTTGGTTCAGGATGTACTTGGAAGTGTTGGAGACTCTGTTTCCTTCTACCTTAGTTCCCCCTACCTCCCACCCGTGGGAAACCTCGGAGGGGAAAAAAAATTCTTCAAAGCAAAAATGTGGACAACTGTTTAAATTTTCTTATCTCTGGAATACATTCATATTTATACTTAGTTCTTACATTTCACAAAGTCCTTTTGTCACAACAACACCATAGAGCAGTGGTTCTCAACCTGTGGGTCGCGACCCCTTTGGAGGTCACCTAAGACCATTGGAAAACACATATTTCCGATAGTCTTGGGAACCGAGATACCACTCCTCTATCTGTCTCCACGTGGGTCTACCCACATGCAGATACGCCCGTATATGAGTATTAAAGGGTTGCAGCATTAGGAAGGTTGAGAAACACTGCCGTAGAGTTACAAAGTAATAGAGTTAAAACTTGAAGTGATCTTAGGGGTCATCTAGCCAAACCCCTCCTTTAAGAGGTGAGAAAACTGAGAGTGGGAACACTGATGAACTAACTCACGGCGCCACAAAATTATTAAAGTAAATATCATCATTGCTGTTTTCCAAAGGGCGCCACCAAAGTTCTTCTCTGATGTCTGACTGTGAAATAGAGAGGAACCTGGGGTCTTGAAGGTTAAAGCAATGGAGCTCAGGTCCCTGAAGGTTCAAAAGCTGGAACGATTTCAAATATAAGCCCAATAATAGACTCCATGCTTATTCTCCTCCCCCCCAGCTAAATATAATGTTAGTCGTTGTCATTATTTTATTTTGTTTGTTTACCCAAATTCTCACAAATCGTTTATGAAGTTACAGAAAGTCTTTATCAGCAGAGGGAAGTACTAAGAGGAACTCGGTTATCAAAGTTCAAAGTAATGGAGCATTTATAGATGAAATAACAGAGACCCCCAAAATTTCAGTGACTTGGAGTTGGGACTGAAATCTGGGTCTTCTAGATAAGTGGTATCAAATTCAGTGCACTACAAGTTAACACTATCTGGGGAGCATTGTATTTTTATTGATTGTATTAAACATTTTCCAATTATATTTTAATCTGATTCTTCTGAATTTTGCATCCCCTGGGTCATGATTTTGACACCTCTATAAATCTGGACCTAACTCTAAAATACTCACCCACACACACACACCCCCAACCAAAATAAATAGAAAATAAAAAGATGAGCTCTCAATCCAACTAATTGTAGTGAATTCGTACTAAACACAATTGAAATATTTATGGATATATTTTCCACCACCAGTGCAGCCCTTCAATCTTTCATCTTGAAGCAGAGTATGTATCTTAACATTCTAGTTGCAGTGGTTTCTCAACCTTCCTAATGTCGTGACCCTTTAATACTCCTTTGTGGGTATATCTGCATGTAGGCGGACTCGCCTGGAGGTGGATAGAGGAGTGGTGTCTTGGTTCCTAAGACCATCAGAAATATGTGTTTTCCCATGGTCTTAGGTGACCCCTATGAAAGGGTTGTTCAACCCCCAAAGGAGTCATGACCCACAGGTTGAGAACCACTGTTGTAGGGAATCTGGCATTTTCAGAGTGGTGTTTCCATCCAGATGAGGGAGATGTATATGAATCTTTTGAACAGCTACTATTCCTCTCAACTAGAATTTGAAGTGAGGTGATACAGAATGATAGCAAAATCCTTTCTGAAGCCAGGATAGCAATTGGGCTAGGGTTCTCTGAGATGGCCTCTTTGGGATAAACGGCCCCACTGTCAGCCTCACTATCAAGTTTGACTGCTCAGGAGTCAGATTATCACCATATAAAAATAGAGCAGCCCCTAGGATGATCACCCATTTCAGCCTTACGAGTGGAAGAGATTACAATGAAGATGCTCTCTTTTTCATAAAATACATTTAAAGAGTACTTCCCAGACCATTTGGTAGCATTTTATGTTGATGACATCAAGGCAGGGACGCAAAAGAGAGTAACATAAATGTTCAATGAAGTTCCCAGAATGTCTTTAAAAGGAAGTTTCAGAGGACAGTCTGTTTGCTTCAAAAAGTCAACAATTCTTTGGAGAAATTTAGCTTTAGAGCTGGTATAGACAAAAAAATAGTTGGGCTTCAAATGCCACCTCCTACAGGAGGCTTTCCCTGATCCTTCACCTGCGAATGCTTATTCCTCAAATTACTGTGTCTTTATTTTTAAAATATTTTGCATATGCCACTATGAGGAATGTGCTGTCTTTCCTAACAAAATGTAAGCTCCTTAAGGGCAGGTGCTATTTTTGCCCCTGTCATCCTAGGTTCTAGCATAGTATCAAGCACACAGTAGGTAATTACTTGGTTGATTGAAACCAGGCAGCATTGGCTTAAATCCTACTTCTGGATAAGAGCACAGGATCTTGAATAAATGCCTATATTTCTTGTGCCCTCAGTTTCCTCAACTAAAATGGAATTGAATGATATTCGCTCTATGTGCAACAAAGGATTGCTTTGATTTTAGCATTTTAAATCTCCGTGTTATACTCTAGGCTTGTATTGGTGGGGAGGTGTGGAGAGCAGGGTTGTTCAATCACTCTGATTTGAAGTCCCCAGCCTACCACTGACCAGTTGTCTAGATCAGTGGTTCTCAAACTTTTTGGTCTTTGAACACCTTTACCTCTTAAAAATCATTGAGGATACTCCCGATAAACTTTTGTTTATATTGGTTACATCTATGATATTTACCATGTTAGAAATTAAAACATCTTATTATCATTAGGGCTGCTAGGCGGTATAGTATATAGTGCAGAGTCCTGACCTTGGAACCAGAAAGCATCTTCTTGAGTTCAAATCCAGCTTCAGACACTTATTAGCTATGTGGCCCTGGACAAGTCACTTAACCCTGTTTGCCTCAGTTTCCCCATCTGCAAAATGAGTTGATGAAGGAAATGCAAATCACTCCAGTATCTCTGCCAAGAAAACCCCAAATGAGGTCACAAAGAGTCAGATAGGACTGAAAAACAGCTTAGCAACAAAGGTGTTATTATGAAAACTGTTTTAATTAGAAGCATTCCATGAAATTGTCTCAAGAACCCCCTACATGTCCCTGAAGCATACTTTGAGAACCACTAATCTAGATGCATTTTAATACAACTTCCAGCCTAGAGAAAAAACATCAATAGGAACTTTTATTTTCTCTCTGAGACCCCAGTAAGAGTAGCGTAGTAAAATATCTTGTCATTAGGTCTATCTCCATTTTTATTTTGAAAATTCTGTTCTCAATTACCACCTTCTAGCCCCATTTCCAAAAAGTACATGCAGTTGCAATGAAGGCCTGTAGTCAACACTGTTTACACAGACAAAGTAAATGTGAAAACAAATCAAAGTAAATGGTCTTTCCCTGTACTTAGAGGGAGAGGTTCTAGGTTACTATGAGAGAGCCCAAAGGAGAAAAGAAGATACAGGATTACTACCAAGGTGTCTTGTTTCAGCAGCTATTTGTCCTGATGCTTCATTTTTGGTCAGTTCAAAATGCCTCAGTCCTGAAGTCCTGGCCCCTGTCTTCATGGCAGCTCCTACTCACCTCCCTTGCTGTCCCAGCTCTGGCCAGCAGCTTTGAGCCTCCCGATCTCCTGTTCCCTGTGTCTTTTATAGATTTCATTTATCTTTTCCCCTACTCTCTGGACTGACCTTGAAAGATCACCTGGTGGATATAACCTATCATAGCTCATCCTATCACATTTCTAACTCATTCAAGTCAAGTCACCCAAACATTTATTAAGCACCTATTATATGTCAGGCACTGGAGATGCAAAGAAAAGCAAGAGACAGTCCCAGCCCTCTAAGGAATTCACAACCTAGTGAAGATGACGACATGCAAACAGCTCCTGTACCTGGAACCAGGATGTATCCAGGATCATTCAGAGTTCTTCACACCTCATAAAAGGATCACGTGATGTAACTGCATTTTTGCAGTTAGTTTAGTTTTCTATCTTGGTTTTTTTATTAGACGCTGGATATTCAAGGACAATTCCCTCATAAATTCTCCCAAGGCAAATCAGTTGGGATGATTTGGGACATATTTATCCATAATCTCAAATTCTAGAAAAATATTTGGTGACTTAAATGCCTATATTGTGTATAGCATATATTGCAAATACAGTTTGTGATTAAGTCCCTGGAAGGTAAGCTGAATTGACAGTCTATTACCCACACCAGTGCTTCATCCCAAGATGTCATAGTAGGTCACATACACAGAAGATATATTATAGATGGTGTAAGTATTCAGTTGTTAGTTTCTGAATTCCTAAAAATAAAAGTCCCTCAATTATAAGTTGAAAGAACTACATAAATTGCATTTGGTCAGGAGAAGCTTTTTCTTGACTATCCATTGACTTAGGTATGAATGCTTTCTGTCCTTTTTTCAGGTTAAACAAAAACTGTCTTCATTCTATTTGTTGCTAATCTGAATACCTGTAACAGAGCTGAGCACCTTTTTTAGGAAAGCAAAAGGAGCCTGACACTAATATTTCAGTTTTCATTGGTGGGGGGAACAAGTAAAGGGATTATTTATGAGAATTGTTCTCTCCATTTTCCCAGGCACTAGAGCTCAAATAAAACTTGCGTTACTTATGGAGAATTTAAAAATTGCTTTGTGCCAGTAAGGGCCCAGCTGAATTCAGATAACATTAATTTGTAGTAGATCTAGTCCTCATGATTATGTCACTTTCTTAGGTGGTAGTCATCAGCATTAGAAGAGTAGTCACATGGTAGTGTTGATCCAGGGATGAGAGTTAGCTGGGGGAAGCATGAACAGCAATATGCAGAGGTAAGGGATTCAAGGTTGGAGGACAATATGTTTGAACTGTTTAACTATAGGCTCAAGACTGTGAAAGAAGGAATGTGAAGCCAGATAAAGAGTAATGGACTGAGAGATTAGGGAGGGATGAACGTCATGGTGACAATAAATAATTGGGTTTAGGAAGAATATCTTAGAGGAAAACATGTTTGATTAGATTGTGATCAATGTGGTGAATTTCAGAATTCAAGTTTATGGTGAACCATTTATGGGGAGTGGTGAGATCTAAGAAATGAGCACTGCTATGGGTGGTTAAGATGGAATGAAGATGGAGGATAAAGGGAGTTAAGAAGGCTAAAGATCTGGGAAGCTAGGATATCTGCAAAGATCCCTCCCAAATTAATCTCCTTAATACACAGGTCTGATCAAATTATTCCATCTTGCTCCTACTATTCAGAAACCTTTGCTGAATCCCATTACCATTTGATTGTTAAATCAAAGTCTAAAATCTTTAGCTTGGCATTCAAGGACGTATGTTTATAGTTTTGCTCCGAACAACTGTTCAGTCATATTTCACACTGGTCTCCATCATGTCTTCTAAATTCAAGTTACCAACAATTCTCTAAACACTTAAGGAGTTTCCTGATTTTAAGTCTTTAATGATATCATTCCCTAAACCTGGAAAGGCTTACTTCATACGCATTCTAAGTACTGGAAAATACACAAAAATATGTCAAACATTATTCCTGCCCTCAAAAAGGTTAAGATATAACAGTAAAGATAAGTACAGTAATAAGTGAAATCCAAAAGCAAATATCATTAGGTACATGAAGAACACAAATTATTAGGAGAACATGCTGCCAGCAGCATAAAAAGATTTCTTAGAATCTCTGTCCTTGAATGGTCTCATGGTAACTTTTATTCTTCGTATACTTATTATATTCATTTCCTTTACTATATTTACTTGGAGAGGCAGAAGACCTTAGTGAGTAGAGCCAGCAAAACTTGAATTTATGTCTAGCCCTTGAGACAAACTGGAGGAATGACCCTGGGCAATTATTTATACTCTCAGTGCTCTATGCAACTCTCTAAGTCTCTAAGTAGAGAAAATGTAGTGACTTGTACTGATAGAGAGTTCCTTTATCTGAGAGTTCCCTATATTAATGAAATCACAGGTCCAGTCCTTCTATATTTATATAATATAGAATATCACCCTCCATTCCCCACTAGATTTTAAGTACTCTGTATGTAGGGACCAGGTCTTTTCATTGTTCTAACTTATCCAGCATGAATATATAATCACACCATGAATTAAGGCTTATTGAATTAATTAATTGAAGTAGAAAGTGGCATCCTATTATTGCCCACATATAGATTCCTTAGTCTTAGAATAAAAAATAACAAATAAATTATATAATAATAATAACAAAACATGATAACAACAGCTAGTAATTTATATAGCACTTCAAAGTTTGCCAAGCTCTTTTAGAAATATTATCTCATTTTATCCTCAAAACAATCCCAGAAAGTAAGGGTTGTTATGGTCCTTGTTTCACAGATGAGGAAACTCAGGGAGATAGAAGTTAAATGATTTGTCCAAGTTTACTTAGCTAGTAAGAGTCTGAGAACATGTTGGAGTTATCTTTCTTACTCCAGGCCCAAAGCTCTAGCCATTGTATACCTACATGCCTCTATTAGATAAATTGTCTATTACTTACATTTAAACCTTTTATTTCATATTATTTCCATGCCAATTAGACTAGTAGCTATTAGTGAAATGTAACGTAGCATTCCCCCAAGTCATTTTACTCCTATAGGTCATCCCCCATGCTTAGTGCACATTCCCTTCTTTGTAGTATGTGTGTCAAAATTATTTTCATATGTTCACCCTTTCTGAAGCTTTCCATGATCCCCCTAGTTAAAAGTATTCCCTCCTTCCTAAAATTTCCCTGGGTGGCTTTGTAGAGCTCTCTACCCTGTATTATAATTATCAGAATATATATTATTTCCCTTGACCCCATAAAATGTAATTTTCTTGGGAGAAGATGTCATTTTAAAAAATCCTTGTACCTGTAGCACCTCCTCCTCCTCTCTAAAACCCAGGTGGTTAATAAATGTTTGTTGAATTAATAGAAATGAATTCTATCGTGACCTATAAAAAGTTTGAGAGACATAGCTTCTGAGTAATTAATCGTTTTATAAATCATGCTGACTTATAATTAATAAAAGGGGTCAGTGACACTCTCAAATGGCAAAGAACCCTCATGGGACCCACTCAATGCATATATGCCCTTGGAAAAGGGGGTGCTCCTGAGGGTGTCAATCAACTCTGATTAACAAGTAATGAGAGTGAATGAATATTATAATGAGAGAGGGACCTATTCTAATGAGGGGTTGGGGACATGACTTGGATCATGTCATTTACTTCCAAATCGCCCCCAGCTTTGGGCAATCTAGACAAAGGATCTACCCCTCTGCCAAAAACCTGCCCAAGTGGAATAATATAGGACAGAATTCACCTTAGATTAAATCCTTTATAAGGTTTTCTAGCTGGGTGGGGCAACGATTCAATCTAGATAAGATAATCTAGGTGGGCTTAATTTTTGGAAAAGGGGTGCTCCCAATAATTTCTTATTTAATAATCATTTAGCTTAAAATGATAAGCAGTGTCTATCTAAAACCATCAACAAGCATTATATGTAATGGGGAAAGAAGCATTCCCAGTAAGATCAGGGGTGAAACAGGATGCCCCTTATCACCACTGCTATTCAATATTATACTAGAAATGTTAGCTTTACCAATAAGAGAAGAAAAAGAAAATGAATGAATTAGAACAAGCAATGAGGAAACAAAACTACCACTCTTTGCAGATGATATGGTATACTTAGAAAATCCTAGAGAATCAACTAAAAATCTACTTGAAACAATAAATTTAACAAAGTTGCAGGATAGTAAACAAACCCACATAAATCATCAGCATTTTTATATATTACCAACCAGGAGCAAGAGATAGAAGGAGAAATTCCATTTAAAATAACAAGACAATTTTAAATATTTGAGAGTCTACCTGCTAAGACAAATCCAGGAACTATATAACCACAATTATAAAATACTTTTCAAACAAATAAAGTGAGGTCTAAATAACTGAAAAAATATCAATTGTTCATGGGGAGGTCAGGCTAATATAAAAAAAAGACAATTCTACCTAACTTAATTTACTTTTTCAGTGCCATACAAATCAAACTACCAAAGTTAGAAAAAAAAATAATAAAATTTATCTGGTAGAACAAACGGTCAAAAACACAAGGGAATGTATGGAAAAATAATGCAAAGAAAGGTGGCCTAGCCATACCAGATTTAAAACTATATTATAAAGTGACAATTTTTTAAATTTTTTTTAAATTTTATTTTAGTTTGCATCATTCATTTCCACAAGATTTTGAGTTACATATTTTCTCCCCTTCTT
>CM053581.1:105718456-105801310 GCA_028627135.1 Pseudochirops cupreus | reverse complement strand
TTTTTTCACTCTGTTACTCTCCTTTTTCTTTTTGGCTCTGTTCACCACAGTTTTGGCTATTTCACAGCCTAATTACTACTTAGCTGGAGGCTGGGCAGGGGGAATAAAAAGAAATGACCCTGAAATGGGTCAGTTTTGCTCCTGATAAGGCACTCTGGTGACAGGTCTGGTGGAGAGGAAGTCATAGAACTCTATGCTTGCTACCATTACGGGGGAATTCATCTGTTCAAACTTTCCCTATTTCCCCATCAGTCTTAACATTCAAGAATTCTCTGTATTACATACACAGAGGTGACTAACAAGAAATTTCTCGGGAAGGCAGAACTTATTGTCTTTCAAGCAGATATATTACAAAGTAGCCCTGGCCCTTGGCAAAATTCTGAAGAAGGACCAAATTTAACTCTTGCCTATCATTTTAAAGTCCTTCTTCCCACTTGTATCTCTCAATCCCCACCACCCTTGCTATAGTACCCACTCCCCAACTCCAAGTACTTGTACTTATCTTCTGTCCTATTTACTTCTACAATCATTTACTCTTAGTGAACTTCTGACTAATCCTCAGAAATGTGTTAAATGATAGGAATTTGAACCATAGCAAGTTATTTCTGAAGATGTTCCAGGTGTTTTAAAGATAGAAATCTGTAAGGGCATAATTACCATCACTTTGATAGATGAGAGGAAGATATTAGAACAGAAATTTGGAGCATAAAGGGATGTTAGAGGTCATATAGTCCCACCTCCTCATTTTACAGATGGATAGACTGAGGCCCAGAAAGGTCAGGAAAGGAGGACTGGGTTGTAGGTACAATCTAGAATTAGTATATTATCTTAGAGTTGGAAGGAACCCTAGAAGGTGTCTAGTTCAACATTTCATAAAATTTCATTTCAAATATTCATAAAAATAAAATTCAAAAAACAATTCATAAAAATCTTCTGTAACATCCCTGAGAGATGGTCAGTTAGCTTCTGCTTGAATTTTCTGAGGGACAATGAGCTGAAATTGCTGTGAAGAAGCCAACTTCATTATTAGGATTTTTTGTACACACAATAAACCTAGCAATCATAACAGAACATAATGAAAAATGCTTTGGGATTCATGGGATCTCCAAATTAGGAGACATCTGAATTCTCCCCAGCTCTCTTCCTTTGTTCCAGTTTCAGAGTATGTGACAACCCTTTGCCTGGTCAAGGTTAACTCCCCTTTTCTCTTCTGGAAGCCTGCACCCCTTACCGTTCTCCACACACACATGCCACCACCTGGGGAGTACTGGTGAGTGTTGAACCACATGTAACAAGGTTTAAGAGCTGACTGACTCTCCAGAAAACGAAGGAAAATTTTAAACTTAACGAACATTATTAACGTTTTCTCCACCACTTTCTTAAGTTTAGGGTAGATGATCAACAAAACAACAAATCAGGCCCTAATTTGTAGTGTCTGCAAGTTTCTGAGATATAAAATACACTGAAAATTTAACAATGGGCTTTCGCCAACCCAGATGAGCTGGCTCCAGCATACCCCTCCCTCCTACCACTGCCCCAATGTAAACATGCTCTTTCTTTACTGACCAAAAATGTTATCAATGACCCCATCTTTAAAAATAAGTGCATATACATATAATGGAACGTTATAGAAATAAATGAATAAAGAAATGTGAAGAAATAGTAAACTTGCCTTGATGTGAACATTCTCTCAAGTTAACATCCTCTATCTCCTCCTTTTCACTGTTATTCTTCTTGAAGAAATAGTCTACATTTGCTGCTTCTAATTTCCCCAAGCCCTTATGGTCTGGCTTTTGATATTCCCACTCTATTGAAACTATTCTCTTAAGGGTCAATAATGATTTTTCAGCTGCAAAAACTTAGGGTATTTTTTCAGTTCTCATCCTGCTTGATCTTTTTATAGCTTTTAACACTGTTGTCTTTCCCTTTTTCTTAGATATACTCTCCTTCCCTGACTTCTAAGACATTGATCTCTCTTGATTCTCTTCCTGCTTGTGCCACAGCTCTTTCTTAGTCTCCTTCAACGGTTTATTTTATCCTGTTTCCATCCTTAAGTATGGTTGTCCGACAGGACTCTGTTTTGGACCCTGTCACCCTCCCCTCCCCTCCTCCCTTGTTCTCTCCTGTCCTCCTCTCCTCTCCTCTTCTGTGTGTGTGTGTGTGTGTGTGTGTGTGTGTGTGTGTGTGTGTGTGTGGTGTGTCATAAGCTCCTATGAATTATCATGTAGATAACTACCAAATATAAACACATCTATATATTGATATCTTGACCTGCCCAACTTTAATTTCTCCCTTGAGAAATTTCTCCATATTTCCAATTGATTCCTGGCTATCTCCAAGTGAATGTCTTGCCAGAACCTCAAATTCAACATGTCCAAATAGAACATGTCCCCTAAATCTGCCTATCTGTCCAGTTTCCCTGTTTCTGAGAAGGGAAACACCGTTCTCCTAATCATCCAGAATGACTTCAGTCATTTTGATCCTTAACCTCTCCTTTTCTACATCCCATCAGTCGCAAGGCTTATTGTTGCCAACTCTCATCTCTTATGCCACCTCTTTTCTAATACCAGTCTCCTCATTTAAGCTTTCACAACCTCTCATCTCTTTTGTTATTGTTGCTGTTCAGTCAGGTCTTTGTGACCCTGTTTGGGGTTTTCTTGGCAAAGATACTAGAGTGGTTTGCCATTTCCTTCTCCAGCTCATTTTACAGAGGAGGAAACTAAAACAAACAAGGTTTAGTGACTTGTCCAGAATCACACAGTTCCTAAGCCTCTAAGGCCAGATTTGAAGTGAGAAAAATGAGTTTTCCTGACTCCAGGCCCAGCACTCTATTCACTGTATGATCTAGCTGTCTTCTTTTTTTAATAATCTCTCTTTTTTAAAAATCAGTCTCCATTTTAAACATCTAACACACAGCTGGAGTAATCTTCCTAATGCCTAAGTCTAACTATATCACTCTCCTGATCAAAAATCTTCAATTGCTTCCAATTTCCTGTGCAATAAATTACAAATTCCTCAGTCTGGCATTTAAGTCCTCTTAACTTGGCATTCACCTGCCTTTTGAGATTTTTATTTCATATTTCTCCCCTTAATTGAGAGACAGCTGAGAAGCACCATAGGCTAGAGAGAGTCAGCCTTAAAGCCAAGAAGAATTGGATTCGAGTCCTACCTTGGCAATAGACTGATAGTGTAACCTGAGTAATTTAACCTCTCAATATTCCACTCAATTATAAGACTAAACCTTGCTGAGAGGATCGCAATCTGCGTTAGTAGAGGGTATTTCCTCACTGAGTTGTTCCCTGTACCAAAGCAATCATAGACCAGGTCATTATCTGTCTCCCCCAATACACTCCATGTTCTAGTCATGCCAGATTATTAGTTGTTCCTGAACTTTACATTCTTTTTGGTGTATCCTCATGCCTATAATATACTTCTTCATCTATGTGCTTCAAAAGCCTTATCTTACTTCAAGGCTATGGTCATTGATCACCACCCAATCAGAAGGAACAAAAGAAACAATAATTTGTTAA
Source organism: Pseudochirops cupreus (assembly GCA_028627135.1). NCBI lineage: Eukaryota > Metazoa > Chordata > Mammalia > Diprotodontia > Pseudocheiridae > Pseudochirops > Pseudochirops cupreus. The sequence goes on along the minus strand of CM053581.1, from coordinate 105,797,780 downwards.
GTGCCTACTATGTGTCAGATGTGCTAAGTACCTTACAAATATCATCTGATTTGATCTTCACAACAACCCTGTGAGGAAGGTGCTATATTATTCCTATGTTCCAGTTGAGAAAATTGAGGCAGACATTAAGTGACTTACCCAGGGTCACGTAGCTAGTAAGTGTCTAAGCTCATATTTGAACTCAGGTCTTTCTGATTCCAGGCCTAGAGCTCGATCCCCTATGCCACTGGCTGCCACTGCTTCTGGAAAGTCTTCCCAGATTCATCCAGCTCAAAATGTTTCCTCCTTCCTCAGTTTTTGCTGCAGCATTTTTGTCTTTTCTGGATTTTTCTACGAATTGTCTCTCATCAGTTTCTGGCTTGTATTATTCCTCTTTGTACACATATTATGCCTCTTTGTACACATATTATGTCTCTTTGTACACATTTTCCTCTCCTCCAGTAGAATCCAAATTCCTTGTAGGTAGAAACTGTTCTTTTATATCTTTGTATCCCCAAGGCCTGTCACATAATAGATGCTTAATAAAGGTTTATTGAATGAATTGATGAACCCTTGAGGCCATCTAGACCAACTTATCCACACTTCAGTAAGAACAACCAAGACACACGGTCATCTAACCCTGCTGCACAGCACGAGGTAGGGCTGGGGGAGGGGAGGATTAGCTTCACATTAAGTAAAATCACCATTTGGAATATATGTCTTTAATCCTAAACACTGGGTTATATCTGAGCAAAACATTTTTCTTTTCTTGTCTTGTTATTTCTTGATCCTATTCTGCTTTCAATATTTCTTTTCACTTGGCACTGTAGCATCTACTCTCAGGCACTGTGGTTTTCACTGATGAATTCATAATAGTTGAGGGCCTCTAGATCTACCACAATATACTTTAACCATCCCCCTGGCTCCCAAATTTTTCAACTCCTCCCCTTTCCTTGGAACAGTAATCAAATCAACACTACTGTTCCTAGAACGGAGATGTCAATCAATTATCCTATGACCAACCCTATGTCCAACTCTTCATGACCCCATTTAGGGTTTTCTTCTTTTTCTAGCTCATTTTGCAGATGAGGAAACTGAGGAAAACAAGGTTAAGTGACTTGTCCAGGATCATATAGCTGAATCTGAACTCAGGAAGATGAGTCTTCCTCACTCCAAACCCAGCACTCTATCCACTGTGCCACCTACCTGCCCCTACAGTAAAGTAGTAGAGTCTAGTATCTATCCCCTCTTCATTTACTTCTCACTCTAGTCTACTCTCTACACTCACTCTACTCACTCTCACTTTACTTCCACCATTTTTCCCCACCTAAAAGATTTCAAACCCCTTGGCAATCGTCTTCAAGAAGCTGTTACCTGTTAATACTGTTTTTCTGTGCTAACATCTGCCAGTCTTTGCCTTTGGCACTGGGAGTATCAAATGTTGCACATATCCTCTGTCTGATGGAGTAGGGGATTTTGAAGGCTTTGGGGCCAGTCTGTGCAGGGAACGTGTTGTCCTCTTGTGCAAAAAAAGTGATGGTTTCTCTTTCACTCTACAAATACAAAAAGAAAACTGTGATCAGATACAACTGTCAGCATTACAATTTTATGAAAATCAATTCACCTGAGGAATTCTGCTTAATACACTTTACTGTTTAATTGCACTGAAAACATGGAAGGTAGTTCCTCCTCTTTAAAATACCATTGAGTCCATGAGCCTGGCAAATAGCTCTTAAAAATCCACATCTCTTGTGGTGTATCTCTAGACATCTTTAAGGCATCATCTAGGTGTCTTCAATCTAGAACGCGTTTGTTGGGGTTACAAATTCATCAAGTACTAAAATAGCAGCAGTTTTCTGTGCTGTAACTACATGTAGTTAGACATAGTCATATTCTTTTTCTGGTGATTCCCGTAGAATCATATTTTAAGAATTAATGATTAGGGAAAATCTCACTAGCAATTTTACAGTAGCTTCTCTCCCAAGCTATAGGGAGTTGTCTCATAGTGGTGACTCTCAAATAAATTCTATCACTTCTGGGATGCGATTGATATCCTTTGATGGTCCCATTTCTTACAGAGGTGCATATGATTTATGTCCTTTTCAGAGGGCTCGATTTATTAAAGACCTTCCTAATAATTATTAACATCAAATGAGGGGTGATAAGCTATATGATTTCTCAAGTTCCTTGTAGATCTAAAATACTGATTCAGTAAAATATTGGCAGTTAAGAAATTAAGCTCTACCTGGTTCTATAGAGGTGAAAAGAATTGGGTATGCATGGTATTTGTTATGTGTATGTGGCACAGATATTTTGATTAAGTATTTCTTTAAATGTTTCTGAAAGGCATCAAACAGTTACTTCTTTATAGCACTTACAAAAAACCCCTAAACCTTAACCACTAAAGTTCTACTGCTCCCAGAAGTTTGCCCCACCTCCATCCCTACTCCTAGGATGGTGTGATTCTGGGCACCTTGCGGAATCCATTAACAGCAGCAGCACCTGAACAAAGTAGGCTGGATTGCAAGTGAATGAATGACAATCAACAAGCATTTTAAAATGTATAAATATGAATTCCAAGAACAAAAAAAAGAGAAAGTTTCTGACTTTTAATAGCAATTTGATGGGTGGCCTTCCTTCCCCCTTTCACTTAAAAACTTTCCTATTTTAAATCAGTTCATTGCACAAGGATGGAGATGCCACCAGTCACTTTATATAACATTTATGATGTATTCCAAAAAGCATCTGGACCAGGTAATAAGAATCCTGTAGATACATCACATTTTCTGATTGTTTAAATTAAATATGCAGAGGGAAGAGTAGATTTCATGCCCTGCACATCTGAGATAAGCAGTTGCTACCTGGTTAGCTAAGGGAATTGTAAAGCAATGAGGAATTCCAAGTATTCAGTCTATTTTGTCAAATTATCCCCCTACTTCCATCACCTTTGGAGATGGGATAAGAAAATTTGCCACATGATTGAATCTGCTTGAAGGGAAAATTGTAACATGTAAAATTCCTCTTTAAACTTCTTTTCCTCAAAAGATGATTCTACTGCAGTATTTTATTGAAGAGCAAAGATGAAAGAAAATGCTTAGAGATGCCTCCCTTCTCTCTACAGCATTTGAATAATTCCTTGGCCCTGGTTTACCTTCTATAATGCTAAGTATCATTGGTAACTCTGAAAGGTGTCATTGGCCATTAGTCCTTGGTCAATTCAATTGGCTTTCCCAGGCCAACAAGAGATTTATATTTAAGGGACACCAGCTGACAATGAAAGTTCTAAAGTTGGTCTAATCTTACTTTTTAAAACATAGACCAAATTCTTCTATTCACAAAAGAATATTAAAATATGAAGGCAAAGGGAATGGTAGGTAGAGGGCAACTGTCAGGCCTCCAAACCATCGGTGAGTTAGGGGGTGTCTGCTCCAAGCATGTGAAGACTTCCCCATGCCAAATGGGCAAATGAAAACAACAGTCATGATGGAGGCTGAAACAGGCATCTGGTAGAGCACTGAAAGCTCAGTCAGGCATTGAAGACGCCAAGGTCAGCTATTGCATCCTGGACCATCTCCAGTCATCTTGACTTTTGTCCTGTCACTGGATTTTGAAGGCTCAGGAAGAGCAAGTGAGGCTGACAACTTTGTGCCACTCTACCTCACTTAAATCCAATTCATGTAAAGTCAAGACATCACCTATGATGTCACTGGTCCTATTTGGAAACAATGGACAAAGAACAACAACAAATTTGTTTTATCTCGGAGAAGGCACTCCATCTCTCTCGATTTCAGTTTTCTCATCCATAAAAGGTAAAGCAAACCATAAAGTATTGTAGGGAAAGTGCTTTCCAAATGTTAAAGAATTACAGAACCATGAATCATCATTGCGTCTTCACCCTCATCATCACCCTCACGTTCACTGTTGTTATTGTTTGGAGAGTGTCAGAAACCTGGGTTCCACATCATTCTTACCCTAGAGGGGATGTGACTTCCCTGGTAGGTAGGATAGTAAATGTGGTATGTCACTGCCTAAGTCTGCATGATAAATCGCTGATGACCTAGGGTTCTCAAAAGGGAGTGATGACTTTCAACAAGTGAACCATTTAATGCCATCTCAATAGCCAAGAAGAGAAGGTGACAGATGAAGAGTTCTGCATACAGGTTGTGGTCTGCTTTCTCGCCAGCTTAGGGACTTATTTGGTGATTCTAGTTTTGCTTTGCTTTTTTGTTCAAACTATTTATTAAAGGTTTGAGGAAATAATCCCTAATCCTTCCTGGTTTTGCTGAGGGATGAGGGAGGAAGGCAAGTAGTTTTTATCTATGAACATACACATACACCTACTGTCAAATGATCATAGCATGGAATGGAAACCTGAGAGACCATCTGATACATGCCCCTTCCTTCAGGTAGGTCAACAACTAAATCTAGGCGCCATCATCTATTCTCTTCCCGAAGATACATGGAGATGAAACTCTCTAAGGATCATGATTTATCATATCATTATGAGTGAATGAAAAATTTATTTTATTCAAATTATTATCTATTTATTTTATTTATTAAGCACCTACCATGTGCAAAGCATTAGGTTTAAAAATAGAAAGGCAAGACAGTCTCTGCCGTCGAGGAGCTCACATTATAACTGGGGAGATAACATACATACAGTTATTCCTTCTACACTGTGGGGGTTAGGGGCACACCCCCCCAATTTGGAAAATTAAAACTTTTTGATCCTCCCTTCATACCAGAGAAGAAGTCTGAATTTTTTTCTTTTTCTTTCTTTGGGGTGTTTATAGTACCTCATTGTAAAATTTGGGTTGATATTATACAATAATATACACATACTTTATGCTTTTCTGAGTTACTAAACTTTTTCTGTATCATCTGCTGATCTTGGTGTGTCTCATCTGTGGCTTCCACAAAACTCCCCCCAAATTCCCATTTAATTTCTTATGCCAACCCCACAATATATCGAAATCTTGATAGGGAAAGTTGCCATGTGAAAAGGATGCCTATAAGCAATAAGCTAGACAGGACTGTACTGTCTTTAATAGCATTTCACTAAATTATCCTAAGGATATTTACCATTCTTTTACGCCTTTCCTGATCTACCCAGATGCTTATGACTATTCTGCCTTTGGATATCAAAACACTTTATTTTGTACCTTCTCTTATGTGCATTAATGCTACTGTGCATTGTGTGAGTATGTGTTTTTTGTTTGTTTTTCCCCAAATTCTAGATTGTAGTATGAAATAAGAAAAAATATTAATGCCTTTGGAGGCAAAGACCTGAATTTAATTCCTGGGTCTGACGTGACCTTGGACAAATCATTTCACTTTCTGGACCTGTTTCCTCATCTAGGAAGTTGGCCTAGACCTCTGATATTCTTCCCAGCTCTATATCCACCTAGGTTAACTTTTCTCTCCCCCAGCATCCTACTACTGTTATTTGCCATCTGTGTGACCTCAGGCAAGTAACAATGACTTCTCCAATTCTGAATATCTTCTCCTCCAAAAAGATGACTAGATGGCCTCTAAAGTCCTTTTCATTTCTAAATCTAGGGTCCCATGTTGTGATGACAATGTTTTACACACAGCAGAAACAGAAGAATTTACTTACCTTGGCTGTGTTTGTCATGCTGATTCAACCTAAACCTCTCCTGCTTTATAAAGTTTAAACCTATTCCTTCTTAGTTTGTCTTCTATAGACTTGTACAAAGTACTCCTTATAGGAATTCTTTGTACATATGAAGACAGAGTGTCTGTATTGCCCAATAGGGGTGCCATCTTGCTAACAAGTGCAACATTTAAGACATGCATAAAGTACTAATGCAATGCAATGGATTAAATCTCTCTACTTGATAGAAGCAATGAAATACATTCTATTATTATATAAGGGGCTGATGCCATCAGCCATTGATATCCTACCTGCCTGGAAAAACAAAATGTAAATACGGTTTCTAAAAGGGAAAAGTTTATGGAGTAATTGCATCAATCTGGGGCCTCTCCTTAGAGCAGCACACTAACATTGGCTCATAGGGTTGTGGATTTAGATATGAAAGGAACCTTGGAGTTTATGTAACCTTATTTTAGGAGATAAGGTGAGTGAAATCCAAACTAACGAATCAATAAAAAAAATTATGAAGTACCTTTTACATTTCAGGCATTGATAAATGCTGGGAATACAAAAAGAGACAAAAGACAGTCCCTCCCCAAAGCAGTTAACTGATCTAAGGTTAATTAGGAAGAGGACTATGACATCAGGGAGGTGATGCCATGACATAAAAGGGAGAGCTGTGCAAAGTTACCAGCCTCACTTTCTCCTCTGGAGTCATTTGGATCTAGCAGCCAGGACAACTGGAGATGGCACAGGATGCAGTGGAAGCAGAGCAACTGGGTCTGGAGTCAGGAAGACTCTTCCTTAGTGCAAATTTTGTCTCAGACACTCACTAGCTGTGTGATCTGGGCAGGTCACTTAACCCTGTTTGCCTCATCTGTAGAATGAGCTGGAGAAGGGAATGGTAAACCACTCCATTATCTTTTCCAAGAAAGCCCCAAATGGGGTCATGAAGGGTCAGAAATGACTGAAAAACTACTGAAAAGTTGTAGAGCCAGAATTTGAATCCAGATCTTATAACTGTAAGTGCTCTATAGTACATCAGGACCCAAAATTGTCTCTCAGATCAGACAAGTTCCATAAGATACTACTATCATGGAAACGTTTCAGACCCCTACCAAAAACTGGGGATGGTTGGTGCTTGAAGTTAAGCTGATGCTACAGAAAAAAAAATCCATTGGCTTATTTTTTTTTCCTCTTGAACTACAATAGTTCAATGATGCTGAGAACTAACTGTATAAGATTTTAAAATTCTAACACAATTTTCCTTAGCATTAATATTCTGCAAAAGCTGAAGTTGCTACCTGCAAAGCCAGGGTGCCCTTAGAAGCCTGCTACCTGGAACTCTTTTGTCAACCTCTTAACCGATATTAAGGGTAATTTGCATTGGAAAGAACCAGCATTGTGCTGTTCTCTGCCTTTCTACACTTCTGAAAGGCTGTTCTTCCCAGCTTTCCTTTTCATGATGATTTTCACATTTTTTACAATTTATATTTTACTTCAAAATTCATTGTGCTAAATAGTCCATGACTGTTCAAGCAAAAAAGAAAAAAATGTTGTAATCTCCTGCTTATGACTCTAGCTCTACCATTGATTCCTCTTTCCCAAGAAGGTGCCTTGTGCTAATTGAATATAATAAATGCAAATCCAGTAAAGACATGCCACTTGAGATAGCCATTAGTTTGGAGAAATGGCCCTTTGGAAAATGCTCCAGTATTTAGTATAACAATTATTTTAGGATTAAGTGCCACCAAACAAGAGGTGACTGATCAGTGAGTGAAACAGTGAAACAGCAAGGTTAAAGGGCCCACTCAACTGATCTCCTCACATTGTCTCTGGTAATTAATCTTTCAGAAAGATTGGATCAACCCTGCAACTCATGCCTTTTCAGTATCTCCTGGTCCTAGGACCCTCTCCCTCCGTCTGATTGGAAAGGGTAATAGACCCCTACCTCAGAGAGTTTCTCCCAGATCCTCCATTTAAGAAAGGGGCCCAGTGCAGCAATCTCATCATCTCCCCCACAATCCCTTGCAGGTTTTTATCAAGTTCCTGGGCTACATATTTTCACCTTCCCCTATCCTTCACCTTTTAAATTTCTTTTAAATGTTATCTTCCCCCATTATCCTGTGATCTCCTTGGGCAGAGGGACTGTCTTTTGCCTTAGTACTTAGCTCAGTGACTGGTATATAATAGGCACTTAACAAATGTTTATTGCATATTGACTATTAACTATGTAGCTAATGGTTAAATAGACATATAAGCCTTAACTAATTAATAGTATCCACCTACTGACAATGGATTATACATAATAATGTGGTTTAACCATTCTGCCAAATCCAAGTCATGGTTTCTTATAATCTAGAATAGGAGAAGCCAAAATATTGGCTTGAAGGGCCAGAGAATAACCTAAACATAGTTTGTTTAATCCTAGCATAATGCCTCCTCTTGCCATTCTAGAAGAATTAACAAGAACTCGCATTTTTATACTCTTACAAGTCCATGAAACAGATAACATGACTAATACTGTTAACAATAATAATATTATTCCAGTTTTACAGATGACAAAACTGGAGATCTGAGAGTTAAGTTAACGACTCACAGCTTCTAAGAGCCTAAGGAGCTATTCAAACCCAGGTGTCTTAACTCTAAATCTGGTACTTTGTCCTATGCTGCATCTTGGAAATGTTATCATTATGTTGAGCTTAGAAACCAAGGCCTACAACTAAAAGACTTCATATATCTCTTGGGATGAATCTATACTGAAGAAACATCAAAAGATCTGAGCTAGAGTGGTGGCTCCATTATTTGAGGTAGGTAAGTGGTGAACTTGGTATCAGGAAAACCTGTGTTCAAATCCTGCCTTAGACTTTGACTTATGGCAAATAATTCAATTTTCCTCAGCCTCACAGTCCTCATCTGTAAAATTTGAATAATAATAGAACCTGCCTCACAGGGTAGTTGAGATGATCAAATGAAAAAATTTATGTACGTGTTTTACAAACCCCTACTACGATGTAAATGCTAGTCCTATCACAACTATTTATTGACTGCGCTATTTTGGGTAAGTCTCTTAAGATCTCAGCCTCAGTTTCCTTATCCTACTTTATAAAGTGAGTATGATACCCTGCCTGCCCCAAAGGTTTCCCATAAGATTGACATGATATAATGAATGTGTACCTATTTTGTCAATAGTAAAAAGTCACACAGGTATAGAATATTGTGGTTATTATTATTGTTCTGGTGATAGGTATAGAGCTGACTTCAAAGACAGCCCTAGGCTCAAGTCTCTGTTTGCCTCTATTTCCACTGTAGTAAAATGATGATGATGATAATAACACCAACCTCAAATCAAATGAGATAATATTTGGAAAAAGTATTTAGAGCAGTGCCTAGCACAGAGTAAGTGCTAAATAAATGCTTATTTTCTTTCCATCATCATCATCACCATCATTACCTTTATTATTGCAAATAGTAATAGTCCTAGAATGAAACTATGATGGCCAACGCCTTACCTCAAGGATGGATGTCTGCACTTGGAGGATCTGTTCATGGCCTTTGAGCTGCCGGATGCAAATCTTGCAGGACAGCTGGGTGGTGGTGGGAGTGTAGCGCTCCAGGGAGAAGGCACAGTGCAGGGGCTGTCGATTACCGCACCACACCCGAGAAAAAGGGACTTCCTGCAGTTGAGATGGAAGAAAGAAGAGGTGAATGACACATGGACCCATCCAAAGTGAGCAGGGAACAGGAAAAATTACGGCAACAATAATAATGATGGCAGCAAAGATAACTGCATACATGCCTTTGATGGAAATGAAATTACGGCAACAATAATAATGATGGCAGCAAAGATAACTGCATACATGCCTTTGATGGAAATGTTTTTGATATAATGTTCCAGTATATGCCAAGTAGCACAAAACTAATTAATGTCAATTCCAATTGATAATATTAGTATTCCAAGGTTACCACAAGCTTGTGTTTCACTCTGTGGCACAAATGATTATGAAAAATGCCCTCCATAATGAATCCCTTTTTTCTATTACATAAATGCATCCTTTTTGAGGATTGTAAGAGCCCCTTTCCCAAGACTATGGGAGCCTGGAGTGACACGGCTGTGTCCTCATCTGTCCCCCTATTTACTTCAAAACAAAAGGCAGTGGAAAGATAATTGGATCTGCCATCAAAAGAACTATGTTCAAATCCTGACTCTCCTACTTGCTATCTGTGTGCTCTAAGGAAAGTATATCTCTGGACCTTGATTTCCTTTTATATCAAATTAGAGGCTCAGATAGAATGAATTCCAAGGCCTCTCCTCATTATGAATCCAATAATCTTCTCATACATGAATGGTATATAGACCACCAATATATGATGTATACCATTCACAACTAATACCAATTCACAAGGTGGCACAATAACAGAAGATCTATTACAACAATATGCTACTGGGCAACAGAAACTCACACTTGCACATGCCCATGCACAACAGATACAAACACAGACACTGTGGGCTCTATTGGCCCCTCCTGTTCCATCCAGTCATGAAAAATTTCTCAACTCCTCCTTCTCTTCCCCATACTCTTCCCAACAGTGCTCAGGGAGTAATCCCTCATGTGGAAAATGAGGAAAATAAATACTACAAAAGTTCACCCCGGATGGCACCATCTCCCACTGCTACAAACAATTAGAACCAGTGATTTACAGCTTTACAGTGATTTCAGGACTCCATTCTTCTTCTACACAATAAAACAATTCACCTCCTCTATCTCCTTCCCCCTACTAGGTTTTTTAGAATCACATTTCATGTTAAAATTTGCAATAGAAGAGCAGAAAACTACACATAGTCTAGCATGCCCACTAGTATTTGGGAGAGCAGATTTCAAAGGGTTTAGAAAAAAGACAGCTAGGATCCCATTATTGTACAGAGAAGGCTATTCTAGGCAGGATGGGGAACTGAAGAATAAAATTCTGAGGCACAAAGAATAACCAGTCATATAAGGAAGATAAAGTGAAGTTATGTAAAAACACCAATGTGGATGTATAGGAAGCTCACTGATGGAAATGGAGTTTTTTTTTTAATAAACATGTATATAAAATGGATAGAAGGAGGGTCAAGAGAATACCAGGGCAGAGTACTATAGGAATAATGTCAGGAGTAAACCGAGGCCTAGAGAGAGGAAGTGATTTGTCTAAGGATACACAAAGAATAAGTTGTACAGCAGGGATTCAAACCCACAATATCTAATTCCAGAACTAGGACTCTTTCCGTTATACCACATGTTTTTCCAAGGGTTGTGGTCAAGCCCTTGTTTATCTCTGCCTTTGCCCCCATTTTATCTCTTTCAAATGATTCATGTATCCCTTATTTTGCTTCTCTTTCTATCGCCCTGTTAAATGAGAAAAATAAAAATAAACACACAAAACCAGGAAGGAGAAAAATAAAAACACGGCAAGTCAGTCATTTCAGCTTTCTGTGGTCAAACTAGCTGTGAACTATGGATATTCTTTGTTTTTTGTTTTTTTTGGAGGGGAAGGCAGGGCAATTGGGGTTAAGTGACTTGCCCAAGGGCACATGGCTAGTTTTGTGTTAAATGTTTGAGGTCACATTTGAACTCAGGTTCTCCTGACTCCAGGACCAGTGCTCAATTCACTGCGCCACCTAGCTGCCCCTATAGATAGTCTTTTAAATCTAATTGCTCAGTTTCCTCCTCTTATTCCATCTCATATGCTCCGCTATTTTCAACTACCACCTTTATGTGAACAAGGCCTAAACATGCATGTCTAATTGTCATCTCTTACATATACTTAAGCCATCTCCACACCATACCTCCTGTTCTTTGACCATCATCCTATCCTCCCATCCACTGAAAACTTTGACTCTGTCCCTGGATCCCCTAACTCTGATAGATGAGCTTTTGCCTTATCATGATGGGGTCCACGTCTTAAAAGTTTCTTAACATTCCCTCACTATGTCTCCCCTTTCCATCACCTCTTTATGTGTTTGTCTTCTTCTAGTAGAATATAAGCTCCTTAAGGGCAGGAGCTATCTTGCTAGCTTGCATTTGAATCCCCAGCACATGGCACAGTGCCTGGTATATATAAATCACTTGATAAATGCTTTATCAATAACTGTTCAGTATTATATCTCTACTTGTCACCAACAGCTTCCCTTGTGGGTCTTAGCAATATTTATAGTGGAGGTTTTCAAGAAACTGATTCTTCATCTCTCCCTTTCGTTATTCCTTTCTAATTTTCTTCTAAATGGCTTTTCTGGTTTTCCCTCTTCCAAATCTAAATCCAGTCACTCCCAATGTCTTTGATCTCTCTATTTATGCTATCATTATCTATTTCTTGTTTTTAGCCATCACCACCTTGATTCTTGCATGAATCCTTGTCACTGGTCATTCTACCTTGAGAGTCTCCTGGTCAACAGCTCTTAAGACTTTCCAATGATCATTTTAAAATTACATTACTCCTCTCTTCACAAGGCTATCATTGTTAACTTATTGCCTATCATATCAAATCTAGACTCAAGTCTGGTCTTCAGGAACATTAGCCCTAGTTTCTCTTGAGCCACAGTCCTTGGATGTCCTGTAGATAACTCAAGCTCTGTGTATTCAAAGCAGAATTCATTTTTCCCTCCCAATTACACCCCTACCTCTTCTCAGTCCCCCTAATTCTGTTGAGGGTACCATGATAATTCTATTTTTAAAGGTTTATAATCCTAGAGTTATTCTGTGCTGATATTTCCATTCTTTCACAGCTCCTATCTCTAAAAGGTGTGAAGTACTGTTGTTTCTACCTATACAACATTTTTCACATGTACCTCTTTTCATCCATTCACCCCATACCTACCCCATTAGAGATTCATATCACACCTCACCTGGACCACTGTAATAGCATCCTAATTGGTCTCTTTGCATTTAGTCTGTTCTCTCTTCTACCCATTCTCCACTTGGTTGTGTTCTAAAATATTTATAGTAGCTCTCTTTGTGGTGGCAAAGAACTGGAAATTTCAAGGATGTACATCAATTAGAGAATGGACAAGTTGTAGTATATGATCATAATGGAGTACTACTGTGCTATAAGAAATGATGAACTCAATTTTAGGAAAAAAAAATGAAAAAATTTGCATGAAATAATGAACAGTGAAAAGAGCAGAACCAAGAGAACATTGTATATAGTAACAGCAATATCGTTTTAAGAATATCTGAGCCAATAAGTCATTTTGGCTATTATAAATACCCAAATTAACCAAAAAAGACCTATGAAAGATGTTACCTGCATCTAGGGAAAGAACTGATAAATAGATGCATAGAATGAATTTACGTGTGTGTCTGTGTGTCTGTGTAACAGTAGTCTTTCCTAGGGTGGTGGGGAAGGGAAGAAAAAAGGAAAAAAAAAGAAATTTATATGATAAATTTATGATATATTTGAAAAAAATAGCAAGTTGTATTTAATAGATTGGAAGTTTCATGTACAATAATCTTTTCATTATTTTACTATGCTATAGAAATGCTTGTTTGATTTCATAAATTAAAATTAAAATAAAAATTTAAAAATAAATATACAAAAAAAAGGATATTACTAAGACATAGGTCTGACTATGTCACTATCCTGTTCAACATCTTCTGGTAGATTTCTTCTACTCCTAGAATAAAATAAAAAAAAAAACAACAACAACTCATATTTGCAACTGAAAGCCCTTCACAATTATGCTGGCTTCTATCTTTTCTGGCTATTGAATATTACTCCACTTTACGCACTGTCAATTTGAGCTAAATTGGCCTACTTGCTGACCCTGTGAAAACCATTCTTGTTTTCCTGTCTGGGCCTTGCACAGGCCATCTCACACACCATACCTAGAATGTACTTCCTCTTCCCTTCTGGCCCACAGAATGCTCAAATAAAGCTTCTTCAAGGCTTCACTCAAGTTCCACTTCCCACATCTGATCTACCCAATTTCTTCAAATTTTTAGTGTTCTTTCTTTTCTAGTGCATTCTCTATTTTTAGTGCCCTCTCTTTTGCCTTCCTTCTTTCTCTACTAAATCAAAACATTTTGAATATCCTATTTTAAGACAGTATCTAAGGAATTTTCTTTTTTGTTGACTGAAGTAGCAGCTGCCAATAGCGATAAACAAAACATTAACAAATAATACAATTAGAGCCACTGTGATTAGTGTTTTTCCAGGGCAATCATCTTTGCTTTCATTTATTTAAAAATTTAAAAAAAAACAGCAGAAAAAAAGAAGTTCATTGAACTGAAAGGAAATATGTAGAAAGTAATAAGGGAGGACAAAGTGTGGCAAACTTATGGGTGTTTAAAGTATTCCGGAAATGTTTTCATTTTGATTCCCATTATAATTAGGTTCCTAGCAGATGGAGAGAATGTAAATCATCTCCTAGCAGGAGACAGGCACTGGGTTCTCTAAGATGCAGAACATGCTGAAAAGACAGCTGCTTTTTTCCTAGTGAGGTGACAGCCTGGCTTTTTTTATTTTGCTAGCTTAATACATATTTTGAAAATATTTTATTGTACACTATGCATAACAGATTCTCTTCACTACATGACCCCTTTATACCCTCTGACAAGAGATCCAGTGAAATATGATTAAAGTAGATATATGGTGCCAGCAAGTCTGCTGAGACTAGAATGATCCTCCTTCCAGAGGAGGCTTATGACTTCTGATCTTCCCTCTCTTAATTATTTCCTATTTATCCTGTATGTACCTTGTTTGTAAATATTTGTTTGTGTTCTCCTCTGTTAGATTGTGAGATCCTTGAGATCAGGGACTGTTTTTGGCCTTTTTTTGTGTGTATTCCTGGGGGTTAGCATACTACCTAGCACATAGTAGGCACTTTGTTGATTGATTAGCAATTGATGAGTAGCAATAAATCTATTCCTGGTGGGTCTGGATAATTGGAAAGGTTAACATGGAATGATGAAATGGCATTTTCTCAGAGTCATTATTTATAATCCATGACTTTTTCTTGGCAAGTACACATGAAGAGGCTATAGACAGGATCCAAAAAACAAAAGTAACTAGAACCTAAAACACAGGAATTATTGACTAATTTGAGCTTATAGGTATCACTGAGAGTTGGTAGAATAAAACTTGGTCTGCAATATGGCTCTGCATAAGTACAACTTATTAAAGAGAAATAGGCAAAAGGGGGGCATGGTAACATTATAATGAAAAAGTAAACTCATGGGAGGAAATGAAAAATGAAATGCAAACTAGAGGAGTAAATGTATTGGAAAAACAAATTTGGGTAAATACTGTTATGGGCGAATAGGAGCTGTTTTGTTATTGGTATGAACTATAGACCACTTGATGAGAAAGGGGAAATAGATAATGAGTTTGGAAAACAGACCACAAGCCTTGCACAGAGGTGTTATATAGTAATGATAAGAAACTTCAATTATTCAGACATATGCTGGAACAAAGTCTGGAAAAAACACAACAGCAGAAAATTCCTTTACTTGCCCTAGTGATAATCCTATCCTTTAAAAGGTGGAAGAACCATCAAGAAGAAATTTTATACTGTATTTTTGTTATTTTCACTGGGGTAGAAAAGATTGAGCATTGAAAGGAGTAAAGAATCAAGTAAAAGTGACCATTTCCTCCTAGAAGTTGTAATAGATTTAAAGAAGAAAGCTAGTTTGTTTGGAGTGTCTCTTAGGTATTGAGAAAGGAGATTTCAATTGTTCTGGCCTATTATTAGAAGGACAGGGAAGCTCCCATGGACTAAAATTCTACAGAGGAAATCTGCTTAAGAGTGTTGAGTAACTCAGAATAATGATGTGTTTAAGACATAAAGGAAAACTCCAATGGAGAAGGAAAATAGGAATTATATTAAGTGATTGATATGAATACACTGGTCACTCACAAACTAACTTATACTTTTCTTTTCAATTGTGTGTGTGTATGTGTATGTGCATATGGAAAAGAGAGAAAATGGATAGCAGTGAGGTGATGCAATGGATAGAGCACTGGACCTGGAATCAGAAAGACCTGAGTTCAAATCCAGCACCAAACACTTACTAGCTGTGTGATCCTGAGCAAATCACTTAACTCTGCCTCAGTTTCCTCATCTGTAAAATGAGCTGCAGAACAAAATGGCAAGTTGTTTCAGTAACTTTGTCAAGAAAACCCAGATGGGGTTATGGAGAGCTGGATACAACTGAAAGGACTGAACAACAATAATACAATATGGAAGCAATGTCAGGTAATAGAGGATAAAGCAAGCACAGTTGTATCAGGTTGGGTAGTGCCAGACTGTATTATTTAATTTTTTGAAAGTTACTGAAGGTCAGACAAATGCTGAAAATATAGTGTACCTAGGTTTTAGTAAAGCATTTGCTAAAATATCTCACACTATTCTTGGGCAAAAGGTGGAGAGATATGGCTCATACTCAGTGGATTTGAAACTGGTTGAATATTTGGACTCAAAGAATAGATATTAATGGTCCAATGTCAACTTGGCAGAAGCTCTCCAGTAGAGTAACATGGGATCTGTTCTTGGCCCTGTGCTGTTTGACCTTTTTATTAATGACTAGAATAAATATTCATTAACTTTGCAGATAACACAAGGGTGGGAGGAATATCTAACATACTGGATAACAGGCTAGAATCCAAAAAGATCTTAGACTATAAGATACAACACAAAAGGGATAAAATCTCACTCTTGGAATTAAAAAAAATACAGGTAACGATGGAGAATGCATAGTTGGGCTGTAGTTCGTCCAAAAAAATAATGAGTTTTCGATAGACTAAAAGTTTAATATGACTTAATTATGTGACATGGAAGCTAAAAATCAACAAGGTGGGCTTCATTAAGTGAGGTATAGCTTCTGGGCATATGAGAGTGATAATCTCATTCTACTTTACTCTGATAAGACCACATTTTATATATTCTGTTCAGAGCTATTCATATTCTGCAAAGGACACTGATAAACTGGATAACATTCAAATATACTACTTGGAGATTAAATTGGTGCAGGGTTTCATATCTATGGCATATGGGGACTGGTTGAGGGAAATAAATATGTTTAGCCTGGAGGAGAGGAGGCTAGAGATGGGGTGAAAAAGACCCAAAAGTTTCATTAAGTACTTGACTGGGTATTACACTTCAGTGGGCAAAACTATAGGAGCAATGGGCAGAAACAGCAAAGAGTCAGATTTAGGCTGTTAGATAAAATGTTCTAAACATTAGAGCTATCCAAAAATTCAGTGTGCCTTCTTGAGAAAATTTGGTTTCCCCCCTCATTGGAGGCATTTGATGAGAGGCTGGATAATCCCATGGCAAGTGTATAATAACGGAATATTTTTGTACATGGCAGTGTTTCTCAACCTGTGGGTTATGTTCAATTTGTAACAATGAAAATATATCCTGCATATCAGATATTTACATTACAATTCATAACAGTAGCAAAATTACAGTTATGAAGTAGCAACAAAAATAATTTTATGGTTGGGGGTCACCACAACATGAGGAACTGTATTAAAGGGTAGCGGCATTAGAAAGTTGGAAGTCCACTGGTACATGGGTTGTACTGAAGTTTCTTCTAGTTCTAAATTCTATGATTCTGTGAATTCAAGGCTAGGTGATCTCTAAAGTTCTTTCTAGATGCAAATCATAAGATCCTAGGAACCTTCAGTATTTTCATTCTTTAAGAACTTGAGTAACCATGTTCTCTGCCCCAGGGAGTTACTATGTGAATGTTCCACCAGCTCTGAAGCTGTCTGGCCTCCAATTCTTCAAACCCTCTCAGCTTTCTTGACCTGGAGATTTTCCATGTAGACAGCAGCACTATTTATTTCTAGGGACATTTTTGTATTCCCATGTATGACTGAGTGGTGACAATGACAACAAACTTCTTGTTTTCTCAGCCTTCTCCTAGTTGGTGGCTTCCTTAGTATCCCAGACTCTGTTTAAGGAAGCTAGACTTTTTTGGAAGAGGTACTATTTGGGTTTGGCATCTCATGGAAGGTATGGAGCAATAATGATTGGGAAGAAGGGAGAGTATGGGCATGAGGCAATGTGACAGTGAATTGTGAATGTCTTACCTGGGAACTATATTTACTCTGTTCCTCCTTATTTATGCCCTTCAAACCACCAGACCTAACCCTGTATCTTTGCCACCGCATCTCATGTGCAGATAAGGGTTGGGCCTTGTCACCTACTCTATAGATGAACCTTGTGCATGTGTTGTCTCCCTCTTTGGATGTGTGCTCCTTGAGAGGAGGGGCTTTCTTGCTTTTCTATTTGCATACCCAGTTGTTAGCATAGTGCTTGGAACACAGTAAGAGTTCAAAATTTTTTTTTATCCATTCATTCATTTGCTCTTTCACTCTTTATTTTTCCAAAGAAAGACCTTAGTTTAGATCCAACGTTTGACATTTAGGTTGTATAACCATGGGGAAACTATTTACTCTTTGATACTCAGTTTACTCAACTGTAAAAGGGGATAACAATATTTAAGAGAGTTTCATTGATGCTTTTGTGAGGGCCAGAGGAGATAAAATATGCACAGTTTTCTCTGAACTTAGATAGATAGATAAAAGTGGTAGTAATTAGTCAGCTGAAAGGGAAGGTAATGTCCATTTACACACATAGGAGTTTTAGGATCCTTGTGTTCTTTTGTTTTTATTGTTTTTCTGTTTCTTTATGAGCTCCGTTTCTAATAATTAAGCTCTTAAGAAAAAAAAAATCAGTAATATTGACATAGAGTTTGCCCAGTGCACATACAATGCTACATTCTTCACAAGGCTGATTTGAAGGAAGCATTTTGTAAACCTTAAGGAACTATGAATGTGAATATATGAGTTATTATTATTGTTGCTACTAGCATTATTGAGATATTTTAGCCAGACTTCTGATTTCATCAATGTGAGGCATTCCTTGTATGGAAATAATCTCCACTGAAGCAGACTGGTCATCATCTTCTTGTAACTAAAGTCTCAGGGAGTTTTCAGGGGCACTGAGAGTTGTGTATAAATTAGGTTAAAACCAGATAAGCACATAGATTCCCTATGGGAGGTGTTCTATGATTCTCTAATGTTAAAAGTAGATAGTGCATGGGCACGAAAGCCACAGTGTTATGTAGGCTGACACAAGCTGAGATTTCCCAGGGCTGAGCTACCCTACAGAAATTGTCTAACTGAAGATCATAGGGCTGGAGTAGAGGTGTGAGAAGGAGAGTGAGGAGGAGTATGGTGGAACACCAGAAACCAAGAAAAGAAAATTTAGTGGAAATGAAATCTCGAGGGATGCCTCCTTGTGCTTAGAAAGTTAAACTCAGCCCTCCAAAGCAGATACCTATGATTTTAAATATAAATATTTATACCTGTTCACTATCAGTCTCCAAATTTCTCCATTCTGGTTGTAAACATATGTGAAGCAGTTTTGCAAGGGTCTGACTTTTTGATTTTGAGCATCTCCAATGCCTCTTCTAAAATTAGCAAGCTTTTACATCCTCCTAGTTTTTTAAACAAGGAACTTACCAAAAAAAAAATCTTTAGTCCCCATTATTGCTTAAATACCGTTGCAAGGTAATGCTTCTCTCATCAGAATTTTTATCTCTAAGCAGTAAACTTCATAGTTATTTTGGACTGATTCATTCATATTAGCTCCAGTGACATATGGCCCTTATAACTCATAAAGATTAATACAGAAGAATTTGCATGACTGTGAAGACCTGTTTTAACAACACCCTGAAGTTCGATTAGGAGCAGCAACTCTGAATAATGCTTACTGTGGAACAGAGACATCCAGGTCTTACATATACCACGAATAATACATTTATTCATAGAAAACTATTTCTTCCAAAAGGAAATGTGCTGATTCATTTAAAAAAATGTTCTAGGCTAAATTTATTCTCAATGCTTTGAATACACTAAGAATTCATGATAAGGTAACAATTCCCCAAAGTAATTTATGGTGTCTATAGAAAGAAACAGAAAATAAACTTTGTATTTGGAAAACTGTCAACTAGGGAAGTACTGAATTTGATATGTTCAGAGGGTGAAGGGTTCACTTTTCTCCTCAATCTCACAGCCCAGACAGAGTTTTCTCTTCATGCTTCAGTCCAGTTTTGTTCTGACAGGCTGGCCTAGCTTGTACATGGTTCAGGAATAGGAATGATGTGAAAAGAGAAAACATAGCCAAACCACTGTGCCATGCAGGTAATGGTGACAGGCAGAGTCAAGAGATCAGAGGTCCTGGTGATGCTGGTTTAGAAGTAGACAAGTAAGTCAGCTAGCAGCATCGTACATATCCGAGTGACATTTGCCTCTGTTTTGAGGATCTGTAACTGTCCAGTCTCTGATACTTTGTAGTGATTTTAATAATCATGTTTAGGTTTCTTGATATTTACTAGCATGTTCACCAGGTGATAAGAGGAGTTTCACGCTACGCAATTGTTTCATACTAAGTAACAGCTTTTCAACATGGTATGAAGTCAACTCATGTACATCCTGAGTAGCTTAAACCCTCTCCAGAGTCTGCTGTAGGATGAGGCTCAGTAAACAATAACATTTACATCTCTAGTGCTTTCATTGGGAAGTACAAGACTAGAAAGGGGCCTTCTCTCTCTTATTTTACTTCTGATTTATTCCTTTCTCTCTTGTTTATTCCATGTGATAGCAAATCCTTCAAAGGCTTGACATGACATCTATTGTTTTCTACCCAAAACAAGCAGTACAGTCATGACTTGGACTCATGACTATATCAGTATTCTTCTTCAATTCTTCAGTGAAGCTAGAAAAAAGAAATGGATGGATGGACGGATGGATGGATGGATTATAAAACATTTCACTATTAGTAGCTAGGTTGACATGTGAGTCGGAATTGAGTAGCAACTTCAACAGGAGGGAAGGAGCGAAATGTTTTATCTGACAAGCACTTTTTAAATGCATCTACTGCCTCTGAATTTATAACAACATGTTTTGTTTCCGTTGTGTCTCTAAAATTGGTACATTTCCACGACAGTGTTGAGACTAAACTCATACTTTTTTATAACATAGCGGAACAAGGACAGGGTGAATCAAGGAGACCTTCATTGAAGTTTTGCTAATGTTTTTGCTGGTCAATGTGGAACAGCTTGTGTTAAAAAACAAACAAACAAACAAACAAACAAACAAACGACTGGTGAGTAAGTACCTGGCATGCAGTAAATGGTTTAATTCTCCAAAGGAAAGGGGGGATATCAAGGACAGAGATTTGAAGACTGAAGGTATTCCCTTTGAAATGCAGCAACTTTGGTTCTTCCAGTAGCTGGCCCCCTTGATGCCTTTCATCTGAAACCACTTCCTACAGAAGAGGAAGGAAAAGGTGAAAGGAGAAAAGGAGAGAGAGAGAGAGACAGAGAGAGAGAATAAAAAATTCAGTTTCATAAACATTTTTCTTTGACATACATACATATATGTATATATATATATACTTGTATATATATATGTATATACTAACTGTGATGATGAACACAGAAAGAATGGGCATATGTTTCTTATACATCTGTGCCCTATACTAAAGGCTGTCTAAATTCAGAACACTGGCAAGGATTGTGCCTAACAGGGAAAGCAATAATAATAATGACAATAGTTAATTAGGGTCTTGTTTGTCCTTTTCAAAATAATAACTTCCACTGTCAAGGATGATTCTTTTCTTTTTGTAAGAAAATCACTCTGCCATTATTAAAGCTACTAGAACTCAAGAATTCCCAATAATGTAGATATATTTTTGCAAGTGTAATTGAATTTCACTTAGCAGGGACTTAGGTCTAGCCAACACTTTCATATTGGGATATGCCTTTAACTGATCTGCATTGGTAGAGAGAATCTCCTCATTTACAATTCCCCTATATCAATGAAGTCATGTCTACTCCCTATTCCTATTACTGTTAATTTATTTATATGTATACACATATTTATACA
Source organism: Pseudochirops cupreus (assembly GCA_028627135.1). NCBI lineage: Eukaryota > Metazoa > Chordata > Mammalia > Diprotodontia > Pseudocheiridae > Pseudochirops > Pseudochirops cupreus. Next base: position 105,776,251 of record CM053581.1, on the reverse strand, counting down.
CATACATACATATATTGTGCTAATAAGTTGTAATTTTTTAGGACCATATAGACTGAGTAGTGACTAATGCTCATATTTGGGAAGAAATGTTATAATATTCACAAATCTTCACATATTTGCATATGTGTACAAAGAGCAGTGGATAATAAAAACAAAAATAAGCATTTCTTTAGCCAGTTTTAACCTAGGTAGAAGCAGAAAAGAAAATTTTCCTAGAAAGGTAAAGTAAAATATAAATATAGTCATCTAGTTCACTAAGTACTTTTTCACTTAGGGAAGGGGGCAAGGAGAACATTATTTTACATCTATGGCATTTTTATGTGCCTTCTGGTATAGCACAGGCAATCAACAAAATGCCTTTTGTCCACATCTCTAGAGCTGCGGTCTCTAAAGCTAAGGCCTGTCAGGGGATGCTGAAGAGGTATGAGTTGTTTCCTGTGCCACGGAGTGCCTCAAACTGTGTGATTCTGACTAAAAGCACTTTAGTAGATGAGAGATCTTTTTAAATCCGTGTTTTAAGACTACCTTCATTTCTATCCCATGCTTGGCTAACAGATGCAGGCTGAATCAGAAAAACTCAAGTCACAGAGTAACACAATCCTAAATTTCTGACTCGTAGGATACCAGAGGGTTTCAAGCCTGACCTGTACTGTAAGAAGAACCTCCTTGGCAATATAACTTGAAAAAATCTTCTAATCTTTTTGTATAGTTAGGAGTCTCAGTGGCTAAACACCTTAAACACATACTGCCTATGACCCTGGGCAAGTCACTTAACCTCTATCTGCCTCATTTTCCTTATCTCTAAAACCAAGACAGTAACAGCATTTGCCTCCCAGGGCTCTTGCAAGGATCAAAGGGGATAATATTTGCTGAATATTTTACAAACCTCAAAATGCTATTTAAATATTAGCTATTTTTTTACAAAAGGTAATGAGTTAAATATCTATTTTGATCCCTTTATATAATATATATGGGATGTTTTTTTAAATGAAAACAATTTTTTAAATATAGCAATTCTGTATTTCCAGATAACTCAGATTCCAGGGATGGTTAACTTTGATAGTCATATTGGGGAATTCATTCATGGATGGGTTAGACTAGATTGCCTCTGAGGTCCATTCATACTCTCAAATTTTAGATTCTATGATTCTGTCATCTCATCCATTCATTTCCTATCATCAGAAACATAAAACAATTCATTTTCACAAAATTATAAAAATAAAAAAATACTAGAATATTAGAGTTGGATGTGATTTCAAAGATTATATAATCATATTTAAAAGGAGCAAAATAATAAAAATATATACTCTTTAGATGTTTATATACATATATAATATATAGCTATAGGTATATGCTAATATAGTTCAATTTTCCACGTGCATTGTTGGATTTCACATACCTAAAATTTCACTTGGAATCAGCATCTCTGAAAAGTAGCCAAAAGTTTCTCTGATTTTGCTTATTTCAGATTTTTTTTCACTGCACCACAATTTCAGACCAACAAGAATGTCACCTCCATTTATTTATTATCTACCAATAAACTATTACTTATTGTCAGTAAGCCACTGTTCTCTTTTTAAAACCAGTTAAAGATGTGCCAGTTTCCTTGTCTTCATAAAAGGTATTATCCTTCAATTCTCTATTTCAATCCTGATGCTAACTCTAACTCTGATGAATTTTACAAATACTTAGAATTTACTTTGTACAAGATGCTGAGGTCATAAAGACAAAAATGGCACAGATCTTGCCCTCAAGGAGTTTAACTTTCTTATTAAATATATGTATGTTAAATTAATGTTTTTGCTACTCCTTTTAATCCCATAAAAATCCATGGCTCTCCAAGCCAGAAGATGATAGAACTGTCTTTCTCATTAGTACTACCAAATAATAGGAAGAGGAATTTTTCATAAGATCCATAATATACACAAAAACATATACAGATTCAGATGTAGATATCAATATTGATATTAATATATTTAGTTGCAAGAACCCTTAAAAACTTTCTAGAGCACTTTTATGGAAGGAATGGGATATACCAGAGGTTCAATTCTATTCAGTAAGCATTTATTAAATATATACTGCAAAGTACTGTGGAAAAGATGCAGCAGCATTAGAAGGGAGAAGAGAGAGGTAAGAGTAATAACTGAATGGAGAACTCTCAAGTTTGAGACTTCCTAAATTTGAGATTTCTGAAACTGGATCTTCTAAAGAAGGAAGGAAATTTCCTGATGAAGAATAGTCCTTGGAGAACATAAAGGATCATTTGCATAATTCCAGCTCAGAACAGTGGGGGGAAAAATGTTGTTACTCAGATAGTGTGGGAGAGTGTGAACCATAGGGTAGTACTGTGAGTCTTAGGAAGGCTATATAGGATTAGGGTAAAAAAAGGATTTCACTAGAATGTTAAAGGGTTGTCACTGTAGAAAGTGACTGGATATTTGAGCGCCTTATATATTTTAATGAGGCAGCTAAGTAGTGCAATGGATAGAGTGCCAGGACTGAAGTCAAAAGACCTGAGTTCAAATCCATCCTTAGACCTTTACTAATAGTGTGACCCTGGGCAAGTCACTTAACTCTGTTTGCCTCAGTTCTTCATCTGTGAAATGAGCTGGAGAAGGAAATGGAAAATTACTCCAGTAATTTTGCCAAGAAACTCCAAAAGGGGTCACATAGAGTCGGATATAACTGAAACAACTGAACAATAGCAAATGTATTTTCTGCACCTGTATTTGGACTGTTATGGGATCCTTGTGTCTTCTGTATTTAATGGAGTTAAAGAAAAGTTGCATTGTACTTGGTATGTGTTTAGTATCCTAAGTGCTGATGGGGTAGCTAGGAACTTCATTTACCAATTTTGGGAAAACAGACATAGACTTGTTTGAATATATTAAGAAAATTCCAGAGCAATTCCAGCTGGTAGAAATAAGATAGAAATAGTAAATTCTTCTCTTAAAGTCTGTTCCTAGGATTAGAAATGGATCCATGTGGGCCCAAAGTTTTAGAAGTGAGGGGAGGAGAAGAGAATCTGGACTATGGGTTAAAATGAGAACTTACTTTTATATAGTGGCCTAAGTTTTTTAAAAAGCACTTTATTCATAACAAAAGTGAAAATGAATAAATGGCAAAGATAATGACCTTGGTTGTCATCATTTCCTATAAAATTTTAATGGATATAAAGGTCATCACACAGAAGAGGCTGTAAGAGCCTAGAAACCTCCTTGGCAAGCAAGCATTTAATCTTCTTGCCAAATAGAGAGAAATGGTAGCCAAGGGCAACAGTGGCTCAGAATACAAACTCATTTGTAAAATGTTAGAAAGGATCAATCAATTGATTAACCAATTAACCAACATTTATTAAATGTCAATCCCATTCCTCACCTGGGATTTCCCTACAGCAATGAAATCAAGCGTCCTGAGCCCATTCCTATTCCTACCATGTGTCAGGTACCATTTTAAATAACTGGAGATGCAAAGACAAATGTGAAAAAAACTCAGTCAAAAGATAGAAGTACGATGATAAATGTTTAACAATAGGGTCTTGGGGGAAAGGGAAAGGGATATGGCAACATATTTTAAGTTTAATTTGCATGAACATTTTCTTCATGTTTCATTGTCTAGACAATTAAGAAAATAATAAATCAGGTTCCAATTTGTGGCATTTGCCTATTTCTCAGGTGTAAATGCTCATAGCAAAAATTTAACAAATGGCTCTTGAGCAGATATGGTTGGCTTTAGCACCTTCCTGGACACATATACAGTTATCCCTTCCACGTGGTGATTTTCCTCATCACAATTTTGATACATCACAGGTCAGCATAAGAAATTAAATGGGAATTTGGGGGGAATTTTGCAGAAGCTGCAGATGACATGCAAAAGCCAAAGCCAGCAGACGACATGGAACCAACCTATGACCAAATACTTAACCTACAATTTACAATGAGGTACTGTAAAGACCCTTTAAAATAAAAAGGAAAAAAAAATCAGCCTCCTCTGGTGCAAAGGGAGGGCCAAAAATTTTTATGTGGATATTCCAGATTGCAGGGGTACCATTTCCCTAACCCCTGTGATGTGGAAGGGATAACTGGGTTACTAACAAAGCATTTAACCCACTTCCTCTTTGATGAAAGCCTGATCCCATCCTTCTGAAAAGAAAGTACCCCATATTTATTACCAAAACATGAGAACACCACTGACTCTTTTAGAAATAGATGAGTTATCTGATTATGTATTTTAAACAAAGCATTCACAGCTTGTCTCACTCTAAAAACATATAAACATATACCTTCCCTTAGTTGGTTTATGTTTTATGACATGGTAAAGTGCTACAATTCTGTGTGTCAAAAAAAGCCACAGAACAGATTGGTGGTCTTGAAATATTTTTTTTTAATCACAAACCCTGATCAGTTTTTGTTTTTAGAAACATTCACCTGAAATAAAATTATATTTACTTATTTATACAGTTTATATCTACTAATAAGCTTATAATGATTTATTCTATAATTATATGAAATTGTATATATTTACATAAATTTCCATAAAATAGAAATTTTGAAGGGATGAAATTAAAGACCAAATAATATTTGATCCTAGATTTAGCAGAAAGCCACTGGAATTTAATGAGTGGGTGAGTGATATAGTTGGTCCTGTATGACACCTGTGTTGAGGATGGTTTGGAGAAGGGACAGACTTGAGGAAGGGAGGCCAATTTGGAGGTTGTTATAAAAGACCAGGTGAAAGGTGATGAGGGCCTGACTACAAGTGATTGCTGAGTGAGTGGATAAGAGACAGATGTGACACATAGGACAGAAGTAGAAAAAAAAATTTTAGCAGTTGACTGGACATGATGGAGAGTGAAGAATACAGGATGAAGCTAAGATTATGAACTAGGAAGTCTGCAAAGATGGTAGCATCCTAGACAATAATAGAGAAATTTAGAAGAAGGGGTAGGTTTGGGCAGGAGAAGGGGAAAGATAAGGTAAGTATGTGAGGCCAATCTGTGACAGCAGTATCTAAGCGTCCATGCCTGACCATCTTGAGTATCTACCTCTGTCCTACATGAAAGGACAAGCCATAATGGAGTCTTACTCATCTTCTAACAGATGCCTTTCACAGTTAGAGGTGATGGGGGTGGGGGTGGTTTTGGGAGAAAAGGATGAATTTTACCCATGACATTTATACTGTTCCTGCTATGGGAATGTGGTTAGCTTACAACTGACACTAGGGGTAAATTTCAGGCTCATAAGTGGGATAATGGAAGTTTAGAGAGCAGAGGAAGGAAGCTGTAGGAGAGTGTTAGCAAATATGGGTAGGTATGTTTGTGTTACAAATGTCATATGATGGTTATTGTGGGGAGAGTTAGGATGAGACCACTCCCACTCCACCCCCACTTCATACTGGAGAATCATTTATCTTTTAGAGCTAAGCCATAGCTACATATTTTAGAGACTGGTCTAGATAACTGTCAGGGCTCCATTTAACGTTCACTCCAGCTCCAGCACCTAGGGCTGAAGCGAATATAAAGATGAATCAGATTATAAGTGTTTTAAGGATTATAGAATGCCAAGTCCTTCTTGGCTCTGAAGAACCTCCTGATCTCACCAGTGCAGAGAAAATCATACTCTAATGGAATCTAGTCTATCATTAACAGTAGGTCATATCTCTGGTGTTGCCAAGAAAGGATTAAAATGGAGGAGAGAGAGGATAGGAAAGAATACTGTCTGTATAATTCTCCCTCCTGAGGAAGTTGGAGGAGATTTATAGGTGAGGAAAAAGTAGAAGGAAGATGACTGCTTGCAAGGTAATGTGGCTACTAAGTGTTGGAATTTTAATTCAAATTTTCAGACTTTTATTTTAGTGTCCCATTTTCAAATTGTTGGGGTTGTTACAGGAAAGAGGGGTGTCTCTCAAGTCATTTCTGCCTTTTGTGAGGTTTCCTATCTTAAAAAATGTGACACTATTTTGAGATTTTGAGATCCCATGCCTATCTTTGTTAATTCAGTCTTTTGTTCAAATACGGACATCTGACTTATTGAAATTAATTGCTGGAACCTGTAGCAGACTTCTGATTGGCAGAGTGAACAGTAACAAACATAGAAGTTTTCTTTTCTAAGACTCCATGTGGGCAGAACCTGGTTATATACTTTCAAGAAACTTAGCCAGCAGAGTCTTATCCTTGGTTACCCTCACCAAGCTCTTCACATTGATTGAATGAAAGATGGACATGGATATTAGAACATGCTTTGGGGATATTGAAACATCCAAGGTGAATTTACATATTTATGAGACAAAACTGTTTGAACTCTAAAAGAAAATACAACAAAATATTATGTTGCTGTGGTTTTTTTTTCCCCTTTAAATGAGTTACCTGAACAATATTTCCCAAGGTTGCATTATTGATAAACGCAAGAAGTGCATCTCTAAGAAATCCTTTGAAATTAGATTCTAAATCCACATTAATTCCAAGTAAGTAATGAATATCAAGAGGCATGGCTGGGAGTACAAGAGATGGATGACAGAATCGAGTCATTATTTTACACGAGGGGGGTGAGTGCTTAATTCCTTGACATTACTAAGTCAGGATTTGTTTAGATTTGAAAGGAGGGAAAAAACCTCAATAGAATTTGCAAATGTCAGAATATACTACTATTCCTCAACTTCTGGGCTGAATTTATCAAAAGAAAGAGAAGGGAGATCAAACAAAAAATGGCACCTCTAATTATTCTTAGAAACCCAGAGCCAGAAAGGAGGAGAGGTCATTCAGAACTCCTCCTCTTCCCCCTACTCACCTTCAGGAATAATCATACAACCTATTCCAAGCAGTAGGAAAAAAAATAGGCACTACATTTCCATAAATAGGAAAATCTTTATAATCATCCCATGAAATGAACTGACAATCACTGTACAAACTGTGAATGATTCCCCTAAACAAATTATATGAATAGGTAGCATTTCTTGTGTGAAACTTATCTTCCCCAATGGCAGATTTGAATATCTCCACTCACTCCCATTCAATAAACTCCAATGGCTCCCTGTTACCTCTAGAATCAAAAATAAAACCCTCTCTTTGGCTTTCAAAGTCTTTCATAACTTGGGACCTTCCTTTCAGTCTTCATTCACCTTAACCGCCTCCTGTTTTGTGTACAAGAGATTTCCTAACTCAGAGCATTTTCCCTGGCTATCCCCCGTACCTGGATTTTTCTCCCTCCTCATTTTTCTCTTCTGATTTCCCTGACTTCCTTTCAGGTCTCAGCTAAAATTCTGCCTTCTGAAAGAAGCTTTCCTTCATCCCACTTAGTGTTGGTATGGTCCTTCTGAAATTATTCAAAATGTATTACATACATATATACAAACATATGCACATATATGTGTGTATGTAAATATGCATGTATATGTGTCTATATCTATATATCTATATGCCATCCTTCATATCCCTAGTACTTAGTGTAATGCTTGACACATAGTAGGCACTTGGCAAATGCTATTTGACTGACTGACCTCTGGGGCTATATCCCAGTTCTCACTCACAGGCCAAGTCCTCAGAGGGCAGTTGACTAGTACTCATTCAGAGTTCTAGAAGTAACCCTGGGAGTTGCTAGGGTTTCTAGTACTGTTGCTCATAAGTCCCCATCAGTGTGTTTTTATCAGTCAAACCTCATTTTACCCTTTTAGGAAGAGTATATATTAAGTGAATACAGCAAGGAAAATCATTACAAAAATAATCCTTCTTAAACTAGTGGTACACTCTCTTCTTACACACACAAGGTCCCAGAAGAGAGTGTGATCAAGCTTACAATAAAATATTAGTGAGGGGCTTATGGAAGGAACCCATTTGCCAAAGGTATAGCTCATAGTTCCTAGTTACTGGAAGTCCTTTTTATCCCTTTGGGGATTTCTCATTAAATTCCTCTTTGGTGGAACTGGTTTCTAGGCTCTGAGGGTCAGTGCCCTTTTAGAATCCTGAAGCTGCTTTTCCTTAGTGTGTGCAGTTTGGTCTCAGAGTGTCTCTCAGTCCCTGGTATAGATTTTGATTTCAGTCAATGCTTCTCCAGGGATGTTGCTGCTCATCCAACTACATCTCTGGGTCTTCTGACCTTTTAAGACTTTCAGGGTCATAACCTAGTGTCTCTTTATACTTAGTTGACTTTTTTTTTTTCAGTAGACTTACTGTTTGTCTCCATTATGTCTCTCTCTCCTTCTAGCTGGATGCATCATTTCCTATTAGTTCAATCTCTTCAGTAACAAAGTTTATGGAGAGAGTGAAGGGAAAAGAAGGAAGCACATTCTCTTCCCTTGAAAAGTGATTCTCATCCAAGGACCTAGAACCTTTAGTTCCTAATTTGGAGTCTTCTTCCACTTAACTGCCTCCACACAAACTTGTTGTTTTTAGATATAGCCCAAGAAGTGTTACTTGATCTTCATTTGCCAATCATAAGGCATTTCCTAGGTGATGTCATCTGTCTTTATATAATGACCCCAAGCCCTTATGATACCTTCAAACTGACCGAAGCATTATCCATTGTGTTGAATGATTTAATCAAGATGCTTGGGCCTTCAGGATTAATAGGGGTTGACCTCTACCCTTACACATATAGTATATTAACCATTCAAAGCAAGCAATTATGATCACATTGCATCACATTTAGTAAGTATATTATGGATAAATTGGAGTATATCTAGCAGAGTGTTACTAGATGATGGGTCTCAATATTATGCTGTATAAGGATCCTATAAGGATAATCGTTCACATTGGGTCTCAATATTATGCTGTATAAGGATCCTATAAGGATAATCGTTCACATTGTTATATATTCCTAAGAGTTCCAAAGTGTGTTATGCCCAGAACCTTCAGAGGGAGATAATGCAAGTATCATTATTCCTGTTTTGTAAGTGGGAAACCTGAGGCACAAAGAGTTTAAATGGCATTCCAATGCTCACTTGGCTATAAAGAGTCAAGTAATATCAGAGCCAGGACTCAAACTCAGTTCTTCTGACAACATCAATGTTCTAATGACTGGTATGAACCTTTCTGTTCAAGGTAAATTTTCTTCTTTGAGGAAAACACAATTCTGGCTGGGCGTATTTTTGGTTCAGGTGCCTATTTCTTTAGGGTGTAAAATATTCCCTGCTATAAAAAATCAGCTGTCACAACCAGCCTTGCCTCTATTCCCAAAGGATGACAAGTATTTCATTACAGCTAGAGTTGTGGCAAACTCTAACGCAGACAATTTCTGCAGAAATGTCCCATGAAAAATACATACTAATTTTGATTAAATACCCAAGGGCTCCATTGGATTGTTGAAAATGAGTTAGTACTGTATACACAATCATCAGCTCTCTCCCACAGAAAAAGGGAGAGGGAGAGGGAGAGAAAGAGGAAGAGGGGAGAGGGGAGAGAGAGAGAGAAACAGAGAGAGATAGGGAGGAAGAGAGTGGGGGAAGAGAGAAGGAGAGGGAAAGAGAAAGAGAGAGAAAGGGGGGGAGAGAGAGAGGGAAGCTCATGCCAATGTGCCAGGGCTTTTGTATATTCCAAAATGAAATATGTTTCCCAGGTTTGTGCATAGTACAACAGTTTTAACAGATAGATTAAAAATAGCCCATGTTCCTTTTCAAGAAAGTATTTTTTGAAAACTTACAAATTCATATTAAATAGCTACAAACACAGTGTGTGTAGCAATGGTCCTGGAACAAGATTGATTGCTCCTCAATTTTCTGAAAAAAATAGGAACTGAGAGCCAGGTCTTAGATTCAGGAAGTTGTGTGTTCGTATCTTGCTTCTGACAAACACTTGTTTCATGACCATGGACAAGTTACTTCATCTCTAATACCTCCAAGGTGCTTTCAAAGACTAAGCTGCAGACAAGCCACAGATCTGTATTGAAGTTTCTATATCAGGGATGTAGTTTTATACAGAACACAGAAATCACAGATTTGAATAGGGAAAAAAAGAAAAAGAAAGGAGGGTATGAGGGAAAGAGGGAAGAGAAAGGAGGAGGACAAGGAAGGAGGAAAAGCAAGAGATCAAGGAAAAGAGAAAGAAGTCCAGAAATCCTAATCATGGGCAAAACCAAGAACATACTCTAAATTCCATGGAAAATAACAAGGGGTATGTAGCCTGGAGAAAAGAAGACTAGGGTGGGGGGTGGGGCAATGATAACTATCTTCCATTGTTTGAAGGACTATTATATGAAAATGAGATTGGTTATGATGACTAAGAACAATGGTGTTGGGGTCCAGGATATTATGGTATAGACTCAGAACATTTCGTTGTTTATCCTTTGTGCTAGAAGAGGACCAATGACATCATGAGAGTGATGTCTTGAGTTTGAATTGGATTTAAGTGAGGCAGAGCTGCACAAAGTCATGAGCCTCACTTTCACCTCCAGAATCATGAGACTCCAGTGGCAAGAAAAAAGTCAAGATGACTAGTAATGGCTCCGGATGAAGTGGGTGACCTTAGCCTTTCTAAATTAAGATCTCATAGTTACTTGACCATGCCCAGAACATTCTGAATTAATTCTTCACATCCCCTTCTTTCTCCCCAATTCCCTTTCCAAGGCCTTTATTTTGTGAAACAAACCAAGGTAGTTTAGATAAAGATCACTCAATGTATTATGTAGGAGGCTTCTGAGACCCTAGGGAACTTCCTCATGGGCTACATTTACCTGTTGGTTTTACTGAATTTGTTGTCATAGAAGACGGATTGAAGCTGTACTCATTTGAACCTATGTTTAGAAAAATGTTTATCTGAAATCTCAGGGCCTGGATGATGCATTGAACCAGATATTGTACATCCAGGGGCAGATGGGTAGATGTTGTAGAGAGAGATTTCTGTTAGATACTAGGGAGGAGGAGGCAGAACTTTACTAATTAACTTTCTACTAGTTGGCCTGGGAAGAGAGTAAACTTCCTTTACTAGAGGGTTTCAATTAGAGGCTTGTATGATAACTTACTGAGAATATTGTAGAGAGAATACTAGTTTAAGGTGCAGGTTGTACTACACTGTCTCTGAGGTCCTTTCCAGCTCTGAGATTCTTTCATTGTGTGACATAATAAGTCATCAATGAGTCAGAAAAGATAGAAATCTTAGTTAATGATTAATTAACTAATGGTGATTTGTGGACCATTCTGTTTTTTTTTTTCCAGCAAGTACTCACTGAGTACCTCCTAAGTAAAAATAAAAGGTGTGTCCTCCTCATCTCCATCCCCACCCCCAATTATCCTTGAATTCTAAGTTTTGAAGAATGATATGGAGGGTGGCAGTTTCAAAGCAATAAATGCATGTGAGAATCTATAATCTTATTTTGAGTTTCTTTAAGCTGCCAAATGGTACCTTTGCTAGAAATATATACGCTGATGACTGTAAAAAGAGTAATTAATACACCTTTCACATACAAACCTGGAAGCTAGGAAATAAACACCGCACAGCTTTGGAGAACACAAAACAATAACATATCTTCATTTATTCCTGCTCGGTGTTCAGGTACTGTCTCATTTCTACTAGTAAACATATGTTTTCTAGCTTGCTGTCTTAAAAGTCAGAGACTGAATAAATATTCCTCAAGTAAACTTAATGATCCAGGCCTAAAATAGTAAGAATGAAGAATAAGGTATGACAGAAGAGATATAACTTTTATGGAGACACTAAACATGCACAAATGTTTTCATGTTATCCTTGGAGCCATTAATAGGCCTTTGATTTCTACGACTGGTTCATTTAAGACGCATTTTACATGATTAAAAACAACACAGATGAAAACAAACCAGTGTCCGTTGCTCAGTTCACTGCATAAAATGACTAGATAGCTATAGGCACAATTTGTGATATTTAATACAGGACCTGTAGGCTTAATTACCTTCACTCTGCTCTATTCCATACATAGGCTCCTAATTAGAAAAACATATATGTATGCACACATGGGCACACACACACACACACACACACATATCGTCCCTGTACCCAACCCTCACTTGCCATGTTCATTTGTATCTGAGTTTTTTTCCATTAGATAAGTACCATTCTATGGAAGTACTATACTTGGTCCTGGGGTAAATGGGAAGAAACACATTTTCAAGTGGGACAAAAGAGAGGTACATTTGGTATTGAGAGGAAGGGAGGAGGGAGGGAGAGAAAGAGAAAAAGACAGACAGACAGAGAGATAGACATGGATGATGATGGTTTGGAGATCACTGCTGGGGAATCTATAATTTAAGAGAATGAAGGTGGTGGTGTTAAGGGAGGCACTTAGCCTAACCATCTACATGTGTTTTAACCAATTATTCATAGTTTATTTTTGGTAATTGTAGCTTTTATATTGCAGCAGGAATGTGTTCAGTGCTCTCTAAATTCAGCACCCAGGGACAAAGCGCCAAGTGTGTATGTATATATGTGTATACACGTACATGTAGACACACACACACACATATATTTAGGTGCCTGCATGTGTATATGCACAAATATACGTGTGTATATATTTATGTGTACACACAATATAAATATGTACATATAGTTGGGTGCTTATATGTGAATATATGTGTATACTTATATGTATATAGGCATACATACTGATATATGCTCATATCTTTGGGTGTCTGTAGAGATAGAGAGGCATATGTGTGTGTGTGTATATATATATATGTGTGTGTGTGTGTGTGTGTGTGTGTGTATACACACATTTATACATACACACATATACATATACTCAATAAATAGTGGTCAATGTACACTATTCCTTATGCTTATACAGTCCTCCCTCCACAAATTGAAATTTTACCTATCTTTATATTCCAATTCAGGTGCTACTTCATTTGTGAAACTTTCCCTGATCCCAAACCAATAACCTCGTTTTTAAAATTTCATATTTGTATCTCTCTCATGTATCACTAAATAACATTGCCTATTACCTTTATTTCTGTAGATGCCTTATCTCCTCCCCAAACTATAAATTTCTTTGTATTTCTAGGCACTGAGATTGCATACAGTAGGTGGTTAACAAATATCAGTTCAATGAATTTTCCATATATCTTAGGTGACTAAAAACCACTTGCTCTTATGAAAAAATGGGAAGGAAAGAAAACAAGAGTCTAACCTGAAATGCACAAGGGGTGTTGTCCACACAATAGACTCTTAAGTTGTAATCCAGGGAGTTACATGACATACAGCCAAAGACAGCCACTTTGAGTTGCTTCACAGCACAGTCAGTGATGGGTTCTCCAGCCAGTGCATACGTCCCGAAGCTGTCCAGCAGGACGTGACAAGCAAATGGGTCCAAGAGGCAATAACAGGAAGTTGATTCATCTTCCACCGACATCACCTCCTGTTAGGAAAACAAAGTATGCACACACACACACACACACACACACACACACACACACACACACACACACAGACACACACACACACAGACTCTTTCAACTTTAAACTGACATGCTATTTAAGATTCATTCTACAAGTCCACATTTTCCCCCCAGAATATTTTTAATGCTCTAATTGGCTTGATACAAATCTTTCATCAATCATGATAAATACATTAATAAGCAACTACAGTTATGGTTATGTATGCTGCAATGAATTTCTACTTAATAAGTAACAATAAAGAAGTATAAGCAATTTCCATGTCATTTTGGATGTCCTAGTATTACTAGCTATTTTTTTTCCAGTGTCAAATTAAGAAATTGTCTTGAACATCAAAGTCAATAAAGGAAATCTTTACATTGGTCTGCTCCCGACCACTTTTTTTTGGTATCCATCAGGGTAATTCATCCTTGGTTGTTTTTGCCCTTCAGCATAGCAGAACCATTCATGAGACCCCATTAAGACACAACTTGAGTAGCTTCTCCCACTATATCTCACCACTAAGCTCTTAGCTATTTGTAGTTTGCTAGCACCGGAAAAACAGAAACCCAATGCCATCTCCCTCAACTACAAAAGCTTCAGAACAAACAAACAAACAAAAGAGAAATGATAAGACAGTGAAATAACACGAAGGAAGGGAAACTACATAAAAAGTAAAGAATTTTTTAAAAATGACAAATGAATTATCACATACGATCATAAAATTTAGAGCTTAAGGGAGACTGTGATTATGCAGTTGGCCCTAACCCCTTATCTGACAGATAAGGAAACTGAGTCTCAAAATGTTAAAGGGAATTGTCCAAGCTCACATAGGTAACAAAAATAGTAGGGCTAGGATTATAGGATTTAGTGATTATAGGATTTAGACCTAGAAAGGACCTTTAGAGATTATTGAACCTGCCCACAACACTTTATGGAGGAAATTGAAGCCAAATTGTAGGGAAGTAAACGTATGCAAGGTCACAGAGGTAGTAAATAGCTGAGCCACAATTTTAAACTGGATCCCCTGCTTCAAATGCAATGCCCTCTTGTCACACTGCTCCTCAAAGTAGGATTCTCTCCAAGATATAATGCTGCTTATTCTGTTAATGTGATTCATAGAATTCCCTATCCCAAGAAAACTTCTTCCAGATATAATAGCAATGAGGGAATGGCAGCAGGATGTGTGTATGAATTCAGGAAGCAAAATCCTGAGTCAGAAGACAGAATGCTAGGAATGCCCCTCTTCACCTGAAGATGTAAACATTGGTTTGTTGTTGTTGTTGTTTTGTTTTGTTTTCTTCTTGACAAATAATCTTTTCACCCATCTTCTTCTGAAAGCTTCTCCTGAAAGCAACCTCCTACTTCAGGTGGGAACTGGGTACTGGGTTCCAAAATGAGAATTACACCCCTTTCATGACAGCTAACTAATACAGATATGAAAACAATCCTATCACACAGGAAAATCACAGACTTAAGTTTCCTAAGGATAATAATGATGATGATAGTTTGACCATGCCTGTCATTGTCTTTTTAGCTACTTGTCATGTCAATGGAATATAAGACCTTCTCTGTCCATTAAGAGGACTATGTGACCACGTGTCCCCTTTTCCTTTGGAACAGAAGCCATGTTCCCAGGTCGAAAGGTACACAGGTATTTAATCACAGTGTGATACATCCTCAGTCACATAGAGTCCATTGGGAGAGGAACTTGCCTAAGGAGGAGCTTGCTTAGGGGAGGCTTGCTTATAGGGAGGCTTTCATACCTTTTGGTACTAAGCTAATTAGGCACTAATTATGGATGTGGTGTCTTCTGGCTCTGAGTCTATTAGTTGATAACTATATATATACTGGGAGATGGGCATTTTACTTTGGAGGTTTGCTTATGAGAAGGACCTTTTGACTCCCTGGATGGGACTCTGAGTAGCCGTTTGTTAAGAACCTCCCAACTACTCAGATGTTGGTGCTCCCTCCAGTCTGGTGGTATATGTAGGTGGTTATATTACTTTGTTCAGACAGTAGGAGACTTATATGTTGAATCCCCTGTGCTAATTTCTCTGCTTGTATTTTCTACTTATCTGTACTGATCTGTGTGTTAATTAAAGTAAGATCATTAATCCCTTTAAATCTATCTTTCCTTTAAAAAAGCAAATCAAAGAACTTGTGCTAGCAGGCCATCCTAGGTGTGCTAGGTTACTTGCTACTACTCTATTTAATATCATATTGTAGTTTGCTAGCACCGGAAAAACAGAAACCCAATGCTATCTTTCTCTTTTTCCATTCTTTTCCTTCTCTTTCTTTCAAACACATTTTTTTTAATCACTACTATTTATTGTTTGTTATGAACATAGATATAACCTATAAATGCCTTTTTCATGTTGGTTTTCTTTCCTGATAACAAGAATATGATGAAAACAAGAGAAAGCAAAGATGCAGAATTAAGAAATGGTTTACATGAACAAGTGTGCATCAATCAAACAATTAACAAGCATTCATTAAGTCCCTAATATGGTACAGACCCTGTTATTGCAAGGAGAATATAAAGACAAAAGTAAATAGCCCATGACCTTATGGAACTTATATTCTGGGGATAGAGTGTGGTAGAAAATGAACAAATTAAGGAAAACCATTTATTATGTGCTTGTTAAGTATAAAGGACTGTCCTAAACCCTGGAAATACACCAAATAGAAAAGACAGCACCTGTTCTCAATGAGCTCACCTTCTTAATGGAGGAAACAACAAATATGGAACATTTCGGCTCTAAGTCAGATTGAAAGGTCCCATGGCTCTTAGGTTACAGGAGCAAAACAAACGGCAATGCCTTTTCCTTGTTGTTTCCCCCAATAAAATCATATCAGTGACAGATGTTGAGCCATCTAACATTACCAAGGAGGTTGGTGTCAAGAACTTTCTTTTTATGGTCTTTAATAGCTATGACTGCAGCACTTGCAGGAGCATTTGACAGGTTGCATCTCCACAAGGGTTGGTTGCTCCCTAGGATGATGGCTGAAGGCACTGGGCTAGAAGTATTGCTATTCCCAATGCCCTTGGATTGAGGATTTGGGGCTGTCTCCATCAGGTATTGAGAGAATATGTACATATAAAGATATATACTAAATATACACTAGTTAATGTTGTGTGTGCATGTTTGTGTGTGTATAAAAGTCACTAGCAGTTGGGTGGATCAGGAAATGCTTCATGTAGAAGGTAGCACATGAAGCAAATATTGAAGAAAAATAGGGATTCACAGAGATGGAGCTGAAAAGGAAGTTGAACCTCAAGGCAGGAGCAGCAGATAATGCAAAACAGAAATGTGTGTGTGTGTGTGTGAGTGTGTGTGTGTGAGTGTGTGTGAGTGTGTGTGTGTTTGTGAGTGTGTGTGAGTTTGTGTATGTGTGTGTGAGTATGTGTGTGTGTGTGAGTGTGTGTGTGAGTGTGAGTGTGTGTGTGTGAGTGTGTGTGTGAGTGTGTGTGAGTGTGTGTATGTGTGTGTGAGTGTGTGTGTGTGAGTGTGTGAGAGTGTGTGTGAGTGTGTGTGTGTGAGTGTGTGTGTGAGTGTGAGTGTGTGTGAGTGTGTGTGTGTGTGTGTGTGTGTGTGTGTGTGTGTGTGTGTGTGTGTGTGTGTGTGTACATGTGGGCGAGGGAGGAGGGAAGGTGCATGGAACAGCAGGACTGACAGGACCACATACTGTGAGAAGGTGAGTAAAGTGCAGCAAGGCTGGTGACGTAGGCTGGGGCTCGGCTCTGAAGGGATTTAAATGCCAAACAGAGGAATTTGTATTTGATCCTAGAGATCATAGTGAGTAACTAGAGTTTGAGTAGGGGATGACATTCAGACCTATGCTTAGGGAGATCACTTTGACAGCTGTGTGGAGGATGGATTTGAGGAAGGGAGATCAATGGAAAGACACTATTGCAATATTCAGGCAAGAGGGGATGAATTGGCAGGGGGAGGCTAAATGAGAGAAAAAAGGAGGGCACAATCAAGAGATACTGGGGTGGCAGAAACAGTAAGACTCGGGAATTCGTTGGTTATGTGGTGTTGGGGAGTGTAAGAGGGAAGGATAACAGAAGATTGTGAATCTGGGGGATTATAAGGATGTTGGGGCCCCCAACAAAAATGGGGAAGTTTGGAAGTTACTTGATTTTTGGGGGGGAAGATAATGAATTCTGTTTTAGACATGCTGTATTTGAGGTACCTATAGGACATTCAATTTAAAATGTCTAATAATCATTTGAAGGACAGGAGCTCAGGACAACGACTAAGATGGAGATCAGACAGACAGATGATAGGTAGCTAAAAGAAAGATATATGAATGTGCGTGCGCGCACACACATACACACACACACACACACACACACACACACACACACACACCCCCTTCCCTATTTTCTACACCCTCATTCCTCTATATTTTGCATTTGGCATTTTAACACTGTTGTTCATATTCTCCTTTTTTTTTTTTTTGGTAGTTCTACCCCCTTCCTGGCTTTCCTCCAAACAATATGACCACACCTCAGCATCCTTTGTTGGCTCATCCTCTATATTATACTTCCTAACTATGGATGTTCCCCAAGCTTCCAATCTATGCCTGTTTTTTTCTCTTTTGATCTTCTTTCAGTAACCTTGTTGGATCACTTAATTTTATCACCTCTATGCAGATAAATCCCAGATATATCCATCCCTATATCATCTATATCTAATCCCCATTATCTCTCTTGAGCTTTAGTCCCCTATCACCATTTGCTTGGTGAACACTTAAAACTGGATGTCTCAGAGACAACTCACACTTAATATATCCAAAGATGAACTCATTATTTTCCCCTTCTTCTACATTTCCTTTTCTGTCAAAGGTATCATATTCTTCCAGTCTTCCAGGTCTACAACTTCAGCATTATCCTTGACTCTTTACCTTACATATATCCAATTAGTTGCTAAATCTTGCCAATTCTACTTTCCCAACATCTCATCCAGTCAATGCCTTCTTTCTACTCACACAGCTATAAACTTGGTTTAAACCCTTATCACACTTACCCAAATTAATGCAACAGAAATCTAATTGATCTCCTTACCTCGAATCTCTCACCATTACAGTCTATCCCACAAACTGCTGTCAAAGTAATTTTCCTTAGGCGTAGATCTGATCATGTGATATCCTTCTCAAAAAAATCCAGTTTCCTATTGCCTGAAGGATACAATATGAACTCTTCTGTTCAGCTTCAAAAGTCTTAAGCTACCTGTTCCAACTGCTCTTTTCAGCCTCACTGTATAGTTTTGCTCTGTGATCCAGCCCACATTGCCTTATTGTTCTTTCTCACACTTAACACTTAAGACTTAACACTCCATTTCCAATTTCTATGCCTTTGTATTGCAATCCCCATGCTTGGGTTATACTCCCTCCTTATATCTCATTGAGTGTCCCTCACTTCCTTTAAGATACAGCTTAAGTACCATCTTCTTTTGGTCAATATAGTCCTTCCTCACTTAAATCCAATTCACTTACATTTCATGGCATCACCTCTCTAATGTCACGGTCCTTTTTGAGAATGAAGGACAAACAACAACAATCCTTTTGTGACCCTCCCAACAGCTAGTATTCTCTCCCAAACTTTGTATTTTGCACACTTTTTATATTTATCCCCTTTAAATTTATGCTATATGTGTATGTATGTACATGCATACATATGTATGTATGTATTGTTCACATCATTAGAATGTAGGCTCCCCATGTAGCCTCCCATGAAATTATTTCAATATTGAATTTATTTTATTTTTAGTTTAATACATAAAACAAGTATTTCTAGAACATAGCAGGATGATAAAAAGATAATTGCACATGAAATTGCAAATCCATTCTGTTCATCTATACATGTATTCCTAGCACCTAGCTCAATGCCTGCCACATTCAAGGTGCTTAATGCTAGCTGATGGGCTGATTAATATAAAGATCTTGGAATCATCTTCATAGAAATGAGAACTAAACTGATGATGTTATCAAATAAACATTGTAGAGGTGGAAGAGAAGAGAGCTTAGGATAAGGTTTGGATCACATCCTTAGGAAACTACATAGTACTTAATAGTGTATTCTAATTTGTTGGAATATGTACAATATTTAGCGGTTCATTCTGCAACTAAATCAGAAGGAGTTTGGATAAATTATTGTTTCTGGTCTCCTACTCAGTACCCAAATACAAGTCCAAATAGAAGAGGGCCAGAGCTGGGCACAAAGAGGTTCATATATGAGTAGCTGTCTAGGTGCAACTCCTTTCTCATCCATTATCATTCTAATGAAAGGAGGGACCATATTTTATAGCATATAGCATATGACTCCAGAGGAAAAGAAAGTATCTAAAAATTACACAGCTGTTTGAGACTAGTAATGGAGTTTAAGTCCATCTCCTAGTTAGGGTACCATGCTTCCCCATCAAGCATGCTGTTATTTTGGGAAAATAACACTTGGTCTCACCTCCCACTTGCCCTGCTGGGTCCTCTTCTTCAAATGAATATTCCAGTGTTCAGAACTGACATCAGCACAGTGGGGTATGGTCAAGGCGAAGGGTGTGGTGACCACCATGTCTGAAGGCCCACAGGTGACTTCGGGACTCAGGAGTACTTCTGATCCATCTGGCTGGAGGCTTTGTTTACATTTGGAGAAAAGAAGAAACATGAGCCAAAAAGAAGGGTGAGTCAGACATGGTAGAGTCAGATCTCATTCAATAAGTGGGGCAGGGGAGAGAGGAGGAGTACTTGAGAGTTGAACATAAACCATGTTTGCTGCACTGCTCACAGTCCAGAAGGTGGGTTACACACATGCAAAGTAATTCTCTTTACTCCTAGTAATTTTGCTGTTTAACAGCAGAACAAGGCTCTTAACAGTTGATACAGAGTGAGTTAAAGCCCACACATTTCAAACCCAGGGTTTGGACAAAAGGGAAATTGACAAATGCCTGATATCTGCAGTGCAGAGTTGGGGAAGGCATAGGGGCTGGGGGCAGAACTACTAAAACCACTCTCCCAGCTGCAATGCAAGAGTCTTAGTGATGGAACACCCAAGTCCAAATGTTCAGACATGATGAAAACAGCTGATGCTGACAATGTTGCCACCAGATTCTTTCCTCCCAATGATACTATCGACAATATTTTCATAGTAGTAAATAATGACAATAACTTATTACATAACAAAACAACCCTTCAGCTATGCGCAGATTGAGTGTTAACTTCCCTCGTTTTGAAAGTGTATTTTCTGCCAATGCACAAATACATAGGTTATACATATTGACAGCACAGCAGACAGTTAGTTATAAATATGCATTTTCAAATACATGAATATAGATCTTTCAAATCTCCCTCATTTGATGTCTAAATTTAACGTCATCCCACACAAACCTGGTGTTCACATTTTTTATTTTGTTCTCTGTATTGTGAATAATTCATAATGGGAATGCAGAGTCATGAGACAGATGGAAGAAAATGACAGTTAACAGAAGAAGAAAAAAATCACCTCACTGAATGAGTCCCTATTTCGTTTCTCCTTTTCCTTTCTTCTATTTCCTTGTCCCTCAGGAGGGAATTGTGACTTGTAGAACAATAGTTAGGGGGAGGACTCTGGGGTGTTCTTTCCTCTCCTTTTCCCAATGCCTGTCTGGGGTGGTCCTAGATAATCTGCTTTATCTTTCTTTGCTTTTTTTTTTTTCACTTGTAAAATAGAGGCTTACAGTGGGGTAGAATTAATAAATATTCTGAGGCTCTTGGATGAAAGGAGCAGTATGAGAACTGAGCAAATATTATGGTTCCTAAGTTTCACTTCCAAAAATGTAGAATCACAGGAGTACAACTAGATGTGATCCAGTCCACTCCATCCTACTCATTTTACAGATGAAGAAACTGAGGCCCAGAGAGCTTACATGACTTGCTCAAGATGACACAGCAAACTACTTGTCAGAGTCAGAATTTGAATACAGATCCTGTGACTAAATCCAGCACAGTCACCAATGATGGAAAAAGCTAGCTCCTTGATAACATAAAGAAATCATGTTCTAGCACATAATGCTTCTTTTCTAACAGCTTTTATACATGGTCATGAAACAGGTTACTCACATTTTAACTTCTCAATTATTTTGTTGATATTGTGTTCTAGTGATTCTCTCCTTTTTTTCTCTTTCTCCCTTTCTCTTTCTCTCTGTCTCTCACTCGTCTTTTCCCTCTCTCCCCCAGACACTAGCAACTATCCTTGTATCTTGTAATCTATGATTTGCAGCTGCAGAAAACTTAAGATATTTACCTCAGCAGGTCCATCATCTCTGGCCTATGGCAGCTATCATATCCACAACTGACTCACACCCTTTCACTACTGCCTCACAAAGCGGTGCCCTGTACAGACACAAAGGCATTGAAGCTTATGTAAAGTTAACCACAGCCCCAAGTTTGACAATTCCTATCCATGCTGGGAGCAAAATACAGGTGAAGCTGAAAAACATCCTGCACTGACTTTCAGGCACCATGATCAGGAGATTAAATGAAGCCACAAGTGATGGCTCTCCAAAGGAAGCAAGTTGGAGCGGAAGGGCAAAAACAAAGGTTTTTTGTGGGGACTACAGGGGGGCAAACAAGAGGGGGTTTGGAAAGTGGTCCATTAGCCATTGGGAAGTCTCCATGAACGGCTTAGAACAATGTGCTTGAGGTTTGAAAAACGTAAAATTTAAATGTGAGCTATAACCAGCATGCAGCAGCAGCCGTGGACCACTGCCAGGGGCCATTAGAGAGGGTTAAGCGGTTTCTGTGTAATTGGTGCCTGTATTCATCACGTACAGGAATAGCAGGGATGCTTGTGAGTGACCGATGACAAGCTCTCCTAAAAGAACTATTTAATTGCTTTCAGAGAATCATCCCCCTTGTTGAACATATTGTTCAAACATATGGGAATTTGGGGAATTATTTAATGCCAAATGAACTGAAATCAGCTAATTAGATGAACTCTCACACTCATTGTGAATAGCAAGACTCCTTTCTGTAATAACTTAAACAGCATTAGGAGTCAGAGGCAGTACATATTGAGTATTAAGCAAAGCATGGGATGGGAGCTTTGCATAAAGCAGATACTGGCTATTTCCATAAGTGCAAAGTAAGTAAATCAAGATTTATATCTAATCCCCCTACAGTGAAAATAATGTGAGTGGGTGTAGAGTCTCCAGTGAAAGAACAAAATATAATCTCTCCATTTTTCCATGATTAATGATAATTTGCCCTTTCCTGCCTCCTTCTATCTGTGGCAATCAGAGGGCTTTACAAATATTAATTAACACTCATCACACACCTGTGGAGGCAGGTGTTTCAAGCATAAGGTCACAGAGAAGTCAATCAAACTGATGGGAACAAAACCCAAAATGCCTGACTCATACTCTCCTGCTGTAGCAGATTATGCTGTATTTTACTTCTCTGCTAGTGCTTCCTTCGTGGGGTTCTGCCTTGATGCCTTACTGGGGTTTTCAAGGGACCCTGACTTCCTTAAGGACCTATCCACAAACTCTGACTAGGCCAACTCAGGTGGAAGTACTTTGAAGGTAGGCCTCGTGGCAGATGATGTGTCTGTTGTCCAAAGACAAAGAAACTTGTCACTGAGCATTTTTGTTAAGCTGGGCAACTCATGACTTCCTACTGAGGCCCAGAGCAGTAGCAATCTACATGAGTGTAGACAGCAACATAGCAATGAAATAAAAGTATATTAAAAAACATTTGGAAAAAGTTAACCATATCAAAAGCTTTAGTCTAATAGATGGCCTGCTACCCTAGACTTTCCCAAGGAAATAAAAATTAAAAACATAGCAACAAGACCAAACCTGCAAGGTTCAAATTCTAAGCCATGAATGTAAGTCATGGGCATGCTTTTTTTGGTAGAGAGTTTGAAATTGTGAGATAAAAATCCCTAATTGCCAAAGCAAAAATGAAATTTTTAAAGAAAGGGAGATTTAAAAAAATTAAACATTATTTGATACATGAAAACCATAGTTGAGTTGTTATGCTTTTTCTCAACAGTGAGGAGAAAAAAATACAGTGTGAAAGCTTTCTGAGATTATTAAGAACTAAGTTACTAATATCTGTAAACTATTACCTTGGTTATACAGTATTCCAAAAGTTTTGGGCTTTTGGGCTCTCCTGTATTATAAATACCTAGCCCTATATAAAATCTTAAAGAACTTGTACTCTAAATCTCTAGTTTTGCAGAAGAGAAACTGAGTTAAATACCTTCCCAAAGTCACCCACAGTAGCAAAGTTAGGATTTGAACCCTGGTCTTTTGACACCAGACCCCGGGCATTTATTACTGTACCAGGATTCCACTATAATCCAGTCTGTAAGATACAATGTTTATGGGAAGGAGAATTATTCTAGACACAGATGGAAGTCTTGGCTGTGTAAACCCCAGGTTCTAAAATCTATAATTAACACAAGGCCAGTCTTGGTGGAACTATTGACTCCTTAAAGGCTGGCCTGGGAAGGATAGGTTTGTAAATTTAAATACTAGCCCTCACTGAGCTGCTGAATGTCCTAGAGTAAATTGCTTCATGTTCCTATATTTGGCTTCTCTGTCTTAAAAAAGTAAGTGGTAGAATACCATGCTTGTGAAGACATATGAGAGCTACAACGACTGGAGCTATAGAAATGCACACATTTGTTACACTTCAGGGATACCAAAATTATGAGGAAGGGACAGCACTAGGAAAAATTATGAAGCAGGCAATAGATGTCCAATTCAACTCAATTATCAACATTAAGTGTGTTGTTTAATTGTCCCTTCATTTCTCCTTGTGGATCATTCTCCCCTTTTCTAAGTAGGACCCTCCAGGTCCTCAGCAACCCTGGTGTTATGGTCCTTTTCGAGTGCAAAGGACAAATAACAACCTTATGCAATCCACCTATTGTCCAGAGTGTCTAACTGCAGGGTTTAACCCATGTCTACATCTTTAGCAGTTTTCTAAAGACAAGAACTCCCTGACCCTTGTCTCAAAGTCTTGACCCCCACAACCAGGCCCTTTTCACAACCAGTGAAAAATAATAAATAAGAAAAGTTGACAGAATTCATGCTTTAGAGTGGCTCACATTAAAATTCTCATCATTGCTTACTTTCCCAACCCTGGTACCGATTAACATATGAAGACCTCCACTCTACACACTGACCACACAAACGGAGGAAATCCAGGTCTCATGTCTTCAACTGCTCTCGGCAACCTCAATTGCTGTCTGTTCACAATCCACTCCAAAAATTATTGCTACACATTTTTCTCCCCACCAAGTATAGTTCAATTGGAGAGAAAATCTACTATCCACCTTTTCATTATCTACCTCCCTTAAATGCCTCTGATGGAAGGCCACTGTAATCAAATGCTGCTCTGTTTCTATCCTTTTTCCTAGTGCTGTGGAGAAAATCTCAAGGAAACCTTCCATTGTTGGTATGAGAGGTTGCCTGTGTTTTCTTCTGCCTCTACAATACCCTATTTTCCCTACTAGAATGTGATATTCCTTCCCTTTTTTCAAAATAATTTCATCCTGAGATCCATTCTAATCTCCTGCTAGGGATAATATGATAAATAATTCTAGTGTCAATGACTGATAGTGTCTTAATATGTTAAATCCTCCCAAGCATGCTGTTGCTGCTGTTACTACTAATGAAAGTGCTAGGCCTAGCTCCACCAGTGTCCAAAGTAAAAATAACATATCTATAAGGCCTTTGATGATTTACAAAATCCTTTCATATAAATTACCTAATGATTTTCATACCAATGCTGTCAGGTAGGGCAAGGAAAGCATTATTATCATATTTTCTAGGTGGAATAAAGAGACTTGGAGAATTTAAATGATTTGTCCCAAGTTATCGAGGGAATTAAGGTCCAAGGTGTTTTTTTTTAACCTTAAGTGAAACTTCCTGTTTTTATTTTTGTTTTGTTTTTCATCTAATAGAACTGCTTTTTAACAATCCCTTTTGAAGCCTTCTGAAAGGCAGCATGGTACAGTGTGTAGAGAACTAGGCCTGAAGCCATAAGGACCTGAGTTGAAGTTCTGCCTCTGACATATGATCCCTAAGTTCTGCCTCTGACATAGGCTATCTGCCTATGAGCTATTAAAACTTAATGCTGTACTAAGAATTTTGGGACACCCTGCCTATGTTACTGCGGGAAAGTCACTGAACCACTCAGGGATCTAGGCAATTTTTTAAGATGACATTTTGCGGAGAAGTTGATGATCGGAATTGGTAGCTCACAGGTGAGGGAACACCCCACATCATTGAAATCTAATCCTTACTCTTATCCCACTTTTGATACCTTAAACCAGAGGGGTGAGTAATGAAAGGAATTTCAGGAGCAATCACAGAGTCAATGAAAGGAGGCATATTTCAGGTTGGGATGGGGAGTAAACCTCACTCAAAATTTAAAAAACAACACAAAAACCATGCCTTATAGGAAGGAACCTCTCTACTGCCCCTCTCCGTAAGGACAGTCCTAATGGGGATGAAGCAGGACAAGGAATTGCTGGACTGAGTTATACTGTAAAAGTGGTGTGATACATTTATGTATGTCCAGGCACATTCTGCAGGATAGTAATGGTGAAAAACATGACTTTATACAGGGCTGGCTTTAGGAAAGCAACTGCTTAATAAGGCATATCTGGAAGGGCATCAAAGTTGATTTTGCCTCCGCTCTCCAGATTCAGGAGACTGCAGGAGGCTGCAAGCTGTCATCTCCATCAGGCAAAAGGGTCAGTTCCTAAATTCTAGACTTGTTTCACCCCTCATTGCTGTTGCCTTGCTGCACCAGGTGATTACTCCTCCTTGCTCGCCTCCTTCTGTATTATACGGTCTATATTATGGATTAATTTTGGTTTGATCACCTTTACTCAGCAGATCATTCAGGAAATTAAGACAAGTGATTAATGATCATTTACAATGTCAAACCCCAGGTCAATACATAATTAAATCATATTTTAATAGAATGAACATAAAAAAGGCAGTTGGATGGGAGCTGCACTTAGTCACAAACCTGGGTATGGGGGAGGATGGGGAGGAGCTCAAGAAAGACAGCAATTCTAGCCTCCCACTACCAAGCCAAAAGTAGACACCAAGCTTTTGCTCTTTTTTTCTACTGCCTTTAAACTTACCAGCATTTTTCTCCAGTGTCAATTCTGTAGAAACCTCAAATTCTTCTGATTCATCTATTTTTTTTAACCAGAAGATTTACTTTACCTATGAGTTGGATTAAGTTCCATCAAGACATACTATAGGACCATATAGGACTACTATAGAGGAAGTGGGAGGGGGGTAAAAAAGTATTCATTAGGCACCTAC
The DNA here is from genome assembly GCA_028627135.1 of Pseudochirops cupreus. Taxonomy (NCBI): domain Eukaryota; kingdom Metazoa; phylum Chordata; class Mammalia; order Diprotodontia; family Pseudocheiridae; genus Pseudochirops; species Pseudochirops cupreus. Next base: position 105,749,584 of record CM053581.1, on the reverse strand, counting down.
TACATGCCAAGCACCTTGTTAAGTGCTTTACAAATGGTCTCATTTGAAGCTAGCAGGACTAGCCCTTTCATTTTACCTCTGAAGAGGCAGGGGATAACAAAGGTTCATTGATTTACTCAAGGTCCCACAGCACGAAATGATAGAACCAGGATTTGAACTCAAGTTTCCTGACTCAGATCTAGCATTCATTCTACTGTACCACTGTATAATAGTTTGACTTACTTAAATTTTGAGAATGCTATTGCTCATGTAAGTTTCCTAAGGACTTCTGCATAAGGTTAGCACAATTTTTACTTAACTGAGTCCTAAGGAGGGAGGATTTATTTGTTTGTTCATGTGTATGTTCTTGGAGGAGGTGATGAGAGTTGAAGAGGAGAAGGGCAGATGGAATGGGATCAAGGAAAGAGACTGGTAGCAAAGATGAGCATTTTTTATACAAGCCTTTACAGATTCTGAATCACTGAATAACAACTGTTTATCGTGTAAGGCATTAGAAAGTATCTCCTGATATAACACATTGTACATTTTTATTGTTCAGTCATTTCAGTTGTAACTGATTCTTCATGACCCCATCTGGGGTGTTCTTGGCAGAGATACTGGAGTGGTTTGCCTTCTCCTTCTTCAGGACATTTTACAGATGAAGAAATTGAGGCAAACACGGTTAAGTGACTTGCCCAGGGTGACACAGCTAGTAAGTGTCTGAGGCCAGATTTGGACTCAGATCTTCCTGATTCTGGGTCTGGTGCTGTATCCATTGCTTCACCTAGCTGCCCCACTTATTAAGCTGACTATGTATGAAGCACTGCCTTCAATGCTCTGTGAGTACAAATTCAAGACAGTCATTGTCCTCAAGGAGTTGATACCCCACAACACATACTGGGCAATGGTGAACAGAGAAGGGAGTTATATTCTGGGAGTCTCGAAATAAACAAATGTAATACCTTAGCAGTTCATTAACACACCCTTTCCACAAGCAAAGATAAGAGTGATTAGATTATAATTCTTGGAGAAAGAGCAGGTAAAGTATGTGGTTTGGGGGTATTGGGAGGAAGGGAAAAAGTCAGCTTTGGAGAACGAAGCAAGAGTAGAGAGTAAAGAAGCTTAGAAGCAAATGGCTTCATCCCCCATCCCATTGCAATATTGGACAGTGCCTTTGGATTTCTAGGCCCTAAGAGGTGAGTAAGATTTTACCTTATCTTAATAAATGGAACTCTTGACCCTTGGCCCTTGGCTCCAGAAGAAACCTCCTAGTCCAGGGTTAGAGAACCTATGGCCTTGAGGCCACATGTGGCCGTCTAGGTCCCCAAGTGCAACCCTTTGACTGAATCCAAACTTCGAGGGGATTTGTTCTGTGAAGTTTGGACTCAATCAAAGGGCCACCCTTGAGGACCTAGAGGGCCACATGTAGAGTAGAGGCCACAGGTTCCCCACTTCTGTCCTACTCACTGGGAGGGAGACAGCCAGCCCTACCATCTCACTTTTTCTACTGTGGTTCAGTCATTCAGCCTTTTAGTCATGTCTGACTCTTCCTGAGCCTATGGAACATACAACAACAGATCTTCTATCCTCCGGTATCTCTTGAAGACTGTCCCAAGTCAATATTCATTGTTTGCATGATACTATCAGTCCATCTCATCCTCTTCTAGCTTCTTTTTATGTATTGTTTTCCTTCATTGGAATTTAAGCTTTTGGCTGGTAAAGACCATTTTTTAGCACAATGTAATCCCTTAATACTTAATAACATCCCTTCATACATCCAGGGTCTCAAACAACACTGAGCTAAGTGGCTCAAGTCTTCCCGAACATGGCCTCTGTTCATCTGGTTTGGAGGGTAGGGCAAAAGTAGAACTAGGGGCAGGGAAGGGAGAGAGAATTAGGTGAAAGCTTGGAAGAAATAGCAGATGCTGTTGAAAACTTACAGGGTCAAGTCAGACCGAAAGATTAAATTGTTTACATATGTAAAATAGTCATAGTTTACGCCCACATTCACAGGGTATTTATCCATTAATAAATCAAAGGAATCATAAAGCATGTGTAAATCATGACTTCCTAGATACAATTTAAACTCCATCTTTCATGCAGTGTCAGAGTCAGTATTTGTCACTGAACCATCATCACACTTCCTTAGAAAATAAGACAGTTCAGAAGAGAGAGAAAATAAGATGGTGGGGGAGGAAGTGGACCGTAGCAATGAATCACTCAGATTTTTGCAGCTTTTAGTGCTAAGTTCTTAGGGTTGTTTTTGTTTTGTTTTGCTCATTAGAATGCTTATGATCTGAAAAGGTGATAGTGAGAATAAGAGAAAACAGATGGACAATCTGAATACTATATTATTATACTATATTATGAACTAAACATATATTAAAGGAACTTGAGGCAACCCTCCAATATGTTCAGTTGATCCTTTATGGAGGATTTGTGGGAAATCATGAATAGGAATTATACAGAATGATAAGGCCCTGAGGTACTGTGATTAGCCCAGGTGGAAGTACCCACACCAATGAATCCTTGAATCCATCAGAGGGAAGAGAACCAAAGAGAGGGGCACCCGGGCCTTGTGGTTGAGCTCTTAGCTTCTAAAGGTTTCTTTTTATTCTACTCTTCATTCTTCATCATCCCTAGTAGGAGCACAACTAAAACTCAATGTTGGGGGATAAAGTGAAAGGGAGGGGAAGGTATTCTTTAGGAGAATCTGATCTTATCTAATCCATATCATTTTCTCTGTTCTCTAGCTCTCCTATTTAGAGTTTGCGACTTGTGTCCAGTCTCTAAAATAAAACTTCATGTGTACTCATATCTTGTGGGAGGTTAGGAAACTTACTGGAAATTAGCTTGGTTTCATAATAAAAATATATCAGCAAGGAGGGTCATATTGCCACTGGCCACCGAGGAGACCCAGAGGTGAGGCTGAGGTGTGCCTTTTTTTCAGTGGGCCTTTATTAAGCAATGATTATCTGGAGTGGAAATGATAATCTATCTTAAATATCTTGATACGCTTAGTTATTCAATATGAGCAATAAAAGAAATGAAACATAAAAATAAAAATAATTACAGTATTTGGGGGACCCTTTACAATGTGCAATCAAATTTGTCTCCCAGTGACTTTTCTTTTATTGAAAAGAGATGCACCTTCCATTCAAATCTATTAGCAAACACTCACAAGCCATTGTTATCTTGTCAATTGCATCTTTAATTAAAGCCTCATTTGGGCCACTCTAATCACTTCCACATTGTGAGCCACTGGGGCTTTAAATGTGCTTTGATGAAAATGACAGCAATTTGTATGTGGTTTCCCCCCTACCTGGGGGTGGGGGTGGTGGTGATGGTGATAATATAAAGAGAGTTTGAGATTGTGGGAGGAGTAAAGTTCACTTCAAAATAACACAGATCCTTGGTTGGAGAAGATCTAAATGTCCTTTTATCCCCTTTCGTAATTATTATCTTTTTTGTAATGATATTATGCCAGGATAACTTGGTGAAATAATGGACCCGATTCTACTGCAGAAAAGGAAGGCAGAGTTGCAAAGGTGCATTAACCCTTCCCCACCATTAAGACACCATTTAGTAAATTACCTCTTCCATTACTCTGAATAGCACTGGGTGGCCAGGAAGAATTAATGTATTTCCCAAATGGGAGCAATTTGCTTTCTCCCTTCTAACAGCAACAGGTCTTCGTTTGCTATTTAGAAGAATACTTTTCTTCAGGGGACCACAGAAAACTTGAGGCATAAATAGAAGCCAGCTTCCTGTCATGGGATGGGTGGGTACGTAGATGTATTATCATTCCTGTTCTACCCATTAGGCAATGAGAATGGAAAGATTCGAAATTATATATGCCTCATTTATGTAGCCTCCAAAAGAATCCAGATGCTTTGACAAGACTGGACAATGGATTTACTTGTGGGAAAAGAGATATATTTATTTTGATAGTCTTCTCTATTCAACTTGTTTAGAGCTGCTAGGGATCTTAGACATCTTTTATTCCAATGTCCCTCATTTGACATATGAGAAAACTGAGGCCCGAGAGGGAAAGGCCACAAAGGTAGTAAAAAGAAATGCTGGAATTTCATTCCAGTTTTTATGACTACAGACTTAGTGTTTGTTTCACTGCATACAGATCTTCGCAATTGTATTGACCTGACTGCAATCCCTGCAAATTGTCAAAATTAGGAAAAACCATTTCCTCACAGTCAACGCTGTCCATTTTGCATGCAGAGAACTGGCCTCACTGTCCTGATCTAATCACGAGCCCACCTGGAATCCATCATTCTGGCCCATGAAATAGATCTAATGATTTGTATAATAAATTTAGGAACTTACAGGCTCACACCTGGGAGAGTCACAAGAAATAAAGACAGGCTTAAAGGAAAGGAGGCAGCGAATGAACTCATGAAAAACCAAATCTATTCTGCCTTTATTCCCTTTTTGTTTTATGGAAATTTCATTTAGGCAGGGTACCTTTAGTGAGTGTGCTCTCAGTAGATGATTATGGTCCATTCTACTTGACAGGATCTATACACTGGGGGAGCAAAACATTGGTAAGTTGAGGAAGGGTAGTTTACAATTTGGGCTGCTTGTTGTTACAGTGGATAAAGCACTGGGCTTGAAACCAGAAAGACTCCTCTGCTTGAGTTTGAATCTGCCCTCAGACACTTCTTAGCTGTGTGACACTGGGCAAGTCCCTTATCTCTGTTTGTCCCAGTTTCCACTACTGTAAAATGAGCAGGAGAAAGAAATGCTGAACCATTCACGTACCTTTGCCAAGAAAACACCAAATGGGATCATGAAGAATTGGACATGACTGAACAAAACCTTGTAAATTAGTTGTTTTTTTCTATAGATTATAAGGTATTTATGACACTGGTTGAATTATTTTTTTAAAATCAAAGGAAAAAGTATATTCATAGTATTTTTAAAAATTTATTTTAATTTTAAAAGTATTAAAATGTCTCCAAAGAATTTATGGAGTAGGTCTAAGATTTACAAAGGTGTAAATATCCCAGCACATTTTTCACAACAAAGGGGAAAATGTTAGACTTATATCATATGCTTCTCCAGTCTACCCTACCCAGATTCAGAAGTCTTTCCCCCTTGTCTTTGTCCATAGGATATAGTAATCTGTACCAGCTGTCTGTTAAGCAGCATTTTGCCAGGTAATTTTTGTTTTCAGAAATAGAAATATTCCTGGTTTTAGAAATATTCCTGGTTTTTATCACATTCCATATCAGGTCTCAGACTTGTACCTAACTTTGTACCTTAGCCCTCCTCACCTCTGCCTGTTAGAATGCCTAGCTCAAAGATCAGCTCAAATGCCACCTCCTGCATAAATCCTTTGCTGATCTGTTCAGTTGCTGGAACCATCCCTCCTAAAATTTTGAATAAATCTTATATTTGTATGCATATGTTGTTTTTCTTTTTAGAATATAAGCTCCCAAAGGGCAGAGACTTTTTTATATTTGTTTCTTGTATCCCTGATGCTTAAACTCTGGCAGATAGGTACCTAGTGAAAATACTTAAGTGAATAAGTGACAATATCTACCTTTCAATAGTAGGTCAAAAGGCAATGTGTGCTCCTTGATCATAAACAAAAGCTATATTCCAAAACCTGAAGGTCTTCACGCTTACTGACTCATTTGGGTTGCTGTGATCACTCTCAGAATACTCTCCTTAGACCCCATTTCACCAGTCTTATTAGTTGAACTTTAAGTAAATAATCTCATCATTGGGTTGGAGAGGTGACATCAAACTTTTGTTGAAAAGGAGCTACTCTGTTTCCATAGGATTCAAGGTAAGGGGAGGAGACAGAGAAGTTCTAACTGGAAAGTCTTGCCAGGAAGCAGGGTCAGAGGGAGATTTGGACAATAAACACACCAGTCTGTTTTAGGCAATAAACACAGAGGTCTGTTGTCCTCACTCCAGAAATTTCAGATGTCAGAAGGATATGAATTGTGAATGCCATATTGTGTGTGTATGTAATGCATACATGTATATAATATATATCTATGTGTGTATATATATAGACAAACACACATGTGTGTTATATGTACATACATGTATATGTGATGTACATTTATAAATACAGAATTATGATTTCATAAGTCCCAGGTGTGGGAACTCCCTGTACTAAGGAAGATAATTGTTCTCTAATTTATTTGGTCACTGACAGGTTAAATGACTTGTCCAGGGTCACATTATATGTTGGAAGCAAGACTTGAACTTAGATCCTCTTAAGGAGGAGTCCTTTCCTTTTCCCTCTATACCTCCTTCCTCTCGTTTGCATAACACTTTAAGGTTTACAAAATACTTTCTTCACAATAGCATTATAAGAGATATAAGCTAGAGGGTGCTGGTATTAGAGTTCTTATTTTACTGATAAGGAAACTGAAGGTCAGAGAGGTAAAGAGACTCGTCCAAGGTCATACCATGAGTAAGGGCCTGACCTTTTGATTCCATGTTCTTCTGTGATACCACAAAGGGACAGGAAAAGAATAGCAAGAAATTGTTGTCCAGATACAGCTGGCCTGTATCTGTATGGCAATTGGGTGGCTTGGGGACTTCTCTAAGCCATAGCCATAGCTCCAGAGAACTGTGGGGTAAAAGTTGGCATTTTGTATCAGCATTCTTAGAGAAAATGGAACCTGAATCTTCCAACTCTTAGCACTGAGAGAGGGCCCAAGTAGGTTATGAAGGAGCAAGAACAGTAAGGGGTCCTATCTCTTGGAGCATCATATGGTTGAGTAAAGGGTTCCTGAATTGCCTTCAATGTCTCCCTTGTTACACAGTAGTGTTTTTTTTTTAATGAATCAAAGTTGGCCCATGCTGCTTCCTGGCTTTAAAAGTTCAATTGCCTTTTTTTTTTAGGAAGCCAAATCCCATTTTTGTGGAAAGACACAAGGTGGTAATACAGCAGAAATAGACTCTTTACATTTTGCCATAAAAAAAGATGATTTTGCGTGGAATTGCAGATTGCCACCTGTCTTTCACAAAGCTGGATACTGACTCTTTCCCCTCTCTTCCATCCTCTTCTCTATTTCTCTAAATGGTATCATTTCACTACCCACTATCTTTGCTTTTGGTTTTATTCCATGATATACTTCCTGCCTTAAATCAACTCTACCTTCTAAATCCATCAAATAATGTCAAGGTTTTGTGGAACCATTATCCTTATTTCTCTATAGTGGACATTTTTCTTATATTATAGAATTTAAAGCCAGAAGAGGCCTTAGAGATCATATAGGGTAATCCCTTCCTTTGGTATATGTAGAAAATGAGAATTGGCCAGCCTCAGCTCCTGTACTGCCAAAAACAGAAAAGAGGGAAGGCTCAAGATCCCACGTGGGAGGGGGCTGAATTGAATACATATATATGTTCATGGAAGCCTTTTGAATACGACTCTTTTTGACGCTGTAGATTCCAGCCCAAAAATTTGGTCAGAAATATCCATACAGCAGTGTAATTGGAAAAAGAAATGAATGTTTGTCTTCAGCTTCATGTTATTGCTTCTCAGAAGAAAGCTCCTTACAACAATTTTCTGGTCCAGTTCACTACACTCTCCTACTGAAGTTGGAGGGAAAGGGTGGAGAGCGACTAGGGAATGTACACAATCTGAATTTTACTAACTTATCTTACTGAATCTACGTAGAATCTCTGTAGCAGAAGTTAAGGTTGTTTTTTTTTTTTTATCCCTTCCCTGGATTTATCTTAATTTTTCATCAAAACCCTGTCATGGTAATGGGGATAGAATATGCAAATTTTTGCAAATGTGCCAAGGGAGACAGAGAGAGAGAGAACTAAAACCCTTCAAATCAAATTTTGGAAATATCTTAGAGATTGGCATTTTGTAGCCATCTTCCTAGGATTAGAAACTATCCCTACTGCTTTCCTCCCCTCCAGAGGGCCTCCTTTTTAAAGTGGCACAGCATGACATTTAGCTGGCCGCCTAATGACTGCTATCCAGGAAGAGCCCATGAGTATCTAAGCAGAAGGTTCTTTCAGCAATAATGATTTCACATCATTGTCTTCCCTCAGGGCTCAGGTCTCTGGAGTTTCTATTCCTGTCGTGTCATTAAGACTCATATTCATTGTGAATGCAGAAACCCAACTGTTCAAACTATCTTCTATGACAAGACCAAGGAGCAAGCTAAGGAAGGAAGCCAGAAAAGTATGAGCTGATGGTCCACCCCATCTGCAGCCCCAAGGAGAAGACTGTACATGGGGAGTGGGGATAGAGGTTTTTTTGTTGTTTTTTTTTTAAAGAAAACTAAAAGGAACCCTCCCAAGCAGATATAATAAAGGGGTCCTTGAAAGGCTAGTATGCAGAAAAGGGATTGAGCTTGCTCTGCTTGGACACAGAGGGCAGATCTAGGAATAACTGGGACTGCTTAATATAAGGAAAAACTTCCTAACAATTTGATCTACCCCAAAGTGGAATGGGTCACCATGGGAAGTAGTTGCTTTTGCATTACTGAAGGTTTCAATGAAGAGATATATGATTACTTGTCAAGGATTAGGGTAGTGGTTCTCAACCTTCCTAATGCCGCGACCCTTTAATACAGTTCCTCATGTTATGGTGACCCCCAACCACAAAATTATTTTCATTGCTACTTCCTAACTGTAATTTTGCTACTGTTATGAATTGTAATGTAAATATCTGATATGCAGGATGTATTTTCATTGTTACGAATTGAATATAACCCACAGGTTGAGAATTGCTGGATTAGGAGATTCTCGGTCATATATGAATTGACTAGATGATCTCTGTGGTCCTTCTAACACCGAGATTCTATGATTTTTGTGTGACCATCATCCATCGCTACTCTAGGTGGTCAATGACAATGTATTCTGGAGGAGAATTATGATGAAGAGAAATAAGGAGGCTGGTGAAGGTAGATTATTGTCTTCAGAAGTTTTTTTTTTTTTTTGCATCTTACTGACAAGTATTCCAATTTGGCAAGACACTAGTGTTTGAACAAGGAAAAGTCATTAAAAAATCCAGAGTGATAATTAGTAGTGTCTAGAGATGGAGGAGAGGAGTTCTTTGGGCTGGTGATTTACTTTTTGAACTCTGGTTTTATTTACTAAATGAACCACAGAATCATGGAATCTCAGAGTTGTAAAGCACTCCGATTCTACCTATACCTTCCTGGAATCCTCTCTACACCACCACCATCAAGTAGCCACCTTTGCCAGAAAATTTTCACTGAGGAGAAGCCCACTCACTACTCCTTGTTGCAGCCCATTCCACTTTGGGATAGCACAAATTGTTAAAAAGTTTTGTTGTTGATGATGTGGTTTTCCTCGTACCTAGCTTAAATCTGCTTCCTGAAAATCCAAGCCACTCCTCCTTTGGCCCCCACTTCTCCATAAATTACTTCAATTCGAAAAAGCATATTGACTAATACCAAAAAATGTATCATTTTCATTCTTGAGTTTTGGAATAATTGGCTTGCTAGTTATGAAGATAGTCAAGTCCCTTACTATGTCAAGAACCCTAAAGATAGATGTGCAATAATGCGATCTCTCTCTGAGAGCCTTGATCATCACTATCAACAAACATTTATTAAGAATTTCAATATTCAGAGTACTATGCTAGGTATTGGGTGAGATACAGTTAAGAGAAGACACAGACTTTGGCCTCAAGAATCTGCCAAGCAATTGGTGCAAATAGAATATGCTGGTGAAACTCCTAATAACTCCTGGATAAGAGTCACATAGTCAAAATCTGATAGAATTTCACTGATGGAGAGATATTATTAACTATGTCTTCCAACTCATACCTCCAAAAGATCTCCCCCACACATGTTAATGTACCTAACTATTGGTAACCCAGCTTCAGCTTTTCTCCATCTCGTGCAATGGGGAGTCCACCCACTACTTTCTGAGGCAGGTTGGTTCATTCCACTTTTGTCTAGCTCTAGTTGTTAGAAACTTGTTTATTTTTCCTGGCCTCAATACTGTGTATCTATGTAACTTTTGCCAGTACTCCTAGTTCTGACCTCTCGTACCAAATAGAGTAAGTTTAATCCTCTTTCAAGTCACAAGCCCTTCAAATACTAGAAGACAAATATCAGATCTTGTCACTCAACTCTTCTCTTCTCCTGGATAAATATCCAAGTTCCCTCAAGCAATACTCCTTAAACTTGGATATGAGGTCCTTCACTATCCTTTCCTCTGAATGTTGGCCAGTTTATCATTAGGTGACCAGCCAATATAGTAGCCTCTTGAAAATTATTGTGAAGATCTGAGATCTAAGATATTATCTAGACTGGAACCAGAACATCATGAAGTCCTTTGTTTTATAAATGATTGGGCTATAAGGTCTATACTTCTGTGACAGTCATTCATCTGATATTACTGGATGTAATCATAACTAAGAGGTCACCTATTCCAAACATCTGACTGAGACTTGCCTCTACAACATCCTTGATAAGTGGTCAGTCAGCCTCCACTTAAAGACCTCCATTTGATCAACCAAGGCTCAGCATGAAAGTGGAACTCAGTCAAAACTCAGGGAATAGAGTGTTCTCTTATAGGCCTACCAGGAATGCACATAGGATACCCTGAGAAATTCATGTTAAATTCAGTCACATTAATGATCTCACTTAAAAAAAAATAATCAAAGTCATGCCATCTGAGAGTGTTTAAATATAGGGTACTATTTTTGCTGTTTGATTCACACAGCACCACCAAGTCTCTAAGAATCTGGTTCATTTCGGGCTTGGCTCATTTATATAAAGTAAACAGCCCCAGCAAGGCTCTAAGAATCTGGTTCAGAGCTTGGCTCATTTACACCTAGTATAATACCAGTATTATGATTGCTCTACAAGAATAAGAATAAAACTTACAAAAAGGGCAATAGAAGTAAACTGGAAAAAGAATCCTAAAAAAAGAGTGAAATAGACACACATTTAATTACTGCCTAAGAATGCTGTTTGGATAATCCCTGTGTATGTTTTAACTGTGGGGGAGATAGAAGGCCCAGTCAATCTAATTCTAATACCTACAGAGTTAAAAGGAGGGAGGAGGGGTGGTGGTGGGTAGGGATGGATTCTTGTGGCCCAAAGGCAAAGATGAGAGAAATACATCAGTGACATTGTCCCCTCAGCAGATTTAAAGAAAATGGGTCTTATTTGAGCACCAGCTCAGAATGATAGAACTCAATTCTATGATAGAATTCAGTATGAAAATGGGTTTCCAAGTGACATCATAAAGCATAGATGACACTGAACCACTATGTAAATGGCCTTTTCTTTTTCTCAGCCCTATGTGCTTAGTTATAGGAACACACACACACACACACACGTGATCTCAAATCTCAACAACTTCCTGGCAGGAGCAGGAGAAAAGAAAATGGGACCCAACCTTCAGCAAGGTGGCAGAGAGGCATCTGCAGGGCTTCCTCATTTGTCTGTGGTTTAAAATTGCCGAGAAGAGACTGAATTCATTAAGGAAACTAAATGGCGTTTTCCCCAGGGACTCGCCTTTCTTTAGTAGCTAGAGAGCACATCGAGGAACCTTTCAGGAAACTGAAGAAGGATGCATGCTCGCTGCAACTTAATTTTACTTTCTTGATGTGATAGATGGAGAAAGGCATAGTTCAGAGATCTAACTTCTAGAACAATCAACTCCTTTTGCTGGCTCACTTCAAAGTGACCGGTAATGAAACTGCCTGTTCGATAAGTGAATCCCAGCCTCTGCCAGGACTAGAGAAAGGTGAATGAGCATGGTCCATTAAACAAGGGCGCACAGAACTGAAGGCTTTCTGTAAGGTGACAACAATAAACGCAGCTAGACTTTCAGTGCACCTGGTTTTGGTGAATCCTTTCACTTTAAAATCTCAGGACATTCTCCATCCCTATGCTTCAGAATCATTTTTAATAGGATTCTGTTTGATGTATGGCCAATGGATTGTTAAAGGATGGTGACCATGACCCAGTATAAGGACTGGCTTATTAAAGGAGAGAGGAATTGAGGTGAGATTTCCATTATAAGGAAGGAGATGTCTTAGCAAATGGGAAGTATGTTGAGATACATGACAGGGTAGAAAGCTATAGGTGATGGTACTGAAAGGAGGAAGCTAAATATTGGCTCTTTAGGTAGGAGTAAAGGGAGAGGGGCTGGCAAAGGGCAGATTCAAAGTAAGGTGGTACAGGTGAAATCTGATGAAGAAGTCTCAGGATTCTGGCTTATTCTTGTTTCCCAATGAGATGTGCAAACAAACAATTGCAAGATGATGAGTCTGGAAGCATAAACATAATTGACTATGATTGTATTCTTACGTAGGTATATTTTTGATGTAAAATAACTATGACAATGAATGTGAGGTGATTTCCCACCCAGGGAATTCCTATTTTCAAATCTGGTAAACTGACTTATCTGAGATTTTGAGCAAACCCTTCAAACCTCTCTGAGCCTCAGTTTCTCCCATCTGTCAAATGGAGATTATAAGACACCACCACCTTTTTCAGGCGCCCGAGTGAAGAATCTAGCTCTGCTGACCTAAGGAAATAACATGAGAGCCCAACTTAGTATAGCATACCAACAAAACCCATAACAGCCTCAGCAACAACTGACTGGTAGAGCCTTTCTCTCAATCCCTCACAATCCCTGTCGTGCAGAAAGTTAAAACCATTGGGAACCAACAAATTCTTTTATGGGCACAGCTATCAAAATCTGTTAAAACCATCTGTTTCTCTGGCTGTTTTTCCTTCAAGTGTTTTTCCTTCATGGGTTCTTTCCTAACAATTAAAAAAAAAGTCTATTCTAAAATAACCAAGATGCTATGACTAAGAGTGCCAGAGGTACATATCCAGTTTATGAGAGAAATTGCTTCCTAAAGAGGAATTTGGTTCATCTTGTGTGGAGAAAAAGGCAATGTCTCCACAAATATCATAGTTGCAGAAAGAAAATAACCCACCCCTTCATTAAAATGGCATCGGACAAGATTTGTATTTGCTCTCCTAATTGCTGCTGGAATTTACCACAACTGAAAACTTAAAGCTTGCAACTGAATTTATCTAGTGAGTGAAATGGGGCTGGAGGAGTGTTTCTTCTAGCCTATAGTAAACTCTCTTGCTGAACTTGAAGGGTGGCAGAGGTTAATCATTTTATGTATTTTTGTAGTACCTATCATTTCAGTGTTTCCACTCTGTCTTTGACTTTCTTTGGCTTTAGAGAAGAAATAAGAATTTCTCTGTGCTCACGAGCTCTAGCTTGCTCTCTCTCTCTCTCTTTCTCTCTCCATTACTCTGTCTCTCTCTGTTTCTGTCTGCGTTATTCTCTGTCTTTATTTCTGTCTCTCTACATGTCTGTGTTTTTGTTCCTCTCTCATTATCTCTGTTTCTGTCTCTGTGTCTACCTGTGTCTTTGTCTTCTCCCGTTACTGTCTATCTCTGTTGCACTCTGCCTCCATGTCTTTCTCTCTGTTTCTGTCTGTCACTCTGCCTCTGAATTTGTGTCTGTCTGTATATGTCTCTCTCTTTCTGTGTGTGTGTGTGTGTGTGTGTGTGTGTGTGAGTGTGTGTGTCTTTGACTCCCTCTTTCTATTTATCTGTCTCCTTTCTTTTTTGAGAAAGATATGATGCACTCAGTTTTGGTTTTAATGATCTGCTTGAAACAATATCTATCAATTCATTGCTCTACTTGAACAACCTGCCCTTACCATGATCACAGATGGGAATCTCTACATGCCTGCATTCTCCTTGTGCTTCCCATCGCCTCTAGATAGTGTTCTTCCCTCCTTATGAAGCAGAACTTCATAAGCACCCTCACCTACAGCCACCCCCTCTGTCCTATTCTTTGAATTATTTCAGATTCCCTAGCAGAGAATACCTACTCCCTACTGGATATATCAGTGCCATCACATCTTATTTATCTCTCACCTGGCTTCCCCTTGGTTGATGGACATATAAATCTCCCAAGAATTCTCTTCAGGGATAGCTCCATGTGGTATGAGTAAGCTCACCCCTAAAATAGAACAAGGCCAAAGGTTATTCCCAGGTCTATCAATTATGCTAAAGTTTGTTGACATGTTGCTGGTGTTCAACTAAAAAACAAAGAATCAAATGTTCACCATATCTCAGAACTTTGTAAATGTACACAGAGGTCTGGACTACCAGGAGAAAGTATTACTGAGAAAGATTACACAGTAAAGAGAAAGTTAAAAAAACAAAAAGACTTCTTTTGAAAACAAATGGTTGTATTGGCTTCTTTTTATAAGAACTGTTAAAACTACTAGACCATTAGCTTTCAAATTCAAACTTCAAACTCAAAAAGAAATGGGGCCACTAAACTGTATATACATTAATAATAACTGCATATTGACTTAGAAAACCACATATTAACATTTTCTATGTTCTGTGTTTTTTTTAATTATTGTGTTAAGTATTTCTTATTTACATCTTAATCTGGTTCCCCCTACACTATGGAGTGTTGTGGGCTGTAGTGCTGCCTGTGACTGCATATTTGGCAAATTTGCACTAGACAACGCATCACAGAACATACCAAGTTAGGGAATGAATCAGTTAATTAAGCTCCATGAATATTGCTCAAGAATCCTGCTTATAGGAAACTTCACATCCCTTCAATCTTAGAACTTCTCAGCTAAAACAGTCAAGAGTTTGATCTATAACAAAACTATTAAAGCTTTGCTAAAAAACTATGCCAAAATGGTCATCTAATTCAGGGAACTACTAGGATGAGGTGCTAGCAAAAAGCACTTTTTTATATATTCAATGGAAGGCTAAAGTCTTTCAAACAATATGGAAAAAAGAAAAGCATTGTGTGAGATTATCATACAATACATTTAGCCATTTTGGGGGCAGAAGCGTATCTCTTTACTACAAAGAGTCTCCCATCAAAGCCATATGGCTGTGAAATTCAGAATATATCTATACTGGAAGACTCAAAATGACAAATGATAACTTAAAGGACAACAGAAAGATATAGACTGGGCAATAATGATCACTTCCCTGTAAGGAGAAGCAGAGAAAACATGATTGAGGATATGTGTAAAAAGGAGGTTGGCTAGCTTTATAGTGAGAAGGAAGGTCAATAAATAGACAGGCCAAGTGGTACATTAATAGTCATGTCATGCTAATGGACAAGGCAAAGGTAGATCCTCTTTGATTGTTGTGTAGGAAGACAAGGACAAGAAATGCACAGAGCAAAAAGGCATAGTGAGAGTGAGGGTGAGGAAGAGGGGTGGTCATCAGCATCAAAAAGTAAGCATCATACAAGCATATATATAATATATACATATATATATGTGTATGTATATATATATATCCATACATGGCTCCTACAAAGTAATATCCAATAACCATGCGTTCTTCCAAAAATCACGTTTAAGCTTATAGTACAAGAATTTTTCTTGGATTTGGCAACAGAAACCAGTATGGGCAACGATCACTACCATTACTTCAAATCTTATTTAGCATTTTGTATGTTTCTTCCTTATTTTTTTCTTGGATGCTTTAAGGCAAAACTTTAGTCTCAGCCAAGAAATAAAAGTATTTATTCATTAACTACTATCCAATTCAATGGCAAATGGAAAACTCAAGGAGTCTCACCATGGTAAAATAATACAATGCCAGAACAAGCTATACAAGGAATCAATCCAATTTCCACATTACATAGTATTTTGATTGTCCTCCTCTCTTGTTCTGGATGCTCTAAAGCAAATCTCCTACCCCAGCCGAGAAATAAGAGTCTGGGAAGGTCAGGGATTCTCTTTAACACACTGTCACATTAATATGAAGAAATGAACTGGTTATGCATTAAAAACAACTTTACAAAATAAAGCCCTGTGGTGTCTTCCTTTCCTCCTTGAATAATGTAGTTCTTACCTTTCATTCCATTAGAAGCAAGGCAACAGCACAGAAAAGCTTTCAGGTTGGTGATTATAATTTAAATCCAGAGATGGCAGCCTTTGCTAATACACTCCTATCGGCCTGTTAGCCACTGTATAGTCATGCAATCTGAGATTCATTGCAAAACAAGTTATTCGCGATTCATATTTATGAGTATTATTCAGTAACATGCTAGTTATCATCAGTACCTTTCACTGGCACTAAGAATGAGGAACATTTAAATCTTGCTTACATCTTCCTGGCAGAGAGATCCATTTATAAACCAGACCTTAATGTCAACAGTGTCAAGAACTATAATTGCCATAGTTAGGTGCCTCATTTTGAGTTCCTTCTTCTCTGTCCTACTTTTCTTTAAATGTAGTTGCCAAATAAAGTGGCCTCCAACAAGCCAAATCCCCTGTTGTTATGTAGAGTGTAAAATACTTAAGGTAGAGATGTAAGCATACCACTCAGCCATTTACTCTCCTCTACTTAGGTTGACCTAGAATTCTCTATGTAATATATCCCTTACAGTTGATTTATATACTTCAACTCTCCTTAACAACAGGGCAGCTTAGTCTATTGGTGTTCTGAAAATACTCGTTATCCATAGATGGTTGGTTTATTATGTCAGTACACAGGCAGCAATCCCTTATTGGACAATTCTCCTTGGAAAAAACTGATTCTGTGATTTTCTTCCTCTTTGGAAGATTGGAGATTCCAAGCAGATTTGCAGTATAAAAAGGAATATCAGCACGCCAATATTTATATGATGAAGGGCTGAATACAGAAAGGGCATAATATCTTATTTCATTGAGCTAGATGCTGCTATTTTAAAATCTCTTGTAAATTTGGCTTTCAGACAAACCTAGAGGCTCAATGAGAAAGGAATAACCAATGAAGACCCTTTTTCATAGCAAAATGTCTCAAATGCAAGAAAAACAAAAACAAAACAAAACATGGTATACCTCACAGGGTTCTCTAGATCAGACTTCTGATAATTGATGAGGATATCTCTTCTTGAATAATAAAGTGAAAGCTTTTACAAAGTCTATGGCTACATAATACCCAGCTTAAGACTGAAGTATCATTTATATTCATCCTGAAATTTTGCCTTAATTTATAGATCCTAAAGGGAATTTTGAGTATTTCAGATTTTTCTCAATAAACAGTTTTACAACTGAAAGTCAGCACAAAGTAGTTGATAAGAGTCATGAACTTGAATCCAGGGGATCTGTGATCAAAACCACTTCAAATGTTTAGTAGTTATATGGCCATTAGAAAGTTTCTTATCCTCTCCAACAGTTGATAGTCTTACCTTTAAGGATAGAAATTTATGAATAGCTCAAATGGCCAAGATACATCAATTAAATCAATGCATTTTAAAAATTTATTTTATTTCTAAGCAAAATACCAGCCTGTAATTATTTGGATTTATATTGATTTTTTACAGACAGGAAATATAGTAAAACTATTCTTTAAAAATTACACTAATGGGGCAGCTAGATAGCCTAGTGAATAGAGCACCGGCCCTGGAATCAGGTGGACCTGAGTCCAAATCCGGTCTCAAACACTTGATACATTTACTAGCTGTGTGACCTTGGGCAAGACACTTAACCTCAATTGCCTAGCCTTCCCCCTCTCAAGAAAAAACAAAACAAAATAAAACCAAAGAGTACACTAATTAACATGCCTGGTCTATGTGTTAAAACGGGGATGATGATATTTGTACTAACTTACGGCTGTTTTGAGGAAAATGCTATGTACAGGTAAGTTATGATTCCTTTCTTTCAGTCTCCCTATCCAGCCTACTAAATGCACAAGCTTATCATGGTGGTGAGTGAAACCAGTAGAATGTCTTCTATAGAGAGAGAAGGGCCATTATACAAAGCACTGCTTTGTTTCCTTTCTTTTTCTTTTTTTCTTTCCTTTTTCAGAGGGAATCAGAGTTAAGTGACTGCCCAGGGTTATACAACTAATAAGTGGCTGAGGCTGGATTTGAACTTAAGTCCTCCAGACACTAGGACCAGTCCATTGTGCCACCTTGCTGCCCCTACTGTGTTTCTTAAGGCACCAATTGATAACTTGATGCTTGTCTCCCTAAAGAAGTTTCCATTATCAGTGTTATTCCACTATGTTCTGATCAGGAAATATACCTTCCTCATAAACAAACAAATGGAAATATTTCTCCCACCCCAAAATGTGTAAGAATTCACATTTTAAAAGCTCTTTAGAGTTTACAAAGTACATGATTTAGTTGCCATTCTATAAAACCATCAAGGAACATTTATTAAGGGGCCATTCTGAATGACCTAGCCCCCACAAAGAATTTTTTTTAGCTTTAATTCTTTTGACATCCATGATTTCATCAACATTGGTATTCTGTCCACTGACATAGATCAGAGTCCTTTTCCTATGGATTACTATGAACAAGTGGTAGACAGCCTTTTGGAGCTTATGCCTCTCTCTCTGTACTTAGCTAAGCTGGTCCTCTAAAGACAGAAATACAGTCCTGTACTCAAAATTCTTTTAGCTTCTTAGGACCTGTAAAAGTTTGTGATCAGTTGGTATGGCCATCTGTGACCTAAAGTGGTCTCTATGCTACTCTAAGAGGACAACTTCACAGGAAGAATATTAAGAAACTCTTTGATTTTAAGGAATAACATAACCTAAAAATTAGCATTTATATTTCATAATTTTTCATAGCAAATGCTTTCAAAAGTACAAGAGGTTATTTTGGCTTTTAAGATAAAATTTGGGAATATGGATGAGAAAATTCTACTTGTGTATTGAATTGCATTGGCTTTATTTCTTGACTGCTTTAGCACCCCAGAGAATATTTCAATCAGTGTGACATAGTGGCTAGAATGTTGGATATAATGTCAGGAAGATGGATTCACCAGGTGCCTTGGACATGGGCTATGTGACCACAAACAAGTCATTTATTCTTCCTGATTGTCTGTCTCCCTGTTGGAAAAGGAGGAATTATAATAACTGTAGTACTAACTTCATAGGGTGCTGCTATGAAGTTAAATTACATGGCCAAATACTTGGCAAACTGTAAAGTGCTAGGAAGATGTCAGTTATTTTCATTTCTGCCTTCTAAATACTGGACTTTGAGCTTCCTTTCTTCTTGCCCAAGTCATTCTTGCTGAGCCATATCCTTCCAAGTACTTAAGTGCCCAAGTGTCTTGCTAGACACTCTGAAAACACTCCTTCCATTCAGTGGAACTGTTTTGAAATCAAATCCTTATCTCCCTGAGAAAAGATCACTGGACTCAATAGGTGTCCAATTAGTTGGTCTAATGGCAACAGGTCAGTCCTGTTACAGATTTCATTTCACAAGATAAAATACCTGATGCCAAAAAAAAAAAAGAAAAAGAAAAAGAAAAGGTTAGTTTCACATTAGTTTTGAGAAATCTACCGCAGGAAGGTAGGCCTAGTGGCCTCTATCTAATGTCAACTTAGTGCTTAATAAAACTTTCAGTTTGAGTGAACTCTCTTTTCAGCAGGTAGCTGAGCAGTCATTCAGTTCCCTTCTTCATTTCTGAACCAAAGAATGAGGGAAGAGTTCTAACTCCCACTGACTATCTAACTTGGGTCTTGGACTTCTAACATGTGGCTTAAGCCATTGAAATAACATCCTTGTAGTATTGATCTCAACTCAGGAGGCTCAAAATATTTAAACTATTAAGACATTTATCCTTTGAATAAAACATACAACAAACAAACCTATCAACACAAAACAAATTATTCTCATAAAGTAGCCCCAGAAACAAAGTCTCTATGCCGAATAGCTTTACAACAGATCCTTATTTGTACTGATTAGGATGTGATGTCACATCAGGTTGTTGGATGCCTGGCTATATTTATTATATTAGCTATTGATCAAATTAGACTTTGAGTGTTGTGTAATTAAGTCCCTTAGAAGTGTATGCTACCTTTAATCATAATCTAGTTGGCTATTAGAGGCAGCTAGGTGGTGCAGTAGATACAACTCTGTGCCTGAAGTCATGGAGCCTTGAGTTCAAGCATGAATTAAAACCCATACTAGGTATGTGACCTTGGTCATGTCATTAACCTCTGATTAGCTCAGTTTCCTGATTGTAAATGGGTGTATAATAGTAGCACTTACCTCCCGGGTTGTTGTGAGTATCAAATGAGACATTATTTATAAAGGGCTTTTGATTTATATTTTTTTTCCAAAAAGTTGGAACAATTTACCTTTTGTCCTGTGCAGTCTTCAGTTATGAATATCTTGAATTATAGCTGGGGGGGAAGGGGGAAGGCTTTAAAAAAGCACATTGTTTTTCAAATGGAACTATGAGACAATGCCTTTAAACTCAAATCACTCTGGCTTTCATTGTATGGCCAAAAAAAAGTCTCCAGCCCAAATCTCAGTGACTTGTTGTTTAGATTCTGAAGACTTAGAATAAGTACAAACAGCTACTGTTTTCTGTTCTTACCCCAAACTCTGAGGGTCTTCAGCTGCAAAACTGGTATTTTTGTAATGGTAAATTAGGCCATCTTTTGTCTCATTTCTTATCTAGCCCTTAGTCATTGTGAATGGGTGTTGCCTCTGACAAACTGAGACCTGGGAAAGCCAAAGTCCCCCATAGCATTGGACCATCTCCAATTATCTTGACTTTTGTATTGCCAGTGAATTTTAATGACTTATGAGGAGAGAGTGAGATGATGTTATTGGTCTTCTTAAAGTAGAAAGGATGAACAACATTTAAGTGGTGCTATATAAAATGCTTCTTTCCTTCCTATTATTTCCATGTTTGAGTACTGAAAAAAAGTATTCTTTGCACTTTCTTCCAGTACCCTGGAAATGAAACTGAATAATGTTTAAATTCTAGGGACACTCTATGCCCCCAGCTTCAATTATTAATCTAGTTATCCATAAACTTTCTTCCTTGTGTTTGTATTCAAGCACTAGGGAAACTCACTGAAGTGATTAAAATGGCTATTTGTTGGGTATGTTACAGTAGGGCTTCCTTTAGCCTAATGGGTTAGATTAGATGGCCCTTCCAATTCTCAAATTCTGTGATTCTGTGATTCTTTGATTCTGGAACAGTAGGAACTATAAATAATTTCAGTTCTGTTGCTGACTCAAGTGAACTCTTTGTGATTGTTTCTGCAGCTTTGTTAAGGTGATAACAGTAACCTCAAAAGAGGAATAACTGATATTGTGGTTTAAGAAACAAAACGTGTTTTAAATGATCTCATCTGAGCCTCATAATAGCCCTTAAACTTGGGTTCAGGTATTATTCTAATTTTACAGATCTAGAGAGCTTAACTGACTTGACCATGGCTACACAGTTACTAAAAGTTTTAGGAATATTTGGGATCCAAGTCTTCTAGATCACATGGCCATCATTTATTCTACTGCCCACATTATCTGAGACAACTGTCTTGAGATCTTGCTCTTTTCTTGACCTGCAATATGTAACATGTGAATAGAATGTTAAAATCATAACATACCTGTATTTGGCATCACTAGACGTCCTCCCAGATGGCCAAAAACACCAGTGGTCCTCAGCTCTGTTCTGCTGGGGAGTGATGAGAGATTCTGGATGTAGGGGGTTTTATTCCTGGGATGTATTGTATTAAAACCTCTGTTATTCCCATGGGGAAATGTCCCAGAATGGGTCTTGCCATGATACTCTGCTCGTTCTGATACTCCCAGGGAAACCATGAATGAGCTCTGAACTTTCACCTTGATGTCTGACAATGGATTAAAGAGTGAAGACTCTGTCATGAGTTCCTTGTCCAGGGGGTCCTGTAGGCAGATGGGCCCACTGTAGGTACGGCTCACTGTCAGGTCAGGTTGCATGGAGGAATTCAAAAGGAGCGAATTGCCTGGCAAGAGAAAATTGATCTGTCACTCTGAAACCACAGGACTTTTACCTTACCACTTTACATCTGTCTCTACTAAATCAGCACAAACCTTTACACATCCAGCAGTTCCTTCCAACAAATCAAGCTACCCACATTCATTCTGAGTAATTGGAGAAGGAGCAACAAGCTGGTCATTAGAGATCAGGGGATTTAAAAAAAAATGGGCTCTATCAGTGAGCCCTTTCAAAATGGGTGTGGGGTGGGGGGCAACAAATGCTTCTGGTTCTCTTTCAAGCTAATAATTCAGGTATTATTATTGCTATTATTTTAACTGAAGAGGAAGGATAAAAAGGATTATTTAAAAACCCAGTTCCATGAGGAAGATAACATCTGTTCTTTTAAAATGACAGGGCATGATGATTTGGCAGAGTTGTTTACAACCCAAGCTTCATCAGTTCCACAAGCATTAACCTGGGACATTGGGACATTGCAAGAGCTGGGTGAAGAAATGTAACCCGTGACCAGATCAGGATTAAGGCAGAAAGCATCAGCTCTAGATAGACTCTCAGAATTCAATTCCAGAGAGCTACCCTGGTATACTAATTAGCAGAGTGCGAAAATGCACATGATGTGGCCAAGACAAACCCCATGTATCTCGTGAAGGAGACATCAAAAAAACCAAAAACTTAGATGTCAGTTTTTTGCTCAAAAACCAAGGAGAAGGCAATCTTTTCAAAAGGAAAAGAAAGAGAGAAAGAAGAAAGGAAAGAAAGAAAGGAAGGAAGGAAGGAAGGAAGGAAGGAAGGAAGGAAGGAAGGAAGGAAGGAAGGAAGGAAGGAAGGAAAGAAGAAAGAGAGAAAGAAAGAAAGAAAGGAAGGAAGGAAGAGAAGAAAGAAGAAAGAAAGGAGGGAGAAAGGAAGTAAAGAAGAAAGAAAGAAAAGATGGAAGGAAGGGGAAAAGAAAGGAAGGAAGGAAGGAAGGAGAGAAAGAGACAGAAAGGGAATTGGAAACTGTCATCCATTGTTTTTAAAATCGAATATTAAAAGGAAGTGCTGTGATACAATTTTGTGATGAAGTAATTTCATGTATTAGTAAATAACAAAATAACCCTTCCTCCCTGTTCCCAACCTCTCCCACAATACTGTTTCCAGTCCGTCAATGTGACATCTTAAATTGAAACAGAGACCGCATTAAACAATTTTCCTTTGGGGCCTGACAAAATTTTTCAAAGCAGGATATTGTGAAAATGCTGCAATTCCAGGACAAAGTATATCAGCTTCTAATGTGTTTTCCCTCTTTCTCTCTTCTATTGTCATAATTTGTCTGAAAGCCAGCAGGACACCCATAACCCCGACTTCTTTCACCCCGTTCTGATGCTCTCAGAAACTAGAATCACAGAGGAATATGAGCCAAATGAGATGAAACAATGTTGTAGATCTAAAGATTGCTTGATGCTTTCCTTCTCCTGCTTAAGGCTGTTGCAGCACTTGGGCCCTACTCAGGAGTCCATCTCAAACACAAACTAGTTTGGGTGAATAGAGGTTGGAGCCTTGCTTTTTCTCAGAGCCTTTGTAGGGAAGGAGAAATGGAGAAATGGCCACAGTCTGAGGAAAAGTTAGTTACAGTCTTAAAGGTGTACCCTCTAGCAGGGTCTGGTGCTATCAATGTTCCTGGCTTTATTGTTATTATTTTTAATCTGAAATTACTGTCGTCAGAACTTCACAAGTTCATTTTTTTCAGGTAGTTTATCTAACAACCCCCTCACTTGCTTTTGGGGAAAGGAAGCAGTGAGACTTATTTCTTCCAGCTCAGACAACACTGAAATGGAAGATGACTTTGGTTTCAGAAGGAAATGGTCTGTTATGTGATGCAATCTACTAAAGAGAGTTAACTGACAACTTGTCTTGAGCTCAGCAAGGGACAGTTCACCAGGTTACCCTTACCATCTCTTCCCAAAAAGCTATTTATCTTTAGCCTCTGGGCTCTTATATTTTATTTAAGCCTTCTCACTTCTCACCTGCCAGGAATCATCATCACAGCATCCACCAATGACAGAGAAATAGTGTCCCTTTTTTTCATAAGTGGAATTTGAAATTATCTACAAACTATGTGGATGGCAGTGGGAAAGTTTTAATGAAATTTTTATTAAAATACATTTTGAAATAGTTTTAAAGTGGGCATAAACATCAACCCTGGCAGCACAATTAGGTGGAAAGATCACAAATTGGGAGGTTTGAGGATCTGGGTTTGAATTCCAGTTGTACTGCTTGCTAATTGTGTGACCCTGACCAAATAATTTGGTCAGCCATATACACAATTGGGACCAGATTGTTGGCCCCTGACTCACTGAAGTATATTTTCCTCTCAGTTTACTCGTGTGAAATAAAAGGATTGGGATTTACTTCTGAATTGAGCTCTGAATTCTATGAAAACTAAACGTACTCCAAAGAGTCATAAGTCACAGAAGTGGCACAATGTTGTTGTTTTGTGTATTGGTGTGATAAAGTTTCAAAATGGCTATAAGATATAAAAATAATACTTTAATTTTAAAAATTCATTATAAAACCAAATGCCCACAAGAACCAATACGTGAAGCACGGAGCACATTTCATTGCAAAGAATTGTAACAGAACATAGTGTGGGGGAAAAAATGAGTCCTCCTTCCAATGGGATATGATCTCCTCCTTCAATATCCCAGTCTGTCCTGGGTCTTTCCTCCAAACACTTGTCTTTGTTCAGTCTCTATCAGGCAGTTTGTAACCTCATGGGATCATAAGATTTGGATCTGTAAGGGATTTTAAAGGTATTCTTATTGATCTTCCTCATTTTAATGATGAGTAAAGAGACTTGGGGAAAGTAACTTATCCAAGGTCACATAGGAGAAAAATATCCTGAATCAAGCCTAAAACCTTCTAGTGCTATTTCTACTATCCCATGCTGCCTTCTTTTGCTTACCCTAGGCCACAGAGGCTCTCACCACTCAATAGAGGAAGGAAAGGCAGTGATACTAAAGCGGAAGAAGAAGACAAAATATCATGTCTTTGAGAAAGAGACCTCCTCATTATCCTAAAATAGTATTTTTATATGCATATTATATATTATTATACATGTATATATGTACATATGTGTATGCATGTATGTGTGTATACACACAAAGACTGTTTGATGCTCTGTTCTCCTATTTGAGGCTGTTGCAGTAATTAGGCCTACTCAGGAGCCCCTCTCAGACATAAACTCATTTCGGTGAATAGAGGTTGGAACCTTGCTTTTGATCAATACCTTTGTAGGGAGGGAGAAATGGAATCATAATATATGCATATATGTGTGTACGTGTGTATCTATGTATGCTTCATTCTTATCTGTTCCATTAGTTCCAGCTTTGGCTCATAGGAAAGAAAACAAATGACCTTCTGCTTTGGATATGATTATTGTATTGTTTCAACAAAACTGATTTCCTTTTACCTACCAAAAAAAAAAGGTCTGTTTTGCCAATTTAGAGATAGCTGAGAGTTGGTTATGATTGAGGATTCCATTTTTTCCATGAGGAAATGACCCATCACAAGACTTGTAAAGTCGGCTCACTGACTTAATGTCACCTTAGAGGGTTCTTTTATGGGTGCCAAGGCCTTGAGCTAATTTGAATATACTGTAGGGGCAGAGAACTGGATTTGTGATTTCATTGGTATAAGGAGCTCCCTGGGGCAGGAAATTGCTTTTTTTGAATGCAGTTTGATACCTTTATCCGTAACGTAAAGCCTTAAAGAGAACTGAAGCCTAGAGAATTGAAAGATTAAATGAGTTTCTTTTTTCAAGGTCACCCGGCTAGTTTGTGTGAGCAACAGGACTTGAACCTGGATCTTTCTGGCTTCAAGGCTAGCTCTCTACCCACTATACTATGCTGCATCTAAATAAGTTATTTAGAAGCCAAAATTGCAAACTGATCGATTAACAAATGATTAAATTGGTCATGGCTCCTTATTTCTTCATTCTTGGCATTAAGTTCCCAATTTTTCATGCTTGTACAGTGACAGAGGACACTGATGCATGTCGCTAGAAGGAGCCTGGTCTCCTAGTAGGTGATGACAATTTGGCAGCCACTGTCAGTCCCATCAGCTACATTCACACCAGAGCAACAACGTGATCTGAGGCTCTGGTGAGAACATAGTCTATGGTTCTGAGGAGGACTTGTCAGGAAGGCCCCCGTCGCTGACCTTGACGGACTGTTTTGAAGTTGAAGGTCTGGAAGCCACCTGTCAGTGCAGAGGAGTCAATGACGTCCACGCCATAGTCACTCTGGCTCCGTCTGTAGAGGGTTACTCCAACGACCAGAACTGCCACAGCAATGACTGCTGCTCCCAATCCAGAGTAAAGAGCGATGTCACTGGCATTCTCAATGCCTGGGAGGAGAGAAAGGGAAGCCCTCTATTGGCACATGTACAGAGAAGGGAATCCAGAAAAAAATAGGGGGAAAAGGGGGCAGGGCCTCTGTACTCTGCTGATTGAGATAGATAACCCAGGGAGGAGGAACAAAAGCACAAGTTTACCTTGCTCAATTCAAGAACCACATTCCTGATATGCTTAGGGTAAATCAAATAGCTGTCAATGAAATCATATTTTATTTAAGTGAGAGCTTATTTGAAAGAGCACTCCACTGAATCCCTTTTTTTTGGTAAAACAAAGAATCCCTTTGTAACACAAATAGCGGTCTCCGTTAGCATTGGTTTTCTGAGCTGTCCTACTTTTGTGACCCTATGCAAATCAATGCTGCTCAATGGACTCAGTTTCTTCACTGGTAAAGTGAGAGTGCTGGAGTAAGTGATCAGATATCTCTTCTAGCTCTCATCCTAAAATACTCTCATGCTAAGTTTTGTTAGAGTAGAGTGGGGAGGAGATGGGAAGAAGGGCTATGTCTGTGTAAATATACACATCTGTCTATCTATCTATCTACCTATCTTTCTATCCATCCATCCATCTACTGACCTATATATTTGTCTATTCTTACATGTGTATGTGTATGTATATACACACATATGTACTCAATTAGTATAAAGGGTCACAGGACATTTGCATAATTGCCCTGGAGAGGAAGAAGATATCTAGAGTATGTGAGTTAAGAGAGGAAAGGATTTAGAACTAGAAAGGCCCTTAACAACCACTGCTTAGCCCTCTCACTTTATAAATGAAGAACCACTGGTCCAGAGAGGCAAGTAATCCTAAATCTTTTGTTGGCTTATGAAAGAATCTCTTGCAGCCCCTTATGCCATTGTATACCCCAAAATTTTACATTTTGAGCTGGTGTTTGAATCTTTGCAGCATTAATTTCCTACCCTTTGCTTTCCATACACTCAAAAGTGTCAAACTCTTCTCCACTTCTTTTACATTTTTTCCCTCCATCGTGATATCATCAATATAGTGGGTAAGCTGTACGCCAGGTAGCTTCAATTCATTCAAATGTTCAGTCACAATCCTATGACAAATAGTGGGGCCATGCAGATATGCTTGTGGAAAGCAGATAAAAGTATATTGTCTGCCCTGCCAAGTGAAAGCAAACGGGTCCCATTGTTTAGAGTCTATTGGGATTGTAGAGAAAGCATTGGCTGAATCAATAACTGCATACCAAGTCTCATCATATTTCTGGATCCTTTCTTGTAAAGTAAAGGTATCTGGAACAGCAGCATGCAAGGGAGGAGTCACCTTATTCAATTGTCTATAATCTGCTGTCATTCTCCACATCCCATCGGATTTTCATATTGCCCAGATCAGATTATTCCATTGTACAGCTGTAGGGACTAACACTCTTGTTTCAACATATTCCTTTATACTATTGGTAATTCATCTTGCCCACCTGGCACACAACTCTGCTTTAAAGTAATTACTTCAGAAGGTTCAGGTAAAATTATTGGGTCCATTTTTATCTTTCCCATTAAAACTGTATTAATTCCTATCTTCCTTACTGCAAATTGGTATCTTCCTTCAGGTAAATTCAGAGTCATGCCTCTCAATATATTTATTCCAATGAATTCAAGAATGGGTACAATAACCACAGTATATTCTTTCTTAGATAGTTGTCCAATTTTCGTCATTAGTCTGACTTGTCTGACTGATATTTCAGCCTCTCTCAGTCCTGTGATGGTAATAGGAGTTCCATCCT
Source organism: Pseudochirops cupreus (assembly GCA_028627135.1). Classification (NCBI taxonomy): domain Eukaryota; kingdom Metazoa; phylum Chordata; class Mammalia; order Diprotodontia; family Pseudocheiridae; genus Pseudochirops; species Pseudochirops cupreus. The sequence goes on along the minus strand of CM053581.1, from coordinate 105,721,741 downwards.
TCAACTTATCTGGGTTCCCATAAATAAGGGAGGTTTCTACCCCAGTATCTATCAATGCCCTGGTGACAGTATTTGATCCATTTTTTTCAATATATAGTCAGATTGATATGGGGTCTGTAATGTTTGTGTATTTTTTTAATCTGTATTGGGAACAATTTCCTATTCTACCTGAAGGTGTGACAAACTTGGAAACAATGATCCAGGAAGATCTGTAGGGGTAGTTCTCATTTGCCTATTCCACCTAATATTAAACCCCTCAGTTTTCACAGAGCCCTGTACTTTTAGCCCACTCTCTTGCTAGGGAGGAATAAGGTAATTCTTCTCATCCTGGGATAGCCATTTCTTCTTCTAAATCCTTTCTGCCTCCAAATAGAGGTCTGATATTTTGCAATACCAACCTTTTCACCAAGTAGCACCAACACAATATTCACAGCACCAATGGCCACTGTAAATATGTTGGCATAGTGTTCAATCGCAAAATATAACTGACTCTCCATATAGAAGACAGAAGCAAAACATTTATTCTGATACCAGACGAATCCCAAAACCAGTAAGTTGATTCCAACATAGTAACAAAGAAGTTAGTAAGTCATAATAGCATAGAGAGCCACAGCATCCTTTAGCCTTTCCACAGCCAACATTTACTCACAAGCCTGTCTCCCTGGAGTGCGTGCTCTCTCTCCCACTGTCTAGCTGCTCTGACTCCCAGCTTCCTATGGGCTCTGCTCCACCCTTCAGCAAACTCCTCCCATGACAGGCTTCATGTGATTATATTCAGTCTATTAAGAGGTAGGGTAATATCTTCAAAGCAGGGAAGATTTTCAAATTCCCATTGCCATCACACCTGGTAAATGTCCAGATTTCCTGATTCCAAATCCAGTATTTGTTTTGCTTTTCTTCAGCTTCTCCCTCTACCACCACCCCCCATCCTGCAGGGATACATAGAGTCTCCTTGTCTGTTGCTATGACTGTAACTATTGAGGTAGAAGATGAAACATCCATTCCCCCATTGTGCCAACAACCACTACCCTAAATCCTTCAGGCTTAGTAGGCCATTGAAATTTGATCTCAGCTCACAAACTATAACAATTACTTTTGTGTTAGAATCCTTCAGCATGGGAGGATATTGAAGCTTGCAGTTCAAGGTACAACCATTGCCTTTATTTCAGAACACCAGCAAATATGTGTGTGTGTGTGTGTGTGTGTGTCTGTGTATTTATATCTCTATCTTTCAATGACTCAGAGAATCAAAAAATTATAGGTGGAAGGAAACTTAATGGAATAATCCACTCTGACCCCTCCCCCACATTTTATGGATGACAAAACTACGTCCTGAGGGGTAAAGGACCTGTCCAAAGTCACACAAGTAGGAACTGGCAGAGCTGGAATACAAACTCAGGTAATCAGCTCCAGATCAAATATTTGTTTCCACTGGGCCATGTAACCTTGTAGACACTCTGATATCACTCGGAAAATTATCAAAGGAGTTCTTGTCTCTAACTAGAGTTCATGGTTTATTTTACAGGTACAACCTGTGAAAGAGATTAGCTGAGATAATGTACTTCCTATAGTCTCCTGAGGTAGAGGTCAGACATTCTCTAAAGAAAGTCAAAATCACAAGACTTCAGGTTGAAATTGTAGGCATTTTGTTTCTTTCTCTTCTAACCCCTCTCCCCAAAAACTCTCTCTGCCCTTTCACTAGACCAGTTCCTTAGCCTACATTTTGTGTGTGTGCATATACTTGTATATATACACACATGCAAATATATATTTTCCATTCAAATTCACAGACTCCCCCATGACAAGTATCCATAAGCACCTGGGATGTCCTTTGGTTCTACTCTAGACCAACTACAGATCTGTGTCCCTTCTCTTAAGCAGATCCAAAATGGCCCCTGTAATTCAACATACCTGGTTTCATCTTGCCCTGGACTTTTATCTCTGAAAGTTGACACAATCTTGGGCAGTATATGGAAATATGAAGAGGTAAGTGCCACCTAACCACATAATTAATCTTCTTACAGACTACTTGGTAGGCAGACTTAATAGGGCCAAAAGTAATTACCATGTCACCCAAAGTCTTGCTGAGTGGATAAAATAAACCCATCATATATTTACCCTGTAATTGTATGCCACTTTACATGCATTTTACTGCACCCTAATATGGTACTTATGTTATCAAATGAGCAGCACTTAGCATACAAGTAAAGTGAATGTATTTTAAACAAAGTCAGTGGACTGTAAAATAAGGTGGTGCCAAATTAAGAATGAGTGAGGAATCCAAGCAGAACCACTTCTGTCACAGGGCAATAAACAGAAGGAAAAAAAAGAACATTATAGAGTATAGCAAAGGCAGTGAAAGGGAACAGGAGTTATGAGGGCAGTGGCCTGTTTGGTGCCTTTCCCACCCAGAAAAGCCTGAAAAGGTGAAGGCAGCAGTAAAGGGGTGGGGGGACGATGAGTGGACCCCCTTCAGTCTTGTCAAAGTATAGGACTGAATAGCAAAGTACGGGGGGCAGAGCCAAGATGGCGGTGTAGCAGCAGCAACATATTGCAGCTCTCACATAGCCACCCCAAATTACCCATAAAACAGGACTCTAAACCAATCCTAGAACTCCAAAATGCACACAAAGATACTTCCCACTAAAGTCAGCTCGGCTATGAGGAACCATATCAGCACTGCGAACGGAAACCAGCCTGGTCTGAAGCCGAGGCTGTGCCCTGGGGGTGGCTGGACACGAGGAGCAGAGGAGCAGAGTAGCGGCAGCTGTGAGCAGCGTACAGAACTAGGTCAGTGGGAATTGCATGGAGAAAAGCAGTCTGGCCAAAAGGCCTCCAGAGCGGAAAAGCAAAAGGCAGAGGTTTTGCACCCGCCTCCGCATTGCAGCTTCCCGCTCGCGGCCTGCAGACAGCAGGGGGACTAAGTGATTGTTCTGAGGTCAAGAGCTCTCATGTTGAGCGGCCTGGATTTGGATCGCGGTCTTGGGCCTCGGTCCTGGAGTCTTCATTATCCAGTCAGCCAGAAGTAAATCGGAAGGGTCCCAGCATCTTCCTGAGAGCTACGGCAGCCGGGAGGACACCAGCGATTTGGGACAGAGCTTTCCCTTCTGGAAGCAGAGCTCCACAGAAATTTAAAAAAAAAAATCACGGACTGAACAACCATGAGTAAGAATAAGCATAAGAAGCAAAGTAAGAACAGCTCCCAAACCCTAGATTCCTTCTTTGGGGAAAAGAAAGATCATGGGAGAGAGGGAGGAGGAGAGCGCAGCCAGAGCACCCCCACCA
>CM053581.1:105674836-105717956 GCA_028627135.1 Pseudochirops cupreus | reverse complement strand
GGAGAGAATAGACTGGGGGAGGGGGGACACACTGGGATGGCTGTTTTGGGGTGGTGGGTGGAGGAAAGAGGGAGAGAAAATATGTAACTGAAAATCTTGTGGAAATGAATGATGCAAACTAAAATAAAATTTAATTCCTAGCTTGAAGTCTGAAAAAAAAAAAAGAAAAACAGGTTCCCACATTGACTACATCTAAAATTGTATGTATCATTCTGCATATTGAATAATCAAATGAATGGCAAAAAAAAAAATGAATAGCAAAGTACTCTGAGGTAGTAACACATAGGAAACCTGGTTCATAGTTCCTAAAGTCGGAAGGGACCTTACTGAACATATAGGGGAGACATGTCAAACATGGCCACAGGCAGCCCATAATACTCTTGAGTATGACCTGAACAAGATAGAAATGTAATTTGGGGATATCTAACAAAATAAATGAAAAAAATAATAAAATACAATTTTCTAGATCAATATGTGATCTACAGGTATCCTTATGTATGGTTTGGTGCCTATCCCCTCCCCCATTTGTATTTGAGTTTGACACCACTGGTCTAGAGCAATTCCTTCATTTTACAGAATAAGAAACTAAGGCCCAAAAAGAAAAAGTAAATGATTTTCTCAGTCACACAGCGAGGAAGAACCATGATCAGAACCTATGTCTTCTGCTTAAAGATCTAAGATTCTTCATTCTTCCACATTGCCCCTTGTTTATATACTGTAGTGCCCTAGAAATGAATTACAAGGTCACTCAGTGAGGTGGATGAACAATTTCCTCCTGTTCTTTTTCTCTCTCCTTTGCTTCTCCCCCTCTTCCCAAAGCTATACCCTCTGGATGAGGAGGACAAGGATGCAGGAAACAGAACATATTAAAAGCAGTGAACTGACTGAAAAAGTGAGACACACTAAGCCAGGGGCTGAGGACTGATAAGAGCAATTCAATGGAAGCACATTTGTCAGATTTTTTTCCTCCTCATTCTTCTTTCCAAATCCTTGGGTACTGCTGACTCATGATGCTGACACCCTCTGAGGCTATATGCAGAGAGAACACAGCTGGGTCACAGCTGAAAGCATATTGACAACTAGTCCTGGTGAATGCAGCTGAGATGTACAAGAGGAAAATTCAAAAGGAGTTTCTGGCTTCCCAAGCATCAAGGCAGGACTGGGAAAAAAAGAAGGATTATCAGAATTAAATGGTGCTTGCTTATTGGAGTCAACACCACTGGCCAGAACCAGTCAAGAGATACAGGGACAGAGGCGGCATTTGTCTTTGGGTGTCTCTAACAACCCAAGTTTCTGCCCACCCTTTTCATGCTTCTTTTACCCACTGTGGTCCACACTCTTCCCGGCCTACACAAAAGCTACTCCTGACATTGAGGCAATGGGCAAAACATGCAGAATGAGATGCACATTTTGGATATAGTTACTGTGGGAATTTATTTTGCTAGACTATACATATGTGTTACAAAGGTTAATTTTTTTCTTTCTTTTTTTTCACATGGGGGATTGGGAAAGAGTCAAAATAAATGCTTACTAATAAAAAAACCAAACATTAATGGCTTTTAAAGGGAAAAATAAAGGGTTCTACAAACTCATTTACTGTGAGTTTCTGGTGATTGATAAGGATTGATATGTTAGTTTTCATGGGATTATCTGCATTTTTTTAAAATAAAAAATATCATTTTGCTTATGGTATAAGAATGTAGTCAGTTGGGAGGTACTTTGGGGACAGAAACCCTGAAAATACATCTACATAGGCCACAGTTTGTTCCAAAGGCTGACCCTGTCATCATCCATCAAAGCTAGAAGTCATAATATCAAGCCAAACTGAATTTTTCACACAGCAATGATTCATTGCTTCATGATACTATAATAATAGCTATCATTTACATGGCACTTGAATTTTGCAAAGTGCTTTATTACCAAACAATTCTGTGAGGTAGGTGCTATTATTATCACTCTTCTCAACTGAGTGAGGCTGAGAAAGAATAAATGATTTGCTCAGGGTCACATAGTTACTAAGCATCTGATGTGAGATTCGAACTTTAGTCTTCCTGTCTCCAAGTCTAGCTCTCTTACTCACTTACCCATCAGGTTGCTTTGAAAGAAAAAAGTTAGGGGTAGCTGGGTGGTACAGTGATAGAGCACTGGCACTGGAGTCAGGAGGACCTGAGTTCAAATGTGACCTCAGACACCACACACACACACACACACACACACACACACACACACACACACACACACAAAACCTAGCCGTGTGACTTTGGGCAAGTCACTTAACCCCAATTGCCCTACCTTCCCCTTGCCAAAAAAAAAAAAAGAAGGAAAAAAAAGAAAGAAAGAGGTTAGGATATCAAAACTTCAAGAATCCATGATGTATTCAGGCAGCTAGGTGGCACATTCTACCTGAGTTCAAATCTAGCTTCAGATACTTACTAGCAATGTGACCCTGGGCAAATCATTTAACCCTAATTGACTCAAAAAAAAATCCATAATGTAAGTGGTGGTAGATTATAATTACGTCTTAATAAATTGTCTTCATGACTTTCTATGACCAAAATAAAATATGTCACCTGGTGACTTCTCTGGGGACAAGCTTCTCCCTATTTAGGCTAGAATATATTCTATGAGAGGGGAATTGCTTACAAATGTAACAATGATGATGACGATCGAAAATGGTCATCTTGTTTGGATTAGTCCTGCAGATTTGGGGGGCTCCTTTAACTAGATGATTCTTTTTAAAGAAACACAGAGCTTCAGTATTGAAGAGTTAGAAGAGATTTCAGCAGCCACTTAATCAACACACATAGGAAGGAAATCCCCACAATAGTATAATTGAGAAGTGGTCAGCTGGCTACTCGAAAACCTCCAAGGAGGGGGAAACTGCCTTCATTAAAGGAAGCCTATTTCACTTTGGCATAGTTATAATTTTTAGGAAGCTTTCTCTTATCACTAGACTAAATTTGCCTCCTTGAAGCTTCTACCCACTACTCCTGACTCTGTCCTTTGAACTGACCAGAACCAATCTAATCACCACTCCACAGGACAGCCTCCAATAGGACAATACTTGAAGAGAGTGCTCATGTTCTTCCTAAATCTTCTCTTCATCAGGCTAAAATATCCTTCAACCAACCCTCAAATGATAGAAAAGTGCTTAGTAGGAGACCAATGTCTTCCTCTAATTGCTGTAATTATTATATTCCTGAAACCTCAGATATCATTGGAAAAAAAGAGCCTGAGAGTCATGACTGACCATTCTGCTACCATAAATGTCCACAGGAAGCAAATATTATTTCCTTCTGCCTCCATTTCCTCATGGATAAAATAATTTTTGATTGAACATCAGTGATCACGCCACTGGTAATGACCATGTCATGCAGTGTCTAGCATAGTGGATGAAGTAAAAGTACCACATATTTACCCTGTAATTGCATACCACTTCTGATGCATTTTGCTGCACCCTAGTATAGTATTTATAGATGGAACAATACTTAGCAAACAAGGAAATTTTATTTCACTAAACTTTAAATAAGTAACAAGAATGAGTGATCTTGCATGATGTTGGGTCTATATTTAAGAAAAGTCAACCAATTACAGAAAATAAAAGAAAAAATAAATAATTGTATGATTACAAAAGCTGATCCTCTTTCTCTTTGGGGCCCCATTTCCTCATAGGAAAAAAGAAAATCATTTTTTCCCCAATTGGACAGAAAAATCTTCTATATTCAGTATAGGTCAAAACCTTCTTTTCCTTGTCCTTAATATCTAAGATGATTATGGCATGTATTCAGAGGAGAATCACTGAGAGAAATGAAGATTTGGCACCACTGCCTATGAGGAGAATCTAATGTTATTCATCTAGTGTGAGAAAAGGATGACCTACTAATTATTTCCGAATGCAGGCAATGCAAGGTAGTGGAAAGAGAACCTGGGTCAGAAAAACAAGATTTAAATCATGGATAATAGGATCACATATTTTAGCTGGAAGAAACCATGGAGACCAGACTAGTCTGAATATCTAATTTTACAGATGAGAAAGAAAGGCACAGAGGCCAGGTGACCTGCCCAAGGTCACTGAGGTAGTAAGTAACAGAGGTAGAATTCAAACCCAGGTCCTGCTACTCTACATTCAACAGTCTTTTTGCTATATATGTTGTCATCTATGTGACCCTAGGTAGTTTATTTTTTTCCTCTTGGGTTTCTTTATTTTCCTGGGCTTCTTGGTTTCCTTATTTAAAAAATGAACATATTCGACTAAATTTTTCAAGCCCCAAACAATTCTAAATTTTAGGAGACCATAAAGGGTTACCATACAGAAGACTACAAGTCCATATTTGTGGGCGATAATGATGATAATGTTAAAAATAAGGGTAAAAGGTGATAAGCATGGAAATGGGGATTGCAAACCAGGACATGAAAGAAAGAATGTGGCCTTTCACTATTAGTGGTGGATGGTTTCTACTTTGATTAAATATAACAAATATCTCTTCTACTGTGAACATTATTAAAAATTGAATTTCATTACCAAGGGAAAGGTTTGTATCTCCTATTTGGAAAATAGGAAAAAAAATAGCACTGACCTCTAAGGGTTTGGGCTAAATCAGGTGTACTTATCACTATGGAAAGGGGAATGAGGACATAGCATATGGTGTTGAGTTATTTTTGCTGGGTGAATTCCTGAAGAGGAGAAGATTCAGGAGCAGAAGCTTTTCTTTGGCAAGCCACACTGTCTTTGCCTTTGAGGACTGCCACCCTTCTAAGGGAGAGGTTGGGAGCAAATGGCCTCCAGTCTAATGGGTGTGCCATTAAGGAATTTTACTTTCACTTTTTAGGAATCTGAAATTAAGTCTCAAAGCTAAAAAGAAGGAAGGGGAATGGGAAGTATTTTTGGATAAAATCAAGTGTGGTAAATATAGAGAGGAAAAGAGAGATGTAGTGGCAAGAGAAATAATAACAACAGCAAAAATCTAATAGCGCTTTAAGTTTTGCAAAGTCCTTCACAAATATTTTCTCAGTTCATCTTCACAACAATGATCAGAGATGCTGTTATCATGCCACCTTTTTATATTTTAAGAAACTGAGGCAAACAAGTAAAATGATTTGTCCAGGATCACATAGCTTGTAAATGCTTTAAGGCAGGATTTGAACACAGGTCTTCCTGACTCCATATCCCATATTCTATTTGCTATACCACCTAGCTGCTGGATTTGGAGTAAAGAGGAGGACCCAGATTCAAATCCTAACTCTGCTGTTGACAATTTGTGTGTAAATCAGATAAATTCCTTCACTTCTCAGGGCCCAAGTTTGATAGAATTATAGATTTAGAGTTGAAATGGACCCAAGAGGCCATCTAATCTAGTCATCTTTTTTTAAAACAGATAAATAAACAGAGGCAGGTAGGTTAAGTGACTTATCTACAGTTTTGTGGACAGTGAAAGTAAGATGAGGGATTTGAACCCAGGTCCTCTCACTCATTAGCCAGAGCACTTTCTGTTGTACTTCCTCATCTGCTCACTAGAGAAGTTGTACTAGATCTCCTCTGAGGTCCTCTATGACTCACCATCGTGACCTCTAATGACTACTTCCATCCCCTAAATTCTACACAATTGTATTGACAAATATATCAGCTTTCTCTCCCACAAAACAATATGGTGCAGTGGAAAGAATGTTGATCTTCAGTTCAGAAGGTCTGTGTTTGAATTCTGCTCTGCTATGAACAATTTCTTTTTTCTTTTGCCAATTGATTTAATCTCTCTGGACTTTATGTTCCTAATGTGGAAAATGATCTCTAAAGAACATTAACATTAAATATATGACCCTAGGTTCATATTTGGTTATTCTCAGTGACCGTTATTACCCTCTAAAGACCGAACGAATGACAAACTTTGTTATATTTCTTTTCCCCTTCACTATTTACTTTTTATCCATATTCCAAATTTAGGGACAATTTAGAATGTAAAAGACATACAAATGCCTTCTATTGCTTCAAACATATTTCCAATCATGTTGTAAAAACTGAAATGTCTTCCTGTGTAGATCCTTAAGAGTGCCCTTCAGATATTCAGCTTTCTCTCCTATCTCTCCCAACATACACAAAGAGCTTGGTTACTGCACTTCCCTCTGCCCCCCCTCCCCTCCTCCTCCTCTCAGAAGCAAAGATGATATGAGGATAGTTGAAAGAGGCAATGAGGTACTCAGGTATCTACATGATAAATATTCACTAAAGGAGGTGGAGGAAGAAAGCCAACAAGACAAGAACAGCCAGCTGTCATCCCAGGGATGAAGGGAAGAAGATAGCTCAGTGGTAGTTGGGATAAAAGCCATTTGCCAGAAGCAGAAACATTTTGCAAGACAGGGCTTGGACCAAAATGCTGCATATTATGCCTGAGGATGCTATAACTGAGTTATCTTTGTGTGTACTTCTGATTTTTTTTTTCACAAATTAATTCATTCATGTCATTCTTCCTGCAGTTAGCTTTTTTGAAAAAAATAATTGAGCTGGTTAGTGAGGAGATGACTGGCTTCTGTCACCCAGGTGACACTGGATCCTTTAAGAAGCTAGCAGGATGCCCTATTGTGCAGAGCTTGTCTGATGAACTCCCCATGTACTTCTAGTTTCAACAAGGGTTTGTCATTGGATTTGTGTGTGTCAAACAGGGTCATTCATCACACTGGGTCCTGTTATATAATAAAAAGCCCTTCCCTTAGGGGAGAGGGAGCTGAATTGAAGTAAAGATTCATGTTGCTGAGTTATTTTACGAAGTGAATGTGGATGGTTTTCTTCCCTAGGGTGATTCTTCTAAACAGGCCAATACCCAGGAGCACACACACAGTCCTTGGGGAGCCAATGCTTCTTATGACTCAGAAGAGGTTCAACCTCTGTAAAAAGTCATTTCTTAGCCCGGCTCCAGGGGTGAGTACCGTCTGCCATTCCAAACCAGCCATATTTTACTGCACCTCCTGACGTTGTTACACAACATTTATTGAAAGCACATTTGATGGTAATGAAGTTTCTATTAACTATGATTAAATCTCATAAAGCACCTGAAGATAATTTAAGATGTGCAGAGGCAGAAAATGAAACATTCGGTTTAGTACATTAGGAAACGTAATTGATTAAATTATCTCATTTACAATAAGTGCTTTCATGAGCTACGCAGTGCACATATTTCCCCCAGTTTGTCATTACAGTTTGCTCACAGATCGCTTAAGACTTAACTTTTCTTTTTTAGACTTTCTAGCAAATCGACTCTGGGCCCTCCTCCATCCTCCAGGGTGCTCATTGTACAAGATTCTGACGGATTCTTCCTGTCTGTTAGCGCTTTTAGAGGATCATGTGTTTGGCTATTTATAGGAACAGGTTGTTTCTCAATTATCTTCGTAATTGACTTTGATTTTGCATCAGTGATAATTCACAGCATCTGAAGCCAAGCCCCCCTTCTGCAGAGTGGCCATGGACCAGTACTCAACCTACTGCAGCTTCTAGAATCCTGCTGGATCCCTTGAGGAACCTTTTGCAGTCACATCATTTCTGTGCAGGTTTTATTTTTAGAAAATCACAAATTAAAATCATTCAAATGCCCCTGTTGCAATATCCAGCAATTAAGCATGATGCTCAAGAGCGAGAACCCCAAGCGGAAACTAATTCAGCAGTCCCCAAGGACTAGGAATAGTTACTGTGGGCTTTGCAGCTAGGAGTACCAATGTAACCAAATTAGAATGGCACAGGACACACAAACTAAGCATGAAATCATTTTAAAAAACAAAACAAACACATTCCCTAAGTAACTCTCATGTTGGCTTCTGCATTGATGCTCATGATGTTTAATGTGCCCCACACCTGCAGCAGCAGATGGCATCTGCACCGTGCCCAGCAGGAGGTGAGCTGTCCCTTGCTCTGATGTTTAAGCAGCATACATCTAAGTCTTGCTGCAGGGTCAAATCCTCACCCTTGTCACACACAAATGAAGGAACAAAACAGATGGCTTTAGAGGGAAAAACAAAACAAAACAAAACCCTAAACAATGGCAACCTTATTGCAACAGCTCAAAACTAAATTCATGTATGTGTGACCTTGGGGAAGCCACTTCCATTCTCCAGGCCTCAATTTCCTCCCCTGTAAAATGACAGGGTTGGACTAGCTGAGTACTAAGGCCCCTTCTAATTCTAAATGTATGACTGTCTTTTAAGTGTCCCCCAAAATTTGGCTTCCCCAAGGGAAGTATTTGGTTATATCTGTCTTCTAGGAAGTATTCCCTAACATGCTGTAATGGAAAGAGTATTGGACTTAGAGACTGGAGAGCTGGGCATTAGCCCATTTGTGACAATATCTGGGAGACATTGGGGAAGTTTAATTATGTTCTCTAGGACTCAGTTTCTTCATCAGTAAAATGAAGGGCTTGGAAGAAATACTGAATAGGTTCTTCCAACCTCAATAATGTCCTATTTTTATAAATATAATGGATATACTAGGCCAATATCAAGCATTAAAGGAAAGTAAGGAAAGGCTCTCTCTGGCCTGCTTCCACCTACCCATGTACCTTCACTTTCAGCATCCCTCTCATCTCTCCAGGGGGTCATCCTCTCCACTTCACCCTGAGGTCTATCTCCATATCTGTGGACTCACAGCCTTTTTTAGGAAGAGTATTGTTGATATAAACTGAAAAGGAGGTATTTACATCCTTTCAGAGCTCTCTTGAATACTGAAAATAATTAGAAGTTCAAAGAAACAGAAATCTTTAATGCTGAGATTTCAGGCCATGAAGGAAGATGTTACTGAGCAATTTATGTTTTCTTTCTGATCTTTTAATTATATTGTACAGAGAGTAACCAACCCTACAGAGGCCCTCATGTCTAGTTCCACCTAAGGCCAAAGTCCATCAAAGTCTAAGATACAGAGCTATTTCTATTATCCTTCGTCATCCTTTGACTCACGTCTTAAAGATGTCTATTCATTGAATGGGCATTACCTCACTCTGAGTAGTGAAAAGACCTTAGCTTAAAAGGTCCAGAGTCTCCCATTGCATCCTGGCTCATCTCTAGTCATCCTGATGACTATCTGACCACTGGACCCAGATTGCTCTGGAGGAGAAAGTGAGGCTGGTGACCTTGCACAGCCCTCCCTTATTCAAATCAAAGTCAACTGCAAGTCATGTCATCATTAGCCTGATGCCATGGTCCTCTCTGAAAACTAAGGACAAACACACAATAGCCATGCAAAACTAGGGGTACTATTTTCCTACCATACTTGCTAATAATAATGATACTAAAAACAACAATTATTCCTACCTATTAATTAATATACTTAATGTTTTAAAAATCACTTGCCAACATCCCAGAGGTAGACAGTATGATAATTATCCACATCTTACAAATTAGCATACTGATGTGAATGGATGTCAAATGCCATCTCCATACCATGCTTCTTACATTTTGGTCATCAACCTTTTTCCCCTCTCCTACCTTCCCCAATGTCAACCCTGAATGCCATACCCATTTCCAGACTCTCATAGGTAAACTTTCACTTTTTCTTTCTAGACACCAGGCCTCCATGCCACTTCTTGGCTATCTCCTCACTGTTTCCAGCAATCTGACCATCAGCATCATCCTTCAACTCCACCCCTGCCCCAACCCTGCCACAAATGAGGACCTACACCCTGGGTCTCCTATTTCTGATATGAAAGCTTTCACCTGACCTAGATAAGGACTGGACTGACTGTACTTCCCAACCATCTCCAAGCCATACACATACCCTCCCCTCCCACCCATCCATTGTCTTTCTCCACTGAAATACAAAATCCTTAATGACAGTTTGTTAATCTTTTTATCTTTGGTGTTTAGCTCAGTATGGTACATAAGCACATAGTTTTAAATAATTGTTCTGTCTAACTAGATAAATTACTTACCACAGGTAGCACAGCTAGTGTCTGAACCAGGATTCAAACTGGAGACTTTTTATTCTAAAGCTAGTATTCTTGTACTCTCACCCCATGACCTTACTCCTTTCTTCCTCCAGCACTGACAGCACCTCTCTTTTTGAATCTAGCTTCCAAAATACCACCACAAGAGATTTTTTTTTCCTTCTTCTTGGAAATAGCACACAACTCATCTTTTTTTAGGTGTTTTTTAGGATTTTACTATTAAGCACTAAAAAATACAAAGGAGTGGGCTGGAAGGAAGGCAAATAACCATAAAGGGGAAATTTATAGATTTATAAAAGTCTCATCAGTCAAACCTGCTCCTCCATACATATGTACCAAGAAGTAAGGCTCAATCTTTCATCATCTCCCGTCCTTTCTTTACTGAGCCCTTTCTCTTAAATCTTACTTCTGAATGTGCAGGCCGATACCAATGTTTAATGAACTATAGGTTATATCTCAGGTTTCTAGCTAAAGTCATTTCAATTTGGAAAGTTTTGTAAAGGTCTCAACACATAAAGAATCTATTTTCCTAACTCTTGGTCCAAGCACAAAAGGCACCTTTCTTCTTTCTCTTCCTAACTCTGCTGAGAAAATTCTTCTCCTATGCTTCTGTCAGGTTAGAATTATACAGTAATCTGTATACCAGTAATCTCCTAGACTTATTTCCCATGGTACTTTTGGAAGTCCTGTCCTCCCTATTTTCCTGTCTCCATTGATGAGACAGCCCATATCAGAACTGGCCTCCAAAGATGTATTTTTCTGGACTTTAGCCTGCAAGAAACATGCATTCATCTTCCTTTGTCAATTGGAGAATCCCGTGTTCTGACCCATACAGACCTCTACTGTTACTTTGGCCCATGCTTTTTGTTCTAGCTGGTTAGCCTGAAGCAGATTCCCTAGATGTATTTCAGTAGCTTATTTTATGATGAAATAATTTCCTTCATTTATTGCTTTAAACTAAGGATCAAGACATCATGGTTCAATCTTCTCATTTTACACTCTGAAGATCCTGTGGTTCGGCTGATCACAAAGTTAGGTCTTTGGGATCCCTTCTCCTTGCCTCAGTATACCCCATGATATTCCCAGTATTATATCTCTTCCAAGACTGAATTTCTTCCTGTTCAATTCCTGTGTCCCTTGGTGAACTTCCCCTGGATCTTGCCTCTGGTACACTGAGACAAGTGGTATGCCCTTGGGCCAACAAAAGTGGATACCTGTTCCTAAACCAGAGGAATGGCCAATCCCCTCTTTCCTCTTAGATGGCTGAATTCACGCTTCCTTCTCCAGGGGAATCAGTGACAAAAATCTAGTCACATAATGATAACATTTTTACAAAATCAGGGAATGACCACATGAGGCCAAGTTACAATGATACCATCATATTTCTTCCCCTCACCTCCATGAGAAAGCAAGTCTGTGAATTAGGATCTCAAGATATCACATTATCTCTAAGACTGCTACAGTACAGTCGTTTCTTTTGCTACAGTGGGAGACCCCTTTTCCCATTTATCATGGATACATTGAGAAGCCAGACTTCAGTTGTGCTTCTGGGGCTCTTCCTCCTTTCCCACTTCATCTCAAGGAATGAAAAGCTTGTGATCTGTCAGTTGTAAGAGACTGTTTTTATGAAAATCCTCCACCAAATATTTGTTAATTTCAGAGCTATAAGTCAGAGATACAAGCAATGAGAATCCCAGGTGGCATCTGACAAGAAATAGATTTTGAAGTAGCTAGAAGCAGGGAGAAGGATTTACTTTTATCATTGGGGGGTGCGGGTGGGGTGAGAGAGAGGAGAGTCTTTATTTTCAATTTTAAACCACCAATATGCAAGAGCAAGTCACATAGGGCTCTATGCCTTTCATACAACCTTCAATTTTGCTCAGCTCCTAAACAAATAACAACAGTGAGGCAGCACATATGAGAATAAATTATATTCACAAGAAGAAAAACAACTTACTTTGGGGTTTTATTTCATGAAGAGGTTTTTTATCTAAAGGAAAGAAAGAGAGAGAAAGAAAGTTGCACTTAATAAATTTACATGGAGCAGATATATTTCCTATATCACTTCTGTCTAACTCTATAAATGAAACATTTTCTCCTTGTTTGCAGAAAATGTGAATTATGTTGTTCATGGTTTTCTTTTTCTTAGCTTAATTTTTTTTTCATTTTTTCCTCCTCCAAAATTTCTTCCTGGGCAATCCATTTGCTTGCTCGCCTCCCATTTTCCAACCCCAACTTCACCCCGAGGAATTTGTAGGATTTGTAGGTTATATATTTGAATGTTTACCAGTCTGATCCTAGCAGTGGGCTTGCTGATTTTTAGATGCAGTGAGACAGCAATCTGCTCAGGTAAAGGATATCATTTCACTCCATATGATGATATAAATAAGGAGCAATGAATAAATATTTCAAGGAATCCTGCAGGGGTCTATAATAATCACTAAGAGGAAAAAAAAACACTTCAAAATCATGCACACATATCAACGGTTGGAGCAAACAGGTGTGCATATATTTGAATTTTGATTTGTTTTGCTTTTGTTTTTTAAATAAATTCATCCTATTTCATATTCCCAATAGCCATTACTTGTCAATATCTCTATTGTCTCTCTCGGTAGGAAATGGCACCATTTCATGAGCACTTCTGAACATGATGCTTAACCCAGAAGTTAGGTTAAAACAAAGGGACTTTCATTTGGACCCAGTTAGGTGGTGCCACAATGCAGAGTGCCGGGTCTGAAGTCAGGAAGACATATCTTCCTGGGCAAGTCCTTCAATCCTATTTGCCTCAGTTTCCTCATCTTCCAATGAGTTGGAGAAAGAAATGGCAAAGTACTTCAGTATCTTTGCCAAGAAAATCCCAAATAAGGTCACAAAGAGCCAGACTGATTAAAATAACTGAACAACAACTGTCATTTGGTATCATACTTGGGACATACTAGCTAGAACATAAGCTAAATTCAATTCTCAAACCCTTTATCCTACCCCTAAATGATCTGAAAGCTCTTAACAGCATGAAAGGACTATTTCAACCCCATACAATTCAATAAACATTAAACACCTCCCATATCCAAAAGAAGCAGTGTGGTATAGAATAGTGGATAGCGAAGCATCTTTGGAATCAGGAAGACCCATGTTCAATTCTGGATTCTGACTCATATTGGCTGTGTGACTCTGGAAGTCTCACATAACCTTTTGGTATTCTAGAACTAGGACTTATACCACCTTCTGTGGTATAAGGAGTTTCCTCTCCCTAGGAATTCTTTATACCAATGAAATTATAGTTTGGTCCACATCCTACTGGGAAAGGAGGGAGTAGGAGAAAGATACAGCTCCCACATGTAGTGAGTTTATAATTTAATAAAATTGACTACCCCAGCAGATTAATATTAAATAGAAAAACTGCATTTAACTTTTTTAAAAAGAAACATTAATGACAATTATGACTTGCTGTCCTTTGAATTTTTGTCTAGTTGCTTAGCCTTATCAGAATAATTATTTCTCCCCATACTCTCATCCCCACCTAATTCAGGACTATCTCTTCATAATCCCTATCCTTCTATGTCTCCTTGTCCCATTGTGCCCTTTGGAATCCCTACTTCTTTGTTAATCAGTCTTTCCATCCTAGATTTCTTTATCACACACTCTTTCCATCTTCTGACACTCATGCAAATCTGGCTTTCTCTGGAAGACTTCACATCCCAGGTCACTCTTTCCACTACCAAATTCTCTTTTTCACTGTTATTTTATGCCTCCAGACTTATAAAGCCCAAAGGAGATTAGAACCAGTGGGTGGAAATTACAAGGAAGAAAATTTCTGCTCAATCTAAAGGGAAAAAAACTCCTGAAAACTTCCTAGCAATTTAGAACTATCCAACAAATGCAATAAGCTGTGATGTGAGACAGTGAGTTCATCATAACCGAGAATATTTGAAAAAGAGGGTAGAGTAATATGTGTCTGAGAAGCTGTAGAAAGGATACCTGAATATTGTGGAAGGTTCCACATCTGACAGCCTATGCATGTCCCTAGACTAATTTGTAGTGTGTCCATCTCACAGTCTCTATTTAAAGCCAGCATAATCAGATCTGAGAGGCAATTGTCAAAGTTTTAGTGCAAACATTTATTTACACATCAGAAATCTGAAAAAGCTATGAATCAGAGTTTGGTTTATTGTTTTATTGATTGTCTAGACATAAGAAAGCAGCGGAGAAAATGCCAGTAACGCTGCTTAAAGCTGTGTCATATGTATTTTTTCTTTTTTTTCTGGAGAACCAGCTGTTAAATATTTACTAACATACCCTTATCCTCAAGGGACCTTGGGGATCATCTATCCCAACCCTTTAACATGTAGGGGAAAAAAAAAACCTGAGACAGGTGACTCATCAAAGGTCTCAAAGGGTGAATGATTGGATCGGAATTTCAGTCCAGGTTTTCTGACTCTAAACCCAGCACTCTTGCTGTTTACCTAGCTGCCTCTCTGTTGTTGCTTTTTTTCAGTGATTTTTTTTCCCTTAGACCCTGTGATATTAGACTATCAAGGTGAAGTTTACTTCTAACTTCAAAGAGCTCCACAATAATACAGGGACCTTGAAAGGTCACTTCAGGTAGCTGCCTCCCTCCCTTTGCCTCAAGATGAGCCTCACGGGACAAGACCCTGTCATTTTGGATTAAGTTTTATAAAGAGCCAAGCATGGCCCTGGACACATGCGGGAGTTTCATAAATTTTGTTTGACTGAATGACTGCTCCTAGAGAGATATGAACATTTATCTTTTAAGACCTCCAGGGAAGAAGATCCTATTTGATAATCCATCCCCACCCTTAATAATTCTTTTCTTTGGAAGTCCTTCTGCACATTCACAGTGTACTTACATTTGTGATAAATAAGAACCAAGGATTTTTTGGTTGTTGCCTTTTATTTTTTTCCCCAAACACTCTCCTTTATACAGCTGACCTAGGTAAAGTCTGATGCTCTAAGTTACAGAAGCTTCCTGGGGAGACAGCTTCCTCCAAAAACTGAGCAGTTGAGTCTTCACCATTGCACAAATATCTTTTTCTTTCTTTCTGACATATTCAATGCAGAAATGTGTTTTGCTTGACTGTACATGTCTGTAATAGTGGTTTTAGTTTTCTTTTTTTCTCAATTGTGGGTTAAAGAGAGAGAAGAGTTTTGATGACTAAAAAAATAAAATTTAATTTAAAATAATTTAAATTCATTAGAAAAATAAGAAGAATCAACCACATGCAAAGCAATGCACAAAACACTGGAGATACAGAAATAAAAAATTATGTATATTCTTTGCCCTCAGATGAGCTTGTCCTCTGAGAGACAGACAAGAACAGAAAAAGATAAGGACAGAGCGATACTAAAAAAGAGACAGAGAAATAGTATATGAACAAAGAGAGATTTAAAAAAGTATAATATGATAGGGAAAAGGAGAAGTTTAGGCAAAATGCTATGAGATCTTATAGGAGAGTGAGATCACTTCCATTTAGTATTGGTCAGAGGAGACTTCACAGGAGTGATGTTTGAATTGGGTCTTAAGAAAAGGGAAGAAATTGAATAGACAAAATTGAGGAAAAAGAAGGTAATTTCTTCTAGCCATGGGGAATGGTATGAACAAATGCATGGAGATGGAAGAGGACAGGAAGCCAGGATCAGAAAGAGGTTCAATGACTGAAAAATCAACTATGTAAAAGGAAATAGCATGGGACAAGGTTAGATAGGAGATCTGAAAGCAGATTTTGGAGGACACTGAATACCAGCTTCCAATCAATAGGTCAATGTCAGTTGAGTTGGCAATAGTGAGCAACTGGATTACTTTTTTTAGGATAGTCAATCAGTCAAATACTTATTAAGTACTTGCTATGTGTTAAGCATCAGGGAGATAAAAATAAAAGATAATTCCTACCCTCAAGGAGCTTACAATCTAATGAGGAAGGCAACATACAATCAACTATATACAAACAAGTTACATATAGAATACATAGAAAAATAATCAACAGAGGGAAGTTAAGCTAGCGGTGAACTAAAATTTCTCAGGCAGCAATGCAAAAGATATGCAAACCAACTACAGGAAGACATTTGGCTAATAGAATATTCAAGGCAAGATGAGAGCTTGAACTAGAGTGATTATAGAGACAGAAACCAGAGGTCAAATATGAGAGATGCTATGAAAACAGAATTAGTGGGACTTGGCAACTGGTTGGATGTATTGGATGAGGAAAAGCAAAGAATCAACACCAAGGGTATAAGCCTGAGAACCTACTTGGAGGATGGTGGGACCATTACCAAATAAAGAGAAGTTATGTCAAAGGCCAAGAATTGTCTTAAAACTTATTCTTTTCCTTAAACTTGAGTCATATGCATTTTTTCTTTTTTTTCTGGAGAACCAGCTGTTAAATATTTACTAACATACCCTTATCTGAAAGGGACCTTGGAGATCATCTGTCTTAACTCTTTAATGTGTAGAACAGCAGTTCTCAACCTGTGGGTTATTTTCAATTTGTAACAATGAAAATATATCCTGCATATCAGATATTTACATTACAATTCATAACAGTAGCAAAATTACAGTTATGAAGTAGCAACGAAATAATTTTATGGTTGGGGGTCACCACAACATAAGGAATTGTATTAAAGGGTCATGGCATTAGGAAGGTTGAGAACTACTAATGTAGAGGGAAAAAAAAACTGAGACTGATGACTCATCCAAGGTGACTCATCTTCTTTCTGCAGTCTAAATTTCAGTTATCCTTAAACCTCAAGCTGAGGATCCTGACCTCAGTCCCTTTTCCTTCTTGGATCTCTCATTTCAGAAACCAACTACACGCTGCTCATTTTTTCCTGACTCTCACACCCTCCTTTTGACTGATAATACCATATATATCATGGTACCTGATTCTAATGCCTGTTTCCTCTTTCCCTTCTTGTCCCTTGCTGCCTCATGCTCCATGTCACATTCATTAGACAAATGAATAATATTCAAACATATCAGAAATAGCAGTAAAAGTAAATAAAAAGTGCTTATTAAATAAAATTGAATTGTGTAGACTGGATGGTATCCAAAGTTACTAAGCTTAAAATTCCATAGTGATGGCTCAGCTCCTTGAAGCCCTAGGTCTTTAATATATTACCAATAGCATACTGCTTCCCATTCTGCTCTGAACATGAAGACTGAACTTTCTTTAACCCTCCCTAATTCAAACTGTGTTTGGCCCACCTGGGTATACTCTGGATTCAGCTTAATTATTTACTCTGCAATCCTAGGTTCACTCTCAGCAAAATGGCAACCCTTCTGATTGCTAGTGGAGTTTCAGTGTTCCATTTACACTCCTACTTAATCTCTAGCTAACCAGGTACCTTTCATCATTCTACTTTAAGGAAGAAGAAAATAGATAAAATAACAGCTCATCCTCATCACCCAGGAAGAAAAAGATTAATTTATTCCAATACCCAACAAACCTCCAAACTCACAGAAAATATGCTATTGTATTCACATTTCCTTCAATAAAATTTATACATATAACTTTTTAAATCACATCTGTGATTTCATTGGTATAAGGAGGTCTCCAGTGAAGATCTGCACCTTCTTTACAACTTAGAGTCTTAAAGAATGGCTTGAGGCATTGAGAAATTAAAATAACTTGCCCAGTGTTATAGAACCAGGATCACACTGACCTGGGGACTTGAAGTTGGGTCATCTTCCTGACTCTGAGGGTAACCCTCCAGCCACTACACTATGTTGCCTATCCTAATACATATGAACTAGATTTTAAAGGAGGAGTTAACACAAGTTAACCTTTTTCAATAAAATCATTGTAGACCTTTTTATGTATTTTTATTTTTGCAAAATGAAATATTATTTGATAAAATGAATAACTGCCATCTGATCTATTTGAGGTCAAATTTTAATATAGTACATTTTAAAGAAAAGCATACTTTCATTCTCATCATTGCATAAACTTATCCTCATACAACCTGCACTATTATTTCCTGATGTCTACATTCCAACCCACTAGAAATACACACAATTTTTACTCACATTTCTAGAGCATTTTACAATTTACACAGTGCTCCATGCTCAACAAATCTTTGGTAAGTGGTGTAAATATGATTCTCTTCACTTTACAGATAAGAAAATTGAGTCTTACAGTGCTTAAGTGACTTGTAAGTGACTTGCCCAAGGCAGTAAGTTTCAGACCAGGTACTTAAATTCAGGTCTTCTGATTTCAAGCAGTATTGTGAAATTATTCTGATTGTTCCAATTAGCTTTCCTAAAAGGTCTTTTTCAAAAATTTCTTTTACTATTATCAGAAAGCATTTGACAAAGGCACAGCATGTGCAGCAGACAAGCCTGGAAAGGCTGGAGCATGAAATTCGATGTGTTGGCAGAGCAGCATGAGGAGCTTTGTTAAATACCTGTTCATATTTGGGGCTAAAGGCAACAACCTCTACTTTTCTATTGGCACCGATCTTGTAGCTATATAATCCTGCTTTTAAAAACAAAGAATGTGAACACTCTCTTAGAGAGACAGGGATAGGGACACAGAGGGAAAGAGAGAGAGAGAGAGGGAGAAAGAGAGAGAAGGACTGACATGGGGACAAAGAGAGAAACAGGACAAAATCAGAGAAAATGACAGTGACAGAGAGAGACAGACAGAAATAGAGACAGAGGATAGAGACAGACACAGAAACAAATACATGGGGGAGGGTGGTTGGGGGTGGAGGGTATCATCCCTATCTTAACATAGCAGTACCTGACAAAGACTGTGGCAAGATTAGAATTAAGGGGCTGTACTTGGCATTTTGGAGAAGCTAGATGGTGCAGTGGATAGAGTGCCAGGCCTGGAATTAGGAAGACTAATCTTCCTGAGTTCAAATCTGACCTCAGGCAATTACTAGCTGTGTGACCCTGGGCAAGTCACTTAACCTTGTTTGTCTCAAGGTTATATAAAATGAGCTAAAGAAGGAAATGACAAACTAGTATCTTTGACAAGAAAACCCCCATGGGGCCACAAAAAATCAGACACAACTACAACGATTAAACAACAGTAGCAACTCGGCATATCCAGAAGTCAAGCACTTCTGGGAGGAGCAATTGATGACTTGGAGATTAACTATAAGCTTGACAGGGAGTATAAAGAATTTTCATGCAGGTTCACTTTTCTAGCAACTACACAAAGGTCTAAGCATTTACTGTAGTCACATTCACAGAAATCGCGGTAGGTGCAGCCACAGCAGCAGCAGCAGTAGCAATAGGGATGGTGGAAGTGAGAGTCTAATTCCAAAAGGCACTAGACGTGAAAAACACAATAACATCCGAAAGATGGAGTACAAAATATTTTAACAGCAAGAAGATTTGGTTCTGATGTGGGTATCATTCCTGAACTTATGTACAGTCAGACTGTTATCTTAGCATCAAGGGTGGCCACCATGTAGCAGTACTCTAGAGATGAGACTGTGGGAACCAGTTGAACTCAAGGCACATCTGGACAGATACTCGTGTGAGGGATAATTTGCAGTGAAGTTTCCCCATTCTGAAAAATCAAATCTAGAATGGCTTCAGTATTCACTAGGCCTATGTTCCGAGGTCACCTGACCTTCCAGGAATCTGGGACTTAGAGCAATGGAGACCCTCCCCAGTGCCACCTCAGCACAAGATATGCCAGATAAGGTTAAGACTGACTTCCTGGCCTTTCATTGGACACTCACATGTTTCTGGGTCCTTTGTCTCAGAGAGAGATTCCCACGTTTAGGTTGTGGCCCAGCCCCCCTACCAGTGAGAGTGAAGGCCAGTTGGGGGATTGGGTTTCTGCATTAGAAGATTATATAACCATGGGCTGGCTTCTACCTGTTGCTCTCTCCCTGGCAGACATCATGTGGGCGACAGGGGCAGAGTCCTTTCTCATGAGAAAGAGTAAAGACCTTTTCTGACCTTAGATTTAGACTGTGAACTCTTTCATTTCACACACTGATCCTACTCCCTTGGATACCAAGGAAGTAACTCTGCATTTCCTTTCTCTCCTTGGTCTCCATTATAGGAGCCTAAAGACTTTTCCTTTAGAGGTAGGGAAAGTCTGTTTCTGAAAAAGTGGCTTATCTTTCTTTGTTTGTTTGAAATGCTTACTGTCTCTTTAAAGATACTTGTTAATTATAGATTTGTTTGGCTTTTTTTGGTATTTTGGGTGTACTTTTGGGGGGATGCAGTTGAAAGAAGATGACTGAGGGGAATACTATCTGAAAAGAAGAAAAAAAATTATTAGAGAAACTGATAAAAACTTGTATTTTTTAAGAGTACTGTCTCATTTCTAAAATAATAGGCAGTTGCTTATAGATATTTCATTGAGATTTCTCAGATCACAGGAGGGTGAATATTTATACCTGGAAACAAATCTAGGCAATGAGTTGGATGAGAAGCAGGAGTGACTGAACAACTTTGATTACTATACTATACCAGCACTGCTGTGTGTAAATCATTTAGAGAAGAATGGTAGAATATGATGTCATCTTATGAAAGAGAAAAGCGTTTCTCCATTAGAATGTAAGCTCCTTGAGGGTAGGGACTGTCTTTTGCCTCTTTTTTGTATCTCTGGTACTTAGCACAGTGCCTAGCACATAGTAGGTAGTTAAGTAATAAATATTTAGTGATTGGTGGTTTAATGGAAAACAGTAGAAGGCAAAACCAGTTTAAGGAGAGTTTGGTCAGAGACCTATGTAAAGTCATCTAGAGGGTACACGAGGATAAAGATGGAAGGAGAAAAATAGACAAAGGATAGAAAAGATCTCTAAATATGTTTATTTAAAAAAAAACTTTTCATCATGAAAGACAATGGAGACATTATACTTGGAATATAATATTATGGTTCCAGATGTGCTTATAGAGAAGGTAGAAATAGCACTTAAAGAGAAAAAAAATAGCTGGATTGGACTGAGTTTACACAGTAATGATGTTTACTGAAGTTGTTACATAAAATTCACAGAGATCAATGAACAAGACATCTGAAGTAGAGGAAGACACCAAAGTCATGAGAAACAAAATTCAGACTTCATTGAAGCCAGAAAAAAGGTTACTGACTGAAAATTACTATCTACCAACTTTATGCCTTCTTTGTCATCTACATACTTTTAAAATGAGCATTATCCTCACACTCATCAATAGAATCTACGATGAAGGCTTTGATAGGGACATTTCAAGCTATAGGCCATGTCTTTACCTTCAGAAACTTTACTAACAAATATAAAGGACATTGTAATTATAATTTGCTAACTATTAAAAAAAGATTGATTTGATAGAATGAAGAATTATCTTAAAGGCTATTGTCTCATAAGATGTCTCCCATGCAGAAATCAAAATTAAGATTATTTGAAAAACATAACAACAGAAATAAAACTCTGATCATCATAAGACAAAGAATAAAATAGGGAGATGCAATGGTCTTCCCACACCTCTGTAATGGAGAGAATCCTATAAAGAATCCTATAAATCCTATAAAGGGGTAAGAGGGATTCACTATAGACATTAATATCTTCTAGTTGTTCCTTTTACAAATGATATAATGTTTGTTAAATCAAGTTCTAGAACACTGCTGAGACCATTGTGTGAGATTCATAATTACTCAAAATAAACTGTTCACAGAGGAAAAACAAAGTGGATGAAGAATTCCTATTGGCCATACCATGATAAGCAATTTGATAGACAGTCTATAAAGTTCATTCAGTATTATTTGTACCCTGGGAAAATATTGCAAAGGGACAAGGAATTAGGCCTAGAATCAAATAGAAGGAGAAGAATGAACTAGATTCTATATGAAAAATTGCAGAGCTCATTTGGCATTCTCCCTGAAATAGAAGCCTGTCCTTTTAATACCAATGTAGCACCCCTTTGGATGTAATATCTCAACTCAATATTCCTGGTTTGTAGGTTGGGTCCCAAGGGAGCAGTTACTTCTTTGGGTATGAAGGCACTCTTTGGGCTTTTATTACTAAGATTATATCTTACAAGTGCCCTCTGGTGAACTTAACTTTAACAGTCAGTCAGTAGATACAACTGGCACAAAACAAAGACTAAATTCACTCAAACATAAATAGGAAGGGCAGTATCTTCAAAACATTTCCTCCCACACACCCTCATATACCAGAAGGTACACTCTCCCACAAGAACACACAGTGTATGTGAGAAGAGTGGCAATAAATATAGAATGTGCTAGTAGTGAGGCACATATATAGAGGCAACATGTGACCCAGACAACTTTAGGGGCCTTTCTCTTCTTACGGTGCCCTCATCCTAATCCCTCATGAGTACAGTATCTTTGCTGAATGAATTGCTCCACTGGGGTCTTTGGGTCTGCTCTTCTCCACAGCTCAACTCCTATCATGGCTAGTCCTCCCTTGAATTCATAGGCAGCTCTCTTCCCTGCTGCCAGAGGTAATCCTTGAAGCTACACCTCTCTCTCTCTCCCTCTCTCTCTCTCTCTCTCTCTTTCTCTGTCTCTCTCTCTCTGTAGGAACTCCTACTGTGCAAGTAATTCATGTGCAAAATCCCATGATGGCCAATGGAGGAGAGAGAAGAGGGAAATCCACTATCCATGTGCCCATCTTCTGCCCACTGGTAAGGATTCAAGGGTTATAGTTCACCAAACTCCTTGCTATGGCTATGTTATGATGCCCTCCAGGGCTAGAAAGGTTAGCTTTGTAAAGATCAGAAGCAATACGGTCTATCTTTTGCTATCCAATACTTAGTTATTAGAATTGCATCAGGAAACTTTTTTCAAATTTTTAAAAGGATAATGGTGTAACATAGATTTT
This sequence comes from Pseudochirops cupreus, assembly GCA_028627135.1. NCBI lineage: Eukaryota > Metazoa > Chordata > Mammalia > Diprotodontia > Pseudocheiridae > Pseudochirops > Pseudochirops cupreus. Next base: position 105,695,235 of record CM053581.1, on the reverse strand, counting down.
GCACAATTTAAAATATTAACACCTCATTTCACATTTTCTACTCCTTATTTTCTATAATTTTATCAATGCTTAGTCCTCCTCATTAGAGTCATCCCAAGGTGGGACAGGGGGAGGAAGGGAATAAACATTTTATATCACACCTACTGTGTTCTAGGCACTGTGCTAAGTATTCTACAAATATTATCTCATTGTTTTCCTCATAACTCTACAAGGCAGATGCTGTTATTACCAGCATGCCCATTTTATAACATGGGAAACTGAGGTAAGCAGAATTTAAGTTACCCATGGTCACATAGCTCACATGGGTCATGTGAGTATTATTGTATGTCTGACAGTCATGGAACATAACATTCCTCAAAGAATTAAAACTGAGTACATCTCAGAGGACAATGAGGAGGAGCTGGGTGGGTATGGGCAGGTTGCAATGTATAACAAGTAAGGAACAGCAACAAAAATGCTTTGGAGAAAATGAGGCCATGAAGGAAATGTAAGATAAGAAAAATGATGGTCCTATAATAGGAGGAAGGGATTGCTTGGCCAACATATTCCATTTGTATTCATTTGATATCAGGAAAAAGTGAGGAATGAGTTCTGCATGTTAGGTGAAACCCTGTAGTGAATTTATGGGAGGAAATGGACAGAAGTCTCATGGTTTAAAGCCAGAGGTGGGGAACCTTCATAGAACTGTGAAGTTTGGATTCAGTCAAAGGGCCGCCATTGACGACCTAGAGAGCCACATGTGGCTTCAAGGCCACAGGTTCCCCATCCCTGGTTTAGGCAAATGTGAACGAGTTACAAGTTGCATCATCTGAAGAAACAGCCACATCAAAGAAATCACAGATCTCTTTGAACATTCCAGAATTCCTCAAACTTTTGAAATTATAGATCTCTGAAATACTGAATATAATTTTAGTAGTCATGATCTTGCAGGAAGGGTAAATCATAAACATAGTAATTGTTGAAATAATGTGATATTAGAGAAAGAGCACTGTAATAGAGTCCTAGCACCAGCTAAGTGATCATGGGCCACTTTGTCTCACTTTTCTCATCTATAAAATGAGGAGATCTCTATAATGCCCCCCGCATTCTATATTCTGATCCTAGTCCATACATTTTGTGCTCTGAGTTCTAAGTAACATACCTTCACTTCTGACTTTCTATGTTCTAAGTTTCCTTCAAAACTTCTGACATTCTATATCCTAAGGATCTTCTAGGTATAACATTCTGTGATGGGGATGAGGGGTGGGAAAGGAGGGGATGGAAGGAAGGGCAACCAAAGCTCTCTCACAGAAATAAATTTAAACTGATTTAACAAAATTAAATCAAGGTGGCAAAAGCGTGTGATACAGCAAGTTTCATAAGATTCAGAGCTAGAAGGATCATCTAACACAACCCTTCTCATTTTATGGATAAGAAAACTTGCTTATGGAGAGAAATGATTACTTCAATTTGGTCTGTCATTTTGTGGTACTATAGATTTCAAGATCATATCATTTCTATCCCTCTCTACCACCCTCACTGAAGGAAAGAGTAATTCATCAGTGTGTTAATGACCATCTACTATATTTTGTTGGCAAAAATCAAATCAATAGAAAGATACTGGTGTGGTGAATATTTGAGGGGGTGAAAGTATTTTCCACACTCTTTGGTCTTGGGTGGTTCCCTTCTTTCCCAAAGATGAGCACTTGAGAGACTTGACAGAAGGAGAATTCTATATTTGCAACGTACCTCCTCCATCACCCCCTGGTGGTCATATTTGCATAATTGTTTGCATTTTTTACCTAGGTCTGTCATGCTCTCAGCAGGAATCAACTATATCTTCCTAGCACCTAGCTTTTCTCAGCATGCTGGGAGCTTAAGGAGGAGCCATTATGCTTACGGGTCACTTGAATATCATTTAGCAGACTACTGCTTGAGTGAGTTTTCCACAGACTAGAATAGTTAGCTTGAAGTTGGTAGCTACATACTGAGGAGGGGTAGGATTGGTAGGAGCTGTGACTATTAAGGGAATTGACAACTCCTTGTAGTTATCGATGCCATTACATTTATAAAAGCTTCCTCTGCAAATGGTTGACACCACTCTCAGCGGCCAACTCCCTGAGCCATGTTCCCACAAGTCAGTCATAGCACGTAGGTGCTCCCTGTAGAGAGTACCTTTGATATGTAATAATTCTTTGGCTGGGACCTGATAACCACTCAGTCCTGGGGGAAGGGAGGTAGCCCTACCTCTGGCAGGTACTGAAATGTTATATGGAGTCTTCAGCACCTGGGAAGTAGCCTGAAAATTATAGCAACCTCTCCCCAGATTTAACCTGTGTCTTGAGAAGCTCCTTCTGGATAAAAACAAAGTTATAAAGAGAAATTCTAATTAAACTGAATAATTTGGTTAACCTGAGAGTTACATTGTGTCCTTTATGCAGACACTATCATTCTTACGTTATGAAAATAAAACACAAAAAGGAATGGTTTCCTTTTTCCTCTAATATAACTGTAGTATCTATGTAGGGTACCCTCTACGATGTAGCTTGTCACATGGGGTGTGGCCATCACTTTTGAATAAAACAATGACAAAATCTTTTAATTCATGTTTACCCTTAAAAGGGAACTGCGAAGTATTCCAGCATTATAAAGATAAGCCCTCTTCTTAAATCAGAGAATTTGTAAAGCTCCTCAGTGTGGCTCTCTGAAAAAAGTAGGCAAACCTAGTCAGCTCTTCACTCAACAGAATGCTAGTTTAACTAGTCAACTCTCAACTTTTCTTACAGCAAAACAGAGGTCAGGATAAAACTCCTTAGCCTGTTTCTCTGGGAAACACAAAGAAACACAGCTAGATCTTCACTGACCAGGATATTCTCTTTTCTAGTCAACTTCCAGGTTTTCTTACAACACAGAATTTGCAGAGCTTGTCTTTTTCTGTTTTTCCCTATCAAAGAAGAGATGGAAATAGAGTGTGCATTACCTCTGAGGATTCACCTCCCTCAAGATGTACAGTGCGAGAAGAAGAATTCAGCTCCTTTCCACCAAGCTTTACCCTCCACGCTGCCAATCAGCAACTCCTGGTCTGGCAGCTGAAGTATTTCTACCAGCTGACTCTTCCTGTATTCTTAACTGATGCCTCCTGTTTTCTTAACTCAGCTCCCTCTAGCTAATTGTTTACTCTTCTTAGACTGACTTATTCCTCACTCTAAAGGGATCAAATCGGAGCCTACTGTTGCTCATGATTCATCTTTCCTTTATGCAATAAAACTCATGAAGTCCTTTCTGATAGTTACAAACCCAAGTGTCCTTATTTAATCTTTCTGCAGTCTCTATACAGTTATTTGCTTTAGGACTATAATTTCTATAGGACTATAATTTTAATTTCTTGAAATAAAAAAGCTATTATATACAAATGAATTGATGAATCACAATGTCTGTTAGCCTCAGTCATTTCTTTGCCTCAAAAAGGCTCTCATTTCTCTTTTTGGTTTTTATTATTTCTTTATAGTTAAATGATGTGTGTGTGTGTGTACGTATGAGCATGTGTGTATACAAAACCTCTCTGCCTTTTTTGTAACCAAATTGTTTAAATATGAGAAGTATAACACCTTCTATGCTTCAAAAAGTTGATTTAATTATTTTTCTGTACAATAAAGTTTATTTTATGCCATTTTCAGCAATCAAACTATTCATAGATGAAAAGGATAGTATCTTACTTGAGCATAATAATTTACATTTATAAAGTACTTTAATGTATGCAAATAACTTTTCTCACAAGAACTCTGGTAGGTAGTAAAAGTATTCTTAATTCTAATCATGTCAATTCTTTCCTCAAAAATTTGCAGGGATTCCTTACAGCTTCCTGTATAAAATTCATATTTCTTTGCCTTGGGATTGAAAGTCAACAATTTTTTTCTGAAGTCCAAACACAGTGGTTTTGTTATGTCTTGACGATCCTTTAAAAATTAATATATTTTATTTTTTTCAATTACATATGAAAATAATTTTAACTTTTTTTAAATTTTGAGTTCCAAATTATCTCCTTTCCCTTCCTCTCCTCCCTCTGCATTTTGAAAGCAACCAATTTAATATAGGTTATACACGTGCTGTCATGCAAAACATATTTCCATATTAGTCATGTTGTGAAAGAAAACACAGACAAAAAAAATCAAGAAAAATAAAGCAGAAAAAGTATGTTCTCATCTGCCTTTAAACTCAATCAGTTCTTTCTCTGGAGGTAGATAGCAAAGGTCAACAATCTGATACAAGTCTACCTTTAAAGCTTTATTTCATATTGCCACCTTCCACACATACTTTAGTCTGGCAAATCTGGTCTATTCTTTGCTCTCTAACATGACTTGCTATTTCCTGATTAAGTGCCTGTGCTCTGATTATTTGCTGTGCCTGTATGTACTTTCTCTCTCTTTTTACTAACTGAATTCCTACCCATTTTGTAAAGCCCCAAACCAATGCCATTTTCTCCATGAATTCATTCCTGGTCCCCGGGTGTGTAATGACCTCATGGCATTTTTTCCCCAACTCTCTAATGTATTTATACTATATTGAAGAATACTGTATTTTTACTAAAGAAATGTAACATGATGTAGTAGCTCGAGAGCTAGTTTGGAGTCACAAAACTGTGGTTTATATCTCACCTTTGACACATACTGGCAGCTATCCTGAACACAAGTCACTTAACTTTCTGGTGCCCTATCCTACCCTTTAAGACAAGAGATGATCAGCTGACTTGTGCTGTTAGAACTTCCACACCCATGAGTTTCCTATATCAAGAAATCACTCATCTAGTTCTTATCCTCTATCTGTACTGTATGTAATGGCTATCTCAGCATCCTCTAGTATTCACTAGACTGAAAGATCCATTGGAGTAGGGATGACGTCTTTATCTACATTTTGTATGTCTCCCAGGGCTTACACCAGTGCTTTGAAAAGAGTATGCATTTGAATATCTGTTGAATAAACGGATAAATGAATTTTATAGATGAGAAAACCAGAGCACACAGAGGTTAAGTGATTTGTCCATGGTCTGCCAACTTATGTAACCAACAGAATATAAGTTTTGTTGTTGTTGTTTTCAGAAGGTAGTGTTATTTCCACTATACCATTTAGCTAGTCTCATTATCAGCTCAGTCTCTTATCACCTGAATAACTGGATTCTACCCTGTCTTGCAAAACTCAAGAATTTTGAAAACAGAAAACTACAGTGAAGAAACTTTAGGGATTTGAGAATCTTCTCCAGCCTCTCTAAGTTCACATGTAGGCTAGTTGCCCTCTAATCCCTTTAACACATCTGGTTTTAAAAGCCAAAATATTCTTCCTTGCTCTTATGCCCCTTTGTGATATTTTTCTGCTCGAAATTTTATCCCTATCTGTCAATTAGTTCTTCAGCTTTCCTCTTTTTGTATTTGACACTTCTGTACAAACCAATTTCAAGGGTGGTACAGTATTCTTGATGAGATGAGCCAAAGGTACAACTGAGTAACCAGAATTCTTTATGCATCCCCACCACCACCTTTTTTCTTTTCCTCAGAGACTGCAGGTAGCCAGACTTGAAAAAAAGTTCAAATCTCTTTTGAGCATGAGAAGTAGATGAAAAGGAAAACCCAACCTCTTGAAAAATAAATTCTTTTCTGGGGAAAAAATACCCTTCAATATCTTTTGGGTTATTCTGAAATGGACTTCATGTGTTTTGTTATCACTTATTTAATTACACAGGTGGGTTTTAATCACTCAGTTACATGGCACAGTGCCAGGCCTGGAGTCAGGAAGATTCATGTTCATGAGTTCAAATCTGGTCTCAGACACTGACTCCACAAGTTACTTAACCCTGTTTACCTCAGTTTCTCATCTGTAAAATGAGCTGGTGAAGGAAATGGCAAACCCACTCCAGTATTTTTGCCAAGAAAACCCCAAATAGTGTCACAAAGAATTGGACACAACTGCAAAATGACTAAAAGACAAAGTCTGTGCAGTCTGAGTTTTTCCCCCATATCAACACAGATCCCTGAATCACGATTTCCTGTCATTTATAGAAAGCACCCAGGCAACCAACTTTAAATTCCCTGTGAAATATATGCTAAAGACAATAAGATTTGCCTGAGTATTTTCTCCCAAGCAGTAAACCAGCAGACCATTAAGGATAATGTTCAATTAGGTCTTTCATACCTCCCTTTTAATGGCCATAATTTGGTCATAAATTATGTTTTCTTTTCTTTCAACCACTGATCTTAACCATGAAATAGCTGGGAGGTGAAATGGATAGAGAACTGGACCTACAGTCAGGAAGTCTTGATTTCAAGTCTGGACTCAAATACTTTCTAGTATTATGACCTTGGACAAAACACTTAAGCCCTTTCAGCCTCAGTTTCCTCATATTTAAAGTCGTGAGAACAATAGCTCTTATCTTATAGGGCTGTTGTGAGGACCAAATGAAATAACACATGAAGCACTTTTTCAAAAAGTGCTATATAAATACTATTATTAGTAATAATACTACTATAAATAATGTTGTAGTTGATGATAATGACTGGCATTTAAGTGTTTTAAAGTTCACAAAACAGTTTACATATTTTATAGTTGAAATTATCTTTAGCACTGAAAAGTGCTTTGTACATATAGCAATTAATTTCATTGAATTTAGTCAAATTTAAATTCTCTCTCAATCACAAAATATGATCAACTTCCCAAATTCTGGAGGTGATGTAGAAAAAGATGCGCTAATATACTCTTTTGGTGTTGTGAATTAGTCCAACTATTCTGGAAAACAACTTGGAACTATGCTCAAAAACTTATAAAACTGTGCATACCCTTTAAACCAGCATTATTGCTACCAGGTCTATATCTCAAAGAAATTAAAGAAAAGGAAAAGGACCCACATGTACAAAAATATTTTTAGCAGCTCTTTTTTGTGATGGTGAAGAATTGGAAATTGAGGGGATGTCCATCAATCAGAGAAACAGCTGAATAAGTTGTGGTATATGATTGTGATAGAATACTTTTGTGCTATAAGAAATGACAAAGGGGATGGTTTCAGAAAAACATGGGAAGACTTTTATGAACTGATGCAATGTGAAGTGAACAGAAATCAGAGATTATTGTTTACGATAATATCAATATCATAATTATAATCCACTGTGAAAGACTTAGCTATTCTGATCAATCCAATGATTCCCAACCATTCCAAAGGACTCATGATTTTAAAAAAATGCTATCTACCTCCAAAGATAAAACTTTTGAACTGTGAGCACAGATTAAAGCATTTTTCCCCAAAATTCTTTATTTTTCTTGCCTTTTCTGTCTGTTTTGCAATATGGATAATTGCATGTTTTGTATGACTTCACATGTATAATGGGTATCATATTGCTTGCCTCCTCAATGGGTGGAGAGAGACTATAAGGAGGGCAAGAATTTGGAAATGAAAATAAAAATTAAAGAAAAATACGGTTGATTTCCATTATTTGAGACTTTAATTTGAAATCTGTAGATCATGCTCCTTTCTTCTCTTACTGCCTACTATTTGGTCATTCCCATATTCACAGGAATTTTCCTCTAATACAGAATGTCTTAAAACTGCAGTAAGGTTTTTGCACCATGCTATAATGTTTTATGAGTTCAATCCCTTGTCGAGATACTGCAATGACTTTCTAATGGTTACTTATTTCATTAAATCCAAATTACTGTGTCTGGCTTTCAAGGCCAGTTTGGATTGAATGTCAAATTGCTGAAGGAGAATAGAGAGAAATGAGACAAGCAAGGTGGGTTGGAGCCCAATTGTGTATCCATCAGAAGTGTGTAAGACTTGGAGCCAGAAGGAACTAAGGAGATCATCCAGCTTTTGCTGGGCCTTGAAAGTGAGGCATTTTTAATTGTATCCAACAGGCAATGGGGAACTACTGAAGATGGATTTCAGGGAAAGGTCTGGCTACACAGAGCTCAGCAAGTGTAAAATGGAACAGAGTAAAAGGAAGATGGAAAGACATGTTAGAATTTGGTTGTGGTAGGATGGAACAACTTGAATGACAGGCTAAGGAAGTTATATTTTATTATGGAGCTACAAGCAATCCAATGAAGGTGTTTGAGGAGGGAAATCACATGAAAACTATGCGTGAGGATAATTATTATTGAACTTATAAATAATATTTGTAATTTATCACCTCCACTAGATATTAAGTAGAGGGAAAAGATGGAGAGGAAATTCAAATTGATTGATACATAATTTCTCAAGTGCTCTGGTAGAAAAGGAAACTGAAGTCTCTGGCTATGATATGGGTTTTCAGTGGATTTCACTTTGCCATGCTCTCTCTCTCATTTATTAGTACAGATAATTGAGAGTTTGTGTTATGCCCTCTGAAAGCCATCCAAAGCTGCTGGAATTCCCACATTCTGGCAAATTTGTCTCATATTACCACGGGAAGATAATTAGGCAAGCACAAGGCCTGCTAGCATTAGCTGGGCCACCACACTCAAATATGTCAGGAAGGCAGTGAGGATGACAAATGGGAATTGTGTCCTCCTGAAAGTGGTGAAGTAGAAAGTTCACTTCTTTGGTAGAACAGAGACATTCTCATACCCAGAGGACTTTTGGAATGCACAAAAATAAAAATAAAACAGAAATCTCATAACCATTCAAAGAGGAGAAAGAAAAGATTTCTGTTCAAGTTGACAAGGCAGATTTTTAAAAAGTTTTTCTTCTATCTCCTTCCTTACCCTCTTCCCTAACCTCTGTAGGTTCTTGTTTTTTTTTAATCCTGCCATGGAACTAAACCTCAGAAGCCATTTTTCTTTCTTTCATACTTTTTTTATTTACTGGTATGATTTGGGGTTAGTTTAATTCTTGGGTTTTTGTTTTTTCCCACTTCCCTGACTTTACAGACTCCACAAGATCTATTATTCCTTTTTTTTAAAAGTAATCTGAGATAGATCAAGTCCATAGGGAAAGAGGAGAGAATGAAGATTTTAGAGTCCCCTAGGGCTCTCTAGCTACTAATGTTTCAGTTGGAGAAGCACTGAGCTCTCTGGAGGGAACTGGGCAATTAATGTAGCCCTGGCCTGAATGGCAAAAGCACCCACAACATTGGGAGCTAAGGTAAGTATTCACAGTACATAAAGGCCAGATCTATTAACATCTTTCACCTCAAAATGATTCAAGGCTCCAGTTCTGCTAATTAGGACAAGTCAGACTCGGTGGGATAACATGGCTCACTAGAGAATCTTTTAATGGCATTGACATTGCAGAGCTGCTCCTTAGTCAAATAGCTAGCATTTGTATATGATTTGCCAAGAACTTTACAAATATTAACTCATTTTATCCTCACAACAACCTGGGAGTACGTGCTATTATTATTCCCATTTTATGGATGGAAAATCTGAGACAAACAGAGGGGACACAGAGCTAGCGAGTGTCCTAGTCTGGATTTGAATTCAGGTCCTAAGGCCTCCAAGTCTAGTGCTGTATCTACCTCACTACCTAGCTACCTCTGGTCAAAGAAAATGCTTAGTGCCCATTTGGAGGAATGTACTTTCTAGTGTCTTTTATAATGGTGGGACAATGCCAAAGGTATGTTCCCTGTGTTTGCAAATATTCTGACTGCATGTAATTCACATGTAGGAGAAGGCTTACACATGTGACTTAAATATAGTGTATTCCCCAACCCAGCATCTTTGTACTTCATGTCAACTTTGTGAATTTTAGTCCACTTTAATTGGATCATGTGCATTTTGTAAGCTTGTGTTAAAAGAGTCAATAACCTGCTGCATATTGCCAGGGAACAATGATAATCCCTGAAGTTCCCTTTAAAATTTGCAAAGAGATTTACATACATTATTATGTCATATGAGCTTCCCTATGGTCCTTTGAGGTAGGTATTAGAGCTATTACTCTCCCTATGTTATATGTAGATGAGAAAACTAGGTTCAGAGACATTAAGAGATTTACCCATTGCCACACAGAAAACAATTGTCAAAGTCAGGCGTTAAAGCCAAAGTTTTTAGCATCCCTGCCCAGCATGCTACCTACTATGCAGCACTGCCTTTTGAGGAAAAATACTAACAATCATCCCTTTCTCACATGGATTTTGCAAAGTAGAAAAATTGATCCTAAAGTGACAAAGTGTAAAACTCTAGTTAAAGAAAATAACCTGCTATCAAGGAAGAGCTCTGAACCAATAAAGCTAAGGGTTACCTAGAGGCTTTGATTCTCCACAGGGATAGCAATGCCAAGATCCTTATAGTTGATTGGTTCTCTATCATGCCCTTAGCCATCTGTTTCTAAAAGGTAGACAGCAAAGAAGTGGTTCAGTTCAAACCGAAAGAGGACTCCACCACTGGCTGGTCCACGGTATCATTGAGACAGAGCCAGTGACAAGAGCCCAAGAAGAGATAACTCTGTTTGCTATCCCTCCCTCTCCCACCATTCCTTTTCCCGACCCCTATCCTCTCTCTTCCCTCCTGTCTATTTCTGTCTCTCTCCCCCTTTCTTTGTCTCTTTCCCTCCCCCTTCTGTCTTCCTCTCCCTTCCTCCCTCTTTCTCTCCTCTCCCTCTGTATGCACATGTGAATAGGCATGCACGCACACATATATACACATGTCTATCTGTGTGCATGTATACAAGCTCTGAGAATATATACACATATACAGATGTACATGTGCATGCATATCTACATATGCGTATATGTGCATAAATGTGTATTATATAAACAAATTGATTTTATAAAATCTAAAGCTGGAAGGGAACTTGAAGAAACCATACTATGGAAGTTAAGGAAAGGTAAGTCATCAGAAACATAGTATAATTTAAACCAAATACTCCAAATACTTTATTTTCAAAATATTGATATTTTAACCTTTTCAAAAGTATCAAACAGAAGGGAGGAATTAGGAGATTATAAGAATACTCTATTATTTCACCCTCTTGAAAATATTTTGGGGATATGAAATTTAGGTATGATAAGCTAAATTTAAGACTCAGATCCAATCCCTATATCCCATTGATTGCATCTTGATTAATGCCATCCACAATTCCAGATGTCAATTTACAATTTTTCACTGAAAGCACAATCCCACTTTATACATAGCTGCCACTTAAAGTTCAGTGTTTCCTGGCACACTTTTGGAGGATATTGACAGATAATACAACTTCTAGAAGAGAACATATAGGAGGATTACTTGAGAAAATTAAGAATGCAAAGATTTAAAGGAGGAGGTGGAAAAACAAGGTTATTTTACACAAATATTTTTTTAAATGCTGTCATATAAAAGAGGGACTGTCTCTCATCTGAACAATGATCAATGAATAGAAGATGAAAAGGCAAACTTAGACTTGATGCATGGGGGAAGGAAGTGAGGGAGAAAAGAAAAAGAAAGAAAGAAAGAAAAAAGGAAGGAAGGAAGGAAGAAAAAAGAAAGAAAGAAAGGAAGGAAGGAAGGAAAAAAAGAAAGGAAGGGAAGAAAGAAGGAAGGAAGAAACAAAAAGAGAAACAAGGAAGAAAAGAAGGAAGAAGAAAGAAAAAGGAAGGAAGGAAGAATGAATGAGAGAAAGGAAAAAAAAATACTTCTTAACAATCTGAGGTATCCAAAAGTATACCTTGGGAGGTAGGGGTTTCTATAAAGGATATGCCAGTAAATGTTTAAGAGCTGGGTGTCAGATGAAAAAAAAAAGCTACATACAATACACTTTTAAAAGTTTAATCTGAATTATTAACATTTTATCCATCACTTTCTTAAGTCTAGACAATTAACAAAACAATAAATCAAGCCTTGATTTGTAGCATTTGTCAGTTTCCAAGGTATAAATGTTTACAATGAAAATTCAGCAATTGGCTACTAAACCCAATTTGAACTGGTTCCAGTTCATCTTTGCTTCTGCTTGACTGGAGGTCTTTAAGTGACGGTTGAATAATCTCCTTAAAGAAATATTGTAGAAGAAATAATTTTTAAAAGTATAACTAGAACTATCTTTTTCACTGAAATCACCTTTGAAGTTCTGTGAATCCACTTCAATGGTAGACCACCTCAGATTCTCCCTAGAGTCTGATCTCCCAAGGAAGTTCATCACAATTTCCTTTCTAATCCTACCTAATTTTGCCATTCCCAGAGAAACTCACCCTTTGCCTGATTTGGAGATGCCCTTTACAAAAGGCCCCTTCAGGCCTTGTGGAATGGTTGGGTTCTGTGGTACTGTTCTAGTTGCCAAATTTTCTTTTTTTTTTTCTTCCCATTTTTGGATTGGGGAAGGCAGGGCAAATGGGGCTAAGTGACTTGCCCAAGGTCACATAGCTAGTAAGTGTTAAGTATCTGAGGTCAAATTTGAACTCAGGTCGTCTTGAGTCCAGGGCCAGTGCTCTATTCACTGTGCTACCTAACAGCCCCAAGTTGCCAAATTTTCAATTTGTTAAGCAGTACTTTAAAAACAATCGAGTCACTTTTTTTTTTTTTGGTTCATACATCACAAGGAACTTTCACTCCCTGCCCACCACATAAAGTTACCTGAAGTCAAAGACAGCCTTGTTTTTAGATCAAATTCATTTTAAGGAACCCATCCTGGTCATAGTAGAGAAATTTCATTTCTATTTTTTTCTCTCTCGTGAAAGGAATAAAGTTAAGAACTTATGTTTGAGATAAATAACTTCCTAGAGATTACTTTTCTGAAGCACTGCAGTGTTTCCTCCCCAATTCCCTGATGAAATGCAAAACACATCCATAAGATGACACATATTGCAACGGGTCTGATGGGATGGGAGGCAAGGAAAGGGGAAGATGCCTAGAAACAAGAAGGGGAAAGAAGACAGGCAGGATCATTTTCTCCATTTCTATTATCTGAAAAAGCAATTTTGTCCCAATGTTAATCTACTATGACTACAGTATGTACACAGACCACGAGGAAGTAAACAAAAGACAGAATCTTCTGGAATGACCAAGGGCATGCAAGATACTTAAGAGCAGGGTGATGAGAGGCCCTGGATTTTAAATGGCATGTGATACATGTATGATTGCTATCTTGTAGGTGATGCCTAATCCCTGGTAGAGTGGAAATTTGTTCCACAAAAAATAAAGAGACAGCATTGTCTTCTTACAAACAAGACAGCGCTGAATCTGGAAAATAGAGAGTTCTGTAGGAATTTCCACATTCAGTCAGTCTATTCTGCCATTTTTACTTGTAGAAAAAGGAACTCATGTCTAATAGTCTGAACACTTGGGTATGAATTCTGGCTCCCATTTTTTTTTTCACTTGCTGTGAAAAACTGGAAAAATCAAAGCACCCCTCTAAATCTCATTTGTCTTTTTACATTTTTTCTGAGCAGCAACATAGTATAGGGTCTGGGAAGCTGGTCTTAAAGAAGACTTGGGGCCAACTCTCAACTCCGACAAATATTGGTTATATGACCCTAAGTAATCATTTACTCTTTCAGTGACTCAAAGCAACTAACTCTGAAAGTCTAAGTTGCAGGGCAGATTGAAAGAAGGAGTTTCCTCACTGAGAATTCCCTATATGAATGAAACCAAAGGTCTGCATCTTATACATACCTATATGTACACACATATACATATATATATGTGTATGTGAACATAATAGGTATGTACACAACTGTAATTCTTACCTCAGAAGACTATTGGTAAGGAAACATGGGAGATATCATGGTACCAGGAAAAGGAGACTAGCAGAAGACTTGCTTTCATCTACAAAATAGGGAGAATGATATCCATAGCACCTAGCTCACAGGACTGTCACGAGGCTCAAATGAGATCACATTTCTGAAGGCCTTCGTCACTTTTAATGCATCATATTAGTGTCTGTTTTGGTGCTTCAGAGTTACTGTGGTATGGAGTACAAGATTTGGTATAAGACGACATGGGTTAGAAATCAAGATTGGAGAATAATGATCCCTGGGAGCTTGGCAAATCACTTCATCTGAGTCTCAGTTTTCTCCTCTATAAAATGAGGGAGTTAGATTAGATGAACTCTGAGTTTCCTTCCAGGCATAAATCCATGATCCTATGTTCCTAGAATGTGACATATGCAATCCTATATGACTGTAGCCACTTCTCAGCTATGCAAATGAAAGCATTCAGGGTCTCCTTCAACAAATTAGGGACGACTATGCAGGCTCACTCCAGAGAAAGTCCTACATGAATGTGAGTTGTCTATAAAATGGTGGTACCGGTCTTTGTACTAACTACCTCACTGGGCTTATTGTAAGGAAAGCACTTTGCAGACCTCTGAGTGTAACTGAAATTTGAGCTATTATTATTATTACCCTTCATTCCATTCAGAAAGGGAAATTGGAATGCATGGCTTCTTATCCTAGCTCTCAATATGCGGCACACCACTAATAGGTTCAGCCTTACAGAACTTAAAAAAAAAAAATGCTTTCTTTGAGTCTCCAGTGTATTCAGAAAGCCCTGCTTCGTTTTTGTTTTTAATTAAGCAAGATGGAAATTTGAGTCCTGAGCCACTTAACTCTGTCCCTTTGAAGGTTATTACTCACTCGTCTTGTTGTTATGACCCATAACGGGTAATGCTTGGTTGCTAAGTTGCTATTGATACAGTATGTGCTCAGAACTTCTGCCTTTATGGAGCTGGGGGCCTGTGGGATGATGGGAATGACTGGGAATGACTGAGATGGGAATGACTATAGAGGGGCTTCTCCTAATTCATCATTGATTTGCTGGGCAGGTAAGAGTATGTGATGAAAGCTCATTTCTGAGCAGAGTAAGGCTGAAGAAAAAATACCTACTATGCACTGCGACTAAATGAGAAATGGTGTTTCAGTGCTGGGAGAATTAGTTCCCAGCAGAAAGCACTGTGATACCATGAGCATAAACCATGCTTGCTCATTTTCTTCCCTATGCCCCATAATTCTTTGCTGTATCTTTCACTAAGCTGTGATTAAACGGTTGTGCTGCACTGTATCTGAAATCTAAACAAGATCTGAAATAGAAACTCATACTACAACAAAACAGAAATACAAGCATTCAACTGATATAATAATAATAATAAATAATATTAAATGACACTTATATAATGCTTACTATATGCCGGACATTGTGCTGAGAGCTTTATAATTTTTATCTCAGTGAATGTCATCTTATAGTGTCAACGCTCATAAATCCTTGTTGATCAATCAATTAACCAATCAACCAGTTAGTTATTAAACACATATTAAGTGCTTACCATAATGCCAGACATTATGTTAAGGGCTAGGGATAGAAAGAAAGATGAGGTCCTTAATGTCAAGGGGTTCATAGTCTAATGGAAGAAATAACATGCAAATAACTAACTACAAATGAGCTTCTTGTTGTTGATTCATTTTTTAATTTTGTGTCCAATTCTTTACAATCGCAGGGGGTTTTCTTGGCAAAGATACTGGAGTAGTTTGCCATTTCCTTCTCTAGCTGATTTTACAGATAAGGAAACTGAGGCAAATAGGGTTAGATGACTTCCCCAAGGCCACATAGCTAATAAATATCTGAAGTTGCATTTGAACTCTGGATTTCCTGACTTTCTGTCCTACATTCTATCTACTGAACCACCTAGCTGCCCACAAATGAGCTGTGTAAGTAAAATTAGAAATAATCCAAAGATGGAAGACATCAGAATGAAAAGGGATCAAGAAAGGCTTCCTGTTGGAGGTAGGATGGTAGTAGGCACTTGAGGGCGTGTTTGATGAGTGCCTGCTTATATGCCAATCACTGGGCTAGGTGCTGGGGATACAAAGAGAAATGAACCAGTCCCTGCCTACAAAGGGCTTACATTGTATTGCATTTCTGAAGCACTAATTAGTTGTATATGGGAGTTGATGGGGAAGGGGACAGTATAATCTACTAAGGTGACTAATTTAGAGGACACTAAAAACACTTGTCCTTCAGCAGCACAGAAACAGAACTCGACATCTAATTTAGCCACAAGAGTTGGTTAAAACAGGGAGCTAACAGATGGCCTGCTTCCTCAGTATTCCCCTCCGTTCCCCCCCACCCCTTCCCCATGTGAGCTCCTCACTGGCCTGGCTCATTTCTTCTCTTTGCTGCAGCCTGCCCAGCAGTGATCCCACAGCGGCCCTAATTTGTTTATGAGAGGCAACTACATAAGGTGGATGAAGAAGTGTCCTCAGCGTCAGGTCAAGATAGGTTCAAATCCTGCCTCGGCCATGTATTAACTGGATGACCTGAAGCAAGTTCCTTAAATCCCTCAGTACTCCTTCCCAAGTCTCCAAGAATCTGAGTTATACAAGTTCAACAACAGCTGCTGGTCTATATTGGCAGAGGGAATCTCACTAGGGAATCTCCTGCACCAATTATATATCATAGTTCTAGACTAAAAAAATGCTTATGCTTTCTCTCCCTGAGGTATCTTCTTCAGTGGTTTTTAATGGGCCATTAAATGGAGAGAAAGAGGCAGCAGCTTGAGACTGTAGAGTTCTCAGGATATTCGGTTACTGCTGCTTATCTGTACACATCTAATGGCCTTTGGTTTCAGTGTTCACTCTTCTCATTGCTAAGCAAAAGAAACTGGTGTCTCAACTGGTGTTTTCCTTTTTAAATTGCCAATGCTTGGCTAATCTATCTTATTTCTCAATGAGGAGATGTATTGGCTACTTGCTTCCTGAGTATGGATATTTTCCTCCCTCTTTCAAATCCCAGTGGTATTTCCAAATGAATTAAAGTGTATGTCAAGCAATTTGTAAATCTTAAACACTACAAAAATGTCACTGTTGTTATTGTTTTGCTGATGGTCTTGTTATTCATATTTCGTTCCCAGATTCAGAAAGACAGTGCGGTGTGGTAGATAGGTCATTGGACTCCTGGCTTCAAATTCAACCTTAGATGCTAACTAGCTGTGTGACCCTAACTGAGTCATTTAACTTGTGCTCCGCCTCAAATTTCAAAAACGTCAAGAGAAATGAGGTTGGACATGATGGCCTCCAAGGTTCCTTCCATCTCCAAGCCCATGATTCTAACTCAACTGAAGACCTTTATCCTTTCCTAGAGTATACTGCTTAATTTTTAACAATATAAAGCTGCAGGTTTCCTGTCTGCTACAAGAAAGAGGCAGTTATTAACCCTGTCATTTTCACCCTTTACTCCTGGTGAAATTTTTGCACATTATGTCCTTCTGACTGTGACATTCAGCAATAAGCAACAGTTGTCTTCAGTACCCAAAATGTAGAAAGGTGAGTTATTAGGGAACAGCATGGTTTTGACTCGTAGATAATGATAAAAATAAAAAACAACTGACAGGCAACACTTCAAAATTTATGACATATTACACTTAAAGTTTACAAGCATTATTTCATTTGAGTCACATGACACTGCTGTGGGGAAGGTAGTACAGCTATTATTACTTTTATTTTACAGAAAAAACAGGCTCATCGAGTATGAGTTGCTCATGATTACATGCATAGCTAGTAAATTTTAGAGACAGGATTTGAACCCATAACCGTAATTACAATTCTAGCAACTTAACCACTAATCTACAGAATGCAGACCTAGACCCTTGTTTCAAGATTTCTTTTCTTACTGTATTTCTTTAGTGTATTTTCTTTCTTTACTGCAAATGTTCCATTATAAGGGCATTTCGCATTTAGTTAGCGTTTCTGATTTTGCCTGCTGGGATAACTCTGTTCTTGGTAAATAGCTAGAAAGATAGATAGATAAAAAGATTAGTGAATGAAAAATTGCATACATACATAAAATAGAATTTTAAAAATTTCCAATCTCTTTTCCAAAGACTGTGGTTCCTCTCTGAAGCTCACCACTCAGCGCATTTTTCTTCTATCTGAAGACATTTTGCAAAGCTTAAGGCATTTAGGTGTGGCCATCCATGATAGCAGAACACCAAGGTTCCACGCTCCTGTCACAACTGACCAAACAGCAATCACCCCAAATATTAAAGTGATCATTCAGAGCCAACAGCTCTGTCTCTAAGAGGAGCCTTCACTAACCACAGAGGAAATTCAGAGCTCTGACTAAAAGCTAAGCAGAAATCAACTCCAGACAAACAGGGTTATGTGAAAGGCTAATATTCTGACTGTTGACTCTGCCATGTTTTGTCTGAGGCTGAGGCATCAAACCAGGAGCCCACCTGGCATATAAGCACCAATGGAGTCACAACCTTATCTTATGGATAAGGAAGCATAGACTAATACTAATATTAATAATAATGAAAGAAATTATTATTTCTCTCTGGTATTAAGGACATATTATTGAATTAGGACCAAGGTTTTTCTCCTTTTCTATTTCCTTATCCAGAAATCAACCAGCATGGGTAATCTTGAGCAAAGACTTACCCTGGCTATAATCAAATAACAGTAAAAGAAATTCTATGGTTAGGGGGCTGGGTAGATTGCTGTTCATTGTGTTTACTCAGACAGGTCTAGGAAAATGTGGATTTTCCCTTTTGTCAGACATAGGTGACATAGGAATTGATAAGTCTCTTTGATCAAGGTTTAGTTAATCAGTGTAACGTACCTCAAGACCCTCATTGGAATATAGCCCTCCTCTCAGTATAATATTCATCATCTCATTAATTGCTAAGCAATCGGAGTTGACTGCCACCCTCAGAAACACCTACTTTTCCAAGGACATACAAATTGTGAGTCCACCAACATGAGGGATCTTCAGCCCTTGAGAGTGCCATTGACCTCTTTTATTAAGCAACATGCTAGAATTCTCAATAAAATGAAAAAGTGCTCACAAACTATGTCTCTTGAACTTTTTAAGTGTTGCAATAGCTATCATTTATGTAGTTCTTACAAGTTTGCATGGCACTTTACATCTACTACCTCATTTGGTTCTTACAACAATCCTATAAGGCGGATGAGTTTATCTTCATCTTAGAGACAATAACACTGAGTCAGAGAATTTAAGTGACTTAGTCAGGATCATACAAGTAATAAGTATCTGAGACAGGATCTGAACTCACATTTTCCTCATTCCAAGTCCAGTAGACCTGAGTGTTGGTATTAGATTCAGAAAAACCCAGATAAGGATCCTACTTCTACCATTTATTTACTGTGAAACCACAAACAAGTTGCTTAACTTCCCTGAATAACATGACATTCCTTCCTATGTAAAACTGAGATAATAATGCCTGTGGTACTTACCTCAACTGAGTGTTGTGATTGGTATATGAAATAATGTACATGTGGTGAACATTGAAGTTCTACAGAAATGCCATTAATTATTATTAAAGATAGATGAAGAGCAGCTCCAGATATAGTACATTTGGGCTGCATGACCTCTGGTGTCCCTTCAAACACTAAGATCCTATGATCCTGCTAGCTCCCTTCATCAAACTTAATATCCACAAAGCAGGTGTCTAATATAATTTTGATTAAATCTAGTTGCCAACTGGTCCTTACCTCTGTCATAACAAACGTCCCTTTAGGACGCTTCCAATAGAACACTTCACTCTGCATCAGTTCGTATAAATCTTTCCAGCTTTTTCTGAAATCATCCTTGCAATTTTTGAGGTGTGAAGGGGGGTTGGTTAGAGAGGTTCAGAGACCCCTCAAGGACTGAAGTACAAGAGAGGGTGATCTGGAATGAATTCACAGACTCAAGCAATCTTTAAGTCAAATTAGCATAGGTTTATTATTACATTATGCTATTACAGTGGGCAGAGCTCTATAAGGAACTTACAATTTAACAGGAATGATGCTAAAGCTTTTATAGGAAGAGCAGATATGCTAATTAGATGATAACTTACAACCTTGGTGAGAGTCATCATTCACTACTGAAAACCAGGGGGTCAGAAATACAGAGTGGTGTTGTCATTTTTACCACATCACACAGACACACACATGCACACACACACACACACACACACACACACACAGACACACACACACACACACACACACAATTTTCTTGAGGAAATGCTGTTTCCTGATCCTCTAGAATATTAAATGATATCAGTACTCTTCAGTCTAAAGAGGCAGAGTAAATTCTGCTGTCTCCCATGAGCAAATACCACTAGATTTCCCCCTCAACCTAAAGCCAACTGTCCAACTTCCACTACATAGGAGATATATACTGCTTCCCCTTACTATACTCAAGGGTCTGTTCTGACTCCTCCTCAGATAGCCTATTCATTTACAACCCCCAAAGAGCCTCAAGTGGTTAATGAAGGATAATTGGATGTGCCCAGTATAGAAACCCAAGGGATGCTAGGAAAACCAAGCTCTAGTGGACTACAGAATTCACCTCCTGAATGCATGGCAATAGCTTGAAGGGTATGTTTACTTCCAGTGGTAGGGGTCGTGGGGAGGTAGTGGAGATTTGTCTTCCTGTATAGAGTAAATTACTGGTCTCTGAATCTCACTAGATATTGTTTCTACTACAGCAAAGTAAAAATGCAGTAATGACAATAATATCACCTTATATTTATATTTAAACTCCTATATATC
>CM053581.1:105650617-105674336 GCA_028627135.1 Pseudochirops cupreus | reverse complement strand
TCTGACAGTGAATTGGACAAGAAGGAAATGAATTAAAGTTAAAGATGAACAATGGTGCTCAAAAAGTCACTTTTGTTAACTGAGTAGTTTACTTATCAAGAAAGAATGGTAAGCATATGCTGACTCAAAAATAGATGGACTATATTTATAATTTATCATATTTTTTTGCTGATTTTATTGTAAATAAATCTAGAGCTAGAAAATGCTGAGTCAATTTTTTTTTTAGAATAAGGTGATGTGATGGCGCTGAAGTTGTATGTGTGATAATACTATGAATCAGCAGGCTTTACAAAGAAAAAAATAATTTTAAAATATTTTGAAAATTCAAGGCTCTATGATTTTGTCATCATGGAGACTTTTTCCATTCCCCAGATGCTCATCCCCTTCCATAGCTTCTTAAATAACTTTTATAGGTTGCTATTGCTTAGAAAAAATACATTAACTTGTAGTCAAATTGATGATTATTCTCTGGGAACTCATCTGTGATGGATAACACAGATAGTTGTTAGTGGGACTAATATTCAAAGCCTTTCTAGGATGGTTGAAATTGCCAGAGTTGGTGCTTTGAAGATAATTGTCTTCAAAAGACCAGCCTCACCTCCACACCAGATGAGGCATAAGAGGAGGGTTTTGGTGGAGATTTCAAAAGCAAAACAAAGCCTGATTCATGTCCAGAATCAGAGACTATAAATTGCTACCACTAGTTTTTACTCCTAAGGATGTATCCTAAATAATCAATCAAACAATAAGCATTTATTAGGCATTTATTCTGCGGCAGGTGCTGTGACATATAAGAGAAGAGCCAAAAAAGACAGTGTGTGGACAGCTCAAGGTAAATTCATCACCAATGAAAAATCAAAATCAAATCAAATGTTTTGCTGATGGTCAATGCATTTTGTGATGACCATACACTTCACATAGTTTTGAACAGCCCCCCCCACCCTGCACCTTTAGAGAGACCCACATATAAATGACCTTGGATGGATATTCTATTTATCAGGGAAGACGGGGAAGACAAAGACATCACTGAAGAGGAAGGATGGCATTGATTTCATTTTCATCAGCTTTTGTGGATGGGTCAGAGGGAGAAACATAATTTGTATATATGCATATGTATATCTCACCGGGACAAAGAGAAGTGCAGGTGATTTTCTGCACTGACATTCCCTCACAAAAGGCACCCCCATTGAGTGGAGCGGGATTGGTGCAGGTCCGAGAACGTTTCTGCCATCCTCTACCACAGCGAACATTGCAGGCTGACCACTCTGTCCAGGAAGACCAGCCTCCATTCACTGAGAGAGAGAAAGAAGGGAGGACAGAAAGGAAGGAGAGAGGTATCAAATTAAATTGAACCAATGGGGAGCTGTTAAGTGCCTACTCTGGGCAAGACACCCAATATGCTGGGTGGCATGAAACAGGCTGTGGGACATTTCTGGAGTTTCAAACCTTTTTGTTTTTGTTTTTGCTGCTTTTTCCCCTGACCTGTAGACCAAACCACTTAGCTTATCTATCTTCCTCAGTTATAACATAAGGAAAACAATACCAACCTTCTTCACAGGGATGTTACTGGGGAAGAAATAGCTGAAGGATCTGGAAGTCTTTGTAATCCAAGGCATGGGTTTAAGGTGGTCAAGTCTTCATTTTTAATTTCGCTTTTGGCAATCAACTGAGAGGGGCATGGTACTTTCACTTAATAGCAATAAGGTGCCAGTCTACAAAAGCTGACATTCCCAGATAATCTTGTTTGTCGGTCTTCAGTGGGATTTTATATATAAGTAGGCTTAATGACTAATGTTGAGTCAGGGGGAGAAAGGGAAACAGAAAATGTAAACTGATTTCCCTTCACTTAAATGATAAATACAACACTTAGAAATGAACTTTTAAAAATCTTTATTATGAAAAATAAAAAGGTTTGCAAATACCATTGACCTCCTTTATAGAAGTCCAATCCTGGATTAAAAAGAGACACAAAGATGAACTGAAGGAAATTTGTCATGAGTATAAATCTAGGATTGAATTATATAATTTTAAGGTCCTTTCTAATGTTAAATTGCTATGATCCCCTTATGTATGCCATCTCTTCCCTCTCCTGAATGCTCTCCCCATCACCTCCATTCCCAAATGCCTCCTAACCCACTGTGGGCTATTATTTTCACCTTACCATAAACAATAACAGTAGCTGACAGGCTTCTTCTCTTGGCCACAATGTTGGCAGCCATGCAGGTATAATTCCCAGAATCAGAGAGGCGAGCCTGCCTGATAATTAAGTTGTGATCAGCCCTGGTGTCAATGTTCTCATCCAGCTGGGAATCAATAGGCTCTTCATTCTTTAGCCACTCCACCTAGTTTGGGGAAGGAAACAAAGCAAGGGGTAAGGAACTGCCAAAGTCTAGACCACAAAACTATTCAATTCTTTAGTATATATGGTTTTAGTGTCCTTTGACTTAGAGGGGCATTGAGTTAGATTGTTTATATGTAAACTTTTTCTTCCATTAGATTTTTAATTTATCTAGGACAGGGATTCTTTATTTATTTATTTTTTTTACATAATAGACCCCCCCCATGGCAATTGAGTGACACCTATAAATTTCTCAGATTCATTAAACTAAATGAACAAAATAAAATAGGATTACAAAGGAAACCAATTAAATTGAGATAAAGTTATCAAAATACCATTTTTATAAGTTCATTGAACCCAGGTTAAGGACCCTTCTAGGACAATGATCAAATCTAATATTTAGTTCAGTTGATCAAAAAGAAACATTTGGTGAAGGACTAGGCATTATGCAATGTTTCTGGAGATACAAAGACAAAAGAGAAATCATCCTTGTCTTAAAACAAAGTATCCTTTAACTAGGGAGAAAGTATGTACATTTACAACCATATACACAGAATAGATACCAAATGAACACAAGATAGTTTCAAGAGAGAGGAAAACAGTTGAGGGAATTGGGAAGGCTTCCTGTAGAGGGTGACCTCGAATTAAAATCTAAATAGGATTCTCAGAGGTACAGATAAGGACAGAAATCATTCTGGGCATTGTGAGTGGATCAAACAAGGGCACGGAGTCAGGAAATGGAGAATTCCCATAGTGAAAGATAGGTCAAAAGTGTCAAATGCTATAGAAGTGTCAATCAACTAGTTACTCGTTTCACAAGAATTCATTAAATGTTTATTGTTTACCTGCCACCGTTGAAAGCTTTAGTTATATAAAGATAAAAGTTAAATAGTCATTGTCTTCAAATAGTTTAAACTCGAACAATAGAAAGAACATAAGTACTGATGTGTTAAAGGTAGGTATAAAGTATATACAAGGTGACCTGACAGGGGAAAAGAACTAACACCTAATAAGATCTGGAAAGACTTCCTGCAAAAAGTCTGACGTTGAGTTTTCAAGAAAAGTTGGAGGTGAGGAGAAAGAGAATTCCAAGAGATGGAAGGCATCTATCTGTGAACAAAGACAAAGAGATAAGAAATGGAAAGTTATATTGTCAAGATTTGTAAGCAGACCACTATTGCTGGACTGTAGAGTACATGGAAGGGAGTGATATGTAAGAAGCCTAGAAAGATAGGAAAGGTCCTGGCCTTGACAAATTTGGAATGACAAACAGAGGAGTTCATATTTGAACCTAGAGATAATGGGAAATCACTAAAGTTTGATGAAAGGGGTAGGGGATGGTATGTGTGTGACACAGTAAGACCAACACTGTGACATTCATTTTGGTAATTATGTGGAGGATTAAGTGAAGTCTGAGAGACCTAAAGCAGGGGTCAGGAAAAAGGTGTTGACTGTCTAAACTGGGGTAATAGCTGTATGAGTGAAGGAGAGGTACACGTCATGAATATATTGCATAAGATCTGACAACTGATTAGATACGTTGGATGAGGGACAGTGAGACATCAAGGATGACAATAAGATCATAAGATTAAGTAGCTGGAAGGATGGTGGTACCTTGGCAGTAATAGAGAAGTTAGGAAGAAGTATGACATTGAGAAGAAAAGATAATGAATTTTGTTTTAGACGTGGAGATTCATTTGCCTAAGACACATATAGTTCAAAATGTCCAGCGAGCAATTCATGATGGGAAGCTATATCTCAGAAGAAGGGATAGGTCTGGTAATTATAGGCATAGAGATGATAATTTATCTCGTGAGAACTGATGAGGTCACCAAGTGATAGAGTGTAGAAAGAAAAGAGAAACCAGGACAAAGCTTTGGGAGACATCCACAGGAAGTAGGTGTGATATGGATGAAAATCTTATAACATAGATGAGAAGGAATGATCAGAGAACAACCTAGAGAGCAAGAAATGGCAGAAAACCTCTGAGAGGAAAGAATATCCAAGAAGAACTATGACTGCCCTTAGTGTCAAATGATGCAGAGAAGCCAAGAAGGAGGAAGGATGAGAAGATGTCATTAGATCTGGCAGTTAAAGAGATCTGTGGTAACTTGGAGAGAACAGTTTTACTGCAGTGATGAGATCAAAAGTCAAATTGCAGAGACTTTAGAAAACCCTTAGAAGACAGGAGGTAGGATCTAATGGCCATTTTGGTAGGTTTATTTTTGAGAATTGAGATTGAGAGAAACTTGAATATGGGCAGCAATGAACAAGAAGAGGTTGAAAATTTGAGGGAAAGGAAGAATTACAATGGGAGCCATCTGTTGGAGATTAAGCAGTTAACATGTGGCTATTAGACACTTTGTGCAAACCAACGTGCTAGATGCTAGTCACACAAAGAGAACAATGAGATGATGGGATGGAATAATGTGTACATGTAAAAGAGGTGAGTTTTGAAAGGACAATTATTTCTTCATCAGAAAATTTTATATTTGTGGCTACTACCTACCAACCTCCAGGATATTCTGTCTCCTTTCTCAATGCAATCCTGTTAACTGGGTTCAGTACCAACTTAAGTCACCTCATCTCAGATCCAAATGTAGCAAGGCAATTCATTTCATTCCTTCCTAATTGATCTGTTCAACTCAGTAAACATTCAGTAAAGATGTATTATGAGTAAAATATTGAATTGTATGATTCTGGGAATACAAATATGAAATTAGACATAGATTTTCCCTTTAATAATTATATAAGGAAGTTGAAGGAGTAAGAGAGAAGAAAACAAATGAGCATAATCCAAAGGAAGAATAAGATAAGTGCTATAAGAGAGCTGCCAGATAATTTAGTATTTTCCCTCCATCTCCCCTACCCTACCCTAGGTGATGGATAGATTCTGCAGTGATACCAACTAGAATGACTGGATAGATTCACGAGGTCATAACTTTTTAAATGGACCTTTAAGGTTGGGTAACAAACAGTAGTCACAAAGCTTCATACATTTTACTGTGTAAGAGAGGCAGAACTATCTTTTGGTCCCTACCATGATACTTATATATAAAATTAGGCAGAAAATTAGAAGTAGCACTCCACATTTTTTTGTAGCAAATTATATCTAGTAAAAGAGGGAAGAGACAGAAAAGATATTGTTAAAATTTAACCAAAGGATTATAACGACCCTGGCTTTCACATGCTAGAGTTATGTGTCTGTATTGCAACACCTTCCTCTGATTGGTTGGCTCCTTCCAGAGTCCCCATTTTAAGGCAAGTTACTAGGCTAGCCCATGTCACTATTCTTCTCCAGGCTCACTCCCGACTCTGGAAGATTGAGAGATTTCTCAATTTTTTCTCCACCAGGAACCTGTGGAGACCATCTCCTTCTCTGTTCCTCCCTGTGAGTTACTTGAGGACAGGGGACTTCTTCCTTTCTGCTCTCATTTGTACCCCGGGCACTCGACACAGTGCCTGGGGCCTTAGGGCAAGGACTTAATAAATGCTTTTTGATTTGACATAAAGGCTCAACAATATAAGGCCATTTAGTATGTCAATGTCAATCCAGCTTTCTCCTAAAGGAGACAGATTAAGTCAGTTAGTAGGGAAAGGAGGAGGGGGAAGGGAGGTGCGGGGCAGTGGTCCACAGCTGAGCCTCATTGAGAAAATCACACTGACAGAATCAGGCACTTCCCCCACACGCCTGGTTATGAGATTGCAGGTATACCTCATTTACTGAACGAGATAAACGAAAATCCCCTGCTCGAGTTCGGGCCTTTCCCTGCACCTGCAGATAACAGCAGTTTTTAACTGACCTTTGTTTGATCTCGGACTATTGATTTTTCTCCTCCTCTCTTGGATCCTTCCCACTTTTTGCTGTTGAGTGCATTACCACAAGACAGTAACACGTCTTTTTTCTTCTACCCTTTTCTAAATGACAAAAGTGTCTTTGATCTCATCAGCTATCTTCCTCTCTGCCTGTGATCCTTCACAAACTCAAAATGCTTCATTGCTGACCTTTTCTTTGATGGACCCCATTTCCTGTTCTATTAGGCCTTGAGAGATCCCCACAGGAACAATGAAAGATTCCCAGTTGACCCGTATTTCCTATTCTACCTCTCACCCTGCCTTCCTGGGGTGGGAGAACGCCCCAAAACACTATCTTGTTATAAAATATAAATGCTCATTGAATGTTCATTAAAATACTCATCATTCCTATGACTTACTCTGCGTCATCAATAGCAGGTTTAAGTTATGTTCAGCACACAAACAATTTTGAAGGATGCGAAGCACTGTGTTCAATGCAGTGACCAACTATGATTTAGAGGACTGATGTTTAAGTATGCTACCAATCTTTAGAAAGAGAGGTGATAGACTCAAGATGTTGAATAAAGAACAGGTATTACTGGACATGGTAAGTGTAAGAAAGTGGTTTACTTGACTATATATATTCATTCGAAGGTTTTCTTGTTTTTGCATATCTCTATTTTGGAGCAGGAGTATAAGGAAAGAGGCAGAGAAAATGCTTGTTAATTTTTTAAAAGTAAAACAAAAGTTACATACAATTATGTTTACTATATCTTAAGAAAATAGTATGTTTTAGTATATATGTAATATATAATAATATAGTAAGTGTAGGTATGTATATAGAATAATATATTTCTTTTAAAAAGATGGATCAATATTAAAAATAAAGTTTATGTACTAAAAATGAAATGCCTTTAGCTGACCAATAAATGCACATGTGTAATATATTATTTCCTGATGATGTCAGATGAGGATTAAGATACATATTTTTATATTTTGTGACCTACCTCCATCAACCATTAGGAAATTAGGAGATTTTAGTGGGTTGCTAATATTTGTGTTCTAACCTAATGGCTTATTCTCTTCACTAAAATGACTCATTCATTTAATTTCATTAGTACATCTGTTTGGAGTTTCTTGAACCTAGAAAAATGACAGATTGTGCTTGTGTTTGTTCGTTTGTCCCCAAAGCTAAATGTTTAAATACCTTTTGATAAGCTGATATACCTTAAAGAAAATAGTCAAATAAACAAAGGAGAGAAAATAAATCTCTCTGGGGGCACAAATACCAATTTGATGATCAAAGATGGGCATCGTCACACATATAAACAGTGCTTAAAGCCTTGAATGTTTTTTTTTTATTAAATCTTAGAGTTGGCTGTTGCCCAAAACACAAAGTAGCATAAGAGGGGAAAAGGAAAATTATTTTATGATGTTAAGTTTGAGGAAAAGGACAAGTTACCATCAAGATTTTCTTTCAAATAACAATGGCTGGGGTGAGCCAGTGAACTTGCTTTGCAGATGCTTACGATAAGGAAAAGGTATAATGTTGTAATATTTATGCTTCATCCAGAAATTACTCTGTAGGAGGCTTCCAAACTGGAAAGCTCTAATTATCCACTTAACTAAGGCAGTGCAAATTAGCATTATAGGATCGATGCATTGAGCACAGAGGACAGCAGATGTATATATCAAGTAATCTAAGTGACCCCCTGCTAGCAGGTTATCTTTTTGATAATGGGGTTTAGCTGTCCTAAAGTTTGTGGGGGAAGTTCACCCCCCACAATCAAACAAAAGACTTCCTCCTTCTGTTCCTTTACTTCCCAATGGTTAATCCCAGTTAGAAGCTTGTGGAAAGACTAGTTACTTTGACTTAATGAGCTTATGGATTTGCAGGATGCAGGCATTCATTAGCACAGTGTTATGTGCAGATGGTCTGCAATTTGTAGATTTTCCAGTTTATAAACAAATCTGCAAAGGCAGACCATGAAAGCCAATTAGATTTCATGCCAGACAGTGGGTTCCTTTTCCAGGGCCATCGGTCATTGTGGTTAGGTGGGTACAGAAGGTGTGCAAATGACACCCTGGACTTTCCCACAAAACTGCAGCAAGGTGTATTCGGATGGGGAGCCCAGCTCCTAAATGCATGAGATCTTGGGTTGCATCTGAATGTTTCAGTGCATAGAACACTGTATCTTCTACCAAGGCCTCCTTAGAATTTACACAGGCAGGCATGTGGGTATCTCTGTGTCAGATACTATATCACAGCCTGCCCAAACTTTACTTGTTCTCAAAACCCTATGAGGGAAAGAGGTGTCAATTGTTATTACCATCACACTCTGATAGATGAAGACATTGGGAAACAGAGAGGCAAAGGGTTTCTTCAGAACCCTGAGCAAGTCTGAAGCAGGCTGGAAGAATTTGTGGCTCCCTCTTCCCCTAGCATCATTATCAGATTATATTGTAGTGGTGGATTTCCACTATGAAATATGAACCATTCTATAAATTTGAATTGTTCGTCAATGACCTTTCCAGGAATATAGGCAGAATGCTTTATGAACAATGTTGAATTACTAGTAGCATGCAGCTTTAATGCGGGGAGAGGAAGAGGTACTTGGCTGAATGAAATAAGGTTAGAGTAAAAACAAATAAGCCAGTAGGCCAATTAGAAATTTAATAAACATTCTCTTGCCTGTAAGCTCTCTCCTGTGTTTGTGGGGAGAAAAATATTCTTATAAGCTAATGATGTAGAAAGCAATTCGAGGGGTCAGTGAAAACACTGGTAAATATTAAATGGTGCCTAAATAAATCTTTCTGGCCTCATGATAAAAAAGGAAAAAAAGAAAAAAAACCACCCACCAACTATTCACAAACTGTTCTAAGAATGGCATTATGATACATCTTTATGTATCTTTCCATAAGATTATACTCTCAAAAGACTAACACCTCATTCTAAACCATCCTCAATTACTTAGCAATGGTGAAACCCTGGCAAAGTCCTTTTTTTTTTCCTTTTTTTTTTTACCTCTAGGGACCTCAGTCTTCTCAGTTATAAAATGAGATTGTTGGACTGAACGATCCTAAATGTTTTTCTCAACTCTAAATCCTAAATTAAGATGGGTCAAAATTCCAGGAGGTAACTGTGGTTTAGGGGAGGAAAGCAGTCCCTGAGGTTGAGCCCCTCTGACAGAATTTAGAAAAGAACAATAAGGAGGACCTGAGGCCCAGCCACACTCCCCACAGCTCAAGATTAAAACTTGATCATAATAAAAATAAAATAAAACAAAATAAAAATGAAAAAGCAAAGAAAAAAAGAATTGCAGATAGCTACTTTGGTGTAAAAGAAGATCTGGGTTCATATTTAGAAGATAGTGAGGTAAAGAAAAAAAATACTCCTGCCCCAAAGAGTAACTACAAATGATCATAAGCTGCAAAAGAGTTGTTGGAAGAACCAAAATTGAAATGTTATAAAAGAACAACTTTGTTTGACCTCTCAGTCAAATGGCATTTATTAAACAACTATGCTAGGTATCACTCTAAGCCTGTATTGTTCTCCCATCACAAGCTGCCAGACATTCTCCACGCAGGAATACTAGAGCTTCCATAGGCAGAGACCTTGTCACATAACCTAGCTTAGTGCCTTTTCCTGTTTAGTTATTCTGAACAGGAAATTACAGTTTTTCTATATCAGTTATTCTATATCAGCCCAATTCTTCATAATCCCATTTGGGGTTTTCTTTGCAAAGATACTGGCATGCTTTTCCATTTCTTTCTCCAGTTCATTTTACAGATGAGGAAACTGAGGCAAATAGGGTTAAGTGACTTGTCTAGGGTCACTGAGCTAGTAAGTATCTGAGGCCAGATTTGAATTTAGGAGGGTGTCTTCCTGACTCCCAAACTGAAACTCTAGCCACTGTATCACATAGCTGCCCTGTTCAAGGTAGACACTCAATAAGTACACTTGAATTAGTGAATATTTTGCTTAAAATTGGTGACCATAAGTGTTTCACTTAAAATATAGTGTATATTTGCATTTTAAAAGTTAAGAGAAAATTTTGTGCTCTTTCTGAGAGGCCTCACAAATTCTTAAGTTGTTATAGGAGAAAATTTTTCAATCCAAATGAGTTCAATTCTGCATTTACTAGGTTTCTACTATCATGTGTGTGTGTGAATATACATGTGTATGTGTGAGAGAGAGGAAAGAGAGGGGGGAGAGAGGGAGAGAGAAGAGGTGCTTGCGTGCCTGTGCTTGAACCCCAGTTTGTAAAATCACATCCAGTTCCAGAAGCACATTTCTCCCTAGCCTCAAATCTCCCTAGCCTCAAAACACAGTCTCAGGCAGTTTCTCTCTAGCTCAAGGGCAGCATGCCCTAGCAAAATACTTATCTCTCTTCCTGATACAGTAGCCAGCTGCACCTATAGAATTTAGTAGTTTGACCCAGCTTTGTGCTGACTGAAGCAGCTATGTACTGGGTCATACTTATCGTACATAAGTAACTCCTTAACTCATTAAATACATCCAGAATCCCTCATTATGTATGCCTTAGGCTTGGGATATACTAAACTCCCAACATCCATCTTGTCAAACATGACATTGATGGGTGGCAGATAGGATATTTCTTGGTCAGTCCTGACTGCTAGCTGATTTATTTCAAGCCTAAAACCACACCTCCCTGTAGCCCCTCCTTGAGCTATTTCCTGGTGAATTCTGGGCAATATGCCTGCGTAGTAGATATTAAAAGTGCATGTTCCTTTAAGAATTGGCCACTCCCTAATCCCCAATACCACTCTGACTCACCTAATTAGCATATTTGGCACAGGTTCTAGGATAGATTATCCTATACAAACTTTTAACTGAACCCTTCTAAGGTTGCATGTTACCTAAGAACTCTTGCCCAGTATAGAGCGTAACAACAAATCTTTGCCACCTCGACTTATAGAATGCTTGCTTTGGGGAATTCATTCCAGACTGCTTTCCAGGGACTCTGGTTATTGAGGTTATTGAGGTCCCTGGACTCCCTGAAATCCCTGACCCCTTGAATTGCATCAGGAGAGGGAGAGAGGGGGGAGAGAGAGGGATAAGGATTCCTAAAGGTCCACATATTCCACTGAAGGTGGTATGTGTTCGTTTCGTATATTTGAAGTCAATCTACAGGTCACATAAGGATCTTTGTCTAACTGATTTTATTATTCTATTGCCATACTGTGTTTCTGTTATCATTTAGGCCAAAACCAGTATTGCCCAGCTTGACCACATACCTTATTTTCCAGACTTGGCTCTGATAATTCATTGACTACAAAAATGCCAAAGGCATCGAAGGCCAGACAAAATTGTTTTCCAAGCAGTTGCTGCTCAGTAAATATTTGTTGAAAGAATGGACAGACAGATGAATTTTCTACCTAACACTGGTGTATAGATATGCCTATTAGTTGACATGTTGCTAATGGGTATACAGTCAAGCGAAAAAAATATATATTTTGTTCATTTGCTTAGCAAATATATGTTGAATGCCACTATGACACTCTTTTTTCATGTTCAGGGAATTTGTATGTTATTATAAATATGTGAATACACAAGAATACCACAATAGTGTACAGATTACTTGGATGCCATTTGTTCTTTCGAGATCATTTAATGCCATTCCCTTTTAACTGCTTAAAGGCCTAGCTCTGGCTGCCCACACACCCCACAAAGCTTACTTTCACCCCTGAAAAGCTAAGTTGTCCTGGATTTATGTTATAGCAGTATCTAAATCTACAGAATAATATAGACACCTGCTTAAGCAAATTATTCATTCATTCAACAAATATGTGTGGGATGCCTACTAAAACTCACATCTACATCCAAATGAAAAAGATTTGCCCCGATTGAGGAGATTCAAAAGAAAATGCCACAGGGCCTAAAAGTAAATATAAAAGAAGTGCTTAAACTCAATAAGTGTTTGTTGAATGAACAAAATCTGTTTTAGCAATGGTAGCAGCTTTGGAATAAATGTATAGTTTCCCTAGGTAACAGTCTGAAGGGAATAACATTCTTTTTATGTAGAAGTAAAATGTATGCTGTTTGACAAAATCAGTTACACTTTATGATGATTTCTAGACTTTTGTTTCTGGCAAGGATTTATAATTAACTTAAGATACTTAATGAAAAATAGACTCTCCTGGGGTGGCTAGGTGGTACAGTGAATAGAGCACCGGCCGTGGAGTCAGGAGGCCCTGAGTTCAAATCTGGCCTCAGACACTTTACACTTACTAGCCTTGGGCAAGTCACTTAACCCCAATTACCCCCCCCCCAAAAAAAAAAACAAGAAAAATAGACTCACCTTCATTGATATCTTTTTAAAAGCAGTGGCTAAATTGTTAGTTCTAATGACCTCTCCTCCCTCCCTCTCTCTCTCTCTTCCTCCCCACTCTCTCTTGTCTCTTTCCCCTCTCTCACACATACACACATGCATTCACACACACAATATACACCACACACACAAACACGAAAAGGCTAGATGTCAGCACTGTTGGAGAAGCAACCAGCACCAGGGACTAAGGATTGTTCAATAGTTGTTATTAAATTGAGTAGCTATTTCTGTGAGTTGTGTGATGGTAGATAGCACGAAAGCTATTGAGCCTCCCTCGTGGACATGAAATGGTAGGATTACCAGAAGTATGGAATCAGTAGGAAAGGCTGGTGCTGTAGCCAGGTGATTTTCTTAAGCTAGCCAAATTCCGTGCCTCAAGCCAGTTGAGATTTCTCACAGAGTGAGAATAAGACCCATTTTCTGAGTTTCCTAAGGAGAAATTTCAGCCATGAAGCTGATGGAGTTGAGTGTTTATAAAAATCTTCCTTTGGTGTTTGTAAACACTTGGAATTATCTCTACATGACAAGGGATCAGTGATGTCATGAGAGCTGGGTCTGTGATGACAAACCCTTTCAGAGATACTCTTGGCCATATTTATTACACTCTTAAAAATGATAGCCCATCCCTCTAAATATAAATTCTAACACACCAGCAACAGCAGCAGTAATAACTGGCACATTCACTGTATTTATACAGCATTTCACAATTTGCAAAACACTTTACAAAAATATCATTTCATCTTCATAACTCCCATGCAGGGGAGGTCTTATCATTTTCCCCAGAGGCAGACAGAAGTTAAACAATTTGCACAGGTTCTCACAACTGGTAAGTATCTGAGGCTGGATCTGAACTCAGGGCTTCTTGCCTTAAGGTCCAGCACTCTATCCATAGATATAAAACCAACAGAAAATATTTGCCTAAGTTAAGAGAACTTCTAGAGCCAGATCACACTAATTCACAGCCAACTGTTAAAGTGTGGGAATTTAATTATTGTTCCGTTGATTGTTTAAAGTTAGGAGAGGGATGGAGAAAATGATAATACTGCAGATAATAATGTTAATAATACTAATAATACTGCAGATAAAATTTAAAAGTGTTATGGGTACCTTATTTTTTTCTGGAGAGACGCTTGTTAAACATTTCAAACCACACCGGCAATCACTGCCTGTGTGTTTGACTAGCATGCTAAAGCAGTTGGTCTGAGGGCCTGATGTGTTTGAAATCCAACGTGAACATGAAATTAGTCTGGCTGAATTCGTGTGACATCCTGACTGACCAACATCACTGAATTATAGAGTTCCTAGGAAAAGGCAAGGAAGGAATTCCAAAAGTCACTGATACTATTTCATGTTCTTAGCATAAATAATCCTATCATAATTCATTTCAGATTGTATCAATCACCTGATGTGCCCCCTAACCTTAGTACTCACAACATTACCAATCCTGCCCCTACCACACACACAAAAAGGTGGGATTTCATCTATGTATAATTTTTATTAACAACATTTTTTATTTTTCTTTATTATCAAAGCAAACAACAGCTTCTTTATGCTCTTATGAGTTTCCATGACTAAAAATAGTTCATTATCTGGTAGTTGAACTTTCTGTAATGAACACTGCCATCTATGGTTGGCCTGGTCCTTGTACTATGGACAGAAAACCCATCACCAGAAACTTTTCAGTTTGGGTGAGTCATTTCAGTCATATCCGACTCTTTGTGAATCCATTTGGGATGTTCTTTGCAAAGATACTAGAGTGGTTTGCCATTTAATTTTATAGATGAGGAACTGATGCAACAAAGGTTAAGTGACTTGCCCAGGGTCACACAGTTAGTGAGTGTCTGAGGCTGGATTTGAACTCCTGAAGATAAGGTCTTCCTGATTCCGAGCTCTATCCACTGCACCTCTGTAATGGTAACTAATTTAAATTGGAAGTCCCTTTTTTGTTATGTCAAGTAAGCAGGAACTTAGCGCTTAGTCAAGCCTCTGTGAAAGAGGCAGAGGGTGTGAACTCTGTCTCCTGTTGCTGACATAACAGGAAGGGTTTGGCTGAGACAGGAAGCCAATGCTGTGTGCCTATATGAGAAAAGCCCCAGAGAGACAGAATCAGAACTTTTCTCCTGGCAAGCTCCTGGTGGAGGAAGCAGAATTTTTTTTTATCCTGACAAGATCCTGGTGGAAGAATCTTGGAGACTGGAGCCAGCTGAGAGAGAGAGTGTTTCTCTCAGCAGCATCTGGAAGCTGGGCTGCTACTGGACTGAGAACCAAGTTGGAGTTTTCTTGAGACCAGAATCTGGTGAAGACTGAAGTTGCTGCCAGGAAGGCTGCTTGGAAGGCTGAAGCGGCTGCTGTCAGAAGGGGGTTGTGGGGGTTGTGTAATTTTCTAATCATTGTATTTAGTGATTAGCAATACTTAGTAACTGATTGCTAAATAAGTGACTGATTAAGTTAATCTAGGTTGCCCCATGAATGGAAGACTGACTTGTAATCTGAGATGATTGAGTGACTAAGTAAGGAGGCAAACCTCCTTAGGGATACCAGATGATTGTTCTTTTGTTCTTTGTTCTAAATACTGTGACCTCTTTGGTGAAAACTAAGTGGCAATTCTAATGATAAGCTGTTGTGGACACTATATTGTGATTTTCTGTGATAAGATGTAATGTTGCGTATATTGTATCTTGTGAATGTTTTCCTTTGATTTGTTCTTGAATAAATGGAGTGTTCACTACACTGTGTAATCATAACCTTAAAAGCTGTTCACAGTAGCTTTCTTTTGGGAAGCTGCTTGTGCATTACAACCTCCTAGCTGCCCACCAAACTTTGAGTGCTGTAATTATAGCTTTTGAGAACTCAGAAATATCTCTAAGTCACAATGAGACATCAGAACAAGACTTCCATGTAGGCATTCTTGAATTTATCCTATAATATACTGTCATTTAATAATCCTACAATGAATATCAGGTGGAACCATGGATAGAGTGCTGGACTAAAATCAGGAAGGCTAGTATGTGTTAGATTCCAGATTTGAACTCAGGGCCTCAAGGTCAGGCACTCTATTCACAGATGTTATATCAGTGGAAAGTATTCTCCTGAGTGCAGGGGTGTGCTGGAACTACCTCGAATTGGCTTATAGTTTACTGTTAAATTGTCCATGTAACAGGTCTTACACATTGCCCATTTTTGGACTTTCTAAATTCATTGATTAGTTGTGTTGACTTTTTTTCCCCTCTCTAAAAAAGTATTCTTTGCCATAGCTCTCAGGTAAGGGAAGGAGAAGGGATACATGGGATACCATGATGATGTAAAACACAGAAAAAATCAATTTAAAAAGTGTCTTTACTTTTTTTCCCCCAGTGTATTTACTTATTTTTTCTGTTGATTTTTCAAATCCTGCCCTAGACACTTACTAGTTCTGTGGTCCTGGACAAGTCACTTAACCTTTCAACTTCAGTTGCCTTATCTATACTGGGATATAATGGCATATAATGATGATGACGATGATGATGATGACGATAATAGCATTTACACTGCATCTACTATGTGTCAGGTACTGTCCTAAGTGTTTTACAAACATTAACTCAATTGATCCTCACCACAACCATGCGAAGTAGGTGCTATCATTATCCCCATTTAACACTTGAGGAAACTGAGGCAGATAGAGGTCAAATGAATTTCTCAAGGTCACAGAGCAAATGTCTGAGGCCAAATTTCTACCTCAAAACATCGCTGTGTGTAGTAAATTAAATGAGATGATATTTGTAAAATACTTTGAAAACTGCTACGTAAATGTTATTATTAAAACACTAGCAATAATAGTGACCAGACATTTTTTAAAGAAGTTTCTTCCATGCCCAGACTAGATTTCAGCCATGTGATGTTCCTTGCCTAATACTGAATCTGATTTCTTTTTCCTAAACTTAGTCTTGAGCCATCATTACTTCCTTAACCAGTTTCAAATTGTATGTGAGGAGTGCCTTCCCCTCTACCCTTGATAATATTCGTTTCAAGTTATTTATAATACTGCTATCATGTTTCCTCCTTTGTCTCTTGCTTTTCTTTCTAGACTGTATAGATTGATTTCAAAACCACCTACATTGCAGTTTCCGCAATTTAGCTCTACTTATCTGATTACATCTCACAAAAGAAGCCAGAAATTCAGCTTAATTATGAAGCTATCACAGCAGAACCCGTCAAAAGATAGAAACCTAACAATCACAGACAGAATCAAACTCATTCAGGTTCAATGAAATGAGAGGCACATGTAGTTCCAGAGAACACCAAATTCTGGTGATGGAAAATGTTGTGTTCTGACCCCTTGTGCTGCTCACTAGATCAATGTTTTCCTCTCTTATCTCTGCTATGGACATGCAGGCCAGGTACGGTCTCATCCTACTTTTTCTTTCTTTGTGACATTTCAATGTTCTCCGGAAAAGAGAGCACTCTGATGCATTGTTTACTGAAGCTGTGATATTACCAGGCGTGAAAAATGAAGCATGTTTACATTAATGTAAAACACTTACAAGAATGAGGATCAGAGAATCAGGAGAGCATTAAACAGAGGGAACATAAAAGCAAGAAGGGAGGGAGTAGGCTAATCTAAAGACAATTTGCCGGGGATTTCATAGGCAACATTTGATAACATGAGCAAGAGGTCTTTAACCTGAGGTCTGTGGCCTTTATTTATTTATTTATTTTTTTGGATAACTGTACGTTAACATACTTAGTTTCATTTGTAATACTTTACAAATGTAAAGTACTTTGTACTTCCTAACATCAGGAAGTACATAGGCTTCACCCGATTGCCAGAATGGATCTATGAAATACACTTGTTATTGTTGAGTTATTTTTCAGTCATGCCCAAATTTTCATGACCCTATTTGTGATTTTCTTGGTAAAAATGCTGGAGTAGTTTGCTGTTTCCTTCTCCAGATCATTTTACATATGAGGAAACTGAGGCAAACAGGGTTAAGAGAGTTTCCTGGGGTCACACAGATAATAAGTGTCTGAGGCCAGATTTAAACTTAGGAAGCTGTCTTCTTGACTCCAGGTCTGGCATTGTATCTACTGTGCCACCTTGCTGCCCTATGAAACACAGAAACACACACAAAAGGTTAAGAACTCTTGCTATCATGCTATCATGCTATATATAGCTCTCTTTTTAGTCTACATTTGCTTGCTTATTCCCATATGCTTGGGGGAAACATAATCTGCTGGTGAATTTCTAAGGATATACCATTTCTGATATGCTTCCAGAACATCAATGTACTTCAGACATTAAAAAAAATCTTCATCATATGGTAGCCCACTTAGCTAGGGTAATCCTTGGCCACAGACACATAGACTACTATCTCATATTACAAAACATATTCAAAACCTTTCTAGCGTTTAGTTCTCAGCTAGCATTGCTTTCAAAATTTTCCAGATTTCCAGGGATATATTAGGTTGAGTCTTTAGATAGAAGAAGACTTTAATGGATATTTTTTCAACATTTCTTACAATGGTTATTTGGTGGACTGCCAGAGAAGTCTTCTTTGTGACAGGAAAGAGTGCAATGCTTCTCTCCTGATTGCTGAATGGTGAAATGCCTTAAAAAACAAAACAAAACAAAATCCTCCCATTTAAAGTGTTTTGTGTGTTCTAACTAATTTGATCCTTAAAACAATACTGGAATTGAAGCTTTATTATCCCTGTTCAGTAGCCAAGAATAATTGAAGATTTGACAGATATGTAATTTGTTCGGAAATAAGTAGTTAAGGGATGAAGCTAGAACCTGAATCTAAGTCCTTTTACTTCCAAGGCTAGTCCTCTGACCACTATGCACAATGCTACTCCAAAGACAATGCTCTTCATTTGGGAAGGTGGTTTTGAACATCATTCCAATAAAGTTACACAAAGCTGGTTACTAAAGGTGATAGTCACAATATTTCTAAATTCATCTCTCCTGTCTGGGTTAATGGGTTATAAGGAGGATTCTTTGAAAGGGGAGATTAAAGTTCATTAGCATTTAATATCTTATTCTTTACCAATGGATGTCATAGAACTCTTCATAACATGCTGAAAATAGCTACCTTGTTAAGGATTAAAGCTTTAAACAATCTTAAGTGTTCATATCATGAACTAGGTTTGAAAGCTGCTGTCTAGGGTGTGCCATCCATTTAGATATAACACCCAACACACAACACATTGGAGAAATCAAATCTGTTCAGAATCAGAATGCTGCCATCAACCATGGGGAAAGGCTAATCGTGTAATGATCTACAAAAGAAATGCAGGGACAGATATGGATTAGCTTGGCTATATATTGGGTGGCTAAGAGTGAATTAGCATAATCATAAATTTGTTCCAATTACACAAGGTAATTATCAGAGACCAGCTTACAGCATTAGCAAAATGAAATCAGTGAAATACATCTGCATTCCAGGTAGGTGAAGGAGGGTTGATGAGCCTGTTTTTAAATGTCATCTCATCTTGGGTCTGTTTGTTTGTTCTCTACTCTAAATAGCACTCTCCCTTTTGCTGAAGAGATACAAAGGTGTCATGAAAGAAATCCACATTCTGGGGCCAAATCCTTAAATAACTGGGGATAAAAGAAAAAAAAATACAGACCCTCTAATCTACCTCCATGAATTTCACAAGAAACTGAGGCCAACAGAAATCAGTGATAGACAAATATACATAATAGCTTAAGGTTTACTTATTACTTCATGTTTATGATTGCATTTGATTCTGACCCCAACCTTGTGAGAAGGACTCTGTTGTTGTGGTGTTCAGGAGCTTCAGTAATATTGTTGAGGTTTAGGGTTTAGGGGTGCTCGAGACCCAAAATACCAACATCCAGGTCCTGCCGAATGAATTCAACTTAAGCCTTCTCTCAGCCAAAGTAAAATAAAGTTTATTAAAGATTCACTATAACGGGTAGACTTTTAAGATGAGAAGAGTCAATCAGAGTTCAAGGGGTTTCCCAGAGCCGGTACCCCATAAGTATTTCCACGCTTTGGGACCCCAGTTGGGGTTTTCTTGGCAAAGATACTGGAGTAATTTGCCATTTCTTTCTCCAGCTCATTTTACAGATAAGGAAACTATGGCAAACAGGGTTAAGTGACTTGCCCAAGGTCATACAGCTAGTAAGTATCTGATACCAGATTTAAACTCAGAAAGAGGAGTCTTCCTGACTCTAGGTCCAGTGCTCTATCCATTGTACCACCTAGCTGCCAAGGACACTACTGAGTTTATTGTTTTGACTCCAATTGATTAGCCAACAATAGATCCCAGGACAAACCCCACTTGGTCATTATTTGGGCCTTGATTGGTTCAGAGTGAATGTAAATAGCAACTGTTTCTGTTTTGGCCAGAAATCCTAAGAGTCTTTCTTTTCCTTCCCTTTCCCTTTCTCTCTCTGTCTCTCTCTCTCTCTCTCTCTCTCTGACTAGGTAAAGAGGCCATCCTTAGCCTCATTTCTTACCTAGTCTTAATCCTTTAATTGGATTTGCCCCAGTCAAACTGAAACCTGTTAAAGACCTCTTAACTTAAAAGGCCATTGTGATCTCTATCTCCCCACTGGATCCAGATGGCTCTGGAGAAGAACGTGAGGCTGGTGACTTTGCACAGCCTTTCCTTAAGGAAATCTTAATCCAATTCATCTGCATGTCATGGCATCACCTCCCTGAAGTCATGGCTTTCTTGGAGGTGAAAGGACAAACAACAACAACAACAGCTTTTGAAGAAACTGGCATTCAAAAAGAGGTGAACTCAGGAACACAAAGCTAGTAAAAGTTAGGGGTGGGACTTGAATCAATACCTCACCTAAATCCAGGTCAAGTATTTTTGCCACGCTACCAAATTTCTATGAATACTGAATGGTTATAGTCCAAGGTCACTGAGGTAGGACATGGTATTTTTAAAGTTCACTCAAATTTATGAGTAGTCTCAAAATATTGATTGGCAATAAACCGTGTTGAAGGCTTTAGTTCTCTATTCCCCATAAAAGTGCTGTTTTAGAAACAAAGAATTGTTTTGCAAAGGTAGTGACATGTCTATTAAGACTATACACAATCTCTTGTTTTATTATCTACCTCTAGCATTACCAACTACCCCATAGATTCAAATAGCCCCAGGTGAGACTGTTGGATAGTTAAAATAGGATTGGATTTGGAATCAAGAGGACCGGGGTACAAATCCCTGCTGTGTTGTTTACTATCTTTGTGACTGTGGGCAAGTCATATAACCTCTCTCTGCTCTAGTTTCCTTATTTGTAAAGTGAAGGGAGCTGGAATAGATTAGCTATGAGATTCCTTCTACCACTAAATCTGTGATCTGATCAGGTTATTTTGGTCCTTCATTGCCCTAGGCAAAGGCATGCACAGATATATCCTGACTTTTCCTTTCATTCCTTAGATAGTGCACTAGTCAGCCAGGTTAAATAAAATTCAGCTTTCCTTCTCTTTCCAGGGCTAAATGAGGACACTCTAACACCATTATTCTGGAAGAAAATTGACACAAACTAGCACATACTCTCTCTCTCTCTCTCTCTCTCTCTCTCTCTCTCTCTCTCTCTCTCTCTCTCTCTTTCTCTCTCTCTCTTTCTCTCTCTCTCTCTCTGTCTCTCTCACCAGAAGTCCTGGGTTCCAATGAGATTTAAAAAAAAAAAAGGAAAAGGATCTATATTTACAAAAACGTATTTATACCAGCTCTTTTTGAGATGGTGAAGAATTGGACACTGAGGAGATGTCCATCAATTGTGGAATGGCTGAACAAGTTGTGCTATATGATTGTGAAGGAATATTTTTGTGTTATAAAAAATGACAGACAAAATTCTTTTGAAGAAAATCTGAAAAGACTTACATGAACTAATGCAAAGTGAAGTGAGCAGAACCAGGAGAATGTTGTACATAGTAACAGCAATATTGTATAATGATCAATTGAATGACTCGGCTATTCTCAGCAATACAATTATTCAAGACAATTTCGAAGGATTTGTGATGAAAGAACTGATGAAATCTGAATGCAGATTGAAACACACATACGTATATGTATGTGTGTATGTATGTACATAAAACTTTTTTTTATTCTTTTTTGGTTCTGTTTTCTTTTGTGATATGACTAATATGAAAATATGTTTTGCATGACTGTACATGTAAAATCTAAATAAAATTTCTTACCTTGTCAAGGAGGGAAGGGAGGAAAGAATATGGAACTCAAATAAAAAAAAACATGTTAAAATCATTTTTACATGTAGTTGGAAAAATAATAAAATATGAAAAGAAAAAAAAGAAATCCTAGGTTTAAATTCTGGCTTTCTTGAACTGAAATTCATTATCTTCATCTGTAAAATAAAGGAGTGGGGCTAAACTGGAATCTAGAAACTTTTAACACACACACACACACACACACACATAATGGTACTCCAATAAAATTTATTTTCTTCATAATCCTATGTATTTTATTTTACGCATTAAAAATAATACTGAAAAGGCATCTATGGGCTGCACACATTGCCAAAGGAGTCTGACACCCACTAAAAGGTTAATATCCACTGGACTAGATTATCTCTTAAGGTCCCTCGAGTTCTAACATTTTCTGATTCTATGGATCATTATCAACCTGCAGAGTAATTTATAGGGTATATTTTATTTTATTTCTAGGCCAATCCCCTTCCTTTTCTCTCAACAAGGGGCTATTAGTGATTCATGTTAATATCACAATAATCACAATTAGTGATTCATGTTAATAATCATTTTTACTACTATTAAGTAGGAATATAACTGAGCATGGCTTCCCTTCACCTTCTCTCAAGGCATGTTCAATAACGTGCCTCTAAAAGCACATCCCAAAAGGATGCAGTATGTGAGAAGCTCTGGCCAAAATAACTAAGGCCTACTCCTCCCAGGAAGGTAGCACACTTGAGTTTCAGTTCAATCCAACTGGGAATAAATTTATTCAACTTGCACTGTATCTGTATCATACTATCTTGATCCATAAGATCCCGTGACATGGAGCTCTAAAAATGTCCAAATCCAAAAACAAGACATCAAAGGTCTCTCTTTTTGGAAAAATATCTAAAATAGAAGTGGGGAAGGGGAAGTACATGGGGTTGGGAATATACATGCTGCTGAAAGCGGAAGTCCAACCAACAGGGAATTTGTAAGGATAATCCATTGCTTTGGAATATCCATATTGCTGTATGATTGGTAGTTTCCTAGCTAGACCAAGGGACCATTCCATGATACAAATAACCATTTTCTATTTCATCAGCAGACCTATTCTTATTTCATCAGTTTAATCCGAATCACAGAATATTGGCACTGGAAGAGGGTCTAGTCCAGTCCCACTATTTATAGAGGGAGAAATTAAAAGCCAGAAAAGGAAATGATTTCCATTTATTCCTGTGGCTAAAAGTAGCAAGGTTGAAAGTCAAACCAACATCCTTTGATTTCATGTCTAGAATTCCTTTTACATTATCATACTTCCTCTCCATGGTGTTCTGGAAGTAAATCCTGTGTGTTCTGAGCTGATTGTAAAATTTTCAGTGTAAGCCTTTACACCTTCTCAGTCAGCAAACATAATAAATTAGGACTTGATTTATTGTTTTGTTGATTGACTAGACTTAAGAAAATGATGCAGAAAATGTTAATAATGCAGATTAAACTCATATGCACACATACATATGCAAATATTGTACATATATATATTTTTTCCAGAGAGTCAGTTGTTAAACATTTATGATCAATAGAAACATAA
Organism: Pseudochirops cupreus; assembly: GCA_028627135.1. Taxonomy (NCBI): domain Eukaryota; kingdom Metazoa; phylum Chordata; class Mammalia; order Diprotodontia; family Pseudocheiridae; genus Pseudochirops; species Pseudochirops cupreus. Next base: position 105,651,113 of record CM053581.1, on the reverse strand, counting down.
TGTGTTGTGTCATCTGTAGAAATGTAATGTGTCGTGCAATCTTGTACTGTATGGAAAGAACTTACTACATTAGACTGTGGTTTCTAACTCTACTAAGGGTACATGTAAATGAAATTCTTTTGTTTGCATGTGTCATACTTACTTTAGCTACCCATATACTTTCATTAATAGCATAGCATTATTCATTTTTGCTTTTATACTTTTGAATTAAAAAAAAAAAAGCAAACAGTTGCATGGAGGCACTCACATTCCAAGGGGGATTTAAACTGAACCAGTTTCACACATCCAGCATTTTCTCCTTGGGGAGGGTGTTTACATTTCTCATTTAAATCAGTGGTCAATTAAAATGGACAGTTTCCTATCTGTTGCTAGCCAGTTTATCCTCCACTTTGCATTCTGATTTTCATGAACTCACACAAAGCTCTGGTTTGGTTTTCACAACACTGCAGGGAATGTTTAAAAAACAAACTCAATTGCTTTCATACCTTTTTTTTTT
>CM053581.1:105632992-105650117 GCA_028627135.1 Pseudochirops cupreus | reverse complement strand
AGGAGCCTAGAACTACCTTGGGGCCTTAGTATGGTCAAGACCCAGTTGTTCATATAATAGGAGATGAACAAATATATATGTACAAACTGAGTGCTCTAAATATTAAGGGAACATTATAGATTCATTCAAGTTGGGAGAGTTTAATCAAGGAAGATTTCTCTGGAAACTGAGGAGTGAAATGTGGGACATGTGGAGAGTTTAAGTCAGCAGGGATAAGGTAGTTCATGTACAGTGCAAACACAGGGAAACTAGGACAGTCTAGTCTCTAGAAAGGGGTTAGAAAGAAGACCAAAACCTTATATAACTGCTAGGGAGAAAGATTCTGATATACTGCCCCATGAAAATGAGAGAGAAACCTTGGGGGAAGGGGGTAGGGTGAGGAACCTGTGGCCTCAAGGCCACATGTGGACTTCGAGGTTCTCAAGTGCAGCACTTTGACTGAATCCAAACTTTACCAAACACATCCCCTTAATAAAAGGATTTGTTCCATAAAACCTGGACTCAGTCAAAAGGCTGCCCCCAGTTCCCTACCTCTGCCCTATACTATTAGCCCCTAAGGATGGAGACACTTGGAAACATCATAGTCACTGCTGAGAAAGGTCCAGAGTGGGCAGGGATCAGGGTGGAATTAGGTCAGTGAGGAACTGACCTAGATATTTTGAAGGGAAGAAGAAGTCACATCTAGTAGCATCTTATATTGTATTCTTGCTAATGAAGTATTAGGCTTAGTTATTTCTACCTACTGAGGAAATATCAATACTATTAGGGCTTCTAAACTTTGGTCCTGTGGTGTTAAGGCTCAGCCACCCAGCACAATGTGGCAATTCTTCAATGAACACAATGAATTTGGTGAGTAGGTTTCAAAGAAGCCCAAGAAACAATAGGTAGAATCCCATGAAACAAAATTCAACAGGGCAAAGTGAAAAGAACCTCTCAAGAATAAAATTCAAATGATATGAAAAAAAAATACAATGTGGAAGGGAGAGTTACTTAAACACTGTGTGCATGCTGTAGCACCAACACAATATTCACAGCACCAAGTGCAACTATGAATTTTCCGGCATAATTCTGAATCACAAAATATAACAAACTCTCCATATAGATGACGGATGCAAAACATTTATTTAGACATCAGAAAATCAAATCCCCAAACCAGAAAGCCAAATCCCAACACCAGAAAGTCAAATACATCAGAACAACAAAGATGTTAATACACCTTATCACTGCAGAGAACAACACCACCTTTAGCCTTCCCTCAAACAACATAATACAGCAGGAGGCAAACAAACACTCACAAGCCTAGCTGTGTCCTTGCCTGCTTCCTCTCTCTCCCGCTATGCTAACTGCTCTGACTCTTAGCTTCCTGATTTACCTGTTCAACAAACTCCTCCCACCACAGGCTGCATGTGATTACATTCTGTCTAATAGAGGGCAGGGAAGATCTTCAAAACAGGAAAGATCTTCAACTTCCCTTAAGGCTATTAAGGGGTAGGGAAGATCTTCAAATTACCATTACCATTACACATGCATAGGCACTTCATTAATCAACATAGATTTGAAAAAGACATGTGGAATGGGAGAATATTGGATGTCAACAAGTTGCCTGATAAAGGGGGGAGGTGTCGTTACTGGATGAGGTCTCAGGAACAGCAGTTCTAGAAAATTCAGCCTCTTGGTGTTGTTACTCTTAGAACTGAGAGAAATGATATCATTGCTGTTGAGAATTCAATGACAGAGAGGGAGAGAGAGAGAGAGAACCCCCAGAATGGGTGCTAAATTTGACAGCAAGATTAAGTAATACTGAATGAGTCGGGGATTCAATGAGAAAGAGAAACAGAAAGAGAGAGAGAGAGAGAAAGAGAGAGAGAAAGAGAGGGAGAGAAAGAGAGAGAGAGAAAGAGAGAGAGAGACAGAGAGAGAGATGATCAACTCCAATAGATTTGGCTCTTCTCAGCAATGCAAGGTTCTAAGACAACTCCAAAAGACTCATGATAGAAAATGCAATCCACTTCCAAAGAAAGAATTACAGAGTCTGAATGCATATCAAAGTATCCTATTTTACCTTTTCTTGATGTTGTTGTTTTTGCTTTTCTCTTTTGTTCTGTTTTTTCCTTCACAACATGACTAATGTGGAAATATATTTACATGATTGCACACATATACCCTGTGTCAGTTTGCATGATGTTTTGGAAAGGGAAGATGAGAGGGAGAGAGGGGAAAAAAATGAAACTTAATATCTTATAAAAAATGAGTATTGAAAACTATCTTTACATGTAATTGGAAAAAATAAAATATTATGTGCCAAAAAAAAAATCCTACATTTGGGGCAAACAAAAAAAAAATGAAGGAAGGAATAAGACTATTTGCCTTCTGCTAAGGAAATTTTTTTTTCTGACCAGAAAGAACAGAACATAAATATATAATAGGGAGTTTACAGTTAGGATCAAAAGACCTAGCTGCCTTGACAATTTCAAGTCACTATGACCAATAATAACCAAATACTGAAATAACCGTCAGATGCTATTGCTGAGACATTGACAATAATCTTGACTTCAATTTCTAGAACAAATCTTTACCATGTTATTAAGAGGGTGGCTCATTTGCACTTGGAAAAGAGAAGAAGTGATGACTAAGAGGCCAGAATGACTCCTTAAGAAATAATTCATATGAGAAAATAGATTTGTTAGTTGTTTTTTTTAAATAGAGGTATATGTGTGTGGATGCTACAAATGTGGAATGTTGCATGTATTTTCAGATGAAGTCACTGTATTATTAGTTTTATTTAATTGTTTTACGTTGTCACAACAGACCTTTCACAGAGTGGGGGTATTCTATACATATTTATAATATAAAAACAAAACAAATCAATAAAACTTGAAAATCAAAAAAATTCATAACAGAAACCTCATTTATTTTTCGAAAAGGGTACTAGACTTGGCATCTACAACAAATCTTACTTTGTTAGATGTTTCATCATGGCAAAACAAAACAAAACAAAACAAAAAAATCAACCAGGATTCTTAAAGGCTGTTAGTGGAACACAAACACTACAGGGTAAGAAAGTTGATGATTATAGTTCTGGTGATGGACTACGTATGCTTTCTATACAAGGCCTAGCCTAGTTGAGTATAGAGAAGCCTACTGATGATGTGGTGAAATTTTTGGCCATGGCAACCTGTGGAATAAAGTAAAATACAAAATGATGCTCAGTCTTGTGTGTCCCCTTTCTGTGCCTTCTTCAGTGATAGTAGAAGTGTTAGAAAAGGAGGTAGAGGGGTAGCTAGGTGGCACAGTGAATATAGCACCGGCCCTGGAGTCAGGAGGACTGGCCTCAGACACTTGACACACTTACTAGCTGTGTGACTTTGGGCAAGTCACTTAACCCCAATTGCCCTCCAAAAAGTCAAAAAACAAAAAACAAACAAAAAAAAAAAGAAAAGGAGATAGATACTTTTAAGAAAAATGTAGTATTTAGGCCTTCTTTAAATATGATTATGTATCAGGGTTAGGGATGTGTCCTGTGATTTCATTGGTAAAGGGCACTACTAGGTGAGGAAACTAATTCTACTAATGAAGTTCAGCACCTTCTCTGCAGCTTATCGTCTGAGAACACTTAAACGCTTTTGTGTGTCATGGATCCCAGTGGTAGACTGAAGTCTACAGAACTGTTCTCACAATAAGGTTTATAAATGCATAAAATGAAATACATAGGATTACAAAGAAAACCAATTTAACTGAAAAAACATTTAACAAAATAAATATTTTTTTCAAGGCCATATACTCCGTTCCAGAACCCTATGAGAGGTCATATAGCCTGTATCAGAGGCAGGCCTCAAGCTCAGTCCTGTGACCATTATATCATGCTGCATCTTTTTATCTATCAGTACTCTAAGTATTGTATCCTTGCCATACAATTGAAGGAAGTGAATCATATCAACATTGACAATCTTCATATAAATGAAACCAGAAAATAGAAGACATCACAGTTAACTTGAAGGATGACTCCCACAGTCTCTTTGGAGAGGCAAGTAAGTGAGTTGGCAAACTTGATTTCTTTACAGGCCCAAAAGTCACAGAAAATATCATTTCACAATGTACTTGGTCATCTTGTCTTACAGTACTCATAATGAGCATCACTAACAATATCACCATGAAGGTAATTACTGCTAATATGCTGACATTTGTTGCGAACAATGAATAGGTAGAGAAAATGCATGAAGAATGTGACAGGATATTCTAAACTAAAGTAACATATTCAGTGATAGTCAGGTAGTCAAGTCAAAAGGCATTTATCAAGTACAATCATTCATAAGAAGAATATGTGTGTATATGCTTGTGTATACATACACACCCATACATATATACGCCCAGATACATATATGTAGGTATGTGTATCTATATGCATATGTATTCATCACCCTCCATATACACAATACATGTGTGTATATATGTACATGTATGGCAATATGTATGCATGTGCATATTATATATGTATGAATATATCATCCTCCATATACGTGTGTGTGTGTGTATGTGTGTATGAATGTGGCGGAGCATCCCCTGACTCACTGCTTAAAGAATTCTATTCATTGAATGGGCATTACCTCACTCAAAGTGAAAATCTGAACAGACCTTAGCCTGAAAGGGCCAGGGTCTGCCATTGAATCCTGAGTCATCTTCAGTCATCCTGATGAATATCTGGTCACTGGACCCAGATGGCGATGGAGGAGAAAGGGAGGCTAATGCACAGTCTTCCCTCACTCAAATCCAAGTTACCTGCAAGTCATGTAATCATTTCCTGATGTCATGGTCCTCTTCAAGAACAAAAGACAAACACAACCTGTGTGTGTATGTGTGTGTGCGGGTGTGTGTGCTTATATATTGGAAAATATGGCTCTTTGAAAACCAGGTAAAGTTTTGTTTTGTTTAATTATCTCTTTATCTAAGGGTCTAGATTGGGTTGCAATTACAAAATACCCTCATGGGAAATTATAAAGACCATATGAAAGCAATCTTGAGAAGGGTGAGAGAAGTACATGCCATGAGCCAGGAGTCCCACATCCAGAGAAAAGTTTGAGCAACTACTTCTAGAAGTGTTGAGAAATATATCCAGCTTTTTCAAACATAATGTGCCTAGGGCCAAGAGACTAGAAACCTGGATTAACCACTAACCCAGGCTAAGGATAATTGACTTTAGAACCAGGATCTGGGGGAAAAAAAAAGGTTAAATGGGGAGAGGGAGAGAAAAAAAATCTAAACACAGCTCCTACTAGCATGAAAAAGCAGCTTCATTTTCCTGTAACTTCATAACTTATTGTTTCACTTTGAAATTTTAAATTCTCCATATATTTGGGGGAAATAATTTTTTTAAAAACTAATTGTTTTGTTCTAATTTTAGGAAATAGGACAGGGCAAAAAAAAATGGAACCTTATATGCCTTTCAGCTCTTGATATGTGGCTTCATCATGAGGGAGAGTTGGGGGTGATAGCAGTGAAACCTTAGAAGGAGGAGCCAGAATTAGCCAACACCTATATTCTCATACTCTAAGAGGAACAATGACATCACCAGTTTAATGTCTTTAGAACTGTGCAAAGTCCTCAGCATCACTCTCTCCTTCTGAGTCATGAGAGTCCCATGACTCATTAGCAGAAAAGAATGGAAGGGGAATGAGTTAAAATCTGTAGGCCCTATGTCTCAAACAAGACTTCCCAAGTGAGGGTCAGGGAAGTTACAGGCAAGCCTAGGAGATCTCTATATGCGTTTCAAGTGCCTTAGGTGTTTTAATAATAGAGAATTCAGTAGCGAATTAGGGACTTTCTTATTGAACTCAAATAGTACCCAAATCAGCATAAACTATATCTTCCTCAGACAAGTTAGCCAGGATTGAGTAAGCTGGCATATGTGTTCTCTGGATTGTCAGTCTCCATACAGAGATCTTACCAAAGAGTTGGGGATGCTTTGAATTTTAATAGGTGACAGACCCCAAATGTTCTAAGAATTATTATCTAAAGTAAGAACTTTCTTGGGGGCCTGCCAATAAGGAACCAATAAGAGTGGTTCCCTGGATTGACTGGAGATAGTGTCTATGCCATAGCTAATGCTCATCAATGACTTAGCTTGGGTAAGCAATTCCATTTGCATGTTAATAGCCTGCTTACTTAACTGTTGCCATTAGGGACTCTTAGCACATCCCAGTGTTTTTAAAACATAGCTTTCAAACACTAAAGAGTTAATCTAAGCACACTTTATCATATCACATCAATCAACACTGTTAACTAGGTCTAATGAAGATAGCAGCTGTGAAGTGAAACAAGTTCCTAAGAAAAAGGAGCCAGGCATAATGAAAATGGTGCTATTCTAGAATATCTCTTCATCTGAGTTCTAATGCTGAATCTACCAATCACCAAGTATCTAGAAGTTACTTCATCTCTCTCTGTATCTATTAAATGATGGCCCTGCTAATCTCTAAATTTTGTTCTCCATTCTCATTCTCCCATTGACCAATCCCAGATTCCCATCCCCCAATGACTTACTCTAAAACTACCTACCCAGTCCACTCCACTCTCTGAAATACTTGCTTTCTTAGGTTAAAATAAAAAATGAGCCTATTTTGATGCTCATACAATTCATATTTATCACCAAATCAAAATTCTAGTAATCATCCACTGAAACCCAGGATATTCTTCTTTCTTCCTCAAATAGTTCAGTATCTGACCCAGAGTTTTTCTCTCCTTTCCAATCTCTGTCCTCATACTTGAAGTCTTTGATGTACTTAATGATAGTCTCTGAAACACCCCAACTCTGTTACTCACCTTACACATTTCCCATTTCCCTCTATACCACCACAACTATACACAGAGATGTCATACTCTTCCTCTTGCCATCCATCACCCACAAGTGTACCATTTCCATGTTTATGAACTCTTAAATTCCTTGATCTGATCAAAAATCTATTGTCATTTGACTTTCCCTTCTGCCTTGAAAACCCTAAACCTGTCCTCACCAAGACCTCCAATTTCTCCACTCTTCATTCTTTCCAAGGCTATTATCACTGCCCTGACAACATTTTCTTCTTGTCCTTATCTTTCCACTTTTGTGAATCAGTTTAACTGTCTACTGTTCTCTTCTCTCAAGTTTCTTGCACTATATCCTGCAAGATTGCCCTGGCAAGTCTCAGCTTTGGATTATTCCCATCATCCTTTGGCTTTGCTCTTTCTCAAGTACTGCCAGACAAAGATGCAGAAAATTATGAAGCCATGTTAACTGGATCCACTACAAATTTATAGTCTTCTCTTATACCCTCAATGCAGCAAGACATTCCTTTTCACACCTCCTTAATTGGTTTATCATACCACCAATCACAATGGGGTTTCCAAATGTTTACATTGATCCTCAAACCTCCTGTGGTTCCCACTCCCACCACTGCCTAACTTGAGAAACTTGTCTCATATTTTACTAAGGAAACAAAACAAAACAAAACAGGCCATTCCCAAAGATCCCTTCTTCTCTTCTCCTTTTCATTTCTCCCCACTCAGATGTCTTCCTTTGTCACACATGATGAAGGCCCTTCTCTTTACCAAGGCAAGCTCTGCTACAGGTACAAGCGATCTCATTCCTTCCAGTCTTCTTCAGAAGATTGCCTCTTCTATCATCCTCATTTTCTCATTAATCTTCAGTCTCACCTGAACTACTACCTAAAAACATACATATGTCTTTCTCATCTTCAAAAAATCCTCACTTGATGCCCACTACCTACTGTCCTATATCTCTCTTCTGGCTATATTCTTTGAGAAGGCCAACCACTTCATTTCCTTTCACCATCTTCTTAACATTGTCCATTGGTTCCCTCATCATTCAGCTAAAAAGATTGTCTCCAATGTTCAAACCTAGTAGCATTTTCTTAATTCTCATCCTTCTTGATGTCACCATGAACCTTTTCTCCTTAGTGTTGATCATCCCCTTCTCCTTGATAGTCTCTTCTCTCTAGATATTTGTGACATTGCTCTTTCCTGGTTCTTCTCTCTTTTTTCTCAGTCGCCTTTCCTGCATCTTTATCCAGGACATGTCTACTAAATGATGGTGTCACTTAAAGCTTTGTCTTGGTCTCTCTTCTTTCTTCTTCTATACTACTTTGACTGGTGTTTTCCACACCTTCCATGGTTTCAATGATCATATCTATGAAGATGATTCTTAGATCTGTTTATTCAGCCTCAAATCCTTACCTAAACTTCTGTCTCCTATCTCCAACTGCATACTGGAGATCTCAAAGTAAAGGTCCTACAGATATCTTAAATTTAACATGTCTGAAACTGAACTCATTACCTTTTACCCCAAAGACTTCCCCTCTTCCTAATGTACCCTATTATAGTTCAGGGTACCACTATCCTCCAAACCAGGAAGGCTTGCAACTTAGGTGTTAGTATCCTCAGCTCCTTACTCTTATTCCAATATCCAATTGGATATGTATCACAATATCCAATCAGTAGCCAAGTCCTATTGATTCTACTTTTATAACATCTTTTACATAGACCCCCAGTCTTCTTTCCTCTGACACACCTGGGTGCTGGTCCTTATCCCTTGACACCTAGGCTATTTCAGTAAAATGCTGTTTGCCACCACTGTTTCATCCATCTACTGTTTAGTCCATCCCTCACTTGGCTATCAAATTGATCTTCCTAAAGTGCAAGTGTGACCAGTTACCCCCTAGTCAATCGACTCCAGTGATTCTCTATTACTTTCAGGATCAATTGCAAAATCATCTGTTTGGCTTTTAAAATCTTTGACAGCCTCAACCCTTCCTGTCTTTCCAGTCTTCTGATACCATATGCCTCTCCAAATTCTATTTAATCCAGTGACAGTCACCCTTCTGCTATTCTTCACAAAAGACACTCCAAATCATACTTCATATATATTTTCTCTAGCTGTTCTGTATGCCTGGAATTCTCTCCTTCCTCATTTCTACCTCTGGGCTTCCCTAGCTATTTCAGGTCTGAGCTAAAACTCTACTATAGGCAAAAGCCTTTCCCAATCTCCCTTAATGCTAGTACCTTTCCTCTAAGATTAGTTCCAATTTATCATGTATATATCTCATTTAGACATAATTGTTCACATGTCTGCTTGAGAGCAGGGGCTGTCATTTCTGCCTTTCTTTGTATTTCCATGTTTAGCATAGCGCTTGGCACATAATAGCCACTTAAATGCTTGTTGACTTGTTGACTAAATTACTGGATTTGCTAAAACAAGTATAATCTAATGATAGGCTAATTTTTAATGAACATTTGCTAGTTGGTGGCTATTAGTGGGGCATTAATGTTTTATACAGACACAGATGCTTTGTTCTCCTGGGCTAATCCATTTCAAATGAATGAGCACACTTTCTTACAAGAAAAAAATCTAAAGGATGGCACAGATGTGGTGTATGTACCATATATGGGATAATTCGGTTATGCTCATATATAGATATATAACACTTTTCAATATGCAAAGGCAGCATAACACAGTGGAAAGGATACCCTATGGGGAGTCAGGAGTTGTGGATTCTAGTATTATCTCTGTCACCAACTCATTTTATGCTATTGGGAAAGTCACTTATGGTCTCTAAAACTCAGTATCCTCACTGACAAAATTAAAGTACCAAAAATAGAATGTTCAAACTGGATGCATCATTAGTTACCATCTCAGAAAGATGCATTAAAAAAGAATGCCAAAGTTCATTCTTAAGAGATCTCCCTTAGTTATAACATCCAGCCAGTGCTACAGAGAGTAATAGAGAAACATCTCTCTGATATCTCTGGTTTGAGAACAAAGACTATGACACCAGGCTCTATAGGGTAATAATGAACAGAAACAATGTGAGCTTGTTATCCTTAGGTCACAGATGATAATTTTATAGGTTGAGCTACAAAACAACTTTATAGTTCTGCAGTTAAGATGAGGCCACTCTGCCCTTTAAATACATCTGACTCTCTAGTGTGGTCAATAACCAGAGAACACACACATGCATCAGAAGTAATGCATCCAGAATGTCAGTTCTCCTTGAAAAGAGAAATCAATCGTCTTCTGGATGCAAGATAAAACTGTGGCCAGTTTAATATAAGAAAGGTCAATATCTGGCTAACAGTCACAACAATTTTCTTACAGCCTCTACCTTTCATTTACTAACTCATGCTCTCGTTAAAAAGGAAAATTAATAGATGGTTCTCATCCTGATTTCCATTTTCAAATACATTCCAGAACAAGTACTTGTCATCTACATTTTCCAATACAAATAGGGTACATAGCAACCCCAAAAGACCTTTTTTTTATGGCGGGGGAGAGGGTTGTAGATTATATCATATTTGGAGCTAGGAACATTTTGGGGGGATCACTCTAATCAATTCCCACCTTCCTCATAGAATCATTCAATTTTCCTGGCTTTTGTATATTTTTCTTAATAAACTATTATAACAAACTATATGAAAATATTCAATGTTACCTTGTTTAAATGTTATCATTTGTTATAAGATCAGATGTAGTTTGATATTTGAGTTGGAAGGGACCTCAGGGACCATCTAGTCCAATACCCTTATTTTCCAGGGAAATGAGGCCCAGGAAAGTCAAACTGATTTCCCCGAGGTCACAAAGGTAGGTATTAAGAAGCACCCAAAGTGAGGTTTGAACCCATATCCTCTGTCTTAAGAACTAATGTGCTTTCTACTGTAACATGCTGCCTCTTATCTTTCCAATTGTAAAATAGTTTTAATAACTGAAAGGGAGAATACGGGGAGAAAGAGAAGAACAGAGATAGACATAGGAAAGAAATATCCCCACCCATAAGATTAAGAAAAAGACTGATTTTATCTAATACAGTGACCAACAAAGGCACTCTTATTTACAGATTTGGATTTTTATCTGGTCAGTGCATACATTAGTGAAAAGCCAAGGAAACAGCAGATAGGCTACATCTGTAGCTGTCACTGCTTTCAAAAGAGCAAACCCACTCAAATATTCAAGGTCTGAGATGGGAGCAAGAGAGACCCAGGGTACCGGGAATCAGTAGTTATGAGGAACCTGGGCTACAGGTCAGTGGAGATTAGCAGAGGGGTGGGAGAAAAGGATAGGGTGTTAAAATGAAAGGCTGAGGCATAGTGCATGTAATTATTCCCAGAAGACCTCAACCCACTCCCAGCTTTAGGACACCAAAGAAGGAAGCAGTTAGTACCCTGGGTGGGGCTTCCCTAAACATATCCCTGTATCAATACTGACAAGCTGGAACCTTACAGAGAAGGTATAGACATTCAACCAGTCACCATCACCACCACAGGGTGGTTATTGAAAGTTATGCTGGCTCAGTGACCCATTGTTCTCTAACCTGCTTGTCAATCAGTGCTGGGGGAGGTGTCACCAAGTCCCCAGATATTTGTCATATAGTCAAGTCACTCCCTACCTACAGTACCTGGAAATTGTCATTTACTTTGCTACCTTAGAGAGGAACTGAGATGCAAGGATCCAACCTCTTTTGCTAAGCTATCTTAATCATCAATAAGAAAATTACCAGGGGTGGCTATGTGGCACAGTGAATAAAGCACCAGCCCTGGAGTCAGGAGGACCTGAGTTCAAATGTGGCTTCAGACACTTAACACTTACTAGTTGTGTGACTTTGGGCAAGCCACTTACCTGCCCCTCCTTCCAAAAACCAAAAAAAAAAAAAAAATTACCAATAAAAATTGGCCCCTTGAAGCCGTCACTGATCTCCAGTGATCAGCCTGTCAATGTGTTATTACCTTGTCACACTTGTAATAAACTCCTTTTTAATTCCCTTTGTCCTGAGTTTTTGCCTCATTAATCAGGGTGAAAGCCCAAGCAAAGAATTTTCCCTTCAACAGGATGAAGTGTTTACATTTATCCTGAAGAAAACTTTGAGAGGGGAAAGAAGATGTGGAAGAGTGATTAAGTGTGTCCTGGTTTGATTTCCTGCCCAGTTTTGAAGATTATCACTTGTTAGAATGGAAAGTAATTGGTAGTTAGTTAGCTGAGGGTTATGTATTTACTTATCTGTGTAAACCGTATATCTAGAATGAGCTACTTGGGTAGCTAGGTGGCACAATAGAGCACCAGGCCTGGAGTGACTAAGGTTGGGATTCAAATGTCTTAGACAATAGCTGTGTGACCCTGGGCAAGACACTTAACCATGCTTGTCTCAGTTTCCTCATCTATAAAATGAGCCAGAGAAGAAACTGGCAAACCATTCCAGTATCTTTGCCAAGAAAGCCCCAATGGGGTCCAAAAGAGGCTGAGGGTACTGAACAAAAGCTTTTTAAGGTTAGAGAATGCTTCTTTTTTTTTTTGAGGTGGGAAGGCAAGGCACTTGGGGTTAAGTTACTTACTCAAGGTCACACAGCTAGTAAGTGTGTCGTGTCTGATGCTAAATTTGAACTCAGGTCCTCCTGACTCCAGGACCGGAGTTTTATTCACTGTGCCACCTCGCTGCTCCTCAGGTCTTGCTTTTTGCTTTGTCTTTATACATCCAGGTCCCAGCTCAGTGTATGACATAAAGAAGAATCTTAATAAAATGCTTTTTGAATGGGATTAACTTATTTTGACCTTAAAAGGCAAAAATAGCATGAATATGCAAAAACAAAAATGGCAGAGATGAAGACTTGGCGTCAGTATGAGAGAATTACTTCAATCAGTTTCCAAAAGGAGAATGGACTTTGGTGAGAAGATGCATGCTCCCCTTCACTAGAGGTCAGTGTTGTAGAGGGGAGAATGGCTGGAGTAAATGATATCCAGCTGCCTCTTCCCACTCAAATTCCCGGGATCTGCCTTGTTTTCCCCTTTAAAGTTGCCCTCCTAGTCATTATTACCTAAATTCTGGGGTTGAAGATAGAAATAGTTATCAGTTCCACAGCCTCATTGGGTTTGTGATCCCTTCCGCCTGCCCTAATAATAATTTCCTCTGCTATAAGCTGAAACCACTTCTTGCAAGCCCATATTTTTTGCACAAATCACAAGCTGAAGGTAGTTGCTCACCCTTCATCCACACATCTGCAATTGCTATCAACTTAAGCAGCAATACAATATCACCGGAGGGCATCATCTGCTTTATGAACTGCCTCAGCTTCAATAAAAGAAGAACCACTGCTTTCCACTCCCAATAAATTCTCTGCTACTGTAGATGGAGGCAGCAGGACTGCAGTGGACTGAGTAACAGGAGTTCACCTAATTCTGCTAGCAATAGTGTTTCTCAACCCATACAGACCCGGATAAATGTGCACCTCTGTCCTCCATAGCTGCAAAACCCGAAAGTTTAGGGGTGGGGATTTGGAGCTGGGAAGAAGGGTATATTAGACACTGCCTCTGCACAGGAAACAGCTACTGATCTTCCCAAAGGGTTATCAGGGAAGGGTGGGGCTCTTTGGTTAAAGCTATCTAGCTTGCAAGGAATAGAATGGAAACTCCCTGGGGCAGGGAATATTCAGTGTTTTGGTCTTTGTCTTTGTTGATGTTCACTCTTCCAGACCCCATTTGGGATTTTGTTGGCCAAGATACTGGCCAAATGGTTTGCCTTTTCCTTCTCTAAGTCATTTTACAGATAAGGAAATAGATTTAAGTGACTCGCCCAGAGTCACATAGCTTACACATGTTTGAGGTCACATTTGAACTCAGGTCTTTCTGACTCCTGGCCTAGGGCTTTATCCTCTGGGCCACATAGCTGCCCTTTGGTCTTTGTCACAACAACAGAAAAACTCTTAGGCCTAGGAATGGAAGGGTCAGGAAAAGGAAGAGGTGAACCTTAAAATGTATAACTTTTCCCCTCTTTGTTTTGTTTTAAAGTATTTGTTTTTAGTATTAAAAACCTATTTATATTTTATTATTATAATTTTTTATGCCATAGGTACATTCTATTTCTGGGCCCTGGTTAGTGTTTAGGGAACAGGCATGTTTCAACATACACAAACACACACATATTTAAATAAAGATGCACATCTTCCCTTTGGGCTTGGGTGAAAGCAGGTGTAAAGAGTCATTCTTCTGCAGTTTGTTCTGAGAATAGGAAGAATCTTTACAAGTGTTAAAGACATTATTCAGCCCTGGCTGAATAATGAAAGTGGGTCTTCCCACAAGCTGTCCTTTCTTTTAGGAGGAAATAATGCCAAGGAGAAGAAGCTATGTACTTGGCCACCCTCAAGAAAACCAGTTGGGAGGGGATGAGCAACCAGTCGTGGGATACATTTAGTTTCATTGGCTCTGGCACAAGGATTTTTTTTTTCCTTAACTCATTAACATCTCCTTCTCCACTCCCCCATTCTCCACCCCCAGCAATTCTTATTTTTTTTTTCCAACAACTGTTCTATCCAGATTACTCCTCTGTAAAGGCAGAAAATGAGAGGGGAAGTGCTCAAGAAGAGCACCCCTCACTAATCTGGGTTGGTCCAATTTTTTTTTTAATGGGGAGTCAATCATGCAGTACCCCTCAGGTCAAGAAACTCAAATGGCTCCCTATTAATTAGAAGAATAAAACAAAAGGTCAACCTTAAAGGAAGAAAGAAATGGGTTTTTTAAGTTCTGATACTTTAACTTTTCTGTTTCTGCACCAGCCCTTAACCCCTAAGTCAGAGCCCTCTTTCCCATCTCCCAATCACAAGAAGTGAACTGTTGTTGATGATTTATGAGAACTCCCTTTGCCAGTGAAATCACAGGTTCACACTCCCAAAACAAAACAAAAGAGAACAAAACACAAATCAAATTGAAACAAAATCTATTCAGTCTAGAATTTAATACCTTACTATAATTTGGTTCTAACCTACATTTCCATTATTAATTTGTGCCACTTCCCTTCATACACTTTATTATGTTCTAGCCTGGTCTCTTTCTGCACTTTCTCATCTCTATGCATTCACTGACCAACTTCACTGCCCCCTCCATTCACTCCCTTTTCATCTTGCCTTTTTTGAAATCTTTTTTTTTTAAGGCCTAGATCAAAGCACCATTTCCTCCATGACTCTTCCATGATTCCCCCCTTTGAAAGTGATTTCTCCATTCTCTAATTGTGTTATACTTTGCTATCCAGATTCTTCCCTTCCCTCATCACATTGTATTTTGTCCCAATTCTTTGTAAACAGATTGCATCCTTCCTATTAATTTCTAAGCTCCTTGAAGACAAGGACAATTCCATTTTTCGTCTTTGAATCTCCAATGCCAAGCACTGTGGATGTTGCACATAACAGGTGTTAAATGTGAAGTATCTCTATATTGTGTCAAAAGAGCCAACCTTAGACTGTGGTTGGTGTTCAGTTTTATCCCACCTCAGACAACCCTAAGCACCTTGTGACTTCTACAATATTAATTTTTCCTAAATGTTATCTCTTTAGATAGAATGTAAAGTCAAGGGCATGTACCGTTTCACTGTCATGTTTGTATTACCAGCCCCCAGTACAATACTTGGCACATAGTAGGTGCTTAATAAATCCTTACTCGATTGATTGATTGATTGATTTAGAGTAACATGCACAAGATTGAGCAGCAAAATCCAAGAAACCAGGTCAGTGGTTTAGGTAATAATGACTAGGAAGGCAGCTTTAAAGGGGAAAACAAGGCAGATCCTGGGAATTTGAGTGGGAAGAGGCAGCTGGATATCATTTACTCCAGCCATTCTCCCCTCTACAACCCTGAGCTCTAGTGAAGGGGAGCATGCATCTTCCCACCAAAGTCCATTCTCCTTTTGGAAACTGATTGAAGTAATTCCCTCATACTGACACCAAGTCTTCATCTCTGCCATTTTTGTTTTTGCTCATTCATGTTATTTTTGCCTTTTAAGGTCATGAAATTTGAAAAGTAGGATTTATGTAACTTTGGAGAAGTAACTCCCCTTCTCTGGATGAGGCTCATTTTGTAAATTGAAAAGGTTAGACTAGATGACCTCGAAATTCCATTTTAGCTCTAATTCTATAATCCCAATCCTAGGTCCTTACAAAGTCTTCTAATCCTCACATAACAAAAGACTGTGGGTAAGGAGGTATAGAAATAAACAGGCAAGAAAAAACATATAGTACCTGACCCTCATTCAGTGTTAGGTAAACAACATAAAAGACAAAAAAGAAATCATGGTGGTGTGAACAGGAGTGTGTTCTGACCAGGACACAGGAGGAAAGATCATGTTAAGGTTGTTGTCAGGGACCAAGAAACAAAACAAGCAGAGTATGTGCGGGCCAGGAAGGCTGGGAGGTCTTTACGGCAGGAAGTAGTCATTCTAGGCTATACGTGCCAAATTCTATACAGACTTGAGCAGCAGGCAGAGAAGCAAGACAATGAGTTAGAAGATGGATTCATAAACTAGTCAGAGAACAAAGTATGGCCTTGGTCAGAAAACAGCAAGGACAAAGAACAATGAATGAACAATCCAAACCTGGGAGTGCTCTGAGATGCTTGAAAAATGTCCCAGCTGACCAGTTCCATTTGGGCAACTGAGCTCTTCTTCTCCTCTCCTCATAAATTATGATGACTGAAAGCTACCTAGTTAACATGGGGTTTACTGGCTAGATTTCTTTATCAAACACCAAGCCTTAAACCTAATTCACTCTGGATCTCAAGAACCAGACTTTAATAGGTCCCTGCCCTAGCACCACTTAATGGTTATTTGGGGGGCCCTCCTGGCTATGAGTGAATATAATAAATAGTAATTGTTTCTTTTTTGGTCAACAACTCTGAGGGGCTTCCCCTCCCAGTTTGATTTTTTATTTATTAAAGGGACTATCCCTTGACTCACTTTTTTTTGTCTTTATTTTTAAGTTTTCAGCTTTCATTTCCACAAGATTTTGAGTTCCAAATGTTCTCCCCATCTCTCCCCTACCCTGAAGATGGCAAGTATACTGATTACTCCTTCCTCTAGTCTGCCCTCTCTTCTGTCCTCTCCTATCTACCCCCTCCCCTCCCACTTCCCCCTTACTTTCTTTTTTTGATTTTTAATTTTTTTCCAATTAACTTTTTATTTTATTTTTAAAATTTATTTTTTTTAAAAATTAACTTTATTTTTTATTTTACATCATTGATTTCTACAAGATTTTGAGTTACAAATTTTCTCCCAGTCTTTCCCCTACCCACCACCCCAAAATAGCAATCCCACTGTATACCCCCTCCCCCAAT
>CM053581.1:105615074-105632492 GCA_028627135.1 Pseudochirops cupreus | reverse complement strand
AAAAAAAAATGTAGAAAAAAAATTTTTAAAGAATGGATCCCATACCACTTTTGTGGAAAAGATAGAGAAATGTGAGCAGAACAATAATATGACTGGAGAGAATCAGAACTGATGGAATGACTGGGCTCAGAGTTACTCATTGATATTGTTTTTAAAGTTTTATTGATATATTTTTGTTTTTGCTTCACTTTAATTTTTAAATTATCCCTCCTCGACCAACTACCTTCTATAAATAATAATAATATTCAAACAAATAAAATAATTGACAGAGAAGGGTTCCCCCAAAGTGATGGGAGGTGCTGAGATGAAGGACAGTAGCAGACTGACTAAACCTGACAATCAAAGGGAACAAAGTAAAATGTAGGTAAAGGTATAAAAGAGAAGATTTTAGGTTTTGAGTAAATCTAACAAAAGACAACTTTGTAGATTTATCAATCGACAGAAAAGATGGGTTAGAGTGACATTGAGGGATTAAGAAGGGAGTACATAGTTTGAGCAAACACTTTGGGAAGTGCGAAAGAATCATAGATGGCAAAAATTCCCTTATAGTTACGAGGGACGAAATAAAGTTGGATAAATTGAATTGTAGTAGGTACAGTTAACTTGGTTTCCTGACTTTTCCTGATCTCTTAGGCATAGAAATGAATAGAGATGGTGGGAACAATACAATGTTGAAAACTGAACAGATTAAAGTCAGGGGGATGATAAGAACAAAAACAATACCTAACATTTATGGGGCATTTGCTATGTGCCCAGCACTGTGCTAAATACTTTACAATGATCTCATTTGGTCATTACAACCATTCTACTTTTACAGGTGAGGAAATTGAGGCAAACAGAAATTATCTGTTCCAGAGTCATGTAACTAGTAAGAGTCTGAGTCCAGATTTGAACTCAGTCTCCCTGGTTCCAGGCTTGGTGCTCTATCCACTGTACCACCTAGCTGCCTCAGTAAGGACTATATTTTGATAACCTGAATAAATACATCATCAAGATTGGAAAGGCACAAAAGTGGGGAAAAAAAGGTGGTAAAATAAGAAAACAATGAAAAAAAGTTAGAACTAGGGATAAATGTGAAGTCTTACATTTGAGTTACAAAAAATCAGTTTTTTAAATGTAAGATGGGGTAAACGTGTATAGGTAACAGTATAGTGAGAAAAAAAATCTAAGGGTTTTAGTAGGACTGCAAGCTTTTCTGTCCAGATCCTTGTCATTCTGAACTAAGGGTCATTGGATCACTCTCTTTCCTTCCCCAAAAGTTCAGTACCTGGATTAATATTTTTTTTTTGTCACTTGAATCACAAAATCATTTCCAACACTGGTGTCTCAGTTCTTCAGCCTCCTCAGTTCCTATTACCTTTGTCTCTGATCTAAGTCAATAATGGATTGGGGTAGCCCACTTTAAAGCACTCCCCCTCCCCCAATGGAATTTGACCCATATGTTAGCATCCATAGTTATTGCCCTAGTTTACAAGGTCTCTCCCAGGACAAGAATTAAGCTTCATGCCCGGGAAATCATCAATAAGTCTGTCTAATAAGTGTGTGTGATGAGAGCTTTGTTGGAAGGCAGCGTGGAAAGCAGATAAAAAGAAATTTTCTTCTTGACACAGGACCTAATTCTAATGGACAATCATCCTAAAAGTAATGATGCTCAAGGGTATTAGCAATGCAAATTGAAGTGCCCAAGCATCTCAGCCCCAGACAGGTAACACATCTCTCTAGGAGAGCAATTCTTAAACTGGGACCTTCACTTTTTAACTCGAGGCAATGATCATTAAATAATAACAAAATAATCCTGCCTGAGGCCAATCAATCAGAAACTGCTTTATCAGGGCAAACGGAGGCTCTTGACACTGTTGGTAAGTCAGCATTACCCCAATGAGGGGGAAAAATGAGGCAAAGACAAAGAGCCCACAAACCTTGCTGTAAGTCAGCAAAATTACATTCCAATGGTCCTTGGTTTCAACATCCATAGAAAGAAGGGTTTAAACAAGCAGTTCTCCAAGGTTCTTTCGAGCTCAACAAGAGAGCTGAAATCAAGAGCCCCAAATTTAACAACCCTCTCTTCTGGAGTCCATATATTATGAACCTTCTTTGGGATTTGGGTCAAGGGGGTTACTTCATATAATTTAGTCACAGAGACATAGAACAGAAAAGATGAAAGGGATTGACAGGCTTTAGATTTCAGTTTCACCCACAGAAAAGTCCCCTCTGCAGTTTCCCAAATGGTCACACAACTTTTGCTTAAAGAGATCCAGTTCACTAAATGTCTATTCTAGTTTGAGATAGCTCTGTTTGCTGGGAAGTTTTTCTCATGATGAAATCTGCTTCCCTGAAACTTTACCGGACTTGATGAAATTTCCATTTCTATGGGAAGTGACTCATTTTGCCAAAAGAAATCACCCTGTCTGCAAAGTCCATCTACTGCTCCTCATTTTTCCCCTGAGGTGTCAAGTAGGACAAGTATGATCTCTCTTTCATGTGATTTTAATTCAAATAGTGTCTGGTTTTGGATCTTGAAACGTGTCTGACTGCTTTTTTTCTCCTCTCCTTGCTTCTCCTACAAAGCATTCATGTCAACCCCACTGTATTGACAATATGCTCCCTATTGTTAGAATAGTATCATTCTAAGAGTTCACAAGTAGTGATATTTAAAGTGAGATAGGACCTCAAAGTTCACTGGATCATGCATAGCATCAAAGACATAGAGCTGTAAAAGAGATCACCTTATTTTACAGATGAAGAAACCAAGGTGCTATGAATATTTTCTCCATCAGGAGGTACAAATGGTTATGTCTTTCTTTTTTTTAATGGGTGGGGAAGAAGGACCCAGACTAATACCACTGGAAAGGGACAAGTGGTTGAAAGAGTAGAACTTTGGCTTCACATAGAGATGTAAATTGTAGGGCTGACCATGAAATCCAAGTCCTTTGATTTGAAATGCAGTGTTATCCTCACTATCTCTATATACATTTAGAGCAATTTAGGATCTTGTATTGAAAAGAGCCCTGGATTGCAAGCCAGAAGATCCTAATTGCTCTAAATGTATGTAGAGACAGAAGAAAAAAAAATCCTTTGTCTTGCTGTTCTAGTCCAGAAAAATTTGACTTTGAGGGGTTTAGTCTTTCTCTGACAAGCTATCTTCTTGATAGCCATACTCCCTTCTCCTGTTACCCTTCCTACCTTGCCTTTTTTTCTGGAATGCCCCATATCTGGTATCATCTATGCCTAGAACATTCCAAAACTTCCAGTTGGATGTTCCTTCCTTATATGTGACCACAGAAGTGAGAAATTCATTAGATCCAATTGAGAATAACCCAACTGAAACCCCTCTAATCTTTTCCAGATCACTGAACTGCCCTAAAAATTCCATGATCACCCACTCAAGTACTTGAGTCATCAAAATGATGAGACCCTGATAACTCATAAAACTAGCCTGCACTCTCTCTCTTTTTGCCTTAGCCTGAAGACCCTCATGTCCCAGGCTCTCTGGAAGCTACCCCGACTGTAAATGCTATGCCTAGAACCTGGCACATAGGAAGCAGAGTGGTTAATACTTGGTTTATCTATCTGTAACCCTTTTCTACCCTGCTATGGAGATGCTGGATACTGGTTCTAAGCAAATGTTCCTGTTTTGAATGTTTCCTCTGCTTCCCTAGATTGGGGGTGGGAGAAGGGTTGGCTGGATATTATTCTAAGGGCCCTCATTTCTTTCTCCTGCCTCTCTTCCTTAGTCATCAGCCTTGGGAGTTTTCCAGGTAATCCACACAGATCTTCCCGTAAGCGCAACACACAAAAGAGCCCATAGCCAACACTTTCTGAATTGTCTAATTCTCCTGCATAAACCATCTTTTGGGTCTCAAGTAACAGATCACAATACTTGCAGTAACTGGAACATTGATTTAACTTGGGCCTTTTGTGAGTTGGGGGTGAAAGCACCTTTCATCAACTCTCAGGAACCATGGCATCTGGTTTGGTAGCAGTTATATCTTTGATAGTGGGGGATGTGGAAGAGAAATACACCATGGCAAAGGTAGGCTATGGAGCCACGTTATGATGTAGTCATTCAGAGTAGAAATCAAGAGGCTAAGGAAGGCAGCACCCAGGGAAGAATTCAGTGCTTCTCCTTCCCCATTTTAATTGGATCGCCTGCTCCTTCTTCCCTTGCTGGAAGCCTGCACGGTGACTCACTGAGCACAGAAGGAGCTCCAGATTGTTCAGGAGGTAGCTAAGGTACACCTTTAAGGAACACACAGCACATGGATCAGTTGCCTTCAATTATTTTTCAGCAAGTAAGAAACAAAAGGTTTGACTTGTGCTGTAACCTTGGACCCCCTTGTAGTAGCTCAGGTGGGTGAGAGAAGCACATTTTTTTGAGTCGACTTTGATGTGTATTATCTTTCTAACCTGGGAGGTGAGGGTCGACAGGGCCTCAAGCATATCCTTTGCTTGTGTGACTTAAGCAGATTTCTCTCTGGCTTGATTGAAAGATAAGCAGCCGGCTCTGTGAGCAGTGCTGTACACGGTTTTTTCTTAACTTGACTACATCTATAATTACCTAGCAAAGACCCGTTCATTGCCAACACATAAAGCAGACACAGGAATGCTTTTAGATAAGGCCACTGTGTGGTTGCGTTTGGGGACATGCTGCTAAGATAGCATTTGGCTACAGGACACTCTCAGACAGCAAGGTTTCCAAAGATGAGTATCTGAGGGCTAATCAAAGAAAAGCAAACACAAACCCATAAGGCCTCCTCCTCCTTTCCCTAACCAAATCTCATCGTTATTTCCCCCCATCACTCCCCTCAATCAAAGCTAAATAATACAATAGTGAAGCAGAATCATAAATGGAAAAGAGTTATCAATACTTATACAAAGTTGGGAATACACAAAAACACACAAGTTATACACACACACCTGGCACTCAGAATGAGGGGTCGTTAGCCATAACAAAGCATCATGATAAATGCACCATGGCCCGAAGCAATAAATTACTTCCAGTTGGCTGCCTGCTTGCTTGCCTGCTCCTTAGTCTTGATTACTACAGCAACTTGCAGGCTTCTATAGCTTATGCAAAAGCAGAAAAACCCACATGGGATTATGTTTGATGACACAGGGAATAGTGAAGATTCCTGATATAACTCAGCTTCCTTTGGTGTTTGTAGCCTACAAATAATACATTTTTCTGTTTATATGATGCAGGTGAAATCAGACCAAGGGAAACATCATTAAGTTTTGTTAATGCATCTTCCTCCTAGGCATGCTAGGATTAAGTGTTTGAACTCAATGCTATAACTATATCTGAAGAAATACAATTATTGGTTAACAAATATGTTACACTGAAGGGGTATCATTGTTTGAATACTAAATATGACCGTGTCTTGGGTCTTCTGACCTAAATAAAAAACAAAACTCAGTGAATTCTCATCTCACTGTCCATTATAATTTTAGCCGAAACACATTAGCATGAGTGTGTGAATTTAGATGCGTGAGTGTTGCCATTTTATTTTTTTTTCCCCAAAAAGCCATTACATGTCGTTTCAGCTCAATTCAATCCAGTTCAATTCAATTCATTATACATTATGTCTATTGCAGATACAAAGGCAAAAACAAAACCTACCCTACTCTCCAGGAATTGGAGATCAAAATGCCTGAGGACAATCTCCTCAACAATATGGTCTTTGGATACACCTGAAAAAAACCCCAAGGACAGAAGAATGGGTGGGGAAGTTGACATTTCAGGGTTTACTGCAAATAATGGGGAGAACACCACTGGCTCCTAATCTTAAAACCAACACAGTTGATTTCACTGGAAGCTCCTCCAGGTGACAAAGTGTTTAGAGTATTGGGTCTGGAGTCAGGAAGAACTGAATTCAAATTTAACCTCAGATACTTCCTAGCTGTGTGATCCTGGGCAAGTCACTTAACCTCTGTCTTACTTTCCTCAGTCGTAAAAGAGAGATAATAATAGCACCTTCCTCCCAAGGTTGTTATGACGATCAAAGGAGATAACTACAAAAACCTTATCATGGTACCTGGCACGTAGTAGGTGCTTACTTAATAAATGCTTGTTCCCTTCCTTTCATTTTTAATTTTAATGAAGAAAGTAGTCAGTTGAGATTTCAGACCTCTCTAGAAGTAGAAGGTAGTCATCTACACAGCATTTTTTTTTTTTTGCTTTTTGGAGGGGAGAAGGCAGGGCATTTGGGTTTAAGTGTCTTGCCCAAGGTCACATGGCTAGTAAGGGTTAAGTGTCTAAAGGCTACATTTGAACTCAGATCCTCCTAACTCCAAGGCCAGTGCTCTATTCATTTACCACCTACCTGCCCCTATTCAGCATTTCTAATGATATTTCTTTCGCATCTAATCTCATCCAGGAAATTGTATTCTAACCTATACCTATATAAATATAAGTCATACGTAAAATATAAATTTTATATAAAAATAAATATAAAATATATATAGCGTTTGTGTGTGAGAGATGTGAGAGTGTGAAAGATGAGGGTCTCAGATTAAAGGGAAGTTAAACCTTGTTGATAAATACCAAAACATTTAGAGAATTCTGTATGACCTGGAAGGAAAGACAACATCATCAGCAAACACAACAACTCACATGGGATACAAGGAATAACAGGAGCTAGGCAAATGCTACTTGTACATGTGCTAGGAAAACTTTCAGGCTGCTCAGGATCTGAAGCATCAACAGGCCCCTCACTGATGTCCAAAGGCCCACATTGATAGTAGTAGTTCCAGCTCTGAGATCAATCTGCTACCTCATGCAGATATTGTAGCCTTAATAGCTAATTATTTCAGGGCCAACTCCTCAGTAGGCACATAGCATTCTAACTGAACCTCATGTGTGTCTGTGTGTGTACACACAAACACATGTATTTATTATATATGTATATACATACACATATATGCATATATAATATACGTCTATGTCTATGTGTATATATTGTGTTTTGCCTGTACTTAACATACCTGACTTTCTAACTCTTTGTGATGCCTATTAAGTAAATGCTCTCAGGAAAAGCAGTACTACCCCCTAAGTTCCCTGCCCCCCACATCTACACACCACCAAGCTGGGTGACTTAGAGGACAGTGGTACACCTCAACAGAGCCATGATTGTTTTGGGTTTTGATTGTTTTGTTTTTGCACGTGGAGAAGCCTGAGGAAAAGAGTAAGAGCCCAGTTTGAGACATGTTAACTTTAAAGAGGTTCTAATCAAAAAACATAATTTGCTATTTTCCCATTTAAGTTGACCTCACAGAAGCCATCCTGATGGGTCATGACATGATGGCAGAATTAAAGGTCACTGTCAGGAGAGGTATCTAGGTGGCATAGTCTTTTTGACTTCAAATCTGGCTTCAGACACTTATTAGCTATGTGAACCTTGGCAAGTCACTTGACACTAAAAGGATCAATTTCTATATGTTACTGCTGAGCCAAATTCCTTTCTTTTGAGATCATTGATCTGAATCAATAACACAGAATTCAGGAGGCTAAAATCTTTCACTTGAATACAAAAATTTCCACTTCATCAAAATAAGATGGGGAGAGAATGAATATGGAGCAGTTTTTTGGAAAAGGATCTGTGGGTCTTAGTGGACTACTAGTCAGCTGTGTCATATAACACCTAAGAAAGGTAATGTAATTTGTGACATTAGGAGGTATGTCACTTCCAAGAAGTGGGAGA
Organism: Pseudochirops cupreus; assembly: GCA_028627135.1. Taxonomy (NCBI): domain Eukaryota; kingdom Metazoa; phylum Chordata; class Mammalia; order Diprotodontia; family Pseudocheiridae; genus Pseudochirops; species Pseudochirops cupreus. Next base: position 105,624,792 of record CM053581.1, on the reverse strand, counting down.
TGATGATCCCATTCTCCTCTGCTCTTGTCTGATTTCATCTGGAATATTGTGTTCATTTCTGGGTACCTCAGTTTAGGAAAGACATTGATAAATTAGAGAGTCTTTAAAGAAAGGGCATCTAGGTGGTGTAGAAGTTAGAGCCAGGAGTCAGGAAGACTCATCTTCTTGAGTTCAAATCTGGCCTCAGAAACACTGGCTGGGTAACCCTGGGTAAGTCACTTAACCCTGTTTACCTCAGTTTCCTCATCTGTCAAATGAGTTGGAGAAATAGCAAACCACTTCAGTATCTTTGCCAAGAAAACCCCAAATGGGGTCATGAAGAGTTAGACACAACTGAAAAGCACTGAACAACCACTCTAGAGGAAGGCAGCTAGGATGGCGGTGAAGAGTTCCTCACATATCGTGTTTGACCTGGAGAAGACACTTGGTATGGCTTGATGGCTGTGTTCAAGGGTTTGAAGGGTTATCATGTGGAGTGGGGATTAGTCTTATTCTATTTGGCCCCCTGTGCCACTAGGTGGCGCCATAATGCATATAGTGCCAGGCTGGGAGATTTATCTTCCTGAGTTCAAATCCCATCTCAGATACTTCTAGTTGTGAGACCCTGGGCAAGTCACTTAATCCTGTTTGTCTCAGTTTCCTCATCATTTTACAAAATGAGCGGGAGTAGGAAATAGCAAACTACTCCAGTATCTTTGTCAAGAAAATCCCAACTAATGCCAGGAAGGGACAGGTACAACTAAACAACAATGACCATTTTGCCCTGGGGCAGAACCACAAGAACAGACAACACAAAGGAGAATCAGTTTCGTCTGGAAAGGCTTCCTGACGTGGAAAGCCTTTCAAAATGGATGGGCTTTCTGGGGAAGTGACTTCCCTCTCCTGGGAAGTCTGATGACTCCTTGTCAGTTATGTTATAGTGGTGATTCCTCCGTGCATGGGCTGGACTAGGAAGCCCCTGCCAACCCTGAGATTCTGTGATTCTGTGTCAATAGCCCCGGCTATGAGGTTACCTGACAAGTTAGTTCCCCTAGCAGTGTCATGAGCAGAGAAACACCATGTACTTATTTCTTTTCTATCTCCCTTTCTGCCCCCTCTGATTATTAAAACCCTAAAAGAGTCCCTCCCTTTAAAATCCTTCCCTTCTCCTAACAGATGCTACAAACAGAGGCCACTCTTCACAAAGGTACATAGTGACTAGAGAAGGTTGAACTTTGAGTCAGGAAATCCTAGGTTCAGACTGAGCCTTTGGTACCAGCTGTGTGGTGGTACCAAACAATAAAGAAATAATATGGCTTAAAAAAAACTTATTTGGGAACGGAAAGCATTTAAGGGATTTAGAGGTCACTGAGTCCAATACCCTCATTACAAAGAAATAACCTCAGTCACAGAGAAGTTTAGTGACTTATTCAATTGTCAATAGTCAATAATCAATAGTCAACAAACATTTATTAAGTGTCTATTAGGCCCCAGGCATTGTGTTAAGTGCTTAGAACCTGAGAGATACATTAAGCAAGCTTAAAAGGGAGAGGTGGGATTGGAGAATTTAGAGATATTTCAGGATAGTATAGCCAGGGGAGAAAAGAGGAAATGTTTTGACCTGAGCTCCCAGAAGTTCATGCCTTCATCTTTCAAGTAAAGTCACACAACTAGCCCCAGCAGAGGCTAGATTCTAAACCCAGATCCTGGTCTCATGTACCTTCTTCTATACCATGGTGTCTTTCAGAAAGAGAGCTGTGCTGTTTTCCAGCCTCAGGACAATCTACCCATCACTGGGAGCACTTACTAAGGTGATACAAGTTATAGTGAGGATGGGACAACAGAAGTAAATGAAAAAAAAAATTAGTATACCAAAGAGACAAACAACAAATGACTTTACTAACAGGGTGTGGGTGAGTGTGTTTGATTCCTGTCCTCTTCTCTCATCCCATTAAAGGGATCTCCTGTAGGCTAAAATTGCATTATCAGGCAGCAAGCATGCATCTTCTTAATAGAACACAATGCACGCCCAATGAATTCAGTAATTGATTAATTAGGGAGGCCATACTGCTGCCTCAGCTTCTTCAAATACAGTAAATTAATCCTAAATAATTGGTCTGTAACCCAGTCAAGAAAACTCCATTGCCTTGAGCTTATGGAAACTTGTTTTCTGGGACCTGAAGTAGCAGGTCAAAGAAAGGTAACTGTATTAGAACCAATCACACTATGATTAGAAAGGCTCAGCAGAGAAGTAAGAAACTTTATTATCTGCACCTAGGTATATGTGGAACATTCCAATTCAAATATCTAATAAATACTTGAAGAATGGAGAGCGAAAGGGTAAGGATGACTATGACATGTGGTCACTATTATAGGAGAAAAAGACATGTTTTGCTGATTAATAACTTCATACTCAAATGTGGATGACATATAATGCTATTTAAGGCTGTATTGAGTATAAGGATCTTTCTAGAACTATGAAAGTTTCATCCCACTGATTAGATCACAGCTGGAAGGCTTAGTTCTAAATGCCGGTAGCAGCAAGCATCCTAGCATACCCAGGATGGCTGCTAGCACAGTTTCTTAGATCTGCTTTTCTAAAGCAAAGCAACTTAAAATGGGTTAACAATCTTACTTTAATCAATCAAACATATATCATTTACCTAGTTCAGGGGAAAAAGATCAGTACCCTGAACTTCAGAGAACACAAACAGAAGTTACAACAGAAAATAACACAATTTAGCAGACAGGGCTTCCAGCTGTCTGACCATTACATCCATACCTAGTCAGTTACCAGAGAGAAAAGCACTAACATCTGGGTTTCCAAAGCTGGGGGGCTCAATCACTGCCCAGTCTCATCTGGCCAAATCACACAATTCTTCCCAAAGTGAGCGCCAAAGCAAAACCTCACATCACAGTATATATAACCTTCTCCTGGGTCAGAGAATGTCACAACCCTCTTGATCCATTGTTCAATCACAAAGTAACAAGGTAGGGGCATTCCTGAAAAAACAAGCCTCCCACCACAGGCTCCATATGACCACATTCAGCCTATTGAGGGCAGAGTATATTTTCAAATGAGGGAAGGTTCTCAGATTCACTTAAGCCTATCAAGTGGCCAAGGGGCAGGGAAGATCTTCAGATTCCCATTACAATGCCACATTTTAGGATGGATATGGATAACTGGACATTGTCTAGAGGAGAACAATCAGAATTTTGGAGGGTCTTAAGTTCATTTCATATGAGTGTTAGTTCAAGAAAATTGGAGAAGAAGTGACCTGTAGGAATAACAGCTTTTTTCACATATTTTAAGGGAAGAGGGATTAGATTTGTTCTGTTTGGCCACAGAGGACCAAACCATAAACAAGAAGTGAAAATTGTTAACATTTCAGTGAGTAGAGCAAAACATTGCAGCGTGGTACAGTAGGAAGGGCACTAAATCTAGAGACACAAGACCTAGATTCAAACCCCACTTCTGCCACTTACTCCCCGACTGACCTTAGAATAATCCCAATGGCACAGTGGCTAGCATACAGAAAGAAGTGAATTCAAATCCATCTTAGACATTTGCTAGTTATGTGAACCTGGCCAAGTCACTTAATCGCTATCTGCCTCAGTTTCCTCACTTATAAAAGGGAGATAATATTAGTAACTACCTGGCAAGGTTGTTGTGAGATTCAAATGATATAATGGTTGCAGAGGACTTGTATATTACTTGGCACATAGCAGGTCCTTCACAAATGCTTGTTTCCTTCCTTCCTTGGACCCGCCAGGCCCGCCACTTAACCTCTATAGGCCTCCATTTTCTCATTTCTAAAGTGAGTTTGGATACATTTCAGTACTTCTTAAACTGTGTGTCGCTACCAAAATTTTGGCAACAGTCAGAAGTTTCTGAACTGCAACGACCAAAAATTAATTAAAAATCAAACACATAGTGAAACCGAGGTGTTTCTGACTGCACTTGCAGTGTTCTAGTAGCTTCACTATATATAGCCTTGGGTGTGAACTGGAAGCACAAGTTCTTTGCACTGCCTTTGTCCTCAGGCCAGGCAAGTTTACAAATCCCTGGATCAGATGACCTCCAGGTGGTATTGTTCAGCTGATTCACCCGCGTCAGATTCTTGATGCGATTTGGGGTTTTCTTGGCAAATATTCTGGAGTAATTTGCCATTTCTTTCATTCTTTGCTTTTCAGAGGGGAGCAGGCAGGGCAATTGGGGTTAAATGATTTGCCCAAGGTCACAGAGCTAGTAAGTATTAAGTGTCTGAGGCCAAATTTGAACTCAGATCCTCCTGACTCCAGGGCTGGTGCTCTATTCACCGTACCACCTACCTGCCCCAGTTTGACATTTCTTACTCCAACTCATTTGGCAGATGAGGGAACTGAGGCAAACAGGGTTACATGACTTGCCTAGAGTCCATTAGCTAGTAAGTGACTGAGGCTGGATTTGAACTCTGGAAGATGAGTCTTCCTGACTCTAGGTCTGGAGCTGTAACCATTGTGACACCTAGCTCCCCTTAACCTACGAGGTACCTTATGACTAAAAATGCTACGATCCTATAAATACTTTAAAGCACAAGGGGTTGCTCATGAAGACAACAGCTTCCCCTTCATTGGACATCTTCAAGCAAAAGCTGAATGTCCACTTCACAGGCATGAGGTAGTAGGAATTCCTGATTAGGTATGGTTTGGAAAAAATGGTTTCTGAGCTCTGACTCTGAGATTTTGTGCCTTACTGAGGGCCTCAAAGCCAGGATATAGCAGAGCTGGGATTCAAAGCAAAGCACCTTGTCTTTCAGGCTAATGCAATGCTTTTCCCCCTTTACCATACTTCCTATGGAACTCCAAATTATTTTTTGAAAGAAGAAAATCCTCCCTATCAAGAAGCAGGGAGTAAATTAACCAGGGTCCTAGGAAGCTGTCAAATGGACACATCATATAAAAGCCATCAAGTTCTCATCCTCAATGGCAAAGGTCCATTTGTCCTGCATGCTCTTGATCCTGAGTGATCTGACTGATCAGGGAGAGAAGCTGCCTTGACTCATCTTGTCTTAGACTTGGAACAAGCCTGGTGACTAGAGAGATGGGGGTTCTGTTTTTATGGTAAATAACCATTGTAAAAAATTCTCATGTTTTGTCATTATGCAAAAATTGCTCTGCTTTGTGCTTAATGCATCATTAAAATGTCTTATAGGTGTTTAATGTCTCATTAAAATTAAATCTTCACCTGCCAAAAAAAAGTACTTTCAAGTAATCTTTGGAGTATGCACTAATTAAATTTAGCAAATGTGTATAGATTAGCAAGGAACCCAGCTAAGAAAGCAATCTGCCAAGACACTCTCTTTTCTGATATCTATCTTGATTGGAGGAACAGATTGGGCTGTTTTGAACCTCTGAGGGCTCATAGAATGGAGCATGCTGAGTTTTGTGCCACTGGGTACCAGGGAAAAAGTTCAACAGGTGGGCAAGGCCCCATCAGACACTGGGGAGCTGGTGGTGGTACACACACTTACTCCCACAGGCCTGTGAGGAAAGATTTCACAATCTAAGAGACCCATGGAGGAGGTAGGAAAACTGGCATTGTATAAATGTTTATATCGTGTCCCACCTGCTGCTCTGACAGAACTAGTAGAAAGAGGCAGGCCAAAACAGAGACAACAAGCAGGCTGCATGATGGAAAGACGGAAGATAAAGGATTAGGACTTGGGAAACTCAGCTGGGGATGTCAGCCATGTCTCTACTACCATGACTATGGGACAATGGCCAAATTCATTCTGACTTCAATTTCCCAATATAGTAAAATAGTCTTGTAGATCTCTAAAACCCCTTCTAGATTTGGTGTTCTATGCACTAAGATCCCTCATAGCCTTGGGAATAGACAATGTAGAGCAAGAAGAAGACCTTAAAAATCAGCTAGTCCATCTCTTCTCCATTTTTTTTTATACAGGTGAGGAAAATTGAGAATCAGAATGATTAAGTAACTTGCCCAATAATATAGGGAACAAATAGCAGAGTCAGGCTTTGAACTCAGTTCCTCAAGTTCCAGATCTAATACTTTTTCTCCTCCACCTCATTTCTTTCTTGGAGAGCATAGTTGTACCTATATACTCTGATGTGGCACTTCAAAGGAGTGCTGGAGTCAGCTTGAACCAGCTCACAAGATCTGATTGTTAAATTTTCAGGGAGAGGAAATCAGCATGTAGAAATCAGCAAACATTTTAAAATAAGGGTTTGATTTAATGGGCTTTTGGGGATCTAGACTTAAGAGAGTGATGGAGAAAATGTTAATAATGTAAATAAAAAATGTGTCTTGAGCAATTTTTTCTGGAGAGACAGTTGTTAAATATTTACTTACACAATACTGATAACCCTTTTGTCTAGGGATCTGTGAGCATTCCTACATTATAAGTTTTGACTTTCTCATCCTAAAAAATAATAATAATAAATTAAAACCCTACAATGTTCACTGACTATCCGTTGTTTTGTTTTGTTTTATTTTTTTAATATAGCATACCAGAGGAACCTCAGGGAAGACAGGTAATATAACAGTATAATAACAACAATGATATTCTACTTTCATGCAGGAATTTATAAAGCTTCTGTATCTATTGTAATCATTTGATTATCACAACAATCATGTAAATTAGCATATTTTAAGTGGCATTCTACCCATTTCACAGATGCGGAAACAAGTTTCATGAATTTAAGTGACTTGCTTAAAATCACACAGTTAGCAACCAGCAAAAGCAAAGACTGGAGCCCGTTTCTTATTTCCAAATCTACTACTCCACATGTCTCTCTATGAGGAGCCAATTCTTAATGAAAGCTAACGGTATTTTGTAAATGAAGATGATATGTGATTTCACTTAGGAAAGATAATTACTCCCTTGTAGACCATCCACTTAGACATTTGGCAAAGACCTAATCAGATCATTCATCTCTGTGTCTTCTGACATCCCAAATGTCACTGATTCATTTTTGCCTAAAGGCAGCAAGAATGGGTCCCTCAGAGAAGACCTGCATTGAAGCTTAAAAGGAAATCTTGGAGGAAGTTAGGGGTAGCTGGAACTGATTGCTTAACTGTTTTCTTTGCTTTTGTCTCCAATTGGTATGTGAAAAAAGAAATACATGGGGCATTTCACACACACATACATGCTAAGAGCTACCACGTAAACCAGGACAGTTAGGTGGCACGGTGTATTGAACGCCAGGACAGGAATAGGGAAGACTCATCTTCATGAGCTCAAATCTGGCCTCAGACACTTATTAGCTGTTTGACACTGGCTAAGTCATTTAACCCTGTTTGCCTCAGTTACCTCACCTGTCAAATGAGTTGGACAAGGAAATGGCAAACCAAGAAAACCCCAAATGGGATCTTGAAGAGTCAGACATGACTGAAATGAATGAACAACAGCAAACCTAAAACATGAAATTCTAGAGCAGAAGAAACTTCAAAGATTATTTATTCCTGTGCTTTCATTTTACACAAGAGAAAATTGAGACCCAGAAAAGAAAACCAAGTTTTCCCAAAGTTGCTGCATGGCCTGACAGCAGTCAGAACTCAAACCATGGCTTCCTATTTTCTCATCTAGGATTCCTTTCCTTATATCACCCTCTACATCACTGATTACTAAACATTCTTTGCCCATTATTTTCTGATCCTCCTAATAACTCATAAAAGTAGGCTTTATCATTCTTGTTTTTCAGGGGATGGAATCAGGGCTCCAGAAGGTTACACAATTTGTCAAGAGTCACATAGCTAGGGCTGAGGGTTCAACAAGTTGATCTCCCATCCAAGGGTAAGGAAGCTGCAGCCTTGGAAGCCACATGTGGCCCTCTAGGTCCTCAAGTGCAACCCTTTGACTGAACCCAAACTTCACAGACCAAATCCCTTTAATAAAAGGATTTATTCTGTAAAACTTGAACTTGGTCAAAACGCCACACCCAAGGACCTAGAAGGTCACATGTGGCCTTGAGGCTATAGGTTCCCCACCCCTGTGACTTAAACCTTACTAAGATGGTAGTGAGTAGATATTTAGTTTGTTATCTCCATCAAAAATCTCTGTGGAAGACAAACATAGAGAACCTTTCTAGGAGTTTTGCTATGAAAAAGGAGTAGAAATAGAGGATAACAGCTTCAAGGGATGGTTGGGTTTATTGAGGATAGGAAAGAATTGTGACTATCTGTAGGAATCAGTAGAAAGTGAGTAGCAGTTCTCAGTGGTCTGCATACTGCTGGGGGACCCCAAGACCCTTTGAGGGGATCCTTCAAATCAATTTTTATATTACTTCTAAGATATTATTTGGCTATTAAAATAATCTCTCCTTTTTCCAACTACATGTCTATGTGAGTACTGATTTTCTTCATATCTTCCATCCAAAACAATATATAGGACCAGGTTGAAAGCAGAAACAAATATAGAATCTGGCTGACTTCTATGAAATCAGACAATAAAGAGATTTGCAAAAATATGTAAATAATGCCACCCTTCTCACTATAACTTGGTTTTGGAAAATATAGTTATTTTAAATAAAAATATGTTATTTATGTTAACATGAAATGGATTTGCCATTGTTTATTGTTAAGGATATGAATACATATTTTAAAAAAATCCATCTGTTCCAATTTCCAATACGGTAAATATAGATGAATATAGCCCATATAAACAAAAGCTCTTTGGAGTCCTCAGAAATTTTCAGTAGTGTAAAGGGGTCCTAAGACAAAAAAGTTGGAGAACTGCTAGATTATAGAGAGTAGGGATGATGGATGGTAAGGGAAATCTGGTAGGGAAGTTAGATGGAATCAAGGATAGATATAGAAAGCCTAGCCTTGACAAGTAGGTCTTTTTGCACTGTCTCCCATTATTGGTGCAGTCCCTCTGCACCTCTGACTCTTGGAATGACTATTTACCTTCAAAAAACAGCTCAAGTGCCCCCTCCCACATGAAGTCTTCCCTTATATCCTTAGCTAACACACCTCAATACCTTCCTTTTATTTTTCTTAAAAATAGCTTGAAGTAGGGGATAGAAAGCTGGCCAAGAATATCTGTGTCCAAATCTTGTCTCTGATACATACTGGCTATGTGATCCTGGGCAAGTCACTTAACTTCTTAGTATACAAGATAATTCTATAAGTTTATAAGTTGCAGAGAAGGTATGATCTGAATTGGCAGAGAATTTCCTTAGCTGGCAGTTTCCAATGGCAATGAAATCATAGGTCCAATCCCGATTATTATTTCATATATATTTTCATATATATTTCATATATATTTTCAATGTACTTATACATACATACATATACATATATATGTATGTGTGTACATATGTATATATACACATACATGTGTGTGTATATATACACACATACACATGTATGTGTGTATATATATGTAGAGGTTGTCTCCTCTAGTAGAATATAAATTCATTGAGGTAAGGGATGGTTTCATTATGTCTTAGTAACTAGCATTTTACACAGTACTCGATACATAGTATGCTCTTAAAAATCATTAAGGATTAATTGATAGCTAGTATTAGAGATGGAACTGGAATACAAGTCTTCATTATAAACTCATGATACTGTACTACCTCCCTGAGGTGGAAAGCTTGACGTTTTGGAAAAAATATATATATATATATATGTGTATATATATATATATATATATATATATATATATATATATATATATATATATATATATATATATATATATATATATATATATATATATATATATATATA
>CM053581.1:105581475-105614574 GCA_028627135.1 Pseudochirops cupreus | reverse complement strand
AATAATCGCTCAGTCCCCCTGCTGCCTGTAGGCCGCAGGCGGGAAGCTGCAAAGCCCAGGCGGGTGCAAAACCTCTGCCTTTCACTTTTCCACTCTGGAGGCCTTCTGGCCAGACTGCTTATCTCCCCCTTTCACAAATCCCACTCGCAGCTGCCACTAATCCGCTCACCTGAAGCTCCTCAGCTCCTCCCGTCCAGCCGCCCCCGGGGCATATCCGTGGCTTTAGGCCAGGCTGGTTTCGGTTTGCAGTGCTCATATGGTTCCTTGTAGCCGAGCTGACTTTAGTGGGAAGTATCTTTGTGGGCATTTTGGAGTTCTAGGATTGGTTTAGAGTCCTATTTTATGGGTATTTTGGGGTGGCTATGTGAGAGCTGCGATGTGTTGCTGCTGCTATGCCGCCATCTTGGCTCCGCCCCCCCTTCCTTCCCTCTTTCTCTTTTCTCCTTCCTTTTCTCTTTCCCTCCTCTCCCTGCCTTCTATCCCTCTGTCTACATAGGGAATCATATCTTTACCTGCAGATATTCTGCCCAAAGAAATATAAATTTTGGTAGCTGAAATCGTGCAAGATATCTTAGGGTTTATGGGCTAGCTTTCTTTTTTAAGGACCATGCTTTAAACCCAAAGCACTCTGGCTCTCATTGATTTGCCAAGAGTGTGTCCCAGCCCAAGCCTCCTTCGTTACTGTTTGGGCTCTGTTGATTCAAAGTGTAAATAGCAATTATTTCTGTTTTCGCCAAAAACCCTGAGCGAGGGTCTTCCACTCCCAGATTAATTTTTTTTCACTAGGTAATAGAAGCCATTCTTTGCCTCATGTCTTAGCCTTATTACTAAAAGCGCATTGCCTCAGTAGAACTGAAACCCAAGAAAGACCTTACCTTTCAAAGGCCAAGGTCTTCAGCTGCATCCAGAGCCTTCTCTACTAATCCTGATCTATGCCTTGCCAGAGCACCCAGATGACTCCAGAGGAAAGAAAGGGGCTGGTGACTTTGCACTTAGATCCAATTCACTTTCAAGTCATGCCATCACCTTCCTGGTGTTGTGATCCTCTTCAAGAGCAAAGGGCAAGCAACAACAACAATAGAAGCAGTGGTGGTGGTAACAGCAGCAGTAGTGGTAGTAATATATATGTTTATACAGTACTTTAAGGGTTACAAAACATCATGCTTACAATATTCTTGGGAAGTAGGTGTCATAAATATTATTATATTCCTTTGGCTGATGAGACTAAAACTTACATAGTTTAAGTGACTTGTCTGGAATTTCTAGGACCACATAAATATAAGTGACAGAACTGTTATTTGAAATAAGTTTATGTTAAGATCCATGTTCAAGCATGGCTACAATTCTCTAATTCTAGACTATCTCCCCTTGAATTCATCTTTCAGAAGGTTTTTTTTATTGTTTGAATTTTTGTTTTGTTTTTGATTCATTAGCTTTTTATTTTTTCCCACTTAATAGTATTTTTTCAAATTACATGTAAAGATAGTTTTCAGCATTCACTTTTATAATATTTTGAATTCCAGATTTTTTCTTCCCTCTCTCCCCTTTCCCTCTCCTGAAGATAGCATGTAATCTGATACAGGTTATATATGCATTTTAATATGATTATTAAACACATTTCTACATTAGTCATGTTGTGAAAGAAGAATCAGAACAAAAGGGAGAAACCACAAGAAAAAAAAGTGAAAATAGTATGCTTTGATCTGCATTCAGTTTCCATACTTCTTTCTCTGGATATGGACAGTATTTTCTGTCAGAATTCTTTTGGAATTATCTAACATCACATACTGCTGAGAAGAGCCGAGTCTATCAAAGTCAATCATTGCACAATTTGGCTGTTACCATGTTACAATGTTCTCCTGGTTCTGCTCATTTCACTCAGTATCAATTCATATAAGTCTTTGCAGGTTTTTTTTTTGAAGTCAACTCACTCATCATTTCTTACAGCATAAAGTATTCCATTACCTTCATATACCTCAACTTGTTCAGCCATTCCCCATTTGATGGGCATCCCCTCAATTTCCAATTCTTTGCCACCGCAAAAAAGAGCTGCTATAAATATTTTGTACATGTGGGTCCTTTTCTCTTTTTTATGATCTCTTTGGGATACAGACCTAGTAGTGGTATTGCTGGATCAAAGGGTACGCACAGTTTTATAGCCCTTTGGGCATAGTTCTCCAGAATGGTTCAATCAGTTCACAACTCTACCAGCTTTGTATTAGTGTCCCAATTTTCCCACATTTTCTCCCACATTTATCGAAAATATGGAATGCTTCATGAACTTGCATGTCATTCTTGTGCAGGGACTATATTAATCTTCTCTATTTCATTCCAATTTTAGCATATGTGCTGCCAAAGCAAGTACTGCATTTTTTTATTTTTTTTTTTAACAAATCATGTATTTTAGAGCTAGAAAGGATCCAGAAGATCAGCCAATCAGTTTTCTCATTTTGCAGATGGTGAAACTGAGATATATAGAGGTGATGTATCTGTACTGACAAGGGTCACAAACAAATAGGAAATGACAGATTCAAACTTAGGTTCACTAAATACAGAATCTGCTATATCACTCCACCATCACCATTTGTCAATCAGTCAATAAGCATTTATGAAGCACTTACTGTAGGTCACTCAGGATAATACATATATGTATAACCAGTCTTATGTCCCACCCATACATCTGATTTGTCAGATCCAAAAGAAAAAAAATCATCAATTGAAGTTAAAATTCAGTAAGTTTCCTTGCCACAGAGGAAGTAAGAAGCAATTATTGATTCTAAAGAAGAGTCTCTCTAACGTAAGAATGCCCAGAGAAATAACTTGAAATTTTAGTGCCTAGGGCATACGTTTGCAAACAGCCCAGGGCTAGCTAATAGCAGGAAAATAAATCTCAAGTCATTTTTTTTCATACAAATTTAATTTGTGGGACGTGACACTTCATACTGTAGGACTCAAGATTTAAAAGGTCAGAGATCATAGAGTCCCAAGGAATCACTAATGGAGAAGCAACTGACTGCCTAGGGAGGGAGTAGGGCAGGGCACAACCAGGGAGGAGCTTCCAAGGTGTAAAGGGTTAAAGCTTCCTATTGGAAATAATCATTCTTGCTAACTAGTTGACAAACTTAGGTGTTATTAACTGCTAAAGAAGTTAAGTGCTTATTGCACCCTCTAAATTGCAGCATCCAGGGAAAGGTCTCCATTGCCCACCCTAGTAACAGCCATGGGCAAACCATCATTGTTATTAATCATTTACAGTATGTACTTGTTATACATTACTGTATTTCTGTACTGTATATTCCTGTATTTCTGACATGTCCTAAGAAGTTCATTTTCTCCTCATCCACCTTCCAGGAGACAGACAGTTTGAAAACAACAACTTAATTCTTTCTAAATTGACCATACATATGTATAAACAAAACCTTTTGTCAGATTTCAGACTCAGAGTTCAAACTTAGAGCAGGAACCAGTAAAAAGGTCTTTCAACAGGAGCCATCAAATTAGCCTTTTCTTCCTTAATTCCTTTTATCAGCTGCATACACATCCTGCAGAGTAAAATGTGATGACCTTTAAGGCAGTGGGCAAGCTCAATATAATAATGTCCCAACAGAAATACCTGCTTTAATTATTCTAGTAATTTCTGCTCTAATTTGTTTGATTCCTCCTCTTGACATGACAAAGAAGCAAGGCACCACAGGTCCTGCACATACTCAAGGCTTCTTTATCTTGTTAATTTGCCAGTATCTCCAGCATGGTATATCTGTACTCTTTTGCCAGAGTGAATTATTTCCTGCCTGTTGATTTTTGAAGATGTTAGTAATAATAAGTGACATTTATTTTTACTATTAGCTACATCATCTCATTTGAGCCTATCAGCAACCTTATAAAGTAGGTAATCCTGAGAATATAGTCTCCATTTTAGAGATCATGAAGCTGAAATTTCAAGAGGATGAGTTATACGCCAATGGTCAGTCACCTAGTAAGTAGATTTTGAGCCTTCATCTTGCTGGTTTCACATAGTTCACTCTGTCTTCTATGTAGCTGGGTGAGTGGAGCCCTGGATCTGGAATTAAGAAGGCCTGAGGTCCAATCCAGCCTCAGACATTTATTTTTTTTGCTTTTGACCCTGGATGCAGGGCAGCTAGGTGGCACAGTAGTTAGAGTGCCAGGCTCAGAATGAGGAAGATATCTTCCTGCATTCAAATCTGGCCTCAGACACTTACTAGCTATGTGATCCTGGACAAGTCATTTAACCCTGTTTGTCTCAGTTTCTCAATCTGTAAAATGAGATGGAGAAAGAAATGGCAGGCCATTAGAATATCTTTGCCAGGAAAATTCTGAATTGGGTCACAAAAAGTTGAACATGACTGAAAACAACTAAACAGTGACAAGACCCTGGATAAATTACTTAATCTCTATCTGGCTTAGTTTCCTCACTTGCAAAATGGGAATAACAGCAACTACCTCCCGGGATTATCATAAGGATAAAATGAGATAATATTTGTAAAGCACTTTGAAAACCTTAAAGCACTTTATAAATGTTAGTTGTCATCATTATCATTCCCATTATTATCATATGACACTACCTTTCTACTCTCTCCCAAGATAATGGTTAAAAGCTGGAAAAATCCATACTTTCAAAACATTCCAAAGGTTCTTCTCCTAGCAAGGACACTCAAATAGTTGGAATGAAGAGTCATGGATTCAGATCTAAGCCCCGACAACTCCTAGCTTTGTGACTCTGAACAAGGGTTTTCACTTTTCAGAGCCTTGGGCACTTCCATCTCTAAAACTGAGATGATTGTGAGACTCAGGAAACCTACATCAATGAGCTATTGGAATGCAAGTGTGTAAAGTCCTAGAGAAATGTAAATGGAATATGTTTTGTGTTGTTTTGTTTTTCTCCTAGGACATCACAACTCTTGACATGTCTGTTTTCTTGGGTTTTTTCTTTTTCTTTCTTTATTTTTTTTTTGTTACCCTAAAACAATCTAAATATATTGCTCTCAGCTCATGGATTAGCCGTAACAACCCCTAACATTGTATGAGTCCTAGAGTGATCATTTCTTGATGTTCAAGCAGAAGGTGGCTTTAAAAAGAAAATACCTTATGGTCATTGGCACTTATGGAAGCTGTTTTAATTCTGCATCACCATATGATGAAATACCAAGTCTGAGATTTGCAATGAAGATCAAATTGTCAGAATTTGTTGGATGTCTTGAGTAGTGTTATGTTTCACATATCTGAAGGTCTTCAAGTCAAAGTTTGGTCATCTCTTGCCAATGCTTTGTGAGAATGCTTTAGGTATGCTTTGGATATGGATTGGAGGGGCAGCTAGGTAGTATAGTGGAGAGAGTGCCAGACCTGCAGTCAGGAAAACTCATCTCCCTGTGTTCAAATCTAGCCTCAGACACTAACTAGTTGTGCAAACATGGACAAGTAATTTAACCCTATTTGCCTCTGTTTCCTCATCTGTAAAATGAACTGGAGAAGGAAATGAGAAACAACTTCATTATCTTTGCCAAGAAAACCCCAGATGAGGTCATAAAGAGTTAGACATGACTGAAACAAATTGATCGGCAAAATGCTGGTCTCTAAGACACCATGAAAATATTTGTTTTAGAGTCAGAAAACCCCTGTGTTCAAATACCAGCTCTGATAAATACTAGCTGTGTGACCAAGGGCAAGTTATTATACATCCTCTTAGAGCTTCAGCTTCCTCATTGGTAAATTAGGGTTAATAATACCAAGTAGTACTTACTCACAGGTGAGGACTCAAAGAATTAATGTGTATAAAGTGTATTGTTAAAGGTAAAGCACTATGTAAATGTTAAGATTTATTATTGTTATGGGCCCTTCCATCTCTAAATTCTATAGATGATTGTAATTACAAGATCATAGGTTCAGACGCTAAGATTTGAAAGGTGCTTTCATGAGAGCATGGAGGGAGGCAGTGTTTTAGAACAACAACAATAACACAACCACTGGCTCTGTAACCAGGGAAACTGGGTTCAGATCCTTCCTCTGAAACTCCCTGTTTGACCTTGACCTTGACGACTTGTGAAATCCCTTTTAGCTCTAATAGATGTGGTAGCAGGTTACTATAGCCCAATCCTACCAGAGGATAGAGCACTGAGCTTGGGGTCAGGAAGACTTGAGTTCAATTCTGGGCTCAGACACTTAGTAGCCATATGACCCTGGGCAAGTCACTTATCCCGGTTTGCCTCAGTTTACTCACCTGTAAAATGAGCTCAACAAGGAAATGGCAAACCACTCCAGTATCTTTGCCAAGAAAACCCCAAATGGGGTCACAAAGAGTCAGACATGACTGATACAACTGAACAACAACAAAAACTTGGTCAAAAGAGCTGATTGTTAAAATTTCATTGTGAGCATTTACACCCAGAAAATCAGCAAGCACTATAATTTAGGGTTTGATTTAGAGTTTTGTTGAATTTTTTAGACTTCAGAAAGTTATTGAGAGAATATTAATAATTCAGATTAAACTTATAAGTGTTTCAGGTATACATTTGTTTTTAATCATAGAACTAGTTATTCATTTCTCAAAATATTTCTGCTACAAGTCTATGTAGTCCAATCATCTCATTTTATAGCTGGACAAATTGAAACCTAAAAGGTTAAGAGAATTGTCCAAGATGTAACATGTAATGAGTGACAGAACCAAGATCTAAACACAGCTTTTCTGACTCCAAACTGGGTGCTATGTCTGAAGTACAGTTGTCAAGAACCTTTACTACATACACTTATTTTACACAAGGAAACTAAGATCCAGGGAAATCAATTAGTAAAACCAGGAGTCAATCAAAGGCTACACAACTCCAGATCCAAAATTCTTTTCATTTTGTAAAGGTGGGTGTAAAGAACTCACAATCCTAACACCATTGTGATTGTTTTTTCCTGTCCATACATAAACACCCAATACATAGATACCAAAGCAGCTTTTCTGTTATTTTTCTTCATGTCTTTGCTCAAAAATCTTCCCTTGGTTCTCTCAACTGATAGTTAAGAGAAACAGACAGAGGGAGAGGGAGAGAGATAGACAGAGGGAGGGAGGGAGAGAGAAAAAGAGCAACACAGAGAGAGAGAGAGAGAGAGACAGATACAGAAAGAGACAGAGATGGAGATGGAGAGATAGAGACAGAGAGATGGAGAGACAGAAAGAGAAAGAAAGAAGGAGGGAGGGAGAGAGAGAGATGGAGAGGAAGAGGGAGATGGAGAGAGAGAAAGAGAGAGAGAGAGAGAGAATAATTTCTCCATTGCATTACATTTTTGTCCCAAAAAGAACATGGTATATTCAGTCTCTTACAACTTCTGGGGAAAAAATAGGAGAATCTAGATAATCATTAATAAATATAACTCCCAGAACCATAGATTAAAGTATTACTTCTGGGAATTGTGAATTAAATTTTAGGATTCTGATCTGCCTATCGACTACAGAGATGGCTGTTTTGAGTTATCTTGAGTTGGCAGCATAATTTACCAAAAAATGTCAAGTATTTGAGTCTGTCCTTTGTCATTAATCATGTGATCATTTGAGTCTCTAACTTTTCCTGAACTTCAATTTCCTCATCTATAAAGTAGAAACAATAATGCTTGCATTGCCCACCTCACAGTGTCTTTGGGAAGAAAGTGTTTTGAAAACCACAAATTGTTTTTTTTTTAGTGTTTTTTTTTCTTGAAACTTAAATATGTTGCCTATGTTTAGATACGGTACACAATTACATAAAGATAGATATTCCTTTCAATAAGGAAGGCTTGAAGGGTTTTGTTCAATGGCAACTGATGAATGTAGTCAAAAGTTGGCCGTACTGGAGTGTAAGCACCCTGAGGTTATGGGCATTTTTCTGTTTTGGTTTAATTTACTTTATTTTGTTTTGTTTTGATTAACATCCTCTATACCTTAACACAGTACCTAACACATAGTAGAAATTTAATAAATGCTTATCGATTGATTTATTAGTATAGGCCTTGCCAGATGCAAATGACAAATAATTTCTGTGGTCAGAGAGAGCTTCTAGACATTGTATCCCCAACTTTGAGGGGTTTTGTTTTGTTTTGTTTTGTCTTGTCAAAAACTCTACTATAACAGATGGGGCCAATAGAGAAAGCTATGATGAAATTTCATTGAATATAAAATATTATTCACATGTATCTAGAGATTATGCTACTAGATAGTTGCAGGAATGCCAACCTATGTTTGTATTTATTGAAAATACCGGGGATGAAAGGAAACTCTCCCAGGAAAAGCCCCATTTGATAGGAATAAACCCAAGTCAGATCTCATTATGAGGTAGAATTTCTTCTTTGGAATACCAAAGTCCAAAGTGTAAGGGAATGATAGCAATTGGGGACAAATTGGAGAGTCCCATCCAAGGAAGACTACACAGAATCAAGAGGCACAGGTATTAGTGAAATGACTACCAGATATATTCTTCCAAGACATGGTACTATCTTTTTGTGGTGGCAGGAAGCATTCCTTACACCATTCTGGCTCTGGCATGCTGAAGAAACTATGGGAGTGAATGCCTGCCCCTTTCTCTGATCCTGATTTATATTCTCACTATATCTCAAAACCTCAGTCACTATCTACAGTAACACTGAGAAAGTCAAACTACAGAAATCAAGGCTGCTTGAAAAGTTTACCAGGACATCACCAAACAGTGTCATGATGGTGATTAGACTGGCCACAACAGAGACAGGGAGGTAGAAGTAGAGAAGTCACTGAAACTGAAACATTAGAATGTTATTTGGAAGGTGACTTAAAGCACAATCAGTCTAATCAAACCTGCCCCACAATCCAATGTATGTAACCCCTCTAGGATATTTTAAACAGTATGATTTGACAAAGGGCAAGTAATATAACCTCTCTGGACCTCAGTTTCCTCATCTGAAAAGTTAAAGAGTTGGACTAACATAGCCTCTTCTAGCTCTAGATCCATGATTCCATGAGCATCCAACTTTCTCTTGGACATCTCTAATGATAAGAAATTCAATGTACCCCCACACACACACCATGAAGCTTGTTTCATTTTTGAATGGGGCTAATTGCTAGAAAATTCTTTTTGTTGAATTGAAATCTGTCTCCCTGAAACTAAGTATCATGACTGGGAAGACCATCTAGTTAATGGTTCAGCAGCCCAGCATACACCATGAGGTCATATTGGGCATTTCTATTATAAAATGTTATTTCAAAAAAAAATTTTTTTCTGGCAAGGCCTTAGCTGTCACATCCAAACCTCTTTCATCCCACAGATTATGACTCTCAACCCAGTTAGCTCATTGACTGTTTTATCCAAGTCTCAACATCCAATTTATTTTATCAGAGAAGGATACTAAAGATAATCTCAAAATCCTAGATTCAATCCTAAATTATCTTAGGAAAGTAAATAATAATAATAACAGTAATATAAAGTCAAAATTAAGAAAAAATAAAAAGCCCACCAAAGGAACAAACAAAAGCCTCTCTGCTCTGTTGCCATGAAGTATATACTTAACCTGTCAGAACCTATAAATACAGACTGTAACACACATGTAATAAAAAGTATTTACAGTTTAAGGAGTGGTTTCCCCAAATAAGATAATGTATCTAAAGTGCTTCCCAAATATTAAAGTACTGTACAAATGTCAGTTATTCTTATTCTGATTATTATTATCATTTCATTCCTCTCATTTTTATGTTCAATATAGTTCCAATGGAAATGGTACTAGGAAAAATCACTTTCCTGCAGTAATGTCCTTTTATGTTCAGTCTTAGTTCAACTCTTGAAAAAATCATTTATTTTGGGGGGAGTAATCGAATGAAAGTATTGAGTTATATGCTCATCTTCTATTTACTTAATGAAAGCATCTTTGAAACAACTCCAACAATATTCAAGGCAATGGGGATGATGTCTACAGCCTCATATTCCAACAGAGTTTTACCTCTTTTTGTATCCCTAGCCCTTGGCACAGTGCCTATCACATTGTAAATGCTTAATAAATTTTTTTATTAATTGATTCTTTGGTTACATCTCTATATTTTGAAAGTCTTTTTAAAATTCCAAATAACTTGGAGATTATGAGTATTTGGTATGATGATATCTAATAAAAACGTTGTTCTTGGATTGTATAGATTAATGTTATGTCTAGAGTATTGTTGGCAACAGTTTTGTAGGTAATGATTCTCTGGTTCCAGGACAGTTTATTGTTTGAATTTTCAAAGATAATTTTGTGGTCTGTATTTCTAGTTCAAGCATTTCTTCTCTATTAATTTATGAAAAAGAAAGCTGCCAGTGTATAATTCCAGCTACCAGATTATGTCTTTCTATGTTCAATAAGTGCAAAATATTGGCTCCCTGGAATGATATATTATAGAGTCTGCTCTTTTATGCATAA
Organism: Pseudochirops cupreus; assembly: GCA_028627135.1. Taxonomy (NCBI): domain Eukaryota; kingdom Metazoa; phylum Chordata; class Mammalia; order Diprotodontia; family Pseudocheiridae; genus Pseudochirops; species Pseudochirops cupreus. The sequence goes on along the minus strand of CM053581.1, from coordinate 105,604,182 downwards.
TTCAGGTTGATTAATAAATTAAGGTTCCTTAAGGATAAACTTTCTGTAATATCCAGTGGCAATGACTTGGTCTTATGTCAGTGATAAACATTGATCAAATTCACACAACTAAGCCATTTATTTGACTCATATCCACATTTTGTTGGTTGAGTTCATGTGGAGGTCACACTTTTAGGGCCTCCTGATTCCACTCTTGGATCTTAGTTTTTTTTAATTTTTTTCATAGGCTCTATCCAAAGGTAAATCACCTTCAATTGCATTCAGTAAATCAAGTGAAGCATTCCTAATGTCAGTCTTCATGATTAGTCTGTGAAATGATGTCTATTTATTCCAGACATATTTCTGTAAGTTTTTACTCTGTCATTTTTTCTCTGATTATGACAAAGAACATCTATCAATCATTTTCTTGCTTTTTGACAAGGAAATATTAATCTTTCCACTGTTGCCTTAAGGAGGAGTAGCCCTAAATTTGTTGTTGTTGTTGTTGTCATCTCACAAAATTGTGGGGAAATAACTATTTTAGAGATGAAATAACCAACGTTATTAAGACTGTACAACCTTTCCAGGAGTCACAAAGTAAGTAGCAGAAAGGAGACTCACATCCCTAATTTCAAAGTCAACATGCTGTCAGTTATACTGAACAAGATAAGTGATCATCAATGGCTCAATGGAAGTTCATTGGTAGTAATAATTCAGGGCCCAAGGCCATGATGAAGGGTCAGTGCTATCATCTACTGTGTATGTAACCTAGAATACACTACTGTGAAGAAAGTGCTGACTTGGTCACATATCTTGTAAGGTTTGGAGTCAGAGTCTGTTACTGCAACTGTGAAAGAACTAGAGCTATGACATGTTCTCTACAGATTATTATAATATTCACCTTGAACAGAATTCAATAAAATTCAGATACACTTAATCTGATTCTCTCCATGCCTGATCACGCATGAATGTCATGAATCAAAAATTATGCTTATGTTACTATGATTTCTGTTTATCTGATCTCCTCAATCCAGTATCACTGAACTCCTTGCTGTTCCTCAAACCAGAAACTTCATCTCGTGGCTCTGGGCATTTTGTCTGGCTGTCTCCCCATGCCTGGAATGCTCTCCCTCTTTATCTCTGCCAACTACCTCCCCCAGTTTCCTTTAAGTCACAACTAAAATTTCATCTTCTACAGGAACCTTTCCCAAACTCTTAATTCAAATGCGTTCCCTCTCTTAATTATTTCCTATTTATTATTTATGTAGTTTCTTTGTATATATTTGCTTGCTTATTGTCTTGTTGTGAGCTCTTTAAAGGCAGCGACTGTCTTTTGTTTCTTGTTGTATTCTGTGTGCTTTGCACAGTGCCCAGCTTTCTTAACAATGTTTGTTGAGTGGCTGATTTACAGTATTTTTTTTTCCATTTTTTCTCTTCCACCCCAACCCCCAATTGGCTCAGAGCCACAGGAATTTTGCCCAGGACAATTAAAACCAGGAATTTTTTATTCCCATTTGAATTTTCTTGTTTTCTACTTAACAAAGTACAGGGAGCAACTTCTAATAATGTGCTTTGGAGAGGAGTGTATTGAGATTGTGCATATCTCCACACATTAGTAGAGTGTATTCAGTTCTGTGAGACAGAGTTAGAGAAATAAGAGAGGGAGGAAGACAAATGGAAAAGGGGATGGAAGAATGGAAGGAGGGGGAAGAAGGAAGAGAGAAGAAAAAAAGAGACATTAAAATAAATGAGAATATTAATGCCACTGTATTGAATTGCTATAATAATAATAATAATATTTAGAATTAGAACAAAACCAAGAAGTAATTTATTCAAACTCCTTGATTTTTCAGCTAGGGAAACTGAAACCCAGAGAAGTGAAACAATTTGCCCAAAGTTAGTAAGAAGCATAGGTAGAAACTAGCTAGAAGCAGAAATGAAATTCAAACCAACAGTCTCCTGATTCTAAATCCAGGGCTTTTTTTTTTTTTCCTACAGGGTCTTTGTGTTTGAGAACAATTTAGTTACTTAGGTTCCTGCCCTACCTCGATCTCTTGGCCCAGCAACCATGCCAAACCCAGACTATGGTGAAATTCACCAAACATCCTCTCTGCCAGTGAGTCTCCAGAGAGTTATACGACAAGACCTGGATGACACAGATGCCATTTAACTCCTCTTTTTCCTGCTTTATGGCTAAGAATTCCCTGCCTCATGATTCCCATATTCCTGTGCCCCATTCCTATCCCAGTATACTCAAGCTTCTTCTGCCTCTATTGCCTTCTGCCCTCCTTGTTCCTTCCCCTCAATAGAAAACCTGTTCTCTTATTAACAGACTCTATTTTATCTTCATTCTTTACCTTTACCCTTTCTTCCCTCTGGCACTCATGGAACATTGTACTACATCCCTCAACCCCCACCCCCCAGCCCACTGACATCTCCTTATCTTGTCTCCCAAAATATGCAGTCAGGGATAGGATCAGGTATTCTTCTTTTTCTTCATTCCCACTTTCAAGCTCTCTCTAAGTCTCTATCACTTAGCATTTTTCCTTTTTTTAGGTTCCATTCATTCATTTGTTCATTCATTCATTCATTTATTCATTCATATCACTTTATCCAGATCATCATTGCAATCTTCTCTTGTCTTTCAGGTGATTCTCTATGATTTCTCAAAGTATTCAGTGTAGCACTGTTTTCCTCTTTACTTCAATCTCTCTCATACTCAAAGCCTTCAATATATACCTCAATATTCCATCAAACACTGTTTTAATTACCCTCCTCAACTACCCAACTCAACTCAACTCCAACAACCATGAGAGTTGTTTATATTTGAGGTCAAAAGTTCTTAACTTGGGGCCGGGGTAGGGGCCAGGAATCTGTGAACTTAAAAAAAAAAAGCTTATATAACTCTCTCAATATAATTGGTTGCTTTTGAAATTCTGTGACTTTCATGTTATGCATTTAAAAACATTATTCTGGGTAGGGACCCGTAGTCTTCAGGAGACTGCCAAAGGGGTCCATCACACACACACACACACACACACACACACACACACACACACACACACACACACACAAGACTGTAAACCCCTTTATTAAATCTCAGTTATATTCATAACTGGGTTACCTCTATATTCCTTCACTCTGACCATGACAACCAGTGCTCCTCCTAGATATTTTCTGCTCCCTTTGCCTACCACAGCACTGCTTTCACATGCCTGGTTTTCCTGACTGCTCCTTTTTCCTTTGCTGAACTAATATTCATTTCTCCTTCTAGAATGGGCATTCGCTAAGATTTTATTTCGGCTTCACTTCTCTGTCTACACTCTCTTGATTGTCATGAGTTCTGATGAGATCAGTGATCATGTCTAAAATGACTCCATGGATAACCACCAGTAATCTCTCTCTTGATCTCTTAGTCCACATTGCTAAATATCTGCAGAACATTTCCACTAGGAGATACCACCATATCTGAAACTCAGTACATCTAAAATAGAACTTAATATTTCCCCCCTAAACTCACTCCCTTTTCCATATATTTTTTGATGTAGGCTAAAGGCCCCATGATGTAGTCTTCATTAACTAATCCCCCTCCTTTACAATACATATCCAAAAAGTTGGTAAATCCTGTTAGTCCACATCCACAGAATATCACCATATTCACCTCCTTGTTGGTCTTTTCCCACCAAACTGACTTCATGACATTGCACTGATAGTTCTCCAAGCCTGAAAATGGTCTTTCTCCTCTCTTCTTAGATAATTTGTCTTTCTTCAAGACTGAGCTCAAATACCACCTTCTTTAAGATGCCTTCTACGGTCTGGCTAGCTGCTAATGCCTTCCCCCTGAGATTATTTTCCTTCTATATACCTAGTTATTTAAATGCTGTCTCACCTGATTAGATTGTGAACTCCCTGAGGGCAGGGAGATTTTTTTTATTCTTTGCCTTTTGCCTCTCTTTATATCCCCAGTTCTTAGCAGAGGGCCTGACACAAAGTAAGCTATTAAGAATTGCTTGCTGACTGACTGACATCCATGCCCCACTCCCATTTTCTATTCATGAGGCTAGTTACCCTAATTAAGACCCATATCATCTCTTCCCTGGGTATTATTGAAATAGCCTCTTAACTATTTTCCTTGCTTTCATTCTCTCACCTTTCCCCATTTATCCACACAGTTGCCAAATAACCTACTTAAGAATCCCATTGTCAAAAAAATCTTCAGTAGTTTCCCATCATCTCTAGTAAAAACTACAAATTCCTCAGACCCTCAGCGCTGAAATCACTCTGCAATCTGGCTTCAGTCTACCTTTATAGACACAATACATACTTCTCTCTTGTGCTCTTCATTCCAGCCAAATAAGCCCGTTAATGGTGAAGCATAGCCTTATGAGCTGGCCCCAGGCACTGCCCTTGTCCTGCCAACTGCTGCCATACCCCAGAACTATGCAGCACCCCCACCACCTGTGCCCCCTGCCCTCTATATGTCCACTTTTCCTAAGGGTGAGCCCTGCATCCCAGGCATGCCCATGCCTAATGGGGGCATCTGAGCCAGGATCAGCATTATAGGAAATCACTGGGGGCTCAGGATACCTCTGGCTTTCCCATTCCTTCACTTGCCTTAACCTGGTGACTGGCCATTGTCTGAAATGCAGTGGTCAGGCCTTTTCCCAACCCTAGATTCTCTTTCTGCCCCTCCACTGCCCACATCTAGGTTTTTTTGGGCATCTGAAAAACAATAGTCAGATCTTTTTTCTCCCCTTCTTTCACCTCACACTCTCAAACTTGTGATGGGTTTGGGAGCCAGTTTGGAAATAAAAGTTGGGTGGTAACTAAAACAAACAAACAAACAAAAACAAATAAGCCTGCTAGCTATTTCCTAAATGTAGTATTCTATGGACCAATTCCTGAACTTTCATATAGTCATGGCTGGAATATATATCCTCATTACCTCTATTTCTTATGAGGTTCAACTTCCTTTAGTGCTCACCCCAAGTGGTTCTTCCTAATACTTCACCCTAACTTATTAAATTTCCTTCCTCAAATTACTTTTCTGTTTTTTACTTATCTGCATATGTATTGTATCTTAACATTTTTCCTACCCCCACCCCGTCAAGTATAAGGTAGTTCCTTGAGAGTAAGGACCATTTGTCTTTATGTTCTCAGTAACCAGCATTGTACTTTCCCTACATTACTGTATATTCAGTTGTAACTGAAATAATAATAATCAGATGCATAGTTTTCCTGTAATAACAAGTTTTGAGAGCAAAGGATTTTTCATATCTGTACTAAGTTATAGAGTTGTAGCCTGCTAAATGTCCAAATGTACAGAGAACAAAGATTTTTTAAATGATTGACAGTCTTGGACTGCTATTATACTCTGATTTCTAGGAAACCTTCAACCTAGACTTGGAAACATTATAACCCCATATGTCACTTCTCATAGTTTTAAAAAAGAATAAATGCCCAGTTCTCACTGTGGTTTGGGGGACATCACATTAAACCCTCAATGAAGAGATTCCAGGTCTTAAGCAACCAAACAAAGAATCACCTAGGATTTGATTAAGTTGATTAAGAAGTTGATTAAGAAGTAACATGGAGAAATGATTAGATTTGGATTGAGAAGACTTGGCTTTAAATTCTCCCTGTTCTACTTGCTACATAAATTACTTTGGGTATGTCATTTCAATTCTCCAGGCTTTAGTTTCCTCATCTGAAGTAGAAAAAGGAACTCAGGAATCAAGCCCCACCTCTGAGCTTAGTATCTGTATATCTTTAGCCAAATAAATTAATTTCCACATGCCTCAATTTCGTCATCTTAAAAATTAGTGAATTGGACTCATGTAACTCCTGAGTTCCCTCCCAACTCTGTGTCTAACACAATATTAAAAAAAAAAAGGAAGTCTATGATTTCATGTGCAGTATAACTGTGAAGTTGTTTCTATAGAGCTTTGATATCAGTATCCCATTGCTCTTGACCTTTTTTTTTTCTTTTTGGAGGGGGGGGAGGCAGGGCAATTGGGGTTAAGTATCTTACCCAAGGTCACACGGCTAGTAAGTGTTAAGTGTCTGAGGTCACATTTTAACTCAGGTCCTCCTGACAGGGCCCATGCTCTATTCACTGTGCCACCTAGCCACACCTGCCCTTGACCTTCTTACAGAGCTTATTTGAGTAACATTTTGTTGTAGTAGTTTTCTCCTATTTAATATGGCTTCACATTAGCCAGAAAAGAAACCCCACTACAGCATTTGTCCAACACCCGAATTGTGAGTTGGATTTCTAAACTGGGGCCCATAAAAATATTTGCACTCTGCATGCATCTGGCATTGTTTGCCATCCTTCATGCTCATCATAAAAGTCTTGCCAGTCTTCTCAGGTTCAAGCACAAAAATCTATTGCATTCCCACAGAGCAATCAGAGGCTCCTTGTACTGAAGACCAAGGACCAGCTATAACCAAACTATTTATTCTGATATCTGTGCATGTTGGATGAAACCAGTGGTGAATCTATAACCCTGCTGTCACTGGTTCTGAATTTATTCTGTGCCTGAGAATCTCTCTTTTTCCCAGTCAGGTCAAAATTCAGTCAGCCTTCCAAGATGCATTTATTTCCTCATTGGAAATGACCAAGTTAGCCCCAGGGCCTATTAAACATGTATGTCTTTTATGGCATAGATATTCTTGAGAATCTGACCTTAGGGGCCAACACTGATGCATTCTTCCTGCTGTATATTGTGTGATAGTGGATACCACTCTTTGTCATGGAAAGCACACATTGGGTCTTGACTTCATATGCTTCTCTTATTACAGCATGCATAAAAATAGCTCGTGACTTCTGAAAGGGTAGCCTCATAGAGGAGGCATGTTTCTCTTTGTCACCTTGTAGTGATGTTCTATACTTTGAATGGACCTATCATTAGCCAACAACCAATTTGCCCTGAATCTAGCCTTTGAATTTGGTTGTTGGAACAATTAAAAGCAAACAAACAAAAATATGAAATGACTACAACAATATAAATCAGAAGAACAATCACAAGATGATTGAATGTTGCAAAATTACAAAACCATCTCAAACCCAAAGAAAAGCTATGAGAAGACACCTACATTCTCTCCTTTGTAGAGCTGAGAGGTCCTCGGGTATGGAACGACATATATTTTCTGTGTTTTTTTTAATGTATTGATAAGTTTGGTTGATTGATTTTTTTCTCTTTAGTTTTTCCCCCCTTTAAAATATTCTTTGTTACAGAGAAGGCTTTGGGCAGGGGGTGGGGGGTAGCAGTGGGCGGAGGGAAAAGAATACAAAAAATTTAAAGATGTGAGAACAAAAAATATCCAGATAAATTTATTAGGAAAAACAAAAAAATAGTTTTCTTAAATAATTATTGAGTTTTCTTTCTTGTTGTTATTGTTTATTCCTACTTTTTCTGGTTGTTGTGGTACCGTGATAAGATAGCCGAAAAGGGAGTTAAAACGATTAAGTTTCAAACTCTAGCTCTGACACTTAGGCATCATTGGGTGAAGTCACTTAGCTCTCTGTGTGTACTTCTTCCTCTACAAAATGTTGCTTATGTTCTCCTTTACAATCCTCCTCAGCTCAAAATCCCATGATCCTAAGAGAAACATTATGGTATAACAGAAAGACCATTGGGTTTTTAAAAAATGCACTTGTATTCAAAAGGCTTATATTCAAATCCTGGTAATGACATTTGCTGTCTTTGCACTTCTGATTTTCAGTTTCCTCCTCAATAAAAAAAAATATAGATATTATTTATCTCATGGAGTTGGGATGAGGAGAACTCTATAAATCTCAGGAAATTATTAGCTTGTAAGCCATTATTATTCCAAGTCATATAGGCAAGTCAACATGGTCACGATTTCCTAAGAATAATTTTCTATTAATAATTTCGTAGAATAAGCAGTTTATAAATAATTGCTCCTAAGTCTAACTCTAAGGAAAATAGGATAATAAGTAATTGACAAACACATATTAAACACTTGCTATGTGTCAAGGCACTGTGTTAAGTTCTGAGGATTTAAAGAAAACCAGCGCTGAGCTCATAGTCAGGAAGACTGAGTTCAAATATGGCCTCAGACACTTACATTTCCTCATTGGAAATGACCAAGTTAGCCCCAGGGCCTATTAAACATGTATGTCTTTTATGGCATAGATATTCTGGAGAATCTGACCTTAGGGGCCAACACTGATGTATTCTTCCTGCTGTATATTGGGCAAGCCACTTAACCCTCTCTACCTCAATTTCCTCATCTGCCAAAAGAGCTGGAGAAGGAAATGACAAACCACTCCAGCATCTCTGCCAAGAAAACGCCTAAATAGGATCACAGAGACTTGGACACAACTGAAAAAACAACTGACGACAAAAATTTGTCTCTGCTCTCAAAGAGCTCACAGTTTGCAACACGCAAACAACTACGTACAAATAAGATGCTTACAGGATAAATTGGGGTTACTCTCAGAGAGAAGAGTCTGAGAGTAAGAAGGGCTGGGAAAGGCTGCTTGCAGAAGAAAAGATTTTAGCCAAACCTTGAAGGATGCCAAGAAAGCTAGGAGGCAGAGAAGAAGAGGGCCACATTTTTAAGCATAGGGTAAAATCATTAGAAATGCAACAATACATTTAAAAAGTGGCAAAGGTTGCAAAATAGAAACACAGAAATAAAACACATTCTCACTAAATGCAGTTGTTAACATCTTTGAATCACAGAGTCCCCTAGAATTGATGAGATAGCACCTATTAGAGCTATTATGAATTCATTATCAGGTCTTACAGTGATGCAAATGCATCGTTTTGAAGGAATTAAGCACATTTAAAGAAACATAGTGAGTACCAAAGGACCACAAGGCAAGTCACTCAATTTGGAAAAGTTATGCTTTATGTGGGGGATTAGGGGAGACAGGAGAAAGATAAAGGAAAAATATATATATAATAATGATTCAGATCATTTTCCCAGAATTTTATATATAGGCCATGCGGTAGGTTGATTTCTGGCCTACTTTGTGCTTTTGGGTGTCATGTAGAGATTTTTCATATCATCATGGTGCTGTGGAAAATGCACTGGATGTAGTCAGGAGACCTTCCTTACAAAGAGTTCTGGTTCTGTCACTTTCTCTCTATGTGACCTTCTCTCTGGCCCTCAGTTTTCCCATCTATAAAATGAGAGTGTTAGACTAGGTGGCCCTAGAAGTTCTTTCCTATTGTAATCACCTAAGTGAATGAGAAGGTAAGTGTTTATAATTAATGTTCCTGTTATATTCAATTCAAGGCATGGGCACTATAATCTGCATTTTGGTGTGGAAAGAGTAGAACTGCCCCCATCTGCCTTTTCATTGGTCCCTTTCCTGAAGTCTAATCTCAAAATATAATGTTTTAAGAAGTTATGTTCTGAGGAATGTGTCCAAGTATCAAGTGATCATATGTAAGGTATAGTTAGTCTGTGTGTCAGATTCCAATGACATGATATAAAATAGATGATAGTCTCTATGGCAGTTTCAGGTCTTAATGGGAGGTGGAACTGAGATCATTGTACATCATTGTATGCCTTTGGAAAACAAGATAAAACTTTTTAGTCATAAGAAATTATCCAGATTCGATGGTATCAGCTCATTGACCAAAGCTGACCCAAGAAACCAGTTAGAAAAGGTTTCTTCTATATAGCCAGGTTTGGTAGGGATTTTCAGATTAGTCACCCAATAAGGATTGAATATTATACTAGAAATGCTGGCTATAGCAATAAGACAAGAAAAATAAATTGAAGGAATAAACATGGGCAATGAAAAAATAAAACTTGATTTTTCCAGATGATATGATGGTATATTTAGAGAACTCTAGAGAATCAACTAAAAAACTAGTCAAAACAATTAAAGCAAAGTTGCAGAACATAAAATAAACCCATACAAATCCTCAGCATTTCTAGATATTACCAACAAAACCTAGCAGGAGGAGATAGAGAAATTCCACTAAAATAATTTCAGACATTATAAAACACTGGGGAGCCTACCTGCCCAGACAGACTAAGATTCTATATGAATACAATTACTAAAGAATCTTTACACAGATAGAGATCTAAATAATCGGACAAATATTAATTACTCATTGACCAATGTAATAAAAATAGCAATACTACCAAAATTAGTTTATTCAGTGCCATACCAAACTACCCCCCAAAAATGCTTTCTAGAGCTAGAAAAAATAATATTAACAAAATTCTCTGGAGAAACAAAAAATCATCAAGGGAATCAATGAAAAAAAATGAAGGAAGGGTGTCTACTACCACCAGTTCTCAAACTATACTCCAAATCATTAATCACAGAAAAAAAATTGTTACTGGATAAGAAACAGAGTGGTGGGTCAATGGAATATATTAGTTATACAATATACAAAACCTAATTAAAATGGTAGCCTAGTGTTTGATGCCAGCTATTATGGGAAGAACCATTTGACAAGAACTTCTAGGAAAAATTGGAAAGTATTCTGACAGAAATTAAACAAAGACCAATATCTCATACTACATACCAAGATAAATGGGTACATGATTTAGACATAAAGGATGAAACTGTAGGAAATTTAGGAAAACATGGAATAAATTACCTGTCAAATCTTTGGAAATAGGAAAAATTCACGATAAAACAAGAGATACAGAGTTCACAGGAGATAAAATGGGTAATTTTGATTACATGAGTTTTAAAAATTTTTCCACAAACAAAACTAATGCAGCCACAATTAGAAGAAGAGAAACTGGGAGAAATGTTTACAGAGTTTCACTGATAAAGTCTCATTTCTCAAATATATAGAGAACTGAGTCAAATTTATAAAAATAGGAAGCATTCATCAATTAACAAATGGTCAAAGGATATGAACAGTTTTCAGAGGAAAAAATAGAACCATTAATAGTCATGAAAAAATTATCTAAACAACTAATAATTAATGAAATGCAAATGAAAACAACTTTGAATTACTGTCTCACACCCATCAGATTGGCTAAGATGATAGAAAGAGATGAAAAATTCTGGAAAGGGTGTGAGAAAATGGGTACACTAATTCATTGCTGGTGGAGTTGTGAACTAGTTTAGCCATTCTGGAGAAAAATTTGGAACTATGCCCCCAAAGCTACAAAATAGTATATACCCTTTGACCCAGAAGTGCTGCTACTAGGTCTGCACCTCAAAGAGATGAAAGAAAAAGAAAAAAGAACCCACATCTACACACATACACACACACACACACACACACACACACACACACACACACATATATAAATTATAAAATACTATTATTCTGTAAGAAATGATGAAGGGGATAGTTTAAAAAAATTCTAGGAAGATTTTTATGAACTGAAGCAGAATGAAATGACCAGAAACAGAAGAACAAATTACACAGTAACATCAATATTTTAAAGATAATCAACTATGAAAGACTTAGTAGCTCTGATCAGTATAGTGTTCTACCACAACTCCCAAGAACTCATGATGTAAAATGCTATCCTCCTCCAGAAAGAGAATTTGTGAACTTAAGAGTGTAGACTGAAGCATATTTTTTTTCTCTTTCTCTATTTTTCTTCCTTTTCAAAGTATTGAGGAGGAACATGAATGATGCAGAGATATATTTTGCGTGACTTCATATTTATAATGAGTATCATATTTCTTGCCTATTCAGTGGATGAGAATGGGGGTAAAAGAAGGAGGAGGAAAAGGAAGAGGAGGAGGAGAGACAGAGACAGAGAGACAGAGAGAGAAAGTTTGGAAGTGAAAATGGAAAAAAATATTTAAAATAAAATACCCTATCAAAAGAAAGAGTAAGGAGAATAAGCTGTTCTGTTTCTTCCCCTCTCTAAATCATTGAATATCAATCAATTGATCAATCATTTCACACCCATTTATTAGTGCTACTATGTGCTGGGCAATCTGTTAGGTTATATGGATACAAATTCAAAAAATGAAACAATTCCTACTCTCAAAGAACATGCATTTTTCCATTAAGGTAAGAAGTATTTCTTCAGAATTTCTACGTATTTGGGATGAAAAATATCCTTCATCCTTAATTTAGTGAAAAGAAATAAACACAGAGATCTCTTAGGATAAGAACAGGACTTTATTCTCTTCCCAGGGAGAAGAGGGCAGTCTTCCCCATGACTCATCATGGAGAAGAGGCAAGTTACAAAAGATAGTGCTGGAATTTATTACCTAACTTAGTCAAGACCCCTCCCCGACTGTTTCCCCTCTCATTGGTGGAGAGGCAGACTTCACCAAATACTTCCCCAACTGGGACAGCAAGGAAAGATAAAGGGAGGGTCCCACCAAGGCGGAAAAACAGACAAAGGAACATAAAAGTGATTGATAGAAGCAATTTGAAAAGTTAACCACCCCAAATTGAGAAGTTTTCACTCATCCCATACATAGGTTACAATTGAAGAATGATGAACTAGTAGTTAGAAGCTTTTGTTGTACTCTCAGCTCTCTTAGCTTTGTGATCTTGGACAAATCCTTTAATCTCATAAGGTCTTAGTAAGTATCTGAGACCAGATTTTAACTCATGAAGGTAAGTTTTCCTGCCAAACATAGTTTGTATTTTGTCCTAGAAGCAAGTGAGTCACTGAAACTTTTTAAGGAGGGGATTGACATAGGAAGATCTTTGCTTTGATAATATTATTTGAGTAACTACATATTGATGATATGGAGTAAAGTGAGGTGAGGCTGGACAAAGGTAATCTAAATAGGAGACCATTTCAATAGTCTAGTTGAGATGAAGTGAGTGCCAGACTTAGGATAATTGTGATGTGAATGAAGAAATGGGGAGGAATATGGTAGATACTAACAGACTTTTTAATCAATTGTGTATGGGGGTTGAGACTTAGAAGAATTTGAACACAACTGCAACTCTAAATCTAGACCCATTTTTATAAATCACCATACTTCACTTGCTATAACCAATCTTCTGATGACCAGCTTCTCCAGACAAAACAGATTCATGGTCTATTCTTTGTAGGACTCATTGTTTTGTTCACTTGTGTCTGACTCTTCATGACCCCATGGACCATATTGTCCATGGAGTTTTCTTGGCAAAGATACTAGAGTGGTTTGCCATTTCCTTCTCCAGTGGATTAAGACAAAGAAGAGTTAAATGTTTTGACCAGCATAACAGAGCTAGTCAGTGCCTGAGGCCAAACTTGAACTCAGGTTTTCCTGACTCCGTGCCCAGTGCTCTGTCCACTGAGCCATGTAGCTAGCTGTCCCTTAGTAGGACTTACTAGATTTCATGATCTATTAGTATAGAGCACAAGGTCACTGCTATGCCATAATTAAATCCTGGAGTAGGTTTTAGTGGAGGAAAAATTGACATGAAAACAAATAAATACGCTAATGTTCTTTGTAAAATAATTCATTTTGTTTGCTCCCCTAATCTCACCCCACATTTCCTCAAGGAGAGGCTGAATGGTCACTTATTTAGAGACAGTGGATATAGGATATCAGGCACAGTTGAACTAGATGGCAAAGAAGACACTTTTCAATCCTGAGGTTCTGTGATTCCATAGTAATCCTTCCCTCTGGCTTGCAGTATAAATTTGCTCAGAAAATCTTTTCTTCACAAGCAGTATGAAGATACACTATAGCCTTAGTCCAGGTCTCATTATCACAAAGTAAATCAGCAGAGCATGGTGATGATCTATACGAAAATCTGTAGTATTTTCATGACCATTGTTTCATCTTCTTCACTTTACATAGGTACTGCCTCCAAAAATTAGAGTATCACTCACTTTTACCTTCTCTTCCTGTAAGTTATGCAGCAGACTTGCCTTGTGGCACATCTACAAGGGAAGTGAAAAAGGAGCATGTCTACTAACCCCGATTTTAAAAGAAAACTAAACTGAGAGCCATCTGGGTTCAATAATTTACTCATGGAGCAGAGGGGGAACTGGAAATGTAATCCAAATATTTTTAGCTCAAAGCAGTAGTTTCTATTTAAAAACAAAACAAAACACTGTCTCACTTGTATTGCTGATCCAGGGAATACTGTAGACTAGCAGAATAAAATGCTGATCATCAAATAAACATTCACATGTGTGTATACTCACATATAAACACATATACATATGTATATATACATATACATGTGTGTATTTACATATATGTATGTGTGACCATTAGAAACCAAGATTACTTCACTCCTATACACATGCATGTGTATTTACAGATACATATGTGTTTACATATATCTATGTGTGTGTATGTATGATCATTAGAAACCAAGAATACTTCACTCCAATTAGGAGCTTTGACTCTTAATTGGGTTTTTTTTCCTCTGTTTTAAACTAAGAGAAAGAAAATGGTGTGCTCCCTTGCCTAGGAAAGGTCTCACCCATTATTGACTGGTAATAAGGGAGTTTTCAAAAGACACTCAACTTCTGATACTTATTCAAGAGCTTGTGTTTGAACTGCAAGGATTGCTGACCCTGCTGTTTAGTCCCCCTGTCACAAACTAAAGTAGAACATGATAGACCATGTCAGTCCATTATGTTTTCCATTCTACACCAGATGTCACTCTGGGCCCCTCGCTGTCATTCAGTTTGTCTCTCTCAGAGAATGCTGTCTGGGCTGTGAGTAGGATGGCAAGGAGAAAAGAAAACCATCAGTGGCAGATCCTTGATTAAAACTTCTTTCTCTATGATTTCATTCTTAGGTATTCTACAAGCATGGATAGAACACACTAGAGGATTTCCTCTTATTAAACAATGGAATGTTATTGTCTTCTGCCTAAGAAATGGTTAATAGTTTTCATTTGGAATCACAGCGAGAGAGTGAGAAGAGTCTGTCCTAATTATCTTTCACTTCCTTTTGATCCAGGCATTTGTCAATATTTCCTGTCAACAGAAAGTATCCCCATAACCCAAAGCTGCAGAAGCACTATTGTTTTACCGTTTAGAGAAGAATCCTCATTGTTGCTCTGAGAAGTGTATTGTTTCCTATTTCCTTCTGTAAATTTTTGTCAAGTTATTTCAGTCATGTCCAACTCTTTGTGACTTCATTTTCAGGTTTTCTTGTTAAAGATAATGAAGTGGTTTACCGTTTCCTTCTCCAGGTCATTTCGCAGATGAAGAAACTGAGACAAACAGGGTTAAGTGACTTGACCAGGGTCACACAGCTAGTAGTGTCTGAGGCTGCATCTGAACTCAGAAAGATGAGTCCAGCCCAGTTTTCAATCCACTGTGCCACTTCACTGTCCATTCCTGCTGTGAATAAAGGCCTACTCTTGGGTTAATGTGATAAATAGACTATGCTGAGAGAGAAGTAGTTCCCAGAACAAGGAAGTTAATGATCCTGTCCATGTTCTGTCTTTATTGGATCACCTCATTTTTGCTGAAACCAAGGGACTGAAGCAGGTTAGAATTTTATTTCCTACATTAAGTATGGGCACTACATTTGAGGAAGGACAGTGACAAACTATGACATTTCTAGACCAACATGGTAACAATGCCAGACACTATTCTCTTCTTGGATCAGTTAAAGGAACTGGGGATAGTTAGCCTGGAGAAGAATGAGAGGAGAGGATAGTTTTCCTTAAGTATTTGAAAGGCTGCCATGTAGCAAAGAGATTAGACTGGTTCTATTTGGCTCTCATGGGTAGAAGTTATAGCAAAAGGTGAATGTGGTAGAAAGAGTGATTTCTACTCCAGGTAAGGAAAACCTTCCTAATAATTAATGTTATCTAGCATGGGAATAGACTGGCTTGGGAGGTAATGTATTCTCTATTGAGGTAGCTTGGGATAATGGGTTATGTTATGGACCTGGAGTTACAAAGACTAGGACTGAAATCTTGCCTCATTAACCATATCACTCTGGCTAAGCCACTTACTTTCTCTCAATATTCATTGCCTAATTTGTAAAATGCTAGTAACAATAATGCCTACTTAACAAGATGGCTTGAGCATCAAATTATATCAAGTATATACAAAGTGCTTTGTAAATTCTACATTGATATGTAAAGTACATTTTTTTCATCTTCAATTAGAGGTTGGGTGATTATTTCTTCTAAGTTTTAGAAGGGATTTCTGCCTTAAGTAAAGGGGGGGAGGGGTATAAGATGTATATGTATATTTATCTTATAAAATCATGAGATCATAGGATTTAAAAGATAAAGCAGCCTTAGAGATCATCTAGTCCAATTTCTTATTTTATAGATGAGGAAACTGAGGAATAGATAGATAAAAGTCATGCCAAAAGTCACACAAATTTGGAGCTGAGGTGGAAACCAAGGATGAGATTTGAGTGAAATAGAATATAATACACTAGAAGAGCCCGTATTTTAAAGTTAGAGGATATAGGCTTGAATGATGGTCACCCCTTTGTTTCCAGCATTTTGCTATGAAGTCTTGGGTTGGAACCCTGCCTTATATTATTATAAGCTGTATGACTCTGGTAACTCACCAGAAAGTGTTGACATAAATAATTTTGTACATATGAGTCATTGTAATGTTAATGGGAGTTGAAGATCTTCACCACATATTGATAGGCCTCATGTGGAGCTCAACAAGGGAAGCTGGATTAGGGGAAGTTTGTTTTTCAGGAAGGGCCAGACCTTTTGTTATTTTGTAATTAGGCAGTGGGTCACAAGGGTTGTGATGCCTTCTGACCCTGAAGAAGTGTATATATACTCTGAGGTTAGCATTTTGCTTTGGGGCTCACTCATTAGAGGAATATTTGTGTGATCTGCCCAGATAAGACTCTGGGTAGCTGTTAAGGAACGACCCAACTTTGGAAACCCAGATGTTGGTGCTTCTCTCTTTGATAACTACTTGTAATTTCTAATATATGTATGTGTGTGTGTGTGTGTGTGTATGTTTGATTAAAGTAAGATTGTTGACCCCTTTTCAGTTGTTTTCCTTTAGAAAAGCATATAAAAGGACCTGTGCTAGCAGCCCTCCTGTGTGCTGATGTTATTGGTCTTATACTCCCACAGCAGCTACAAGTGACATTGCTGCTGCAGTCCTTTTTCTCTGTCTTTGAAGTCTCAGGAGAATATTACTATTAGTAATATGACTAGATCAAAAGAAATAAGGCTACATGCAGTTTAGAAAATTTTGGGGGGGTATCGTTCAAAGTTGTTTTATAAAATAGTACCAATTCAGCTCTGCAGCCCATGTATTAGCATGTTTGTAATCCCCTAAATTTCTCCAACAATTGGCATTTTCCTTTTCTATCTTGTTTGCCAATCTAGTGCGTGGGAAGTAGTAACTCAAGAGTTGTTTTTGTTTGTATTTCTATTATGCCTAGTGATCTGGGACTTTTTTATGTTGTTATTTATAATTCATGATTCTTTGTTTGAGAATGTTCATAATCTTGGGATCAATTTTCTGTTGGGGAATGGCTCTTGTTTTCACTCATGTGTATCAATTCTCTATCTATCTTGGATATCAGATATTAAGAAGGAAAGTTTTCTATGAATATATTCTTTTTCTGATGAATTATTTCTCTTCTAATTTTAGTGACATTGCTTTTGCTTTTACAAAAGTCTTTTTTGTTCCAAATTTATGTATCATTGTCCATTTTCTCGTCTACAATAATCATTGCTCCTTGTTAGAAATTCTCCTCCTAATCATTAGTCATCAGTTGTGTTTCTTTCCCCTTCTTTCATTTTTGTTTTCATAATGTAACCTCATATTTATATAATATGTTCATTTGAAGTTTATTATGGTCTAGGATATAAAATATCGGTGTAAAACTAATTTCTGGCTGATTGTGTTCCAGTTTTCCCAGCACTTTTTATGTCCTTTCTCTACTACTCATTATTCTTGGGTTGAGCAAACCAAATCCTACTATGTCTAATTGTTTTTGAGTTCTATTTACCTAATATATTCCATTGGTCAACTTGTTTCCTACTTTTTAAGATTATCAAATAGTTGTGATAATTATTGCTTTTTATATGTAGTATAGGTTGAGATCCTATACTTATACACCTCTCTGTCCTTTATTCCTACATTTTTCCATTATTCTCTTAATATTCTGGACTATTTGTTCCTTCAGATAATCAACTTCACTCCTTTTAACACTGTAGCACTCCTTGATTAATAGACATAAAATATCACCAAACAAATGATAGTTTTAACAAAATTGGCCTTTATTCTCAGAGAGAATCTTGGGATTATTAAAAATAATGGCTGTTTCCCAAATGTAATTCAGTCTGCTCTTCTCCTGTGCAATCCAGAGCCTAGCTTATTAGTACCTACTGTAGACATGAAGAAGGATTGTGAATTTGCTGTGCATATTTAGCTATTTTTGGGTACATTTATTGCCCCATTCCTCCTCATTTCATAGGGGTAATCCTTGGTTTTCAGAGGCTATGCCCTTAGAGCATCTTCTCTGACTGGCCTTCTAAGCTAGAAAAGCTTGAAAAGATTGGAGAGCTTATGAGCAAAAGATCTGTCCCTAGGAAGAGATTCCACACTCTCCTATCCCTGCATGGAACTTATTAAATCTTCCACCAAGGCATAGAAAAAAGTTATCTGTATGAGAAAAGGGAAGCATTCTCCAATTGTGTAATCACAGAGACTTTAATAATAATATTCAGATGAAGTGTGCATTAAACTTCATTTTGTTTCATGTAGGACACTGATAAAGGCCTAGTTCCAACCTTTCTGGCTTAAGTCCTACAGTTGTGCACTGGAAAGTTTACAAAAAAGAATGTTTGATCTGGAATCTTGTCTGTAGTGAGTATGCAAATTAGGATTCTCCTATCTATTCCGTCCCTTTTCCTTTGTGTTCTTAGGTCCTGTGTGGCTTGTTAAACTGGTCTTAATACCATCCAAGACATTGTCATTTCCTTTATTTTAGCTTTATAATCCCATCTGAAGATGCCAATCACCATGATTTCACCTACTGTCAAAGTCAGAATATTGCCTTATACTCGCTATCTGCTCTGTGAGTGGCTAGAATCTTATTACCTGTTACTGGTGAGGGGAATGGAGGAAGAGAGGAGAGACCAAACTGTATCATTGACTTTCTAGGTCATACCTTGACCCATATATTATCTAGATTGGGCAGATAACATTTATGTTGTAATCTCCATAAGAAGGTCTAATGGACTAAATTCTTGATCCCCTAATAATTTCCTAATGTTGCAAAGAACATTATTAAGTATCTACTGGATATAGGATTTTGTCCAAACTGGGAAAGATGGGGAAGTAAGCTCATTTCTAACCTCCAAGTATAGGAAGCAGTGACACATTAAAAAAAGATAAACAGAATATATAAGTGAAAATATATATAATTCATTGACAATTTATTAAGCATTTCCTATGTGTGCAAGTGCCATACTAGGAGCTGGGGATAGAAAGAAGAAAGAAGAAATGGCAAAATTCTTTCTCCTAAGTGCCTTATTATCTTATAATAAGTTCAAAATACTTTAGTACTAGATGAGAAAGAGATCATTAATGACTGGGAAGTCAAGAAAATATTCTTGGAACCAGCATACCTTGTTGACTGTTCCAGAGTATTCAAACTCAAATCTTTCCTCTCTTACTTAAAGCCGTGTAAATCCAGCAAGTCACTTTAACTCTACAAGCCTTAATTTCCCCAGCCCCAAATGTCGGTAAAACCTGCATTGTAGTGTTTTTGTGGGGATCAATGCATACACATACACATACACACACACACACACACACACACACACACACACACACAGCGCTGGGTAAATTTTAGAGTACCTGAACTATTACAAAAGTCGTCTACTTGTTTTCCCGGCCTTGTCCCACCCCTTTCCAATCTAATCCTTCACAGAGCTGCCAAAATGATTTTTCCTAAAGTGTACTTTTGAAAACATCACTTGACTTCTCAGGAAACTCCAGTGACTCCCTATTATCTCTAGGATCAAATATATGGTCGCTTCTTTGGCACCTAAAACCATTCATAATCTGTTCCAAACATACCTTTTCAGTCTTATTTATTATTCATCACTCCCTTCCACAAATACCAGTGGCCCATCAAAGTTGCCTCCTTGCTCTTCTTCCTACGTGAAACTTGATGTCTCATTTCCATGCCTTCCCGCTGACTTGTTCCCTACTCCTAGAAAGTACTTCCTCCTCCTCACCTTCATCTTTCAGAATCCCTAGTTTTCTGTCAGGGCTGAACTCCAACATTCCCTTTTACACATGGTTGTTGTTGTTGTTTTGTCAGTCCTTCATTCTCAGAGAGGACTGGGACATCATGGAGGTGATGCCATGACATGTTAAGTGAATTGGATTTAAGTGAGTGAGGGCTGTGCAAAATCACCAGCCTCATTTTATCCTCCAGAGCCATCTGGGTCCAGTGACCAGATATACATTATAATGACTGGAAGTAGCCCCAGATGCAGTGGAAGACCTTGGCCTTTTAAAGCTAAGGTCTTTAGCAGGTCTCACTTTGACTGAGGCAGTGCCCATTCATTGATTAAGGCTAGATGTTTTTTAAAAATGAGGCAAAGAAAAAACTCTTTAACATAGTCCAGGAAAAAAAAATTGTGTGTGTCTGTATGTATATGTATATATGTGTATATATACATACACACATATGTGCATTATTTTATATATGTGTATATATATTCATACATATATATACATATATGCATGTGTATGTGTATATATCTTTCTAGCAAGTAGAAGTAGGAAAGCATTAGAAACAATGAAGGCAGAAACACAGGCCATGTACTCATGGGCTACACTACTGTGGCTCTGATAGGGACAAAGGCCTGAGGCCTCTTAACTCACTGAAGGCTTTTAACAGTTCTTCTCTCTTCAGTGTAAATAGGAATTGTTTCTGTTTTGGCAGAAACCCTGAGGATCTTCCCTTCTACATAGTCCTTCCCTGATTCTCCAAATGACCTTGTATCCATTTTGTATAAACTTACATATATACATTTTGCCTATAAGCTTCTTGAGGGTTGTTGTTGTTTTTAAATTCTGTCCGACTCTACGTGGTCACATCTGGGGTTTTCTTGGCAAAGATACTGGAGTGGGTTTTCTTTTCTAGTTCATTTTACAGATAAGGAAACTGAGGCAAAGAGGGTTTAGTGTCTTATCCAGGGTTACACAGAGAGTAAATATTTGAGGTTTGATTTGAGGAACTGCTTTCTCTTCTATCTTTGTATTCCCAGTGCCTAGTACTATCCTTGGCACATGGGAAGTAGGTGCTTTAAAAATGCTTCTGGATTTACAGATTAATTGAAAACATTATAAAAATACCAGTTATTATTATCATGGGAAAAGAAATTTCTGAGCTGGACTTTGAAGGATGAGTAGGATTCAAACAGTCATGGATGGAGATGTGGTCATTAGAATGGGTGAGAGGTATTCCAGATACTTGTTCTCAGGTGCTTAAATGCATAGGGATATTTATATGCCCAGAAGAAAAAAAAAAGATTCAAAATTAGCAGCTCCTCAATACTGTGTTGTTTTTAACACAATGTGATATGAAATGAAGAGCATAAATCCTGACCATCAAGTTTAATCTCTAGGGGTTGACATGGAAGTGCCATGCCTGACTTTCTCTTAGGGCACAATGTTGTGGTATTGGCGATGTTAGAGATCTCACAGTATCAAAGACCTGTTTTGAAAGAGATAACCTAAGAGGAAATTGCAGTTGAAGCTGAAGCTAGAACCGGAAATTCTGTCCTGATTTGAAAATTGTATCTGAAAAAAATTGAAAACAAAAAAATTCAAACTTGTGAACAGAGATATTGTCACAGCCCTGAACTTAATCACCGTGTCTGAGTCAGTGAGCCGTTCACTCAAGTATAATCTATTGGAAATGACTTTAAATAAGTGCTCTTCTCCCTCCCCCAATGGTCTATCCAGCCTATGCTAAACAGCATAAAACTCCCCGAATCGGATTTCTTTTGGAGGAAGTTTTTGTGTCATTTTGTTTTGTTTTAAGATTCTTTGTCTTTATTTTTTGAGGACCAAATCCTCTCTGTTATTCTAAAAATGTAAATGTGACATTTCTCTTCATTTTTGATCTCCCACCCCTACCTCTACACTTGAAAGCAACCAGTATTCTCGAGTGTGCTCTTCCTCTCTCTCTCTCTCTGGCTCTCTCTTTCTCTCTCTCTTTCTGGCTCTCTCTCTCTCTCTCTCTCTCTCTCTCTCTCTCACACACACACACACACACACACACACACACACACACACACACACACACACGAGAACAAATTTCTCTTTAGTCCTCCTCATCCTCTTCTGAGATGTGGAAATTAGATTCAGAGCCCTGCTCAATCTACTATTTAATATAGATATTCCCACGACATAGGTGGAGGCAAAGATGAGGAATCTCTTTCTCTAAAGGTGACCAAAAGTTATTCCAGAGAGACTTGGACAAAAGTCCAAGCTACAGAAGACAATGGAGTAGAGACAGAGATAGAGATAGAGATAGAGATAGAGACAGAAACAGAGACAGAGATAGAGATAGAGACAGAGATAGAGATGGATTTGTGACCTCAGAATTTGTGGGTAGTCTTTCTAATTTAGCCCTTCTTTAGGCCTATGTGATGCTTCTCCATTTCTTACTGTAAATCTTCCTCAGAGGAACTTTTTAGTCATATCAAGGCCTTCTACTTAGTCTTTTGATATTTGGCAGGGGGTTGGGGGGAATTTTCTGAATAAAGAGGTGGTAATGTGCTATGCAGTTTTTCATACATTGTCAGATGCAGTTATGTGAAACTGTTAGGTTTTTGTTTTGTTTTTATAAGAGAGGTTTCT
>CM053581.1:105562478-105580975 GCA_028627135.1 Pseudochirops cupreus | reverse complement strand
AGGATTAGAATGACAGGAGACAGGGAGAGACAGAATGGGGTTAGTCATTTCATAGAAGAAGCAAAGGATAATTGTTACAATGGAGGGGAAGAACAGGAAGGCAAAAGGGAGTCAACCTTACTCTCATTGAACTTGGCTTAGGGAAGGAATGACATAAACTCTAAACTGTGTATCTTGGCACACAGGAGAGTAGGCAGGATAGAGATGAGAGGTGGGATGATGGAGGGGAGGGCAAGGTTTGGAGGGAGGGTTGACGGAAGTACATATGTCTGTAAAGGGACAGGGACAGGGTAGAGAATAGAAGGGGGGGTAGGATAGGGAGGAGGGACATATAATCAGTCTCTCACAATATACCCACTGTGGAGAGGTTCTGCGTAATTACACATGTACAGCCTGTATTTAATTGCTTGTCCTTCCAGTGGGGGTGGGTGATGAGGGAGGAAGAGAAAGAATCTAGAATTTAAAGTTCTATAATCAAATATTAAAAATATAAATGTATATATATATACACACACACAATTATTATTAATATTATTATTAACTACATCCAACTGGGACTTAAGATACACAGGCACTGTGGTAGGGAGAAAGTCAGAGGGGTGATGGGGGAGGACAAAGGATAGAATAGATTGGGGGAGGGGTTATACAATGGGATGGCTATTTTGGGGTGGTGGGTAGGGGAAATATGGGGGGAAAATTTGTAACTCAAAATCTCATGGAAATGAATGATGTAAACTAAAATAAATAAAAGTTAAAAAAAAAGATGGAAAACATAATGAAAGGAAAAAAAAAGAATGTTTCTATATTAAGGGGATAATACCAGGGTGGAGGGAGGGAAGGGGAGGGAGGAGACCAACACTGATTAATTTATCCTAGATTTACACTTTTTCCCTAAACAAAGCAAAAATGAATGAAAATGATACCAAAAAAGGAAGGAAGGAAGGAGGGAAGGAAGGAAGGAAAGAAAGAAGGAAGGAAGGAAGGAAGTAGGGAGGAAAGGAGGAAAAGGGAAGGGAAGGAGGGAGAGAAGGAAGGAAAGAAATAAAAACATAAGAAAACAGGTAACATTTCCAATGTTTTTTAAATCAGATCTCTGTCTTAGGATCAGAAAATGTTTAGGAATAAGAGATATTAGACATCATTAAATCTGCCTCTATCATTTGACTAAAACTAAGAGAGATCAAACAATGTGTCACAAAGTCCCACAGATAACAGGCAGCAGAACTGGACTTGAAATCTAGGTCTTTAAAGACCAAATCCAGTAATCTTTTCGTGACACAACAGATTTATGACCTTTTCCATTGAAACATGCAAATCTAACTTCACTACCAACTTGTCTTTTGGAAACACAACACAGGCTAGACATAGAAAATAAAAACCAACTTGAGAAATGCATGTCCTCCTCCTCTCATTCTGGAATAAATAAATAAAACATTATGTCTATAGACATGACAAAAGTTAATGTGTCCATGATCTTCACTTATGAACTAATATTAATGATCAGGGTATTTGAGCTCCTAATGTTCACTTTTTAAACAACTCATGTTAAACTCATTTTTCCCCCTGTCACTGTTACAATAGCAGTTCTTTGCAGGAATGTTTTCCAAGAAGTAATTTGCTGGCACTTAATTACTAGTATTTAACCAGTTCAACATTTCCCTTTCTTTCAAGTCCATTAGATTTCTATTACAATATTATACATTCTAGGCAAATGTGGCTTTCTGCAAAGGTCCTCATTGTCAGTCTCCTCAGTGCAAAGTTTATCTGGACTATTAGATATCCTCTCTGGTTTGACTTCACCAAATTAGATTAGTTATTTATATGTTAGATCCATTGCCGTAGTACTTGGGCACTTCACATAACTTTTCTCTAGTGAATTGTTATTAAAAATCATATAATATCAGCGCTCACAAGTCCTCAGAGGTCACTTTTTCCTCTCAATGCCTAGGTGATGTAGTGGACAGAGTACTGGGTCTGAAGTCAGGAAGATACATCTTTCTGAGTTCAAATCTGGCCTCAGATACTTACTAGCCGTGATACCCCAGGCAAGTCATTTAACCCTCTTTACCTCACTTTCCTTATCAGTCAAATGAATTGGAGAACGAAATGGCAAACTATTCCAGTATCTTTGCAAAGAAAACCCCAAATGGGGTCACAAATTGTCAAATACAACTGGAAAATAGTGAACAACAACAAAAACTCTGTTCTATAGCATCCTTGACAGATTGACATCCAGCTTCTGATTAAAGACCTTCTAGTAATGTGAAATTCACAATTTTCTTAGGTACCCATTCAACTTTTTGATGACTAATTGTTAGGAATCTTTATTTTTCTTATAAGAAGTCAAAATCCACCTCCTTTTATAACTTACACTCATTGGTCATAGTTCTACTCTCTAGGGTCAGATAGAGTAAGACTAATCCCTTGTAATCATGATATCCTTTTACACATCAATAAGTAACCAATACCTCATCTTCTATGAGCTAACCATCTCCTAATTGCCTCCTCTAATTCTCACTTAATACGGCCTCCTTTCCTCTTATCATCGCTATTACCTTCATCTGGATGTGCTCGAGCTTGTCAATATCCCTCCTAGAATATATTGGCCAGAAATTAATACAAGATTTCAAACAGCTCAGTGGTGTACTATATAGAATGCTGAATTAAGAGTCAAGAAGATCTGAGTTTGAATTCTGCCTCAAACATTAGATGTATGACGTTGGGTGAAATGGGAATAATAATCTCACAGTGGCGATGTGACAGCCATAGGAGATAGTACATGTCAAGCATTTTGACAAGCCTCAAAATCCTATATAAATGCCAGATGGTAGTGATGATACTAGTAGTAGTAGTAGTAGTGCTAGCAGTAACCAGGGTAGAGTACACTAAAATAATCTTTTGCCTCATTCTGGGCTGGTATGCCTGGCAATATAATCTAAGATAACTTCAGTTGTTTTTGTTTGTTTTGTTTTATTTTTCAGTGACATCAAATTCCTAATTCACTTTGAATTTCTTAATTCACTAAAATTCCCAGCTCTTTCTCATATAAAGTATTTTTTAGCCATACTCCCCTTCTACCATCTTGTTTTTCTGCAGTTTAATTTTTGAACCCAAATAAGGATTTTTCTTATGAAATTTAAATAGCATCTTTTTGTATGAAGCTAATGACTATTTAGATCTTTTGGCATCTCAAATGCATTCTCTCAGATGTTACCTATTTTCCTAGCTTCATGAAATCCTCAAGTGAAATTGAAGTGCCCAAGGGGCAGATAGATGGCATAGTGGGTAGAGTACCATCCTTGGAGTCAAGAGGACCTGAGTTCAAATATGGCCTAAGATACTTAACACTTACTAGCTCTGTGACCTTGGGCAAGTCACTTAACCCTGATTGCCACACACACAAAGAAACAGGAATGCCTTCTATGCTTTTGTCCAAGCTATTGATTTTCCAAATCCTATTTAAAAAGTCTTATCTCATATTCATTCCAAATGCAGTTAAAATTCCAGACTTTTCAGTTCTTTTAATTAATTTAATTAAATTAATTTTGATTCAATCAACTTTTCCTATAATAGGTTTTGATGGGTTATAACATATAAATGTTCTAATGAAAATGTTGATCAAACAAACAAAAAAAGCATCAAACAAGATTGAAGGAATGGAAATGGAACTACATCTTAGCAGTATAGAGGGACCACCATGGTACAGTAGAAAGAATATTAAATGCCTCCTCTGGAGTCAGAAGTCCTGGGCCCTGTCACTAACTATGTAACCTTAGGTAAATCACTTTCTGCTAATTATCTCAGTTTCTACATCTGTAAAAAGGTATAGTTTAGTGTTGATAACCTCTAAGGTCTTTTCCAATTCTAAATCTATGGTGCATTTCCAGGTCATAGCACCTCACTATTCTCCCAACATCACTTTTGGATGGTTTTCTAATGTATCTACTGAAAGAATCTATTTCAATTTTAATCAATCAACAAGTATTTATGGAGTATTGCATGCTTAGTTGTAGAGATAAAAAAAAATGGGGGAGGAGATCAGTATCTATCTGCCTTCACAGAGCTTGCATTCTCTCAGAGGAGACAGTACATACACAAATAATAACTCCGTGCATGTGTGTGTGTGTGTGTGTGTGTTTGTGTGTGTGTGTAAGATATATGCAAGAGAGAGACCATTGATAAGAATAAAATTCCCATATACATCAAAATATTTATAGTAGTACTTTTGGAGATTAAAAAAATGGAAAGTAGATACCCTACTGTTGGGGAATTATTAAACAAATTGTAGCAGATAGGAAATTGTGCTATAAGAAATGACGAATTTGACAAGTACAAAAAAGCATAGAAAGAGCTACATGAACTGATACAGAGTGAGATAAGCGGAGCCAAGAAAATAATATACATAATGACTACAACAATGTAAATGGAAAGAACCACCACCAAAAACAAAAAATCAAAAGTTAATATAAAATTATAAAAAAAGAAGCATGACTCAAAAGAAGATATATGAGAAGACCACCTTACCCCTTTTGCAGAGGTGGGAGGTTACCAAATATATTACATTGTACATATTTTAGATTTTTTGTAATGTATTGATCAGTTATATTGATTTTTTCCTCCTCTTTTCTTTTGCCTTTAAAAATGTTACTTGTTATTTGAGATGACTCTGTTGAAGGGAAAGAGGACAACTAGGGAAAACTACGGCGATATATAAAAACAGAAAAGCAATGAAATCATTTAAAATAACATATCTATATATCTATATATCTATATATATCTATATATATCTCTATCTCTATCTCTATCTATATCTATATACATATATATATAGATATATATAAATTTCTTTAGAGTTTTTAAAAACCATACTCCTCAGTCTCCACTTTGGTGTTTGGGTAGGGGGAGGTAGGAAAAGTCCTCAGATTCATTTCATTATTCTAAAACTTCACTCTGCAGAAAACAAATCATGGTTGCCTTTGGCAAATGCCCATTTTGTCACAGACATTCAAAATTGTTGCCCAGTTTGTGGTAGAGACAGTGATTTGGTGCTGAGTATTGAAAGAGGAACCTCCTCTCTCAGTCAACTTCCACGAAGAAACTTTCTTTTCCTGAGTAGTATTTCTTTAGAGGGCCAGGCTTGTCTCCTTGGTGAGGTCATATTCATACAGAACCAGGCATACTATTGCCCAAGGCTAGAATCTGTCAATTGTTCAGCTTTGGGCACCCTAATTCCCAAAGACATTGAATTATTTTGAGTAGGCTGTTTACCTTGATGTGAACAGAATTAGCCTTAGACACTAAGCCTTTATGGCAAGTTTTATTGTCCAAGGCAAATATAACCTGTTAAGATTTACAGTCTTTATTAACAGCAATAACCATTTTACAACCAACATCAGTAAATCAGGGTTTATTGAGAACTCTACAATTTTAATCTGTGGAAAACCATTAAAATGTCAGATTTTCATTGGACATAATTCCTAACTTTTATGAAAGATAGATTTTCCATTTAATTGGTGAGTATAAAAAAAAGTGTAGTCCAGAATAATGAATTGTTTTGAAAACAGAAAATTGGTTTTGGCTAAACAACAAGTGTCAAGCATTGAAGCTGTTATCTTTAGTTAGAAGTGTTCCGAAAGTTAAGGTTAAAAGTAATTTCAATGACAAATAGGTCCTTACATGCTCTGCCTATAGGATGAGCTCATGTCTTTTGGCAGAGTTTGAACCATCAAACTCCCAGACCTTGAGACGGTTTAGGAAGAACTTAATTGACCTATTAGCTCATCCAAAACACTTTCTTGCCAAGCATCTTGTTTGCAATGTCTGTGGACCTAGCGTATTGTTTATGAATGCAAAACTGCATACTTTTTACTGTACCATACCCAACAGACTTGCTAAATGATGTCATCAGGTCTTAGTTGGCAAATGTATATGTTATTTATATGATGAATACTTAGAATGGAATTGGTGGCATTTGATGAATGACATCTGATTCCAAGTAAAGTAACAGGGCTATTTTATGTTGCTGTCTCTTCCTGGTTCTGTAGTCATTATTTTGTTTTTGGGGATTGAGAGGCCTGGCCAAGATAGGCCATGCTGACTCATGTGGAAAGGTTAAAAAAAAAAAGCCCTGACTCCAGAAGAGCTAGATTACTTTAGGGAGAAATTGAAAAAATGTTCATTTGGAATTTATGACCACATCATGGTACAATATACTTCAAAATTATTGAATGGTTCATTCAATCATAGAGAATAGAGAAATTATGATAATGGTATACTGTGTTCTCTGTATCACTGTTCCCTCCTCTGCCCCAATTCTGGGGTGGTTAGAGCAAACTATGGGGCAAAAACTTTCAAGGTTTACCCACATAAATAACTTTTGGGGTAGTTCTTCAAATCTAGCTGTCATCTCTCTCATTACTATCCACTCAATAGTATCTCCACCACCATGTCCAACTCTGGATCTTGATATCCCTTCCAATATGGAATTTCTCTTCAGTAAGTAGCAAATTTCCTCTCCTCTTCTTTTACTTCTTCACTCTTTTGGCACTCAACTGATACCTGCTCCTCCCTGATGACACTTTACTCCTTGCTAACCTTTCCAGAATTCTCTGTCCTTTCATTCCTATTCCCAACTTATTTAAATACAAAATGCTCCTGAATCTCCCCACTGCTATTTCCTGACTCTCTGTATTTTTATCACTCAGTAACCTCTCCTTTTTTTTTAGGTTAAGTGACTTGCCCAAGGTCACATGGCTAGTAAGTGTTAAGTGTCTGAGGACAAATTTGAACTCAGGTCCTCTTGACTCCAGGGCTAGTGCTCCATTCACTGCTCCACCTAGATGCCCTGTAATCTCTTTTTTTTTTATGTTAATGCGATATAATTTATCAACCAATCCAGAAATTGGTAACCATTGTCCTCTCTCCCCAATACTTTCTTCCCCCTTTCAAAGTGAATTCAGTGCCTGACTTATACTCTTCTACTCTTATTCTAAGGAGTTTTAACATACATGGTGATGTTCTCTTGACTAGTTTGACTTTCCAGTTACTAAATCTGCTCATTCCCCGTGACCTTCTACTCTGACTTAGTTATTACTTAGTTAGCTAGAAATAACAGAATACCCTTGATCTTGCCCTATGTTAATTTCATTATCTGATCAGATAATGAAATATCTGATCATAATCTTTCAACTTCATCTGTCTCCCCATTCCTTTTTCATCCTAAATCTAGTCTTTACCCTAACAATGATCTCCAGTCTCCCCTTCTCTTAGTACTACACAAGGTTCTAGATCTCTCCTCCCTATTTACCCCTAATCTACCAATATATTCTCCTCTCTTCAAATGACTGACCCTTTGGTGAAGCATTTCTACTCCATATTATCCTCTATTATGGAATTCATAAGCTATCACTCATCGTGTTTTGAGAAACCTGAACCATAGGTTATTTCCACAACTTGTACCCTTTGAGGTTTCTGTGTGTGTGTGTGTGTGTCTCTTTTTTTGCGTTGGTTTGTTTGTTTTCTCTTTTAAATGGAACTGGAATAAATCATGAAACCATACTGACTTTGTCAGTTAATAAATACTTTTTAAGCACCTAGTGTGATCCAGGCATGGCAGGTAAGTGGCACAGTGAATAGCGAAAAAGACCTGGAGAAAGAAAGGTTGATCTTCCTGAGTTCATATCTGACCTCAGATACTTACTAGCTGTGTGACCCTGGGCAAATAACTTTAACCCTGTTTGCCTCAGTTTCTACATCATCAAATGAGTTGAAAAAGGATACAGCAAACCACTCCAGTATCTTTGCCAAGAAAACCCCAGATGGAGTCATGAAAAAGTCAAGTGTGACTGAAACAATGACAACAACTACAACTACAGTTGCCAGGTACTGTGTTAAGTGAAAGAATAAGAAGAAAGGCAAAAGATAGTCCCTGCTCACAAGGAGCTCACAGTCTAATAGTCAGCTACAAATTTGTGCTCGTTTATCTCAATGGGGGCCCCACTGCATCAAGGCAAACTTATTACTCCTCCCTAATTGATGGCCTATTCCACTCATCACAGTGACTTTTCTAAATCTTCAGTACTTTCTTTACCCCCTCCCCACACACCAAACCTTCCCTATACCCTTAGCTGAGCACCTGCCTTCATATTTAACTGAAAAAGAAAAAAACCTAAATCATTTGTAGAGTTTTCTCATGCTCATTTCACGTCCCTCAGAATAATTTCCTATCATTTCCTCCTTCACTACATCCTGTGATGATGAGGTACCATTATGCTCATGATCAACACGTCTACATATACCTTTGATGCTGTCCCCTCTTGTTTCCACCAGATATTGTTTCCATCATCGTTCCTACTCACTCGAATATTTTACAAACACATCCAAGTCTCCCCAAACATCGAAACAATCCCTAACTAAATTTTATCATAAATGCTAGCTATCACCTTCCTTCACCTTTTCAGCTAATCTTGTTAGAAAAGCCATCTTTATTTCTGTCCTTTACTTATGCTACTTTCATTCTTTTTAAACGTTGTTAATATGCCCTAGGTCAAGAACAGTTTGGCTTCCAACCTCCTCACTCACATTTAACTTTTGTCTCTGAAGTTGCCAATAATTTTAAATCCAATGGCCCTTTCTCAGTCCTTATTCTTCTAGACTTCTCTGCTGCATTTAATACTACTGACCACCTTCTCCTAGACATTCTTTCCTCTCTGAATTTTGATTATTTTCTCTCTTGCTTCTCCTATCTGTCTGACCACTCCTTTTCAATTTCTGTTGCTGGATTTTTGTTAGTCATGACAACCTAACCCTAACCCTAACCCCTGTGGATATCCTCCAAGAACGTCTCTAAATTCCCTCACTTGGTGATCTCATCAGTTCCCAATGATCAAGGCTTAATTTGGTAGAGAGAAAGAAGGACATCCGAGCAGAAATTTCAAAATTACCAAGAATGTAAATCAAAGAAAATGCCCCCCAGGCTCTTTCAATGGGTGAGGGATAAACCAGAAGTATCAAACACTTCTCTACCCAAAACATGTAGCACATAGTACTCTTGAGTGCAGACAGAACCAGATTAAAATATAATTGGCAAATATTTTACAAAAAAAATTAAAAATAAAATAAAACATTTATAATATTACATTTTAAAACTAAGTCAATATGCAGCTGCAGAGATCCTTATGCATGGTTTAGTGTCCCTCCACACCCACCTTTCTATTGAAGTTTGATGCCACTGGTCTGGACAATGGTACAATTAGTTGATTTTAGAACTGATTAACTAGTCTAAAAGAATAGTAATTGGATCATTAACTCATAGCTCTAGTAGTAGAAGGGACTTTAGGAGCCACCTAATCATTTCACTCATTTTAGGATCTGTGTCCACAGAAGGCTATCTTGCCTAAGATGCTACGTGTAATAAGGATCAGAAGACAGTTAAAACCCAAGTCCTCTATGAGGAAATACATTGATGGTATTATAGAAAGAGGTGTCCCAGGAAATCTCTCCATGGTATTGTGCTATTTTATATGTTTTTAATTATTTGGATAGAGGCATAAATAATACTGATATTAAACTTTCAGATGGCAAAAGGCTATGGATATAGCTAACACATTAAATGACAGAGGAAGTAAAAACAATGATGTGACAAATTAGAATATTAGTCAGAATCTAATTATATATAATTTAATATGAATAAATATAAGGTCTTATACTTGTATTAAAAAAAATACCTACACAAGTACAAGGAGAAGGGGAATAAACATTTATATATCCTGGCACTGTGCTGAATGCTTTACAAAATATTACCTGTACAAGATGGGGAGGTATAACTAGGGAGCAGTTTATTGGAAAAAGTTGTATGGGTTTTACTGAACTGTCAAGATGTCAGAACAATATGCTGGACAATAGTATGAGATGGTGATCAGTAATACATTGTAGTCTTAGGCTGTATTATAGACAGCATGGTATCCAGAACTAAGAATGTAATTGTGCCAATGTAATTGCTCAGATTAGTATACATCTGTAGTATGGTTTCCAATTCTACTGCAAGTGCCACATGTTAGGAGAGCATCAGTAACCTAGAGAATATCCAAAAGAGGTAGATTAAAATGGTCACATTGTAATATGAGGATAAGTTGAAAGAAATGGGATATTTAGTATGGGTGTGTAATAATTGTCTTCAAATATTCAAAGTCCTGTTCTGACAAAGAGAAATTACACACACACACACACACACACACACACACACACACACACACACACGTGTATGGATAGATGTGTATATGTGTGTATATACATGTATATATATACACACATACATACACACATAATACATACATACATATGTGTGTATGTAGATATTACAGAGGGCAGGAATAGCAGCAGTTCAAAGCAACAAAGAGAAGTTAAATAGAGGCAGGTTTGGTTGCATGTAAGGAAATTTTTCCTAACAATTAGACCTATCCTGGGTGGAATGAACCATCATAGTAAGTAGTAGTTAGTGAACTAGCCAGTCAGTCAGCTAGTATTTCTTAAGTGACTCCTATGTGCCAATGATGTTCCCTTCATTATAAGTCTTCAAATAAGTAAGAGCGGGATAACATTATTCTAGTGTGTGTTTGAAGGGATTATTGCATCAAGTGGTCACCGAGGTCCTTTGAAACTCTGCATTTTTGTGATTAGTGGGATGAACTTTAAGAAAACAGATTATTTGAATTTGAGATCACAGCTCTAAATCACAAGTAGCAAGCAATCGTGCCCTGATTTCACATGTCAAAGAGAAATTAGACCTGTGGTTTCTGAGCCTTATTCTTTCCTCCTTTTTTCTGTATGTTTTTTCCCAGTCTTATCTCCCTCTTAAAGTATTGAGGTCACAGGTTTTGCTCCCATATCAGTTTGGATGTGGCTTCTTTGAGTGACAACATCTGTCCTGTTGACCCTATGCAGTCTATCAAATAGGTGTCCTTTTTCCCTGACACAGCAAGAAAGAAGTAGCTGAAGTGTTAAGTCAAAGAGTCTAATGTCATTAGAATCCATGCTCCCCCAACAGACACATCTTCCACCCATTCATTCAGTCTTGTATTCAGCTTGAACTTAGCAAGGATCACTTGAGGTAGCTTTTGAATGCTTCTCTTTCGTTCTTTCTGTATGGCTTCATATTATCCTTGAACCCTGCTGAGATACATCTATTTACTAGTGGCTTTGATCCCATTAAAAGCCTGTGTAGGGCCAAGAAGTCATAATGCAGCTCTCTGCACCATCTCAGCTCTTTCTATCTAACTGGCTCAGATTTTCTCCAAAACCTACTCACAGGGCAGACAAAGGCTAGAGGAGTTTGTATTGTTTCAATGTGCTGGGCTCCTTTCAGGCGGATAATGTAGATATTCTATCAAAAGGTTCCTTGAGGTTGCTTTCTACTTGAAGAGCTGTTTTGACTCCCCTCACCTCAGAGCTATGGTTCATGCTGTGACCTTTCCCTGTTGTCTCAATGACCCTGTGCTTCCCATGCAGTTTGTATGCATTGCTTTGGTCAGACTTCTTTCCATTACATTGCCAACTCTGGTATGGTTTTCCTTTGCTGTACAATTGAAAGAACTGGGGGGTATTTTTCTCTTTCATTTGCTTGCTTTAAGGTCTTAAAATTTCTGCTTGAATGGTATTCTTTCTCTCTATCAAATTCACCTCTGATCATTGGGTTTCAATTCCTGGGTTCTCACAATTTTCTCTGGCTTCCCAATTGTTCCCAAATGCAATGAAAGATATTCAGTACAGTTTAATCCAATCCAATCTAATCCCATTGAGTTGAATGACTATTTGTGGAGCTTCTACTATGAAGAAAGTAATGGGTGAGTTGCAAAAGGTGGTGAGATGCTCCAGTGGAAAACACACTGGTTCTGGAGTCAGAAGGTTCAAGTCCTACTTCTATTGTTTACTGTTGTGTGATCTTAGCCAAGTCACTTGACCAAATGAATGAGAAAACTGAAGTCTTAGTTTTTAATTCCTTATTTGTTAAACAAGGGGTTAGACATCTGAAGTCCCTTGTAGTTATATATCTATGATACTATGAATGAGATCTAAAGATTATAACATTTATAAATGCTAGTGCAGGAAGAATTTTTAATAATAATTTATTCCAGTAATCTAATTTTACAGGCAATGAAATATAAAGAGCAATAAATTTGGAGCAAGAAGACCTGGGTTCAAATGCTAGTTTTGCCATTTGCTATTATCTATAGGACGTTAGGCAAGTCGTTGCTTATCTCCAGGCCTCAACTTCCTCATCTGTCAAATGAAAGGATCCAACTAGAGGACTTCTAAGGTCCTTTTTGACTGGGAAAATTATGGAATGGATCAAGAAAGAAATATTGTTGGACATCTAGAAAGAGAAGTGATAACTTCTTAAAGCCAGATTGGCCTCATCAAGAGCAGTCATGGAAGACTTCCATTGTTTTCTATTTTGGCACAATTACTAAAATAGTTTAAATGAATGCTGTGAGTAAATTTTGCCTAGACTTTTAACTATGTTTTTTACAAAGTATCTCATACTGTCCTTGTAGAGAAAATGGAGATGTGAGACTAGATGCTTAAACAAGTAGATGGATTCAGGACTGGTTAGATGGATGGACTCAAAGAGTAGTTCATGTTGATGGCTCAGTATCAGCATGGCACAAAGTTTCTAATGGAATATCCTAAAGATCTATGCTATGCCTTGTACTGCTTAGTAATTTATCCATGACTTGGATAAAAGCATAGATTATATTCTCAACAAATTCGAAAATGCCATAAAGCTGAGAGGCAGAGCTAATATACTAGGTTAATTGTGTGGATACCAAAAAAGGGGATCTTGATAGGCTAGAACATTGAGTTGAACTGAGTAAAATGACATTCAGTAGGAATAAATATAAAGTTTTGGAGTTAGGCACAAAAAATCAACTTTAAAAGTATAATATGGAGGATGTATTTTTTTCCAGCAGTTCTGAAAATGATCTGGTGATTTTAGTAGACTGAAATCAGTAAAATCAGCATTTTTATGTGGAAGTCAACAAAGATAACTTGATTTCAGAATTTGGGGGTGGGGGTGGGCATTAAGAGAGCTGTAGCTTCCAGGAATAGTAAGGGGTATTCCCACTGTCCATAGCTTTCATCACATCTCATCTGAAGTACTGTGTTCAGCTCTGATTTAAGAAGGATGTTAATAAGTCAGTGACCAAAAGAGGGCACCTAAAATAGTGAAGCCCCTTGAATCCTTGTCATATAAAGATTGGATGAAAAAACTGGAGATGTGTAGCCTGGCAAAGAAAAGACTCAGGGGGCACGAGAGCTGCCTTTGAGTATTTGAAGTTCTGGGTGGGATATGAAGGAGGGATTATATTTATTCTTTTTTTCACAGAGGGCAGAACTAGAATAAATGGGTAGAAAATTATGAAGAAGCAAATGTGCGAGAAGCATAGGGTTAAACCTCCTTGAAGAATTTCAGACACAGTGATTGGTTGACTACTTGTAGGGTATATGTGTGTATGAGTTAGACTAGATGGTCACTGAGATCCCTTCAGACTCTCAAATTCTATGATTCCTTCCTAGTTCCACATATATGATATCATGATCCTTTGAAGACCAAAAGTCACTAATCTCAGTAATTGAAACTGGAATTCAAATCTTTCAACTGAGTCTAATACATGCATGCATACATATATATGTATGTGTATAGGTATATATCTGTATTTATACCTATGCACACATAAAAACACACACATATATGTACACATATAGTTGTCAGTTTATTGAAATAGAGACTCTATATTTAAGATACCCATACTATTTGAGAGGAAATAAATACATGTACTCAAATAATTATAACACAAAATATATTACATGTACAGGACTGCTGTAAATGAAGAAAATGTTTGATAAGATAATCTCCGATGTTCTTTTCAACTATGAAATGATATGATTCTTCTATTTTAAGCAAATGTGGGATTATACCCCTTTCTATCACCTTTCTCAAAACAAATCCTTTTCCCTATTTTCACATCGGCAAATCCCTCCGTCAGTCAACATTCAACCATCATCATAGTAGGTGCATTGAGCACCTATCATGTTCCAAATAAAAGCAGAATATGATAGTGGTTACAGTGTTGTACAGGACTTGGAGTAAAAAAACAAACAAACAAACAAAAACCTCTTCTTACTTAGTAACCATGTGACACTGATCAATTCATTCAATCTCTTTGTGCTTCAAGCAGCAACTTGAGATGTTTCTACTGAGTCCTAGATAGATTGTAATATGTGTTAGTCAGATTACCCTGAATAAGGAACTGACCACAATGAGAAGCTGCAGATCATTTGCATATCTATATAAGGTATTGCAAGTACTGCTATAATTTCTATGGATGATATAAATTCCTTACCCTCTAAAAGCATACTGTCACTTACCTTCAGTAAGTCACCAATACAGGGCAGTAAGAAGAAAAGGAACAAGAATTTAAGTGTCTACTATGTTTCAGACTACTATGTCTACTATGTGTCCAAAGAGCTGTATGTACAAATATCATCTCTTTAGATCTTCATAACAATCCTGGAACATGTGCTATAGTTGAGGAAATTTACACAGATGTTAAACAACTTGCACAAAATCACACAATTACTGAGTGTCTAAGGCTGGATTTAAACTCAGGTCTCTCTGACTCCAGACCCAGCTGTCCATTCATTGCACTACCTAGCTGTCTCAGAAAATGATTAAATGCTAAATGAGTCTCTTTGCATCCTCTTTGGATTCTTAATGTTGGTATTTCTGTGTCCTAGGCTCTCTTTTCATCTTTTTTCTACTTTTTCTGCCTTTTATTATTTTTGGTAGTCACTGTATTTTATTGGAAAATGTTGATCTATATTTTTCCTCACAACTTGAACTGAACACATTATTGCCCCGTTTAAAAATAGAACAAAACAAAATCAAACCACTCCCCAAATAGCCACGGTCTCATCCCACCTTGCTTTCCCACCATGACCTTTGGCTGTGTTTCCAC
Source organism: Pseudochirops cupreus (assembly GCA_028627135.1). NCBI lineage: Eukaryota > Metazoa > Chordata > Mammalia > Diprotodontia > Pseudocheiridae > Pseudochirops > Pseudochirops cupreus. The sequence goes on along the minus strand of CM053581.1, from coordinate 105,565,958 downwards.
CTCCCCTTTCCCTGGGAGGAAGGCACTAGAGGGTAGGTCAGAAGAGAGAAATCTCTTGTGCCAGGTGGCCTTCCTCCTTTCCAGAGCCAGGAAAGGTCAATTTGATCCACCTGGTCATTGGGGGCTGGGAGGTGGGAGAGGGAGAGAGAGGGAAAGAAGAAAGAACTTAAGGAGGAAAAAAGACCTGTCTGCCCATGGATCCTTGCTCATCCCAAGTGTTAAGGTAAGAGAGAAATGGCTTTTGGTAAGAAGAGAGTTTACTGACCATGCTATCTGGCAGAGGGAGGGGGCAAGTAGAGGGAGAAGATGACAAAAGGAGACAACACAAAGAACCACAGACTTACAACCACAGCAAGTCACTACAGAGACATGAGGTAGGGCAGAGGCAGACAGTACAGACCGGCACAGATGGGGTCTTCTACATTGCTCTTATTACAGTTATGATCAATAATACTAGTTGAGTCAACCATCCCCACCCCCACCTCCACCCCCACCCCCACGCTATATATGGATTTTCCCTGAAAAAAAAATCAAAGAAATGACCACATTGCCAAGCGAGCATTGACACATTCACTCAAGCTGTGGGACTGGAATAGTGGAAGCTGGCTGGGGTGGGGAGAATTGTGCAAATATTAGCACCAGATATTTACAGAACAGCTAAAGAAATTACTTTAGGAGTACAGACATTTACAATTTGTACAAGATGCCAAGGTAACAAGGACTTTTCTCCTGTCCTCTCCCACAAGCCAAAACTTGGTAGAGCCAATTGCTGATCATTTGGCAATAAAGCCAATGGATTTTGTAATGTTGTTCATCCCCACCTCACTTCCTTCATCTGTCCTATCCCCAAGCAGTGTTTAGAATCCCCTTCTCCTCAATTTCAAAGGCCACATTAGGTGGTATCACATTTTCCTCATGCCTACCTACCACCCATGCCGACATGTCATGTTGGAACTCCTCTAGACCTTTCACCATGAGCCCCCCAAAGGTCTCAGAGAATCACAATGCCAGATGCACGTAAACATTTAAAGGGTTTGACTTCCCTACCCCAAGGGACACTCTTCCCATTCCTCTGCAGTTTAACTCTGATAGTTTAAAGTATCAGCTCTACAAAGCTCTACTCTCAAATCCATATTTCTTTCCTTGGCCTTTCCCCCAAACTCCAGACACACAATTGTAAGTGCCTACTGTAAATATGCATGCATTGTTACACTATCACCTCAAACTCTCCTCTTCCTCAAATGTAGAGCTTTTCTTTTTCTAATGCTATCAGAGGCACCATCCTGTCTTTCATGTTCAAAAATTTGGTGCTGCCTTTGACTTTTCCCTCTCTTTGACCTCCCTATCTAGTGAGTTACGATACCCTTGTCTTTCTATCTCCATGAAATGCTCCTCTTTCCTTCTTGGCTTCCTTGTCCCTGCTCTCACTTTCAGGTCTCGGGCAAAGTTTAAAAATCAGACCACCATGTGTTCCCAAACCAGAGGTTTAGAAACTTTAATATATGTGACTTGATTTTGTGAAAAATAAATCTATCAACTTGCCTAAGAGGATGGGGTTTTCTAGAATTATAATTATGTTCATTAAATAAAAGGTGATTTTAAAGGTTCTTCTCTATACTCTTTCCAACAATCTTCCTCCTTCCCTTATCCCTATTCTCCTTAGCTTGTGCTACATCCTAGCTTGATGTCTAACTGATGCCTGAATACAGACTCTACTTACCTTGTGCTTACAGTATCACAATAGCCTTTTAATCAACATGTCAGTTGCAGGCTTTCCCCACTGAAGTAGATAAATAAAATTAATCTCTTTGCACAGATCTGGCCATCTTTTTCCACAGAACAGAAATTCCTTCAAGTCTTCCTCATTGACTGGGGAATAAAGTCCAAACTCCTCAATCTGGCAATGTTACAATGAACCCACTTAACACATTCTCCAGCATGAACATTCTGACTCTGTTGGCTTTTCCTTGTACCCCGGAAGACAGAATAAGTATGAGGGGTGGAAGTTGCAGAGAAGCTATATCAGGCCAAGTGTTAGGTAAAGTGATTTCCAGGACAAATGAGGAAGAGAAAAGGGCTTTGTTGGATGACTTCTTCATTGTTACTGTGTTGTTGTTCAGTCATTTTGCAGTTATGCCAGATCCTTTGTGACCCCATTCAGAACCCTCCTGAAAAAAAAATACTGACATTACCTAATGAAAAGAATTTTCCAAAAGTGGGAGAGACTGCTTCTATAGTGGGTACATTCACCACCATTGGAGGTCCTCAAACAAAAGCTGAAGTACTTACTTATTGAAAATGTTTCAGAGATAATCCCTTTTCTTCATTCCTCATCTGGTTGTGCTCCTATTGGACTTCTCCATAATGTCTCAGGAACCTCTTCATCCTTTGAGATCACATCACATCAGAACTCAAACCTTTTCAGCACACTCTGCCCCAAGGGCCACTGATTAGAGGGAGGAACAGAGAACATCTCCTAGAATGTCCATCGAAGGAGGGCACCCAGACAATCCATCTCTTCATTTCCCAATAGCATGACTCCTTTCTATGGTGACCTAACCTCCCTCAGGCCCTTTTCAGCTTCATTTTGTGTAATGTCTTACCCCCATTAAATTGCAAACTTCTGGAGAGTACAGACTGTCCTTCCTTTTCATATTTGTATCCCCAGGAATTAGCACAGAGCCTAGCCCAGAGTAGGTGCTGAATAAATATTGACTGACTGACTGACTAGTTTTCCCTTATCCTTTGTCATCTGCTGGTGCCTCAGAACTGAGCTGACTTAAATCTCCTATCAGTGAAGACTTTCTTTAACATCGTCCTTTCCAATGTTGCCACTGTGCTGTTGGCTCCAGAGAGAAGCTTCTCAGTTGCTTGGCTCCTTGTACAGGTAGGGTTCACCTGACCCCAGATTGCCTTGATCCACACTTACTCCCAAGTGTCTGAAAAGCCACACTCAGTGTCCCACTTTGGGACCTTTTGTACTGTCCAACATTAATAAAATTGACCTGTAGCATAGAGGCCCCCAAATAAGACCATTTACACATAAACACACATATACACATTATATCCCTAACCCTCCAGTGTACTGGAAGATTGAATCATTACCTAAACTTGCCCAAGGTTTGACTGGCACTTGGATATCTTCACACAGCCATGTATGCTAACTTCCTACTCATACCAATGCACACATTCTCAGGCAAATACTCTGACTCATAATGTCTGCATTGGCAAAAATACCCACTGACAAATCATACCAGAGTCATACAATTCCATTCAATAAACATCAATTAAACACCTACTATGTGCCAAGCACTGTACTAAGCATTGAGGAAATATGTTTTTAAAAAAGAGGCAAAAGACAGTCCCTGCCCTCAAGGAACTTACAGTCTAATGAGGGAGTGTAATAGTAATCTGTTTAGCAGGATACTTAGCACTTAGTACTAAGTGCTAAGTGTGGAAGGGGCAAACCCTGTCCCATTG
>CM053581.1:105407073-105561978 GCA_028627135.1 Pseudochirops cupreus | reverse complement strand
TTGAGAGAAAAGAACATTGTGCTAATTTCATAGCACATTTACAATTCCAGCTGTTATTGAACTATATGGAATACTAAAGCCTAGCAAGTTTATTTACAATGCTTTCCCAAGTAAGATACATTATTTTTTTTTCTCCCTACTCTCTTTGATGATGCATTTTTTGTTTAAATTGAATATTTCAAATTACAAACCGTGGATTTATTAATTTAAGTTTCTTCATTGTTTAATAATGTGAAAGGAGCAGAGGCCTTAAATGTTACATTTTAAAATAAATTTTATAAATACATTAAACTTATTTTAGCAAATTAAAAATTCAAAGGTGTTATTTTTTAAGTATAGCAATTTGTATATTGTAATTCCTTAAATTTTTTCTTCTTCTTCGTGTTTCTTTGTCCTGTAGTTATGTAGCAATGTCCTTAGTTATTCATTAGTTCATATGATATAAGAGATCACCAAAGGACTGAAATTACTAGCACAAAGGTAGTAAGATCCATCCTCTCATTTTCTCCCCTCTCCTTTAAATTCTAAAGAACAGTTTTCTGCTATTCAGGGATCCATAAATTGCCACAGCCCTTTAAACTTATGATTCAGTTACTGGCTTGCAGTGCAGTGGAAGGCCAATACAGAGACTGATGTAATAACAGCTACTGTGAATGAGCACTGATATGAAATACTCAGCTTTTTCTGCACACTTTAGACGTGGAAATTCTTATCTGTTACTCCCCTGGGGGTATGTTAGTCAAGTCAAAAAGCCATGTTCCAGATTACACTAATGGGTTATTCATCACAAAGAGACAAACATGGATCTACCAGAAAGTGATAGTTACTCTTACCCATGAAGGGTTAGAGTCTGCTAATGGAAAGTTATTTGTTTGAATTGACTGCTCTATCTCCCAAGGGAAATTTCATTCAACACTACTAACATGGTCACTTTGGATTATACTAAAATACTTTCGGTCCAATATAGGAAGCAAGTGGTTACAATCACCATCCACATATGTTTAGCTTGGACTAAGGAAATAGAGCCCATTCAGAATTCTAGATTATTTCAAAACTTGTTGTCTTACTCGGACTCTCCATACCATACCAGACTGAACAGGAAGCCTTGGAAGGAAAAAAAAAGTATTTCATCTGAATTATCAGATATCAGCTTCCAAACTTACCATGCTTTATACAAAAGTGAATAAAAAGGGCCCATTCAGTGAGTCCTAAAACCATCTATTGTGATTCTAGACATGGTAAACGTTATCTTGAATGCAGTCTCATTAATCTCATTTATATAACACTCAATTTTATAAAATGCTAAAAAAAAAACCATTTTTTTGGAAGGGGAAGGAAGAGTTACCAGACTTATAATTCCAACAGCGTAGGAAATTTAACACTGTAAATTCGAAGAGCTACTCTTCTGAAATTTACAATCTTAGAAAGATACCTGAGGGCATTGTGAAGATAAGTGACTTGCCCATGTTCTCCATGCTCTATGGAGGCTCATCCTCTATTCCTTATATTAAACTCTTCCAAATGACACCCAAGACAAATGGAAAGTGGAACAACAACCCCTTAATGCCCTCCTCCATAAGGGACTGGCAAGAGCTGCTTTTTTTTGTTTAGAATGTTAACACTTCTTTTTTTTTGTTTATTTCTCACCACTGTTCTACCCACATCTGATTTCCTTGAGTAGTTATTCATAATGAGGGAAAGATGGAATAAAATGACTCCCCCCCTCCCCCCCCCCGCAACAACTGAGGACATGGTAAAGCAAGAAACTTCTACAATACATAAATCACATAATAGATACCCGGAGAAATCAGCAGTGGCTAATAAGTAGAAATTTTGGCGTCATGTCAGGTCAGAGCATGGGACAGCAGAGACCTCTTTCTAACGCTATTTGGTCTAGCTCTCATTTTCCTTTCATGCTACTATGTTAGAAAAGTCATTGTAGCACAAAAAAATCAATAAAAATTCCATTCAGAACAATAGTCCTTTGCTGCTCAGCAACACCAGGGAGTTATCAGCTCATTCCATGTTATGGGAGTTAATGCAATGATATAAAAATAATTTACTCATTCAAACCAAATCAGCCAATGAAAAATTACAGTCATTTTTTGTAGTCAAAGTTAGAGTCATTTGTTAAGACTGCAGGGAGATCACACAAGCTCCCACGAGTTGTTGAAGCACATTGGCATTGAAGTCATCGGTTGAATTTGTCCACCCCGTTTTGGTCTCACACACCAACAAAACTATATTTCCCTTAATGAAAAGAGACTTGCAGATTACTTATCTCAGATCATCTTAAAGTAATATATACAGGCTTTCAAAATACAGAAGAGATGCATTTCAACAAAAGATGGTGTCAGTATTTATAAGTTGTAATGAATTGTGGAGTGGCAGGTAGGTGGTGCAGTGGGTAGAGCACCATGGCTGGAGTCAGAAAGACTCATGACTTCCTGACTTCAAATATGGCCTTAGACACTTACTAGCTGTGTGACCCTAGGCAAGTCACTTAACCCTTTTTGCCTCAGTTTCCCTATCTGTCAAATGAGCTAGAGAAGGAAATGGCAAACCCCTCCAGTATCTTTGCCAAGAAAACCCCAAATGGGGTCATGAAGATTTGGACACAACTGAAATGATTGAACAACAATGAGTTGCTGAGCTACAATAACCACTTTGAGACAACAGAGTATCATAGAAAGAGCTGGATTTGAGATTACATGGTTTGGGTTCAGTTTTCAGTTCTGTTACTATATGTGTGACCCTTCTTGGCCCTTTTCCTTTTTTTTAAATTAAGGAGTTAGATTATATGACGTGGCTGAAGCAATATCCTAAGGCTGTAGCCCATATACACTAACCTAGTTGTTCCTTAAAAGATACTGAAAAAATCCTTGACACATTATTAACCCAGGGCTTGAACCATTGACATAGTTTCCTTGTATCCTAAGTAAAAAATAAAAGAAAACTAAAACAAAACCTAGCACAGGAGGAAGCAGAAGCCCTTCTGCCTCTCTGCCTACTGCCCCCACCCCCAGCTGCTGCTGAGAGCCAACACAGAGGCAGAGAAGCTGCACCCCACCAATGACGTATCCCTGCCCGATAATCTTTCCTGTGCAATGGCTAAATGAACTTCTTTTTGTTAATTGGTATAAGCAGTCTCCAATCATCTCACTCTGCTCTAATCCTGAACACCAGACTGGTCCGAGTCAGATTGGGCCTACGAGAAATGAATTCAAAATTCCCTTCTATTTCTAAATGGATAATATTGAGCCTCTATTACTGGCCTTTTTAATGCTCTGAGAAGTCAGTCCTCAGAACTTGCTGTAGCAAGATATGCATAAAAGACTACTTTATAAGGCAGACCTTGCTACAGTTTCAAAGTCATCTTGTCTCTTCGTCATAGGCATGCATAGAGATGGACAAGAACATCATCAGGCCTATGTCTATGGAGGCTCTACTATGTTCTGTTTGCCTTTGCTGTTCTGATGGCTTGGTCAGCTTTGATTTACAGTTCCATCTCAATCTTTGGCTTTCAGATACTCCCAGGCTTTGCCCTGGATCTTTAGCTCATGGCATTTACCACTCTCTCCTCAACTACTTGATGCTCACAAGTTGAGAGTGAAGTCATTATAAAGGAAAATTTCATACATAGAATCCCTAATTTCCCTATGATTTACAAATGTATTCTTATCCCTAGGATTCCCTAGTATCACTGACATTTCTTCCACAGCCATTGCCAGGCCACTAATTCAGCAGCAATGTTGAACTGACAATCATTGCATTGATGACGGTGATAGGGTACCAGCAGTAGCAGTAGTAAAAAAAGAGTAGCATCAGAGATCCAAAATTCTGGAAGAGTTAACTACATTCATTTGTAGAAATACATGCTCAGAATAAAAGAGGCAAAGCTGTAGCACAATACCTTCTATGAAATTTGTTTTATTCTTCAGACATTTTCAGTTGTGCCTGACTCTTTGTGACCCCATTTAGGGTTTTCTTAGCAAAGATGCTGGAGTGGTTTGCTGTTTCCTTCTCCAGCTTATTTTACAGATGAAGAAACTGAGGTAAACAGGGTTAAGTGACTTGCCTAGGGTCAAACAACTAGTGTCTGAGGCAGGGTTTGAACTCAGCTCTTCCTGACTCCAGAACTAGCACACTTTCCACTGTACCACCCAGGTACTCCTTGTATGTATTTAGCACTTAAATAAATACTCATTGGATTGAATCATGCTGGTCAAACTACATCTAGAATATTGTGTTCCAGACTGAAGAATGAATTTTGGGAAAGTCAGTGACTAAGGAGAGACTCTCCAAAGAATGGAAGGTAGGGAGGGCACTCAAATTTGCTCTCTGTATGAGCATTGATTGAAGGAATGGTTGATGTTTAGCCTCAAGCAGAGACGATTCGTAGTAAAAATTGGGAAAAAGCTAGGTGGCAAATTAGATAAAGTATTAGACATTAAGTAAAGAAGACTAGCATAAAAAATCCTGCCTCAGATACCCAGTACCTGTCAGCCTCAGGTTTTGTTTTTTATTTGTACAACTGGAAAATAATAACTACCTTGTTGAATTGTGAGAATCAAATGATATTGTGTGTGTGTGCACACGCATATATACACATATATAAATACATGTATATATAAACCCACTTATGCATGTACACACACACACACACACGTGTGTGTGTATACCACAATACAGATGCGCACACACACTTTGCAAACCTTACAGTGCTACATAAATGTTGGCTATTACTTTTACTAAAATATATTCATCTTCAAATATCTGAATCACTGTAATATGGAAGTTAAATTAGCTTTATTTCATGAGATTTTGAAAAAAACTTTGAAAGGAAGACCTTGCGTCAAATGATTAATGGGTCAAAATTGTAGGGTGGTAGATTTTTTTACTTTATATAAGGATGGACATCTAGGAGATTTGAGCTGACTAAAACTGGAAAGGGATGCTTTCCTATAACTGGAGGTGATTAAATAAAGATTAAATGATTGACTCACTTCCCTCTCAAGAATGCTTCAAAGGGCATTGTACTATTGGGCAGAGGTTATTATAGATTTCACTCACAGTCCTTTTCATTTATGTTTTCATTTCTAATTGTTAAATTAGTGTAATACACACATGTAACCACATATGTATGCATGTGTATATATGTGTGTGTGTGTGTGCATGCGTGTGTGTGTATGTGTATGCATGCGGATTCTTCACTAAGTCCTACTCTTATGTCTCTCTGGTTTACCGAAATAGTGCTGGATTCCCAGAGTCTGTCAATATAACCCAGGCTTAGGGAGTCCTAGTATCCTAGGAAGGTTTTAAATACAGGCCCAGCAGCAGGATATAATCTAAGGACCTATGAAGCTTTCTGTGGAGAGGCTCAGATCAAGGTAGTTAACCAGCAGGTGACTAATTTTTCACCTCAGTAACTTCTGAAGTTATGTACTAAGGTGGGTGGTTGTGGGAGTGGGGAGAAAGTTGCAATCTACATCAATGAAAGAATCATACACATCAGTAAAATTACATATCTTCTGAAGTATTGAAGTATATGGAAATATTTTCCTGATAATAAAATCTCCAAAAGAGTGCTTTTTTTTAAAAAAAAAAAATTGAGTTTCCATATAGTGAAGTACTCAAAATTTCAGCAAAACAACAGATCTCAAAAAAAGACCCTAACAGGGACAGTTAGGTGTTACAGTGAATAGAGCGCTGGCTCTGGAGTCAGAAGGACCTGAGTTCAAATTTAGCCTCAGACACCTAACATACTTATTAGCTCTGTGACCTTGGGCAACTCACTTAACCCCAATTGCCCTGCCTTCCCCTCTAAAAAAAAAAGGAAAAAAAGACCATAACATTGCATGACAATTTATTTAGGAAACTTTCATCCTCTTCTGCATAATTCATACTATAAAGTAAAAAAAAAATCAGAAAACAGATAGTCTGCAACTTTACACTCTGATTCCATCCCTTTCCCTGTTTGATTGTCTACTTCTTGCCTCACCACTACCCTTCCTCCAAAAGTAAATGCTCTACTCCTTGGTGAAATATTATTGCTCCGGTCATGTTCTTACTGAGTTTTTGTTTTGTTGTGTTTTGTTCTTTTTGGTTCATGGTGCATGAATAACAAACTCATCACAAATGCAAGCATGGTCCATGCAAGGAGTATCAGACATTTCCCATTTCAATGAGTGCTTAATGTCATTTCTGAAATAAGTGACACAACATGGTTCAGTTGAATCAGTGTGAGGATATGAGCTGGGGACTCCTAACATTTACAAGCTATGTGACCAACCATAGGAAAGTTAGCCAATCTGTCCAAGCTTAAGATCCTCATCTTTAACTGGGTCAGCAAACACAGGTATTACCTACTTTGCACAGTGGTTTGGAGGGCTGAATAAAAGAACACACACATATAAGCAAGTATCTATATACATGTATGTACATATATGTGTATAAATACATGTTTGCAAACTTTAAAGTGCTAAGTACATACCTATTGTGTGTAGTACATACCTAGGAGTTACAACATATAGAGAACTAACTTGCATAAGGAGGACCTTAGTTAGAATCCTGTATTTTGTCTGACCCTGCACAAGTAACTTATCCTTTCTAAGTCTCAGTTTCCTCATCTGTAAAATGGGCATAATCACAAGCACCTGCCTCACAGGGTGGTTGTGAGAATCAAATGATACAAAGGGAACAACAGCGAGGTGGCATATTGGAGTGACAGGCCTGGAGTCAGGAAGACTCATCTTTCTGAATTAAAATCTGGCCTCAGACACTTAGTGGCTTTGTGACTCTGGGCAGGTCACTTAACCCTGTTTACCTCAGTTTCCTCATCTGTAAAGTGAGCTGGAGAAAGAAAGGGCAAACCAGTCCATTATCTTTGGCAAAAAACATTCCCGAATGAACTCACGAAGAATCAGACATGATTAAAAACAAGTAAAAGACAACAACAGACAAAAAGGGCTTTGCAAACCGTAAGCCTGCTATCCCAGCGTGATCTAGGAGTGGCAAGAGCACAGGTCTCACAACCAGAATGCCAGAGTTTAAGTCCTGGCTTTAATAATCATTAGCTATGTAACCTTGATCACGTCACTTCATTTATCCAAGGATCAGTTTCTTCATCTGTAAACTGGAAATGCTGATACCTACGATGCACACCTCATTGACTTCTTGTAAGTAAATTACACTATACACTGTGGAGTATGAGAGCCATGTGAGAATCATTATCATCCTGTTGCCATTTCCCAGGGTGAGGCAATAAAGACAAGGAAAGTGAAAGAGAACATTAAGGTGTTTTTTTTTTTTTTTTTTTATTACCTTAGGCTTTAGTTTTTGCCGGACCATCTCTCTAATATTTGGACTACTGATCCACGATACTTCCTTGTCCTGGCATCTTCAACCAGGCAATTGATGATTCACCATGGTTCATAATGGCCATGAACATGTGGAGTCCAAAGGAAGCTACCTGCAGAACTGAGCTATTTAAGGCCTCTGGGCGTCCCTTCCTATAACACAGCAACAAAGGCTTCTGGATTAGTAACAAGGTTATGATCGAGGTAAGCTGATCTTGGGTGAATATCAAGTTGTCACCACCTTCCTGGCATTTTCACATGATTGTGGGGGGTGACAATACACTTAAATCAGTTGTGAGCAAAGATAGAGATTTTAGGACAATGTTAGCTTGGGGAAACCCTTTCCTTTTTCCTCCATAGTGTGAAAAGCCCTCTACAAGTAATCAGAGCAAAAGAAACCTGCAAAGTGTTTTATACAAAGAATGACCTAAAAATGACCTTAGATTTTTAATACTAGTTGTCTCATTAGGATTCTGGGCCACTAAGGAAGAAGGAAAGGGAAAAAAAAAAAGAAGAGCTTAAAAAGGAAAAGCCAACACAGCAGTAAGAAGAAATAAAATGCATTTTTAAAGCAAGACTGTTAGCTTTCTATTTCTCACCATCTCCTGGATCCCTTTCTCAACCCGTGAGGCCAACAGAACTAAGTAAAGGACTCTATGAGTGTGTAAACTGCCAAAAAGCCCACTGAAAATTCTGGCTTCCCTAGTCCCTGACTCTTACATCTGAAAAGGACCAAAAAGTTGTAAAATACAAATTTAAATCATGCTTCTGCCAGACAGGTGTACACGTGCAATTATATATGTATACATACATACACAACACACAAGAATATATCAATGTATGCATATATATATGATGTATGTGTCTATGCAAATACATACATGTGTCTTTGTATGTGTATTTCTGTGCATATGGCATGGTCGCATACCCAGCGAATCCTGCTTTTGTTTGAGTAGTTTCAACAATGGCTAGCTCATTACCTCAGGGAAACCAGACCAGTCTTTGGCTGCTTTGGCTGTTAGAAAGTGACAGACACCAATATTGAGTTGAAATTTCCCCTTGTGTTAAAAAGTGCTGTTGAGTTGACATTTCCCTATGCAACTGCCACATATTTGTCTTAGTTCTATGCTTTATGACAACAGAATATAAACTCCTTGAGGACACAGACCATTTTCACACTGTGTCTGTGACCCTGTGTCAAAAGTGACAATACCATATGCTCAGAGACGGAGACAGTTTCTCCCAATCACTGATGTCATGAAAGTAGGTGTAGCAGCAGGCACCCTTGCATACCCAAGATGGCTGCTAGCACAGGTTCTTTGATCTGCTCTTCTAAAGGAAAGCAACTCAAAAAGGGGTTAACAATCTTACTTTAATTAAACATATATAATTTACCTAGTTCAGGGGGAAAAGTCAGCACCCTGAACTTCAGAGAAAACAAACAGAAGTTATGAGCAGACAAAAAAATATAGAAAGAGAAAATAACACAATTCAACAGACAGAGCTTCTAGCTGCCTGACCGTCACATACATATAGTTAGTTACCAGAGAGAGAAGCACCAACATCTGGGTTTTCAAAGCCAGGGGGCTCAATGGCTGCCTAGAGTCTCATCTGGCCAAATCACACAACTCTTCCCAAAGTGAAATTCACCTAAGCCTATCAAGGAGAAGGGAAGATCTTCAAATTCCCATTACCATTACAAGAGGGTATCTAGACTATTTGCAACAATTTCTTGGAAGAAGTTGGATCAAGAAGTAGAAAGTTCATAATTATTCCTTCATTTTGATATCACAAGGACTTTCTAGAGTCAAGCACTTCTGATGCTCTGCTTTACCCCGTAAAGACCTGTAGGGCTGTGCTGTTCAGAGCCACCATTATGCCCAGTTTGAGCATCAGGTGGGATAGTTACCATGCATAGATCATTGCAGAGAGATGATTGGTGAGAGCCCTGTGCATTCCCCTTGCCTCTGAGTTGTGAAGGATGCTACTGAGCAACTCTTTGCACTTTCCATGAGAGGGTGAAGAGAGTAAGCAGGAAAAGTCATTCCTGCTTCTAGAGACAGAAACATATGACATTGCTTACAGTCATTTCCTATGAATTGTGTCTGTCTGATTGTCCTTTACCATCCTTGCTCTTTTTTAAGATTTTGTTTATTCATATACATATGTATTTATATGTGTGCACACATATGCATACATGCATATATACATGTGTATTGTGTTTATATGTAAATACATGTATATAAATTACTGTTCATTAACCATTGTTTCATGTTTAATATTAGTCATGGCAATAGTAGTTTAGCAAATGAACTCTGGAAAAAGAGGGAACATTATCTTTCTTTAGTGCAACGACTGAGGAAGAAGCAAGTTATTAATTATCAATCAAGAAACATGTATTAAGTGCCTACTTTGTCACAGACGCTGTACTAAGTGCTGGGGTTACAAAAAAGGCAAAATACAGTAACCATCCTCAAGGAGCTCCTATTCTAATGGGAGAGACAACACACAGATACACACACACACACACACACACACACACACACACACACACATATATATATATATATATATATATATATACCCATGTATGTGTGTATATATACACACACATAGGATAAAAAAGAAATAATCAGTCAATAAGCATTTATTAAGCAACTTTTATGTGCTGGGCACTATGCTAAGTGTTGGGGATACAAAAATAGACAGTCTCTGCCTTCAAGGAGTTTACAATCTAATTGAAGAGACAACAAATAAACACACATATATAAACAAGTTATATAGATGATAAACAGGAAATACTTAACAGAAGGAAGGCATTAGAATTAAGAAGGACTGGGAAAGGTTTACTGTAGAAGATAGCAGTGAAATTCCAAACCCGATGGGTCCAGTCTGCTACATTATTCCTTACCTGGCTGAAGGGGATAAACAGAAGTATTATACAGGGAGGCATTCCCAGTTAAAATTAATCTAAGAAAGATCCGCCTCCCCCTATTTTATGAGCTTTCGAGGGACAAAACAGGGGAAATGATGTCTTTCTAAAATCCTTTATTGTTACACACCTGAGTTTCTTTCCTATACCTACCTTACCTTTTAGCAGAAGCTTACTGGTGAATGAAGATATCTATAGAGTGAGAGATTCCTTAGTTTCCTTACTTCGCACCTACATACATGAGAAGTATTATAAGTAGAGGCAATATTCCTTGGAGACTTTTATTATTATTAATAAATTTTTCACAGATGAAAGTATTCTCCTATATGTACTGCCTTCACTCCAATTTGTATTACATTAATCTGCATTTCTAACTGTTAGTTCAGACCGTGACACATCTTAGAGTGCAGGTGCTGGAGTCAGGAAGACTCATCTTTCCAAGTTCAAATCTGGCCTCAGATACTTACTACTTAAGTGACCCTGGGCAAATCACTTAACCTCGTGTGTTGCAGTTCCTTCACAAAGAATCAGACACGACTGAAAAATGACTGAACAACAATTAAGAATTGATTGGAACCATTCATTCCAGAAATGAAAAACAATCCATGAAACCAAAATAATCTCCACTCTCATGAGTGGGGATTATATTAAAGATAAACAACATGTACTTTTTGGGAGGAGGCCACTAGCAACTGGTGACATGGGAATCGGGACAGACTTCCTGCTGAAGGTGTCTGTAGAGCTGAGCTTCTAAGGAAACTAAGGCATTATATAAAATAGAAAAAAGGAGGCAGTGCATTCCAGGCATGCGTAATTGCTTGTACAAAGGCCTAGAGATGGGACCGATTATATGTAAATACAGATAGATCTTCTAAGTGGCAGACCTCCAAATACTTTAAGGCAACTCTCCTGTCTCCACTTTGCCTTTCTTCTCTAGGCTGAAGATGCCTAGTTTCTTCAAATGACCCTCATGTGGCACAGTTTTCATCCTTACTATCCTAGTCACCTTGGGCAAGTTTTGAAAATTTAATTCCTTAGGATGGCTGATATAGACTTTAGGCCTTTATTATAACACATGGGACCTGACATCGCAATGTATGCATTCACATACTATGATGAGCAGAATGCTGAAGCATTAAATTATGCCAATTTCTCTCTCTTCACAACAGCATGGACTAAACAGTTGGGAGCTGCATACTTGGTCTATCCTTAGTCACAGAATTTCAGAGTCTGAACAAATCTCAGAAATTATTAATCAAATCCCTATGTGCTCATGGATTCTCTCTATAAAATTCTCGACTAATGGTCATCCTCTCTGTATTTCTTGAAGACCTCTAGTGATAAGGAACTCACTACCTCCTGAATATTCCTACAGGACAGACTCTGACATTCCCCATTGTTTCAACCGTTTGTCATCAGACATGGTCTCTGTCCTTCATTTCAATTAAATGCAACTCAGTTCAAGTTATTCCAACTCAACTCAAAAGTATTTTTTTGAACACTGACAGAATAGAACAATGGTCCCTCCTTGGGTTTTACAACCCTCTCCTGTGGTAAAAAGAATGTATGCATTTAGAAATACAAGGATCAGTCTGCATGGTTACTTCCCAAGTGAACAAAAGTTGTATAGAAGCATACAGGTGGAAAAAGCATACAGGAATAGGCTAGAATGAGTTCCATGATATGTTCATGTTAGGAACAATTTGTTCCACTCTAGTCTTGTCCTTTCCCTTACTAAACTCCAGCTTGTAAGGAGCAGCTGGACAGGGCAGGGAGGACAATGATAACCCTGCCTTAGGCGATGTATTTACTGGGACTTGTCCTTTTGATCTATGGCTTGACTGTGAGGCCAGATGCTAAGTCAGCCACATGACTCCACTATGAAGCATTACCTGCAAAATGTCCTTTCCAGAAAATGCACCCTGCATGTGGAAGGACATTGTGCAGATGGAGGTTCATAAAGGCAGTTCAATGGTGAAATGTCCTTTGTACTTCTCGATTTGCTGTCTTCTTCTTTAAGCTTTCAAGGGAGCTATAAACCTGTTTTCTTGGGAAGGGACAGGAAAATGTATACTCCAGTGTTATACTGTATTCTGACTTGAATGCTTTAATGAATTAGAGTCTCCTGGACCAAAGATAGGCTTCTTACCCAAAGAGCCCCAGAACAACCCCAGCCCACCCAGAGCTTACCCCCAAGGGATACAAGATAGAGTCCAACATATTAGCACAGGACTCCTCTCTTTAAAAGCCTCAGCCTGACAGTCGTCCACCCAGATCCCACCAGGAACCCTGGTTCCCAGGGGTCATGGTATTATGTCCCTCTAGATCCCTGTCTGCTGTAAGGATATGACTGTTCACACCATCTCTTTGATAAGCAGAGAATCAATGATTACAATGCTTCAAATAAGATAGAGGATCACCAGGTCTTACAATATTCCCTACCACGGGCCCCTAAGGAGCACTAAATCTCATCATTTGCCCTGCTGCTATATTCTCTAGCATTGACATCTACTATACCATTCAACCCCAAGGACTTATGGGCTCTGCCTTCCAACCTGCTCTAGTACTCTGAAGACCATGGGGATTTCCCATCCATCTTGCTACTGAACTCACCTTTTTGCATTGCCCCCAAATAAAATGTGAGCCTTTTGAGAACAAAAACTGTCTCACTTTCATAATCGTATCCCTGGTGCTTAGCATAGTACTTCTCACACAATAAGCACTTTAAAAAATGCTTTCCAATTCTATTTCATCCTACTCCATTTTAATGATATGAGTTAAAGGTTAAAGAGTAGAATTAAAGAGGTTTTTTTTTAGCTTCTACAATTGCAGATCACAGTACCTTAACAGGTTTTTTTTGATCTGCAAAACTCGTTAATTCACCTCCCCCTACCACACAAACACCACACACACACACACACACACACACTACAAAACACAAATCTCCCACAGACTATGTAATAAAAAGAGGCCTTATTCTGGCTCTTTTATCATCCATCCACCCATTAGTCAATAAGAATTTTTCTTTTCTTTTCTTTCTTTCTTCTTTTATTATTAAGACTTGGTCTCCATATCTTGAACAGGTTGGAGGTATAGCTACCACAGAGGCCTGATTCCATTGCTAATCAACATGGAAATTTTCACCTGCTCTTTTACCAACCTGGACAAATTTGTCCCTCTCTAGGCACTCTAGTGGCCTCCGGTTCCCTGGGGCTCATCATATTTGTGCCACACCTAAGGTGAACACCTGCTTGGCTTTAACCTACTACAGTTCCAAGCTCCAGAACTCAAATGATCCACCAACCTCAGTCTCCCCCATAGTAGGAATTACATTCATGTACCAACCTGATCAGCCACAACAATAATTTCCTAAGTGTATATTATATATTGGCACTGTGATAAATACTGGGTATATAAATGAAGGTTAAAAAAAGTTTCTGCCTTCAGACAGCTAACATTCTACTGAGAAAGGCAACATTTAAAAAAGTAGGTATATATTAAATGGGCAGCTAGGTAGTGGAAAAGATAAAGAGTACTAGGTCTGAAGTCAGGAAGACTCATCTTCCCAAGTTCAAATCTGGCCTCAGACACTTACTAGCTGTGTGACCTTGGACAAGTGACTTAGTTTTATTGGCTTCAGTTTCTTCACGTACACAATGTGCTGCAGAAGGAAATGGTAAACTATTCCAGTATATTTATCAAGAAAACCCCAGATGTGGTTACGAAAAGTCAGACATGACTGAAATGATGTAACAAAAAAATACATAAAATATATATGGAATAAATGGAAGTCAAGGCACTGAAGTTGGATTATAGGGTAAAGGCCTCTTACAAAATGTAGGGTCTGAGGCTGAGTCTTGAAGGAAGCTGAAAGCTGTCAAAGGGAGAATGGAGAGCATGCCAGGTATGGCAGACAATCAGAGGAAATGCACAGGGAGGAGATGGAGATGGGAAGTCATGTAGGAGGAATATCAAATAGGTTAGTTTTGCTGGATTGTTGAGTTATACTCCATACTTATATGGAGTATAAGAAGACTGAAAATGTAGGAAGGGCACAGATTACAAAGAGCTTTAAATACCACGGACTTTATATTTAATTCCTGAGATAATAGGGAGCTCCTGGAGTTTACTGAGTTGGTGGGGCGAGAAAAAGAGGTCATAGCTGTGCTTTAGGTAAGTCATTTAGGCAGCCAATGGATTATAATAGAGAGAGACTTAAGGCAAAGAGACCAGTCATAAGACTATTATAACTAACTATAACACTATTATAAGACTATAAGGCTATTCAATAGTTCAGTAGAGAGGTGATGAGACCCTGAATTACGTTGGTGGCTGTATGGGTGGAGGAAAGGGTGCCATATATGAGAGAAGTTCTGAGACTGTCTGAGTAATACTCATTCTCATAGCATGACTGTCCCACTTCCTTTCTATACATATGCCTGTGATAATATCTATTAAGCCACTTCCTATATACCAACTTATCTTTGCTTATATATGGCAGCCTGCACACACCCACCATACATCTTTACATTTAAGTTGGGTTTATTTATAATTTTACTTTGTCTGAGAATGTGGTCTTCCATGATTCATAGCCATAAAACCATATTTTCACTGAGAGAATATTGATGTTAGATTTTGTTCCCCCCAACAGTTGGCAGTCTGGGATCATTGAAAGCACAGTTCTATTTCCCAAATACAATCGTGCTCAATCTCTTCTTCCTACTTGCTTCCAGCATTACATACCATCAGGTATTTTTGTTGCTGGCTGATGAAGGTAGGGAAAGAATTTTACAAACCAAAATGAGACTTGAACTGTATCTTTTCCCCCCTTTCCTCTGGTTTTTAGCATAATTTCACAGGTTATTTTAGGGCTGTCTGAAGCATGCAGCATATCTGAATTCCATAAAGTGAGACTCTTTCATGCTTTACTCAGGATTTATCACATTTCAGTGGCTTTTTACAAAACTGTTTTCCTTCCATGTGTCATGTTACAGGTAGAGAATGTCAGCCCTGTGACTATGTTCCTTGGTTTCCCCATAATGGGTGAACAGAAAAAGACTAGTGTCTACAAAGAGGAGAACCACCTAAGGGTTAATGGAATAGGCTCAAAATTTTGCAGGCAGATGAAGAAGCATCCAAAGGAGAATGTGAGGAGGGAAAGCTTGGGCAAAGTGGCCAAATGTTCACACACAGAAATAAACAACCACGAATAATTGAATATTTCAACTCTTGACAACCATCCAGCAGCAGAAGTAACAGATGCAGCAGTGTGCTTGTCTAACTTTGGCTTGATTGAACCAAACAGACTTGTGAGGTCCTGTGGGAGTAATTCCCTGCCGAGTGGTTTGTGCCAACTTTGTGAGGATTTTTTAGACAAATTCAACTTATTTATTTATTTTCACCTTAAAACACATACATAACCCACTCACATATTTTGCACTGTTGTCTCCAGTATTGTATTTCCCAGTTCCTGGCAGTTGGCCGGAGAGTCAACATTTCCCTGATGCAATGTGTAACTATGATAGTGTAACGAAAACTCGAGATGACAGAACACTTTGGCTCTTAGGGTAAAACCTTTATTGGTTGCTGGTCACTCAGGTGGTGATTGGTGCATGACTGCATAATAGATGTGCTATCACTTTACCATGAGAGGAGCAGTAATTTACAGAGATTACTTAGGGAAACAACCACTATTTTCCTGAAGCTGAAACAAAATAAAATAGGATCAGAGTCTGGAATTTGTAAAGAGTTAAATATAGTCTCAATTTAAAGAAGAACTTCCTACCAATTAGAGTCAATTAGAGTTAAGTATAGGCTCCCTTGGGAGGTTTTTTTGGTTTTTAACCGGAGTTTTTCAAGCAAAGGTGGGATGAATTCTTTTGGGATATTGTAGAGGGGATTCTTTAAGGCACAACTGAGCCAGAATAGTCATTGAGGTTCATTTTAATCTTGCTATGATTCTGTAACTTTCCTGTGTTGTGTTTCTTATATTGCCATTTTGCTTTAAATGTGATGATGACAACGATGATGATGATGATGAGGATGATGATGATAGCTGGCACTTCTATAGTGCTTTTGGGTTTACAAAGGTCTTTACAAATATTCTCATGACAACCCTTGAAAGTATATGCCCATTTTACAAATGGTAAAACTGAGGTAAATAGAGGTTAAGTGACTCGCTCAGGGTCCCATAGCTTGCAAATGTCTACAGCTAGATTTGAATGGAGGTCTTCTTGACCTCAGGTCCAACACTTTATCCACTATACCAACCAGATGCCTGAATAAGAAAAGTGGAGGATATCTTAGTTTGGTTTGAAAGCAAATAACTTGAATAGGGAGTCAAGAGATTAGAGTTCCAATTATGACTTTGCTCTAATTAGTTGTGTGAATTTGGATAAATCATTTAACTCTCAATTTTTAAGTTTTTTTATTTTAAAATGTAGTGACCACTGAGGCATCAGCTAAGCTTCTATTACTCCAAGGAGAGCTATGATAGCTAAACATGTCTGGTCTTTTGGAGAATGGGCTTTTTTCTTGTAATGTTATGGCTGAGAATAAACACTCATATTTTTCTAGAGAAGTCTTTTAGGAAAGAGCTATATAAGGTGTCCCAAAAGTCTTTGTGAAGTTTTATGCTATTAAAGTTCAAAATTCTACAGAGACTTTTGGGATATCCTATATAAAGGCACAGAATTGCAGGTGAAAATACCACACTCTTTGACAACCTATGTTCGAATTCAGCCTTTGCCCAAAACCTGTTAACTGTCAACCTGGGCAAAGCACTTCATTTCTGTGGGCCTCTTTTGCCTTATCGGTAAAATTAATGAACTAAAGGATCTCTAAGGTCCCTTCCTCCTCTAAATCCTATTATCCTTGTCTTACAAAGTCATAATAAGCAACATTATATTTATTGGTTTGAACAGATCCAAAGGACCCAGGTGAGCCTTTCGATTACTAGATGAACAGCAAAGAAATAGAACGGATTTTCTAGGTCAGGGTAAATGAACATCATTACAAAATTTTAATACCAGAAAATATTGAGGCAGAAATTATTGGAAAAAAACACCTTAATGATTATTTAATCTAACTCCTTCTTGATAGAGATGGAAAAAAAAAACAAACTAAGATCAAGAAGGATTACGCACCTTACTCACAAAGGTAACAAAGAAAAGAATCAGGACCATTATTTTCTAACTCCATGAGATTAAAGCTAGGTAAATTCAGGCCCAAAGAGGTTAACATTCCTCTTATTTTTAGATAATAAAACTTCATTTTGGTGAGTACTGAGAAACTTAAAAGAAAAAGACTACAGGCAGGAAGCATCACGTGTATATCAAGTGAGTAGCAGGGTTGATTAGGCAGTTCTAACCACCATTCCCTACCTCCAACTCCTCCCCCCCACCACAGTGCCCTAGTATGATATCTAGGTTCCATTATCCCATATTAGACAGTGAGGGTAAAATGCAGATTTTAAGAGGAAAATTTCACTTCTTGAGAAATGTAAATGTCTCTTCAAACAGCAACTCGGGTCTCCTCATAATCCCTGTACTATTGACATATGCTAGGAACAGTCTCCATGAGTTCTCACATAAACCCCTCTTGCCCTATATTTTTTATGGTAGTCTCACAAGAAGTCATTTGAATAAGACTGCAATAACTGACATTGTCCTTGGTATCTCGATTACTTACTAGAAAGCTTCTATGCATTTTACTGTGACTTCCCCTAGAGAGAAACCACTTACAGGAAGAAATGAGTGGTTTTATTTTGTTTTATTTTTAAAGAAAAGAAAATACTCTGTGTCATCCCAACCAGGAGGGCAGGGCAATTTTTCTGTGGGACATAAAGGCATCAGCTGTTGTCAAAAACTTTGTTGTAGACACCAATATCTCCACCCCAATCTGAGGTTGCCTAGGGTCATACTATATAAGCCATACCAACCCAAGATTCTGGAGCTAAATTTGGAAGACTGTCTTTCTATTGTAAATCCATTGGGGTTGCCAAAAGGGAGAACAAGAAAGCTCAGCAAGATTTGTATAGAGGAAGACTATGGCTCTGGGGATTCTGAATACCTGGGCAGCTTTTCCTAAGTGTTTTTGTTTGGGGTTCTCCAATGTCATGACTGTCCTTAGGAAGAATCTTAAGCAGTGGGCTGTACCATTAACTGTGAGTTATTAGGTACAGCATACACCTAAGGGTTGTACAGTGATGATATGTATCAGGTCTGCCATGGCTACGTGCTTCACAATAGTGTCGGAACTTTTCCTTAGTCTCTTATGTGGGCCTGTGTCACAGGTCATAGGATCCTGAAATAGAAACATCATGATGAATCTAGAGCAACCTGGGAAGGCATGTTTTCCTATTTCTGCCTATTTCTATTTCCCTGTTTTTTCTTAGACCAAGCTAGTGCACATTTAAAACCAATTTCTATGTTTTAAGATTCATAGAGTAGATTTAACAGTGGGACACAAAGAGCTCTTAATGACTTCTTATTTTTTGCAGATTTTCATGGGCATTGAAGGAAAAAAAATACATTGCTTGTTCTTTCTCATAAATGACTCCTAACTGCTGCCTTTGGGTACTGTACACAAAAGCCCATTCTGACAGATTTTCCTCTTGCATCAACAGTCCTTACCTGGCATTGCTGTGACACCCAGGTGTTCACAATCAAAACAGAAACTCTTAGCCAAACAGACTTTCTAAATACACTCCAGAGGAAATTATGAAACAGTTAAGAAGGAATTTAAGAGAAGTAAGTGAATCTGATATGGATACAGGCAAGTCAATCTATGTCTCATTGTTAGCAATTTAGGACCCTGAAAAAAGTCATCTGGAATCACCAAAAAGCCTGCTTTTACTCTTGAAATATGAGAAAATGTATTATGACTTCAAGGACATTTGATATTTATAATTTAGGACACTCTCTCCATCAATGGAGATCACAGCCAATTTAGCTGGTCTTTGAGAATTGCCATGGCTGAAAAATTCACCATTCTATGGCCAACCTGGAGATAAACCTCTTTGAACATAGCAAGGATGATCCTAGAATGGAAGGGAAACTATTTGTTGCCAGGTCTATATTGGAAACCTTTTCAGTTTTTTAGGACCTACAGGGCTTCTGACCTTTTAGCAGAACCCTTGAAAACCTAGAAACTTAGAGGTTAAATGAGTTGACCTGGGTCATACAGCCAGTAAGCATCAGAGGTGAGATTTTAATCCAGGCCTTCTTGATCACAAGCCCAGTACAAAGATATTCACAGAATTTGAGTTTTGGAAGGGAATTCAGCACTCATATTATCCAATCCATACATGCCCCATAACACCGACTCGGTGCAAAAAACATTCCTTTGGGAGGAGAGACAAAAAGGAAAATGACAAATCTACTTACAGGCTATGCGGACTGATGCTTTCCGGCTCTTAGAGGTACCCAAATGGCTCCATGCAACACACTGGCACCAATAGTCTTCAGGTCCATGAAAATCCTCCACTTGCTGCCTGGTGACATTGATGAACACTTCTCGGACCTTCAAACCTGACAGAAGAAGATAGAGGGAATCATCTGATATGGATATCTTACTCCAGCAGAAAGTTAAGGTGAGCCAACCCATTTCTTTTTTAATTAAACAATTCTGTTTTTAATCAAAGCAAAGCTTTAATTACTTTGACAATAATATATTACTGCTAATTAAATTCTAACAGCTGAGTAGGCCAGAACACACACATATAAAGAATTATTAACCAATGGGGCCTTTGGTGGAGTTTCAAAGGTATCTCAGAGACTTGACTATGTATGAGGGCACATTTACACATGTATTCCCCAAATGCTGTGACAAACATAATATTCTGTTTATCTCCATATATAGATATAGCACTAATATTCAAGCAGCCACTGTAAGATTTTAGTTCCAGATGTTCATAGGATCAAAACTTTAGAATAAGAAGGCACCTTAAAGTCTATCCAACTCCTTTAGATACTGGGTAACTAAAGGTTAACTGATCTGCTCAAGGTCACACAGGTCTTCAGTGTCAGAGTCAAGATCTGAATACAAATTCACTGACTCCAAACAAATCCAGTGTTAGATCAACCCAGAAGAAACATATACTATGATCTTAGAGCATTAGGTCTCTGAAGAGATCTTGAATCTTTAGTCAGCATGGTCTAATGGCAAAAACACAGGATTTGGAGTTAAGAGATACAAGATCAAGTTCCAACTCTGACACTTACTAGCTTCATGACATTATTTTGTCTCTCTGAGACTCAGTTTCCTAATCTATAGGATGAGGATAAGAATCCTAGCTCTATCTATTCCACATGGATACTGAGGAGGAAAAAAGTGCTTTGCAAGTTTTGAGTCACTATATAAATGTGATCCATTAATGATTTAAACAACTAACACCCATATTACGTACATATACACATGTATGTGTATAAGATTTATACATATACACACATACACATTTAATTTAACAAGTGTTTATTAAACACCTCCCATGTGGTGCCAGGCGCTGTTATATCCCAAAGTGTTTCTGTACAACACACATAAAAGTTCTGGGGACCGATTAAGTACTTCATCATGTAGCACTGCATCAAAAAAGAATTCCTGAGATGTCAGATGAATACAATGTAAACTGGATTAAAATCTAGGAAGACTTCTTGGATGAGGTAGGAATTAAACTCATCCTTGAATGATGGGGGAAGATTTCAATATGTTTTATACACACATATGTTTATGTATACGTACATAAATACATATACATATATACACACATATATACACATGTATATATGTGTGTATGTATGTATGTATATATGAAGGGAAACTGATAATGAGGATAAAAGAATCTTTGCACAAGTATCTCTGGTAAAAGCCTAATGACTAAGATATATAGGAAATTAACATGTAAGACCACCTCTACCCTTAATAGAAAAGTGGACAAAGAGTTTATAAAAGAAGATATGTAAGTAACTGACAATCGTATTAGATTCTTCCAAAACAACACCCCATTTTCCAACTCTGAGTTTTTCCACTAGCTGTTCTCCCTCCCTGGAACACATTCTCTCCTCCTCTCTACCTCCTGGTTTCCTTAATTTCCTTCAAGTATTACCTAAAGTTCCACCTTCTGCCTTTTCAGTCCTTGTTCTTAGTGCCCTCCCTCTGACTCTGTCCCTGATTTATCCTCATGTTCAATTTTGGATACTACTTGCATTCATGGACAGTTCTGATTGTATTTCAGGGAAGAGACTGAGAAGCTTGAGAACATACAAAGGAGACAACCTAGATAGAAAAAAAAATCTTTAAGATTTTGTCAAACAAGCATTTAAATGAATATGAATGCTTATTTAGCCTGAAGAAGAAAAGCATTTTCAGATGATGTTTGAGCCAAGGGGTTGGAAGGAGGGTGAAGATTACAATTGTTCTGTATCACTCCAGAAGGAAGAATGAGCCGCAATGGATAGATAATTCAAAGAGGCAAATTTAGGCTTGAAGTAAGAAGGAAGTACCTAATAATTATAGCTATTCTAAAGTGGATTATTGGCTGTCTCAGCAAGTTATGGTTCCTCCTACTGGATAGGTTATGGGTCTTCAAGTAAAGTACAGATAACGACTTATAAAGTATGCTATAGCAGAGATACAGGTACAGATTAGGAGGCAAAAAAAAAAAGCCTTGAGGCCCCTGCTGATGCTGGGACTCTGTTCCAACATTAAATATCATATATTGAATCCTACAGCATGTTCATTTGTGCTTTATAGACTGAACCTTGCCATACACAGAGTCAAAGCCATCTGGGATTCTAGAATTTTTGTTGAGTCTGCAGGTAAAATTGGCAATGGATTTTAAGGTAATGTTAAAACTAGGTCAGAAAATATAATATTTGACCTGGGTCTTGAAGATAGATTAGTACTTTAATAAGTAGAAATCAGGGTAGGTAATTCCAGACAGAGAGTATGGTTTGAGGAAAGACACAGCCCTTTGGAAAGCTTAGAATACCCAAGGAAAATGGCAAGTAACCCAGTATGGTTTGAATATAGACTATGTGGGGTAGAAAGATGGAAGATGTTAGGTTACCCAAAACAGGTGTTTACATTGTCCCATAATTTACTATAGGAAAAGAGACCAGGCATGAAAAAATGGTGGGAAGACCACACAAAAATTTAAAACACACAGCATAAAAAATGTCTTGACTCATTTTCTTGCAAAAATGGGAATTTGAGAATTTGGTAGAGACAACTTGTAACCCAGAAGCATTTCCACTTTTGTGTAGCTGCCAAGTTTCCCTGAGTATCGCAGACTTCAACTAGGAGCAGCAAGAATGCAACTATGTGGAGTTGTCTGTAGTTGGAGTAGGGTCAGAAGGGTTATTTCCTCAAAATGAGAAACTTTGGTGGCAACAAAATAAGGCTTCTCTCAGAAACCAACAACAACAACTTTGGTACCTCCTAAGAAAAAGGGGATAGAAGCATAAAAAGTTAGTTGTTGGCATTCCAAATAAACTTTGGAGTCAATTTCAATGGTAATTGTTTTTCTTTGGAACAGCAACCCTGATGGTCTTCCCCTCCCAGCTTAATTTTTTTTTTCCTACTTAAAGGGGTCATCCCTAGACTCACTCCTTAAAGAGGTCTATTCTCTGAATGGGCATTACCTCACTCTTAAGTACGTGAAAAGTCCTTAGCCTAAAAGGGCCAGGGTCTCCCATTACAACCTGGGCCATCTCCAGTTGTCCTGATGAATATCTGGCCACTGGACCCAGATGGCTCTGGAGGAGAAAGTGAGGCTGGTGACTTTGCACGGCCCTCCCTCACTTAAATCAAAATCAACTGCAAGTCATGTCATCATCTCTCTGATGTCATGGTCCTCTTTGAGAATGGACAAACACAACCTGTGAGTCAGTAGTACCTCTCCTCCCATCCCATCTGCTCTCTCCCCTCTCCTTCCTACCTTCTCCTTCCCTCTCCCAGGGGAAGGTACGTTTCAATGGCCAAAACCTGCCTTTTTTTTTTCTTTGGGTTTACTAGCTATATTTCTTTCTCAAAGACCAAACATTAAACCCAATTCATTCTGGAGCTCATAGATTGGACAATAGGTCCCTGCCCTCCTACCACAGAGTGAATGTAAATACTACATAGTAACTGTTTCTCTTTTAGCCTTCCTCTCACAGTTTGATTTTTCTTTTTTTTATTAAAGGGGCCATCCCTTGAGTAACTACTTAAAGATGCTTATTCACTGAATGGGTATTACCTTACTCTAAGTGAGTAAGTGAAAAGGCCTTAGCCTAAAAGGGCCAGGGTCTCTCATTTACCCCCTGGGCCATCTCCAGTCATCCTGATGAATATCTGGTTACTGTATCCCGAAGGATCTGAAGGAGAAAGTGAGGCTGGTGACCTTGCATAGCCCTCCCTCATTCAAATCAAAGTCAACTGCAAGTCATGTCATCATTTACTTGACGCCATGGTCCTCTTCTAAAATGAAGGACAAACAAAAGTTTCAACAGTAAATATGTAAAGCTATGCAACTTGACAGTACAGAAAATGAAAAGAGAAAGAATTAATTGAGAGGATTGCAAATCAGATTTACCATATCCTTGCAACTTATCCATTATAAATCTAAGAACTAACCTTGTGATGTATGCAAAAGAAAAAGGCGTGATCCCTGATCTCCAGGAAGTTATAATTTGGTTTAAGGATATATGACTTGTTCACATGAAACAGCAAAATACAAGGCATCACATAAGGAATAAATATTCTATGGTGCAGATAACAAATGTATTTTTTCAGAAGAGGAAAAACAGCATTGTAGGAAAAAACACAGAATCGAGAACTTATATTCTAATGGGAGACAACATGTATGCATATAAGAATATACATAATATATACAAAATGCATTATAGGCAGTGTTGGGAGCAAGGGCGCTAGCAGCCAAAGGTGTTGGGAAAAGTTTTATGTAGAAGAGGGCATTGAACTGAGTCCTTAAGGAAACTCGGGAATCCATGAGGCTGAAGAGAGGACTAAAAGCCCCAGATTGTTTTCATGTGAATTTGAATCTAACAGAATGTCCCTGTCTCTGTACTTAGACTGTTGAAATTTCCAACTTAAGTAAAGGGCTTTACAATAATTCCATTTAAATTTAATTTTGTTTTAGCAGAACCATCGTTCTTGGCTGTCAGGATCTTTTTGAATTGAAATTATCATCATGATGACCATCATCATTAACCATAGCCATCATTTATATAGTGCCTACTGTGTGCCAGGCCCTGTGCTAAGCACTTCTCAAATATCTATTTTTTGTACTTGCAACAATCCTTGTAAGGCACAAAGGAACCATTATTATCCCCATTTTATAGTTGAGGAAATGGAGGCAAACAGAGGTTGACTTGCCCAAGGTAATAAAGTAATAATATTAATAATATATATTATTACTATAGTGCCACTATATGCCAGACACCATGCTAAAAACTTAATAAATACTATGGCAATTGATCTTTACAACAATATTGGGAGGTACACGTTGTCACTACTCTCATTTTGCATTTGGGAAAACTGATGTAGAGGTTACATGATTTATCCATAGTCATGTAACTAGTCTCTGAGGCAAGATTTGAACTTAGGTCTTCCTGATAACAATCCCGGCATTCTATTTACTGTGCCAGGTAGCTGCCTCCTGTCATACAGTATGTTAGCTACTCTCCTCAGATATCAAGTATCCATATAATTTCAGCATGCCTTCTGCATGTTCATGCAAGTTATTCTTTAAAAAAAACTGTTTATGAGAATGAGACAAAGGCCAGATATTATTAACAACACTACATTGATGACTATTCTTGGGGTATAATTAGTGAAGGTTTTGGGATCTACCTAATTAGACTATCATAAAGTCTGCCTTTCCATCTTGTCCATGAGGATATTGTGAAACACTGTGTCTCGTTCTTTGTGGAAATCTCAGGACTCTGTCTTTGCAGTTCTACTCATCTATTAGTCAAGTAGCCCTTTCAGAACAGGAAATGAGCTTAGACTAGTTTGACTTGTTCTTGATGAACCCATGCTGGCAAGTAAGAATCAGCAATGCCCTTTCTAACCATGACTTTAATAATGCATTTTGGAATGTTGCAAGGAATCAAAGTCAGGCTGACTGTCCTAGAGTTTGAAGAAACTTAACCTTTTTGAAAATTGGGCTAACATTTGCTTCTCTCCACATGAGTAACACCTCTTTTATTCTCAACCCTTTTTTTTTCAAAGATCACTCATCATAGCTCAGCAATGACATCTATAAGTCTTTAGGACCCTGTTATGCATTTCATCTTGCCCTGAACACTCATCAACATGTGCTCCCTTGCTATTTCCTCCCTCCTCTTTTAAAAATTTATCCCAGCTTCATTATTTATAAAATGAGGGGACAAGTTCTGGCATATACACAACAATAGGAATGATGCAGAAATTATCATGGCCCCTGCACAAGAATGACAGACTAATTTGTGAAGTGCCCTTTATTTTTATGATAGTAGAGAGGGAATAGTTGAGAGAAAAATGGACTTTTTCCATTCCAAATAAATCCTTTATTGTTGTTCAATTGTTTCAATTGTGTCTAACTCTTCATGAAACTCACCCGCCCCCTTTTTGGGCAAAGATACTGGAGTAATTTGCCATTTCCTTCCTCCAGCTCATTTTACAGATTAGGAACTGAGGCAAACAGGGTTACCCTTGCCCAGATCACATAGCTAATGTCTGAGATCAGATTTGAACTCAGGAAGATGAGTCTTTCTGACGCCTGACCTGGCACTCTATCCACTGCATCACCTAGCTGACCCAACTTACTCCTTTAGGGGAGCCTAAAAGTGTTGGAGGGGCACTAGAATCTAAGGGGGGATCTTGGAGTACCACTTAGAGAATGGCTAAACAAATTACAGTATATGAATATAATGAGATAGTACTATGACATGAGAAACTGTAAAAGACATGATTTCAGAGAATCCTGGGTCGTATGAACTGATTCAGAGGGAAGTAAGCAGAACAGGATAATGATTTATACAAGGATTGAAAGAATATAAAGAAAAACAATTTTGAAAGACTTAAGGACTCTGATCCTTGCAATAACTCATCACATCCCCAGAGAAGCCATGATGATACATATTACCCACCTCATGAGAGAGAAGACATGGACACACTATACAGAGTCAAACATTTCTTGGACATGGTCACTATGTGGATGAGTTTTATGTAACTATGCTGAATTGTTAAAATGTTTTTTTGTTTTCCCCCTGCCCTCTCCTTTCTCTTTTGGTTGGTAAATATTGGGGCAGGGACATAGTAATAGTGACCCAAGAAGGAAAAAAAAACAGGGGTGGGAGGCTTTGAGACCTTTTATTAAAAAATACTAGACAAAGATAGAAGACAGAAGGAAGTTCAGAAGGAAACTCGACCAACCAGGACAATTTTTAAATGAACAAACATGTAGAATTTTTTTTATACCACATGCACACACAAACACACCCTCACACATTAAACAAATGGTATGAAATGAAGACTCCTCATTGCATATAAAGTCCTCTTTTTATTTTGCTATATTTATGGAAATTTGTGTGTCTGTGTGTGTGTTTAAATTCAAAATCATTTTAAAATTAGGAGAGAAGAACAGACAAGGTAAAAGCCTACACAGTCCTAAGATTGTCTCATTCTTTGAAGGCATTTGCTCTTCTTATAAGAGGTAAGATTTGGATAGATAGAAGGAAGAAGAGAGACTATTCAAGGTAGAATAAATAAGAAGAAAAAAAAGAAAGATAGAGGCAGAAATCATTATTAGGACAGGTAGAGGATCTGCTGGACCAGATTAATACTGGAAAATTGAATTGAATCGGGAAAAATGTGACAACTGTATTTTAAATTGTATTTCTGAAACTTACGTAGTTGAGTAATAATATCAAGTGACCTAACTTCTTCAGTTTTATTTTCCTCAACCATAAAATAGATGAAAATAAAATTAAGTACTTACTTTGTGTTAAGTACTTTGTTAAATGCTGGGAATACAAATAGAAACATCTAGAAAGTCTCTTCATATCACTTACACTCTAGCTGGAGAAGGCAACACAGAAAAGCTAGTTCAGTTGCAGGGCAGATGTCAACATCTTGGTGTCCTTAGATTCTATCAAAAGGTCAAATGACTATGCAATGTGAGCAGTCAAGAAAACCAGATGGGTTCTGGGCAACTCAAAGAGGGGAGGAGGTGAAGAGAGGAGCCAAGGAGGGAGGATGACCCATTGGTAGCATGTCTTCCAACCAGAGGCTAGTCCCAGATGGGTTCTGGGACAGCAGACGGTTGGGTAGAAAGAATAGCGGGACAGCAAAGAGGCAATGGTACTCCTGGTGTTGATAGGTAGTTCCTACCTCACAGGTTTGTTATCAGGTTCAAATAGAACAGTGGTTCTCAACCTTCCTAATGCCGCAACTCTTTAATACTCGTATGTGGGTGTATCCGCATGTGGGTGCACCTGCCTGGAGACAGATAGTGGAGCAGTGTCTCGGTTCCTAAGACCATCGGAAATATGTGTTTTCTGATGGTCTTAGGTGACCTCTGTGACCCCTATGAAAGGGTCGTTCGACCCCCAAAGGGGTCGCGATCCACAGGTTAAGAACCCCTGAAATAGAATAATGCATATAAAATTTTTTATAATCTTTAAAACACTATATAAATGGCAGTTATTATTATTATCATTATGAGTAGAAAGAAAGGTAGGGCTGACTAATGAGATTGTTAGTGGATGGAGGTTCCTAGTATGGAAATTCCTTCATCAATGCAGATCTTTAATTCATCAGCAACACAGCTTCCTAAATGACTGAGAAGGGACTGAGGGCGTGAGAAGCAAACTAACTTGCCCATGGCCACACAGCATATATGTGTTGCAGGTAGGATTATAGAACTATATAGAGCTCTAAAAGATCTTAGTGACTAGTTCAACCCCTCTCCATCCCATTTTAAAGATGAAAAAAAATGAAACTAGAGAGATTATAAAATTCTGCCAAATCACACAGGTGTTAAGTTTCAGAGGAAGGATTCTAACCCTGTCCTCTGACTTCAACCTTGATCTTCTGGACTCTAAGGTCAGACCTCTTCACTTTGTCTCATCACATCTGTCATTATCATAATCACCATTAGTATTTTTACTACTGCGGCTGCTTCTGTTGCTACTATCCCTCCATCCATCTTTTAAATTCATGCCAATGGTGAAAGAAATTCTATTTCATGGAATAAGGGTGAAGAAAGACCATACAAAAATGATTCCATCGGAAGGGTGAAGCACCCAGTTTGAGAGACTGATATGTGCCACACTTTATTGGTGGGGCTGCAGAGACATGAATTGTGTCCTCCCTAGGAGCAGAGGTATTGGTCTGAATTAGGAAGCATGAGAATAAGCGAAAAGGCAGTCTATTGATTTGAAAACATGGAACTCATTCATTTTTCGTCACTTTCTTCTCTCCTTGCACATTCCCAAGATACTCATTTCTCCTTGGCAGGAAATGAATGAAAACACAATCTTGAAGTATTTCAGGCTTATGAAGTTTATAAAGCAGGAAGAAATTTCCAAAGCTGAACCTCCCAAATTGGCTGCCACTTAATCTCAGGCATCATTAACAGCTGGGCATTTTGCTTTTGGAAGTCATTAGGAAGTCAGCCTATTCCTCCAATAAATAGCAGAAAAGAGCTCTACTATGAGGGTCATAACTACCCTCATGTGCTTTCTGGTCCTAATGTAGTGCTGTGTTCCATTCAGGCAGTTTAACAGATGCTGGGGGACAAAGCCCTGAGATTAACTTTAGCTTTCAACCTAATATCAGGCGCACTTAATGTGGTCCAGTCAAAAGATCTTTCCAATGGTATCTGCAGTATCTGCAATAATAACATCCATTCTGTCCTTCCCCCCACTATTTTCGGACTTATTTAATCTTCCCTATAAAGCACAGTAAATGGTATTATTATCCCATGCAAAACATCCTGCTGAATCTTAACTTAGCTTGTCTTCCTTAATGGGAATTCTTCAGTAATATCAAATTATCCTTCTATTTGGTAATCTTCTGCATAATCAAGCTGCATAAGTTATTGTTGGCCAAATGTCTCCATCATACTTTAAAGGAGATTTGAGTTTAATTAAGAAAAAAAAAAACGAAAACAAACCCCAATTTTTTTTAAAGTGGGGTTTGTGTTTGTTCACATTGAATAAAAAAAAAAACAACTTAGGTGTAGGGCACTATTAGGTTCAGGTGAAAATAATAATAACTGTCGCAGAAGGCTTTAAAGTTTGCAAAGAGCACTTAAATACATTATCTTATCTAATCCTTACGGTAATATGCAGATATTTTTTACATTTACTTTCTAATTGAGGAAACTGAGGCTCAGAAGGAGTAAGTGACTTGCTTGAATGGCATCAACACTAGTGAGTGTAAGCAGTAGGACTTGAGCCCAGCTCTTCCTGATGCAATTTGCAGTTTTCTCTCCATTATACTATGCTACTTTTCCAGCTAAGATGTAGTCTCCACCCTGTTGACAGGGGGATTTACCTGTAGTCAATAGAACTTAAAGGAGATGCAAGAAAGTAAGATTTATATATGTGGTCCAAATACAGGCTGGGGGGGTCCTTGCTGGTTCCTTTTGGGTATAATGCAATATACTGGAAGGGATGTGGTAGAAGATGTTTAGAAGAGGAAGGTGGCACCAGGTAGTAGAAGACCTTGAATGTTGAGACTAAAGAGTTTGGACTTTATCCACCTAGTGATAAACAGTATTTATCATATACTTTAATATACCAATATTTCAAGAATCTGCAATTTCTTGGAGGTGGGCAGTTTCTCAGAAGGAAATCACAATTTCTCTAGGAATGTTTTGCTCTAGGACAAATAATTAAATTGACATTAATACACAATATCGAAAGGTGTGGCATCCTACTTCTCTGTGGCTCCACTTAGAATTTCAGGTATTCTGAATTTACAGACTTCCCAGGACCAGGCTTCCTTTCCTGATCACCACTCTTCCATTATAATATACCTATCCATATGAGTCCTATCCCTCCCACATCCCTCTTCCATCTACTTCATGCTTCCCTTGTGCCATCTTCATTCTATTGTGAACAAATAGTCATTCATATTATACCATAGTCATACTATACCTATATCTTTTCCAGAAAAATTACTTTGTATATGTTTTGCATTAATCTTTTTATACACATGCTTTCCTCACTAAGCTGCCTCCACTTCCCACCCAACAGTAGAATATAAGATCCTTTAGGGCAAAGCCATTTCTGTTTTTGTCTTTATCTTTGCATCCCCAGCCTCATGCTTGACATATAGTAGGTGCTTAATTTTTGTTTGTCCTTTATTCTTGAAGAGTTCCATTACCTCAGGGAGACGATGACATGACTTGCAGTTGACTTTGATTTCAGTGAGGGAGGGCTGTACAAGGTCACCAGCTTCACTTTCTCCTCCAGAGCCATCTGGGTCTGTGGCCAGATATTCATCAGGATGATTGGATATGACTCAGGATACAATGCGTGACCCTGGCCCTTTTAGGCTAAGATCTTTTCACTTACTCAGTTAGAGTGAGGTAATACCCATTCAATTAATAGGTATCTTTAAGTAGTTACTCAAGGGATGGCCCTTTCATTAAAAAAAAAAATTGAACTGTGAGGGGAAAGCTAAAAGAGAAACAGTTACTATTTAGTATTTACATTCACTCTGTGGTAGGAGGGCAGGGACCTACTGTCCAACCTATGAGCTCCAGAATGAATTGGTTTTAATGTTTGGTCTTTGAGAAAGAAATATAGCTAGTAAACCCAAAGGAAAAAAAAGGCAGGTTTTGGCCATAGAAATGTACCTTCCCCTGGGGGAAGGAAGGGGAGGAGAGGAAGGGGAGAGAACAGAGGAGAGGGGAGGGAAGGAGAGGTATTACTGTCTCACAGGTTGTGTTTGTCCATTCTCAAAGAGAATGACATCAGAGAGATGATTGACATGACTTGCAGTTGATTTTGATTTAAGTGACGGAGGACTGTGCAAAGTCAACAGCTTCACTCTCTCCTCCAGAGACATCTGGGTCCAGCGGCTGGATATTCATCAGGACGACTAGAGATAGCCTAGGATGTAATGGGGGACCCTGGCCCTAAAAGGGGCTAAATAAATGCTTGTTGAATTGAATCATATTGAATGGGACCTGGCAGATTGTCTTAATAATTGATATAGTACTCTGAGGTCAACCTGGTAAGGTACTTCTCTAAGTCTGGCTAGGTTGATCCTTAGACAACAAGCAGGCATACAAACTACTCCTGGTCACTTACTTGGAGCCACTGTAGTTTGGCAGGATTTAATGGCATTGATTGTCTAGGAGACATCGAGGTTACCTCCACACTATAGCAGGAGCATCCAAGGTGAATCAGGACAGGATTTTTCTAGCATAACCACACATATAATGGAGTTGGGATAGTGCTATCATGGCATAGGGCAATGTTGGGATTAGGATTATATTAGTTGAAAGAAGGCCTCAGACATTTAGTAGTTCTATGACTGTACAACTAACTTCCTTAACCTCTACTGGCCTCAAGCAACTTTCTAAGGTTTACTTACTAAATCATGAAAGGCTTACCCTGTGTGAGGTCAACAAATTACAGATCCTTTGCACATTCACACATACACATTACATATATATATATATATATATATATATATATACACACACATATACATATATACATATATACACATATATACACACACATATATACATATATGATGTATATATGTGTGCATATATATATATATACACATAAAAATACAACCATGTAAAAAAAAGATTTAAGAAAATTTTTGTTTGTTTCCAATGAAGCTCCTTTAAGCATAACGTAGGAAGTTGGAATACAGCTACCCACTTCTGCATTTCTGGAGATGGAAGCAAAACTATTCAAAAGAATTGGCAGCAAGCAACCCTTATTCCAGACTAATAAAATCTGACATGTCCTAAGTAAGAGCAGCATTGTACCTGAAAACATATAACTCTAATAAGCATGAAAAGTCCAACCCTTTAAATTATTGTGCAAATTATAACCATCAGCCTTTGTTATAGAGTGGAGTCTTCCAGAATGTAAAATGATGACTATGGCACTGATATGCTAATAAGCTTTCTGCGCTGTTGGATGGTTTAGTTGTGGATAGACTAATGTTGGCAGCAGATGAATAATTGCCCGGCATGTACTAAACATAACAGGGCAGCCCAGAACTTCATCATTTGTCAGCTTTATTTGTTTAAATGAGAAAAATGCTGACAGAAGTTATTGCTGTAATCCCCTTATTTATCAGACAGAAAATGCTAGTTACTCTTAGCAGGCCTAATCCTTTTGGGAACCCAAAAGTTAGAGTATTTTAAAACTAATTTAAGGTATATGCTTCAACATTCAAAAGAAGAGAAATGTAAAGTGGTGGAAGAAAGATGGAGAGAGGAAAAGAGAAATATTCTTTTAAATGGGCTCTTTCTGGGCAACTTTAATATAAGGGTAGATGCCTTAGCTTACGACGATCACTTGTGCAGGAGGGACATAAAAATTCTGGAATGGTATTTAACATTCATTACCATGCCAACACAAGCCCAGTGCCTACTAACAGCTGTCCTCCAAGCCTTTTATCTACAGCTCATTATCACACTTACACAAAGCCCATCAGTAACATCATTTCTCCAGTACTGTTGCCAACTGGTTTGCAAATACACCTGGAGATGAGCATTAAAAAAGAGATTTGAAATAGGTCTGAGATGTCTTCCTCCTATACTCCATGTACATCGATTGCTGGAACATTCTCAGGGGTGATCAGTGCTTGCACAACCCAACTAGACAAGAGTCTGTGGAGGAAAGGCCTAAGGGGTAAGTGTGTTGAAAACTCAGCATGGATTTAGTGGGCTCATCCGTCCCCAAATCAATTTCCATATTAGGCTACATTAATGAAAACATAGTGTTCAGGACCCTGAGAAGTTGGAAGTAGGAGTGAATAGAGAGCCAGTCTTAGAGTTAGGAGGAGCTGGGTTTAAATTCTGCCTCTGACAAATACTGGCTGTGTGACCCTGGAAAGTCTTTCATTTCCTCAGTGTCTTTAGGGAATTCCTTAAGACTGTAACTAGCAGAACAGAAGCTGATCTATATCGTTAGAAGGTGACTCTTGTCTTCACTGACAATCCTCTGTACAAATAACATCTCAACTTCTATCAAAAGGAAGTATACAAAATAATGAAGTTTTAGTCCTGATAGATTTCAATCAGGTCATCTCTGGAAGACTGTGTTTGGCTGTGCGTGTCAAAATTTAGGGACAATGCTGATAATATGGAGCATGTGAAAGAAAGAGAAAAAAGCATGGCAAAGGGCCTGGAAACTATACCACATACATGAAAAATAAAAGAAAGTGGGCATTTTTCAGTTGGAGAAGAGTAAAGCATTTTTAAAGACAAAGCTATTTTTAAACACCTGAAAGGTCAATTATTTTGAAGAGGCATTAGGGTTGAGTCACTCAGTCCTAGAGGTCAGAAGTAGAAGCAGATTTCAGTTTTATTGAAGGAAGTTAAAAAAACAATTCCTAACCTTAGAGTCAGAGAAAGGTAATGGAAGGAACATTTCAGTAATTATTTCCCTGTTGCTCAAGTATTTCAAAAAGAAGTCAGATGACCACTAGTTGGAGATATTGCAAAAGGGACACATGTTCAGACATAGATTGGACTAGGTGTTTTTTTAGAACGCTTATGACTTTGAGGTCCTACATTTACAGGTTATAGGAAAAGAGAATGAGAACCCATCATCTTCCCTCTCATTCAGCCTTTTCATACTGGGTCACAAGTTGGCAAAACCAGTCTGGGCATCGAGAGTCTATAGAGTTTATCCATGGTTCAGCCTTATTACCGTTTCACTATACAAAGTTAGCAAAGTATATTTACTATCTTATACCTTTCTTGCCATATTTGAAAAATTATAGGATTCTTAGGAGGAATAGCTAGTAACCTCATTAAAACACACCTCACTGATATCAGGTCAACCAATTGAATTTAAACAGAATAACACTGTCTCAAAGAAAAGGTGAGGAAAATTGTCCTTTTTTTTTAAGAGGTTGGATCTAGTTAAAATGACAAAGGGGGTCATTGCTCCAAATGCTCAGATGTGAGGTTGAGTTGAGGGCAAAAATGACCGCAAAGTTGTAAGGAGCAATATGGTTCTCTTTCTTGGGATCCCATCTTAGTAGTAAATGAGTTATATACAGGAGAACCTAAAAGGAGCAATACACATGAGGGTCAAAGCTAAGGACTTTTCAGTTTTGTGCTGGAAATATTCTCATTTGGTATCAGCTGCTATCATCCTGATGTCATAACTATGTGGTCCTGAAGTCTTAGGACCATAGAAAGGACTACCTTCAGTAAATTAACTAGAAAGTACTGAGGTAAAATCTCAGTCTCTATTAAATATCTAATACCCTGGCATACACAGGGTTGCCATTCTAAGGGAGCTCTATCACCTCCTCAGGAGCTTAGAATTCTTCATGTCAACACACTACACATAATAGTAAACTAAGTTTATGTGTGCGTAATTAAAAGAGAAAACCATGTTTGTATTTTGTAGGCAGATGATTAATTAGAGCTAAAATGTCTTTGCAGCTTCACCCTAATCACAAGATTAAAGGGTATTTCATCCCCAACCCCCCAAAAAAGGGATAAAAAGAAAAGCAGACCATTACACTCTCTCTGTGTAATAAATATGATCTTATTTTTCCCCAGAATAATAATCACTCAACATAGGTATCTCAAGAGCAGTACAGGTTCAACATTAAGTATCAAAGCAAGGAACTAAACCTTAGTCTACCAGCTCCTTCTACACAAGAGAGCAGAATTAATCAACACAGAGATGATTCCAGGAAAGAAGCAAATTAACATGACAGTGTTGCTTGATACACTAAAGGAAAAACACAGGACAAAATAGGGTAACACAAGAGACTGTACCCCCTGACTGTCTTAGGCCTTATTTCTTGCTAATGAATATTATGGAACATCAATTCACTTTCTAAATCCTGCAACATAAAATACTGCTACATCTTTAACAATTTGCATACATATATAATCTAGAATATAAACTCCATGAGGGCAGGGAATGGGATTTATCTTATTGTGATATCTGTTGCAATGCACTTGCACTATTGATTAATGTATCACTGATTAATTAGATTCTTTAAAAATTTGTTAGATAAATAAGTGTTATAAAGAGAAGGCAGTAAGGGTTTGAACTGGCAGTCCAAAGTAATTACTCTGGTTATTAAGTGTTAAAGCATTCATTAACAAAGCCTTTTTCCTGCACAGGGCCACTGTTATGGAATGATAACTAAAGCATAGAGACTGAGCAACAGTAAAGGAAGAATTCAACTTTAAGCCTAATGACTCCAAATCCAGTCTGACTTAAAATTTTTAAATTAAAATTTTAGTTCTTTAAGGGTTGGTTGGTTGTTGTCCTTCATTCTCAAAGAGGACCAAAATGACATTACTATGTTGGGGTCACGGGCCAGTGTGTCTGACTGTGACTGAGCAGACCAAGATGAACTTGAAAGGCTCTACAGTGGTTTGGGCACAACTAGTCTATATGAACAGCTGGAGTGGAGATGTCTCTAAATTTGCACATCTTATGTTTCTTTTGAGCTACTGCAATTCTGCTCTTCTCATAACTACAGCATGTTCTTTGATGTAGGCATGTCATGCTGGGCAATCATTTGCCAGTGTGTCCTATGTCACATGAGCAATTTCAAAGTTCTTTAGACATTCCTTCAGATTGTATTGCTCCTTGTATTGCTTCTTCTGACCGCCATGGGAGCACTTGTATGAGTTTTCCATAAAATAGTCTTTTAAGCAAATGTGTGTTTGGTATTTGAATAATGTGGCCAGATCATGGGATCTGTACTCTCTTCAGTAGATTTTTAATAGAAAGGGATAGCAGATGGACCTGTAATTTTATTAGCATGGGGAACCCCATTGAAAGAAAACTTCCTTTGCCAATGAAGGTCATCACCTTTCTTGCAATTTATAATGTGAGTTTCCAAGAGTCCTGAGATGTTCAGCAACTTACTGAGGTTACATGCCTATTTTGCTTTAGAGACAGGATTTGAATCTATATCTTTCTGGTTCTGAGGTCATTACTCTATCTACTACAAAGGAGTACCTTAACTTTAATCTTTAAAATGCATCATTCTTTAAAAATGATTTTAAAAACTTATGATGATTTTTAAAGATTTTTAAAACTCATAATGCCTTTTGAAATAAATGGAGACACTACAGGATATTGCAAAGTCAAGGTGAGTGCCATAGTTTTCAAGATCTGTATGGGCAGGAAAGAATTAAAAAGCCCAAAGTTACTGATAAGGAAATGTGCATTAGATGATGTCTATAGGGTAAATACAGGAAGAATTATTTGTAGATATGTGGTAGTCAAATGTTGCTCATCTCTTCTATTGATAGAACAAAAACAAATCACCTTAAGTTTTCATTAGGAAAGATGTAATTTATAGTAAACATTAAAGTGTATGAAACATTATTAGGTAGTTGGGCAGATAATGTTTCTTCCCTGAAAACATAGACTGATGGTTGAATCTAATAAGATGAAGTTATTAAAGTCTTAGAGTTGGGTTCAAAAAACCAACAGAACAAATAGAGAAATAGAAAGGCATAGTCAGACAATAATTTGTGTGTAAAAAAATAACCTGAGGATTTTATTAGACTCCAAATAGTATAGTATGACAGCCAAAAAAGACATTGTAATCTTTGGCTAAATTGAAAGAAAAATTAAAATAGACATTGTGCAGTTACTATCCTTTGTTCTTGTCAGATAACATCTGGAGTGTTGTACTCAGTTTTTGGTATAAAATTTTAAGAAATACATTGATAAGCTTGAAGGATGGGGAAAGGGCCTACAAGGATATCAAGGTAACTTAGTTGTGCACCAGGCCTGAAGTCAGGAACACCTGAGTTCAAATGTAGCGTCTGATACTCATTAGCTGTGTGAATTTGAAAGTCAATTCACCTCTCAGTTTTCTCAGCTGCCAAATGAGCATAGCAATAGCATCTACCTCTTAGGATCGTGTAATGGTAATTTGAAGATCTTCCCTGCCCCTTAATCAGCCTAAGGGTGTTTGAAGACCTTCCCTGCTTTGAAAATATACCCTACCCCCTATTAGGCTGAATGTAATCACATGGAGACTGTTGTGGGAGGAGTTTGCTGAAGGGTGGAGCAGAGCCCAAAGGAAGCTTCCCTGCTGTGAAGATAAACTCTGCCCCCTGATAGGCTGAACATAATCACATGGAGCCTGTAGTGGGAGGAGTTTCCTAAAGGGTGGAACAGAGCCCCTAGGAAGCTGGGAGTCAGAGCTGCTAGACCGTTGGAAGGAGAGTTTGTTTCTGAGGGCAACAGATAGGCTTGTGAGTAAATATTGGTCAAATATTGGTTTGTGGGAAGGCTAAAGGATGGTGTGGCTCTCTGTTATGTTGTGGTGCATTAACTTCATTGTTGTTATGATGGATTCAGTTTCCTGGTGGTGGAATTTTGTTTTCTGGTGTTTGGATAAATGTTCTATTTCTGTCTTCTATATGGAGAGTCTATTATATTTTAGAATCAAACACCATGCAGGTATATTTGTAGTGATTGTGGGCACTGTAAATATTGCATTGGCACTACAGGTTGCTGTGAGGATCAAATGAGATAATATTTGTAAAGTACTTAGCTCAGAGTCTGGCATGCAGTAGCTACTATATAAATGTTAGCTATCATTATTAACTAAAGCTATTTCACTTAAATGCCAACAATATGCTGGGAAACATTTAACAACCAGTTTTCCGGGGCGGGGGTTGTACACAGTCTACATTTTAAAGTTTAATGTGCATTATTAATGTTTTCTTCCACCTTCTTAAATTTAGATAATCAACAAAACAATCAAACTTTTATTTGTAGTGTTTAGTAATTCTCAAGGTATAAATACCTACAATGAAAATTTAACAACCAGCTTTCCCGAGCTAGTAGATGCTAGCTCCAGTAAAAATATCACCTGAAGAAAGTGAAATTTTTTAGCCTAGGTAAGACAAGATACCAGTGAGGGAGGAGGGATGTAAGACCAATCTCCCATTACTTGGAAGGAGCTTTGGGGAGATGAAATTACATTTATTTACTTGGTCTCAGAGGACAGAACTAGGCTCAATGAGTTGGAACTTCAAAGGGATTGGTTTTGGCCAGGTATAAGGTTAAATTTCTGAATGTTAGTAGAATTCCACAAGTAGAATTGGTTGACTCAGAAGATAATGATTTTCATATCTCTGGAAAGCTAAGCGATCATATGTCAAGGATCACTGAATCCCAGAATTTAAGAACTAGAATTGATCTCAGAATCCTAGACAAGTACACCTAACCCTTGTATAATATATCCCATAAATGATTATCCAATTTCTTCCTGAAGTTTGCCAAGGAAGAAGAACTCACTACCTCTGCAAGTACCTCACTGCAGTTCAGGGCTTGTTCAAATTGCGTTATCTGCCCACCTCCCAATCTCTCCTCCCCTCTCCCCATTATATATACCTAAAATATGCCTTGCTCAACATCTGTTCATTGCTCCTACTTACGTCTCATCAGGCTATAAACAAGTCTAAAGTCTCTTCCCTATGAGAGCCCTTCAAACACTTGAAGATTGCTCTATTTCCTCAGTCTTGTCTTCTCTAGGCTAAACATCCTCAGATGCTTACCCTGTAGCATGTTCCCAAGTCTTTTCAAATCCTTGTTAGCCGTTTTCTAGACATGTTCCAACTTGGATATCTTTTCTGAAATATGATGAACGGATTTTATACGTAGTGCTATGCATGTAACCCGACCATAAGGTGAAGGTTGAATATGGCAGAACTAGTAATATTCTTGTTCTGGACACCACACCTGCCTTAATGCTCCCTAGGAACATTTAAGTTGTTTTCGGTTGACATGCCACTTTGTTAGCATATACTGAACTGACGGACTCTGGATATTTTTCATTAGAACTATTATCTAGTCACATCATCCCTATCTTGTTATTCATGAAGTTTCTTTTAAGTAAAAATGTAGAACTTCAAGGTTCTCCGTATTAACTTTCATTTTATAGGATTAAGTTCATTAGTCTAGTGGCTAGAGTGGCTGAGCCGGTTGGTATTTTTTCTTATCTACATTATGTCAACCAATGTATTAGTTAATACTTCAGTTTTTTTGTTATTAGAAAAGTTCACAAGCTTGTCATCTATACCCAGGAGCATTATGAGGCTCAAAAAAGATAATGGATGTAAAGCACTTAAAAAATATTAAAGTGCTAAGTAAATATAAATTATTATTATTACTACTAATTATCATTAATTATTATCATAGAGTCAGTAGGCCTCCAGTTATGGGGACGACTTCATTCCCTAATCCTTCCAATGCACTCCTGCTGAGCTGAAGCAGTGTTAATAGAGCAATGCAGGAGTGTTCTAGTAAATATTTAACTACTTGGTTATTTAAGGGGAAAATGGTTTCTGTCTTTTCTACATTAGCATGAGTATCATATCTAAGACAGTAGCTCTCCTTGTCACTCCTTCTACCTTTTCAGGGATAGAATAATAATTAAGGCAAGTCACAATTTCATCATCTGCTCTGCTTTTGTCAGAGAACATACCACCAGATGCCCAAATAATTGAAGTCCCCAGTCACTATGGCTTTGTGCTTTCATGTCAGTTTTCCAAACTTGTCTAATTCGGTTTCTTTCCCAGGGGCCTGTGGTATACCCCTACAAAACTATCACTGTTATATCTACCTTTCTTAACCCTCACCAAAATGATCTGTACCTTGTTCATCCTCCCAGGTTCCTGAATTTGCTACTTGAGAATGTGTTCTTAATGTACAGGAATACTACACCCACTGCCCCTTTGTATAAAATATTCCCTTCAAATACCAATCTTCATTCCAGTCGCATTCCATCAGTGATACCCTATAAGTACTACTTTGTCTCCTTGCATCAAGATCTCTAGTTCGCCTCATTTGCAAACAAGGCATGCACTTGTAGATAGATATCTCAGTCTCTGATTTTTATTGGCAAATATTTTATTTGACATGACTATAATTCTATTCTGTTATTCTTCCTCCTATGTTGTGCACACTACTCTTTTTGTTACCACACCTATTAGATCTCTTTAATAAGATTTTCCCTCCCCATTCCTTTTCTGTTTAATGCCTTCCTTACTATACTTTCATGATTCCAGACAAATTCACAAACACACACAAACACATGTAC
Source organism: Pseudochirops cupreus (assembly GCA_028627135.1). Classification (NCBI taxonomy): domain Eukaryota; kingdom Metazoa; phylum Chordata; class Mammalia; order Diprotodontia; family Pseudocheiridae; genus Pseudochirops; species Pseudochirops cupreus. Next base: position 105,521,385 of record CM053581.1, on the reverse strand, counting down.
ACATATAAAATATTAAAGAATTTCACAGACCTTAACATGATAGCATTACTCATATATGAACTTGCTGATTTGTTAAACTTTCTGTTTCAAAAACTCGTCTAAAATTCACAGTGAATTTTTGTGTGAATATATGTATTATATAAATGTATATGTATGAAGCTATATATACATACATGTATATTAATATATACATATACACACATTTATAGCCACTCTTGATGATGAACTGTTTTTCAGGAGTGTACCATTCCTCTCGTTCTCTTACTTAAGCCATAGCCGAGGAATTCAAATATTGCAAAAAGGCTTGCTGCTCAGGTCCAAGTTGGATTATATGACCTCTGGCAACCTTGCCACCTAATATTCTATATTCAATCATTTTAAAAACAGCTAAGTCTCATCAAGTTCATATGTAAAATAAAATGGGCATTTATCCCACAGAAAATTATCAGGGTTCTGAATCTTTGCAACCCATTGCTGTTTTGTTTTGTACAGCAGCAAGATGGCTTTTATCAACAGATTTAGATTCAGTTAGATCCTGAATAGTGAAAATAATGAATATTCTGAAATAGTTGCAATATTTAAATTCTCAAGGCATATTTCTGTTGGGTTGGAAATAATAACTCTATTTGTCTCAAATGCTGCAGATTTGGATACATGCAACCACTTTAAAGGATTCCTTATTCACACTAATCAGGAACTAGTCATGGTTTTCAACTTTAATTTGGAAACTTTTTAATCTAAACTTACCTTTGACCTATTGACATTTTCTGGAAGATACTATGCTTATCTGCTCATCATCAATATGGCAAAGGCCTTGGGTCAAGACCCAAAAGATTTGGCACATTTCCTATCTCCTTCGCCTCACCCCTACTCATCTTATCTATTAATTTTTTTATATCTCCAGAGGTCGTCTCTAATTATTCTAAAAGGGAGAAATTTTTTTTAAAAATCAGGAAGAAACCCAGAAATGAAATTCTTACAAGTAGGATAATGATAGTTTCCTGGAGATTAGATTTTTCCCATAACACCCTGGAATACACATTAGTTCACTCATTAAAGTACAACATCTCAGAGGTAGAATAAGATAAGAGCCACTGAGTGTTGTTTGGGGAGCTCCTACTTTTATTGAACAATAAAGAAGTGGTTTAGCTTATTGATAATCAAGCTTCCCACAGGCCATATTAGTTCAGTTGCCAAGTGGTTTGTTTTTTTTTCTTTTCTTGGATGTTTTGGTTCTCTTGTCTCATTTTTATTTTGTCATGATCAGTCCTTTCCTTAGGAGGATGGGGATTCCAAAGTGAGGATTACTTCTTAATTTCGTGCTGTATGTTGCTAACAGAATAGGAATCTAGGAAAGGAAAAGCTTGAGAATACCAAAGATTAAGAGGTTGAACAGGGGAAGAAGATCCAATGGACTTTTTGGAGAGAATTCAAAACATCCTTACATGAACATACTGCAAAGAGGTAAAACATATCTGGGAAAGCAGAGGGCATTTCAAATATTGTTGTTATTCCCGCCCCCGCCCCTACAGAGGAACTCTGCCTCTGAATCTCTGAAGCTAGATTATATTTTTTAAAAGTCCATTTTTTTCTTTTGATTTGAGCTGTTAGATGGTGAGACCAAGTTGCCAGAAAGACCAAAGTCAATTTTTAGCTCTTAACAACTGACAGGACTTATCGCTTCCAATTCAAAGCCCAGAGGATTTTGATTCTACAGTGCACAAATGGTTTTCCCAGAAGACAGAGATGCCAATCCATGCATGAAAAGAAAAGAAGAAACAAAACAAAATGAAACAAACAAAACTAAATAACATACAGATGAGATGGCATCATCAATCAATTCAACCAACCAGCATTGATTAAATGCTTACTACTTGCTAAGAATCGTTAATCTTGCAAAATGAATGACAGCAACAAAAGATGATCTAATGGATAATTCAAGAAAAAAAAATCATTGTCTCATTATTCTAGGCATTGAAGGAAATAGATGATTTTGATAAGACAGTTTCTGCCCACAAAAGTCTTACAGTTTAGTTGGGGACATAGTGTTTGAGGATAATCACTTTATCTAAATTATTTCAATAGCTTTATATAAATTATTTTATGGTCATTTGGAAAGACATAATTATTCCCACTTACAGATTCAGAAATTATGTGCCAAAGAGATGAAATAGTTTCTTCTGGTTATATATCTAGTAAGTAGAAAAGCTGCTACTTCATCCCTTGTCTTACTAGAAGAACTAAACTCATTTACTATTTTAGTCAATTAACTGGTCAATCAACAACATTTATTAAACTCTTAATATGTGCTATGTTCTGGGCATACAGAAAGGTGCAAAAGATAGTTTCTGTGGGGCAGCTAGGTGGCACAGTGAGTAGAGCACCTGCCCTGGAGTCAGGAGGATCTGAGTTCAAATCTCTCCTCAGATATTTAACACTAGCCATGTGACCTTGGGTAAGTCACTTAACCCTAATTGTCCTGTCCTCCCCCCTCCAAAAAACAAAAACAAAAAAAGATAGTCTCTGTCCTTAAGGAGCTCACAGTCTAATGGAGGAGAAAATAAGCAAGCAAATCTGTACAAATAAGCTATATTCAGTGAAAAAAAGAAAATCAATAAGAAAGGGATGATAGTAGGATTAAAAGGAGTTGGGAAAGACAGAATAGGAATCTAGGAAAGGAGCAGCTTGAGAACACCAAAGACTATGAGGTTGAACAAGGGGAAGAAGATCCAATAGACTTTTTGGACAGAATTCAAAGCATCCTTACGTGAACATACTACAAAGAGGTAAAACATATCTGGGAAAGCAGAAGGCATTTCAAATATTGTTGTTATTCCTGCCCAGGAACTCTGGCTCTGAATCTTTGAACTATATTCAGTGAAAATAGGAAATAAATTAACAAGGGATGACAGTAGAATTAAAAGGAGTTGGGAAAAACTTCCTGTAGAAGATGGGATTTAAGTTGGGACTTAACGGACATCCGGGAAGCTGATTTGATGAAGGCAGAGATGATGAAGGAGAGCATTCCAGGCATAAAGAATAGCCAGAGAAAAATGCTCAGAGATGAGAGATAAAGCTTCTTGTTCCAGGAACATCAAATTGGTGAGCATCGCTGGACTGAAGGGAGCGTGGTGAGAATTAAAGGGCAAGAAGACTGGAAAAGTGGGAAAAGGCAAGCTTGTGAAGGGCTTCCCAGAGACAATAGGGAGCCATTGGAGTTTATTAAATAACTGTGTGTGCAGGCATGTGTGTGGTTGGACCTGTGTTTTAGGAAAGTTCTCCAAGGAGTTTATGTTCAAAAGCTTTTATGTTTCTTCTAAGTGTCAGAGAAATTGGTTCCAGTAAAAACAAACTAGAAAGATTTGCGTTTATCTAGTTCCTCAAATGTATGTGACTATGAGTGCCATAGCCTTTTTAAAGCCCTCTACAATTTACTCTCTATTGTACTTCTTAACATATGCTTTCAAAATATAGCCAGAAAGCCCATACATTATTTCATGTGACATACATGGAGAATCTTTTGACTCTTACAAGAAGCAGACTCATTGGTCTCCTCCACACAGGCAAGGCACAATCAAGAGTTCTATGCAGGTTATTTCCTATTACATACATTTCTTTTTTTCTGCTTCTATATTTTGAACATGTCATAGCCCATCTCTGGAATAAACCCCCTCGTTTATCTACATTTATTAGACTTCCTAGTTTCCTTCAAAACATATTTTATATATGAGACTATCTTGATTCTTCTACTCATACAAATCCAACACACATCATACATGTATATACCTTGTTATTATTGGTTTTTGCCCTTTTAAATTAATTAATATTACTCTATATTTACCTATTTGTGTATATATCTCCTCAATAGGATGTAAACTCCTTGAGGGCAGGAACTACTTTACTTGTTGTCTATATCCATTATGTAGGAAAATGATTTACTTGTAGTAGGTACTTAACACAACTGAAATGAATGGAATTCTTAAAAAAAAAAATTCCTCGCATCTCAATGGCCACTACCTGCCAGTAAACAACCTTAGGTCACTATCTCATTTCATACCAAAAGACCAAAGGTTTATAAGGACACTCAAGACCTATTCTATAGTACTATATGAGAGTCCTTGTGGTTGGGAGCTTGGTAATGTATCTATTTTCCAATATCTGGGGCCAAGTAGTCTCCAACCAAAATTGTTTTTTATATATTGGTTTTCTTTGTGCGTAATATCCTTGCTCATCTCACTCTGCTTTCCACAGGTCCACTATTAATACAGAGTTTAGAAAACATAATTGCAATGCGTGGTAGACAGAGATTTTCATTAACTACACAGAAGAAAAAATGTTTAGGGAGAGACATTTCTTTCCTATTGATTCAATCAAAAATGCCTTGGAAGGAAAGGTTATGCTTATTAAATTCTTTTCAAAAAGGCAACTGTTAAAAATGTGAATTCTTCCACATCAGCATTCTAAAAAATTGGTATATAATCTCTTCAGATTCTGTCATTTGTGTATTTTTGCTCCACTCTGTGACTTTGAAATATGTGACTTTTTTATTAGTCTCTTTTCTGAAGAGGTGGAGGGTGGAGGGAATTTTCACGTGGTAGCAGAGAGCTTTATCAACACTGCTATTTTCGAGACATGGGGTTGCCTAGCAATTTCAGGAATTAAAGGGGGGAGGCAATAACAGAGCAGAGTGTTGTTAAATTACAAGAGGGTACAGCGGCAAATTGGCTTGCAATACTTATCAAAAGGTCTTTAAGTGAGAGCGGATATAGGATTTGCTAGCGGCATGATAAACATCGGCTGATCATTTTTCAATGTTCTTCCTGTCTTTTATTTGGTTCAGTTCTACCCAATGGAATTCTTCTATTTCAAGTTCATTAACAGCCCAAAAATCTAGGGCAAAGACTTTTTGAAGACAGGACTTCCTGCCCCACAAAACCATCAAGGAATCTGGGAGTTAGCTTTTGTCTCTTTTGGCCTAACTGGGATATAGAAGCACAGCCCAGTCCATGGTTGGCTATTGTTTTCTACTTTCTTTGGATGCCAGGATTTAGTCATAAGGGAGTGTAGAAATCTCCAGTTGAAATGTCTTGTTTTGTAGAGGGAAACTCAGGGCCACAGATGAGGTGGTTTAACCAAGGTCACACCGCTGCCTAGTAGCACTGTCAGAATTCTAACCCAGTTCTCCTGACTCCTAATTCATTGTTTCTTCCACTGTCATTAGTAGCTTCCCCCAAATTTAATAAACTCTTTCTTTTCCAAGGGAGGAGTTACATTTGCTGTTTGTCCTTTATTTTCCAAAAGGACCAATGACATCATGGGTGATATCTTGACAGGTTATAACTATATGATATAATTATAAATATTAGAAGGAAAGAATTTTTTTCTTTCAATTTTTAACAGAATTGGCACATATAGCTTGCATCATTGGCAAGAATTTCGACATCACCAGCATCACAGATGCATTGAAATATTGGGAACAACTGGTTAAATACTCCTAGGAACAAGGTAATGAGGTTCTAGAGCAGGAAGGGGACTTTACTTATCAGCAAATCAAAATTATTAATTTCATAGGGGAGGAAAATGAGGCCTGGATTTGTTATTATTTTTCTTTACCAGGATGATGATTTATGAACCTTCTAGTGGGGGATTTATTCTACCAATTCAAATCAAAATATTTTCTGTGTCTTGTCACAGAGAGTTGCCTGAGAGCACAATCAATACTTGTATTTATGAATCACAAGCAGGATTTGAACCTAGGCCTTGCTGACTATGAGGCCAGATCTCTATTTATTTCCTCAAATGTGAAATGATTTGCTCAAGGTCACCAATGTCATACACTAGAGAGGAGGAGTATAAATTTAAGTCTCCTTAAGATCTAGGGCTTATTCAATTATATAAAGCTGCCTTATTGAGCAACATGCCTTTTATTTTTACTTTTGATATACTCCAAATATAATGGCACATTGAAATTTATACTATTGCTTTTATATTACATATCAGGACCTGGAAGTGACCCTGGGCTAAGGAAGGCTACAATAGCAGACCCTAAGTTCTGGCAGGCATAATTAATGTCGAAATCCTTATAATACAGACCTAACTACTGAGGATGGATTTAATCCAAGAAGAGGGCAGACTAATTTTAAACAAGCTTATCATCAGTATGATCTAAGGCAAACCACTTAACCTTATTTGCCTCAGTATCCTCATGTATAAAATCAACTGGAGAAGGCAAACAACTCCAGTATCTTTGTCAGGAAAACCCAAGTGGGGTCACAAAGAGTTGACACAACTGAAATGACCAAACAACGATAACATCAGTAGGCTGACCATAAAGAGATGATTTTCTTAGCAACAACAACTTGTGAAACCATGTACCAAGGTATGGAGGCATTTGGATCTCTGTCAACAAGGGGAATAACAGCATGAATGAAATCATAGATATTAGGGAGTCCTGAAGTGAGAAGTATTAACATCTTTTGGCCTCGATGTCTTCACCTATAAAATTAGGGAGTTGGACTAAATGAATTTCAGTGTTTTTTGTAGCTCTAGAAAATCTATAATCTATGTATAACTTTCCTATTAAAAATCTAAATCTGGTGTGGTAGAAAGAACCTCAAATTTGGAGTCAGAGGATCTGGGTTCAAATCCTACCCTTGCTACTTAACTAGTTATATTATCTTTATCAAACCACTCTTTGGGTCTCAGTTTCATCATCTTAAACATGGACACTGGAGTAAGTGAACATGCCTTCTACCTCTAGGTCCTTGGCCCTGTAGATAAGCAATTTCCACATGATATCATAGAAAAGCCTGGTCTTAGACTTAGGAGAAAACTGAGTTTGAAATCTGCCTCTGATACTTAATGTGATCATTAAGGCATCATTGTTGTTTGGTTGTGTCTGACTCTGCATGACCCCAGAGAACACAGCCTATTAATGTTGTCCATGGGGTTTTCTTGTCAATTAATGGAGTGGTTTGCCATTTATTTCTCCAGGGAATAAAGCAAATAGAGATTAAGTGACTTGCCCAGGGTCACACAGCTAATAAATATCTGAGGCTGGATTTGAATTCAGGTCTTCCTGACTCCAGGCCTAACCTTCTATTCACTGTGCCACCACTTTCCTCTGATCAAATAATTAGTCCTCTTTTAGTATGATTCTTCCTTTTAATGAAAATGTGGGTAACACTAATAGTGTTACCTGAATTGTTAAGGGCTGCTAAAGGGTCCCCTGAACTTGTCTTTTTGAGTTACCATATTTTCCAAAAACACTGGATACAGAGCATGTAGAAGACCCCGAATGTGTCAAAGACAAAGTGCCCCCCTCCCTGATGACATACTTTGTTTTTTGCATCCCAAAATGGATTTCCTATGTGTCCTTGGGAGTCAATACAGGTGCAGCCAGACTGTGCCAGGTTGGGAAAATGCTTGTGCAGCTGGGGTCCTTCGCCGATAAGTGGACCTTCCTATCTTCATAGCCTACTCACCCACAGGAAAAGAATGGGGTTTTTGCCATTGCCTTCCTCCTCCCTTCAGGAGGGGTTTTGTTCTTTTACCCACCTATACTGCACCTTTCCCCTCTCATGCCATCCCCTTTCCTGTTTTCTGCTCCTTCTTTTGTAGTACTGTCATAAATATGCAAACTTCTGTAAGTACTGTGAACTCTTTGGGTTCCACATACGTTTTCATTTCTCTCATAATAAATTTGGTTTTCACATAAGTTTCATGACATTGTGATTGCCTGTTGGCAGAATTTGGAGGATTATTTTGAAGGCCAAATGGAATAATGTATATAAAACATTTTGCAAACTTTAAAGCATGATAGGGTTGTTAAGTGTTCTAAGCTTAAGACTGCACCTTATAAGACTTTTAAGACATCCTATCATGGTTTAAGCTTTAATAAATTAAAACTGCATCAAGACTTTTGTGATAATAATAAATAGCTAATGTTTATATAGTGCCTACTATGTGCTACCTAGCAATTTTTCACTTAGGGCAAAAATAGTTGTGGGAAGGGTGTGGTGAAAGGGTGAGGAGGAGTGGTTGCAGTGGCATGGAAGGTAGGCCAACAACCAGAGATGTCATACTCGGAGAGAAGGAAGTACAGCTCTTACCTCAGAGGTGTTGGTGGCAAAGGAGGATACCTGAAGAAGGGTGTCAAAGCAAAGGGTTCCATAGAGTAGGTAGTAGTCTGGCAGTATACAAACTGAGGCCTGGGAAAGATCCTACTTTAGAAAGGCCTGCATCCAAGGCCATTACCAGTCATCTCAACTTTTGTCCTGCCACTGGATTTCAGTGATTCTGGCAGAGAGAGTGAGGCTGGTGACTTCGTCCAGCATTGCCTCACTTAAATCCAATACGTGTGCAAGTCAAAACATCACTCTTTTGATGTCATTGATCCTCTTTGATAATGAAGGTTGAACAACGACTATGTGCTAAACACGATGCTAAATACTTTGTAATTATTGTTGCATTTGATTCTCATAACAACCCTGGGAAGTAGGTCCTATTATTACCCCCATTTTACGGGTGAAGAAATGAAAGCTATCTACAGTTATATGAAATTGAAACAACACTGAGGTGCTACCTCACACTATCTAATTGGCTAATATGACAGAAATGGAAAATGATAAATGTTGGAGAAGATGTGGGGAAATTGGAACACTAAGGCATTGTTAGTGGAGCTGTGAAGTGATCCAACCATTCTGTAGAGCAATTTGGAACTATGTCCAAAGGAGTATAAAACTGTGCATATACTTTGTCCAGCAAAATTACTACTAGGTTTGTATCTCAAAGAGAACATAGAAAGAGGAAAGGACCCACGTGTACCAAAAATATTTATAGCAGCTCTTTTTGTGATGGCAAAGAACTGGAAATTGAGGGGATGCTCACTAATTGGGGAAATGATTAAACAAGTTGTATATATGAATGTAATGGAATACTATTGTGCCATAAGAAATGAGGAGCAGAAAAACCTGGAAAGACTTACATGAACTGATGCTGAGTGAAATGAGCAGAACCACGAGAACATTGTACATAGTAACAGCAACACTGTGTGATGATCAACTATGATAGACTTGGTTCTTCACAGCAATACAATGATCCAAGACAATTCCAAGAGACTCATGATGGAAAATGTTATCCACATCCACAGAAAGAATTATGGAGTCTGAATGCAGATCAAAGCATACTATTTTCACTGTTTTTGTTCTTTGTTTTTTCTTTCCTGTGGTTTTTCCCTTTTGTCTGATTCTTTTTAACAGCATAACTAATGTGAAAATATGTTTGCAGTGAGTATACATGTCCAGCCTATATCAAATTGCTTGCCATCTTGGGGAACGAGGAGGATAGGGAGGGAGGATGAAAAATTTGGAACTCAAAATCTTATGAAATGAATGTTGAACATTATCTTAAATGTAATTGTAAAAATAATATTAAATGGAAAAATAAAGACAAAAAGAGACTATTGCAATAGTCTAGATAAATGTTTGAAGATGGATCATGATAGTTTTAACCAGGTTAGTTGTGTAAGTAAAGAGAAAGGGATGAACGTGAGAGATGTTGACTTAGTGGAACTGACAAGACATGGAATTGATCAGATGTAGGATAAGAATGAAAGTGAAAAGTGAAAAAAAAAATGATACCTAGATTTTGAAAATGGGTGACTTAGAACATGGTGGTGCCTTTAATAGACAGAGAAAAGTTATGAGCAAGGGAAGAAAGGAGGGAAAAGAATGAGTTCTATTTTAGCCATGTCAAAGATGCAGAAATAGTCCTCAGGAGAGAGATGAGGGTAAGATGTATAAATATGGGAGTTGTCTGTAAAAGAGATGATAATTGCAATGCATTAGTCACTGATGAGATCACCAAAAGAGAGAGTGTGGAGAAAGAAGAGAAAAAGACCCTGGACAGAGGCTTGGTGTACACTCATTCTATAAGTGACAGGATGAGGGTGATAGTGCTAAGAAGAACTGAGGATTAGATAGATAGAAATCCATGATAGAACAGTGTTCTAAAATCCAAGGAGGAGAAAGTGCCCAGAAGAAGATGGGTTATTAGCATTGTCAGATACTGTAGAGAAAGGTCACAAAGGATGGTGTCTGAAAAAAAGGCATTTTTTTGTATTTTATTTTGTATTTGTCAATAAAGAGATCACTAATGACTTTGGAGAGAATGTTTTAGTTGAGTGGTGGGGATGGAAGCCAGAATATGAAAGTTTGGGAAATGAGCAAGAGGTGTTAAAATAGAGAAAAAGTGGCATAGAAAGTTTTCCTTACATTATTATCCTAAGGAAAACATGTAAACCCCAAAGTACAGCATTATTATGATGGATGGTCATACTACCTTCTTATCCCCTAATTATTTTTCCCAGGATCATGTAGTTTGGGAAACAAAATGAGGAAAAACAGAGTCTCTGAAAATGGCCATCTTATTTTCTTCCCTCATTTTCCATTTCTCAGGACAGAAGGAAGGATCAGGGAAGGAGGATCAAGGTGGCAAGATTTTAGGCTCAACATGCTCAGGTCTGCCTTTGTCTTTTGGCTGTTTGCCTTGTCGACTTAGAACTTCAGGAGGGCTAGGGTGCCACTGCTAATGCATGTGAAACAGACCTATGGGACCGGAGAGTCCCAGATCCAGAGAGCAACTAGTCAAGGACCACTGTTCAGAGACAACAACCAAGACATTGTGGAACTTCTGGACTGGTAAGAAGACCAGGGGATTGACCCATATCTTGTCACACTTAACCCAAGTTTCTTCAGTGTTTTCACTAGTCTGGACTCAGACCCAGATCTGGGCCCTGTACTGCATCTTTTACTCTTCTCCTTATCCCTTGTCCATGAACCTTTGTGTTTGAAAGGAGGTTCTGGGCTATGGCATATCTAACATATTGAAGGGCATTGCAACTTTCCACCTTACAAGTTTACTAAGTTGAATGACTGCCCCCCAAAACATTAATAAAAATTGCTATTTTCATTTTCTTCTCTGTATCCCAAACTCTTAAGTATGAAACTTGAAATATCTTTGATGTTAGGACTCTTCTTTGTCCTTTTTCTTTTAAAGGATTTCCTGAATTCTATGAAATCACTTTAACATGAAACTGTCCACCATTCTAGAAATCTCTCTCTCTCTCTCTCTCTCTCTCTGTTTCTCTCTGCCTTCCCTCTACCTTCTACCCTCCTGCAACGCCCCCCACAATCTCATTAGTCTCCTAAACTGCATGGCTATATTTGGCACCATTCTAATAAACACTAATTAGCTCTCAAATAAACTGGAAAAACAAATAGAATAAAGTTTCAGAAGGACAAATGTTAGGTAACTTGGATAATGCACTCAGGAAAGAGAAATACACAGCAGAAATATCATGGGAACTTCTTGTCCTTCCAAAAGAAACAGAAAGTCATCTTTATATTAGTGAGAAGACATTGAATGCCTTAAACTGGTGTAAGAGGGTGAGAGGGGAAGGCAATGTAAAATATGACTAGGGTCCTACAAGCAGCCTTGTAGAAGTGGCTAGGTGGCAAAACAGGTAGAACTTAGGAATCAGAAGGACCTAAGTTCAAGTCTTACCTGAGACATTTATTAGCTGTGTGACCCTGGACAAGTCATTTAATTACTCTGAGTCTCAGTTTCTTCATCTGTAAGCTGAAAATAGTAATAGCACCTACCTCTCTACCAACTTGAATGATCATGTTTAAAGCACTTTGTAAAATTGAAAGCATTATGTTAATGCTAGCTATTCTTTTTGTTTGTTTTGGTTTTTTGCTTTTTAGAGGGGGGAAGGTAGTGCAATTGGGATTATAAGTGACTTGTCCAAGGTCATGCGGCTAGTTTTATGTTAGGTGTCTGAGGTCGGATTTCAACTCAGGTCCTTCTGACTCCAGGGCTGGTGCTCTATTCACTGTGCTACCTAGCCGCCCCTGATGCTAGCTATTCTTATCATGGATATTTGAAGATATTTGGTTTTATTCTAAGGCCCAATATTTTGGGAAGGACATTAAGAACTTGGATATTTCCAGAGAAGTATCAGCAAATGGTGTGGTAAGGTGACAATATTCAGCCATATAATGACCAGCTGAAGAAATTGGGAGTGTTTACCCTAGGGAAGAGATGATAACTGAAAGGCTATTGTGTGGAAGGAGGACTGGATTGTTTTACTTGACCTAGATGGAAGAACTTGGATACATGCTACAGAGTCAAGTTTAACTTAATAATAAAGAAAATTTTCTAACAATTTTATCTCGTCCAAGGACAGTGTATGGGCAGCTAGGTGATACAGTGGATAGAACTTACGAAAGCTGTGTGATCCTGGGGAAGTCACTTAACCTCGTTTGCCCAGTTTCCTGTAAATGAGCTGGAGAAGGAAATGGAAAACCACTCCAACATCTTTGCCAAGAAAATTCAAGATGGGGTCATGAAGAGTCAGAAATGACTGAACAACAAAATCTCTACAACAAAATTAGTTAAAAAACAGAACAAGGTACTTTACAATTATAGTAACAATGTGCAATGTACTACATCAGTAGGTACTGAGTTCATTAGACAGTAGATTGAGAATACGAAGGGCCCTGAAAGATCATCTAGTCCAATGCATTTTACAACTGTGACCCAGAAAATTAAAGTGACTCAAATTAGACAATGCTGAGTGAAAATTGTAGGGCCAGGATTCCAACCTACTTCCTCTGATTCCAAATCGAGCCCTCTTTTCATTGCTATCTGCCTATCACTGAAAACATTTTGTCAGTGGTTGAATGACCACTTGTCAGGAGTGTCATAGGGAGGAATTTCTGCTATGATCAGAGTGGGATTAGATGAAACAATGATTTGAAACAATTACTTGAAGCAAGGATTGATTTTGATATGTTCTCATTTTGTGACAGCAATGGTCACACATGTGTGCATCTAATAGACTGATCCACAGTGTCTTTCCTTGAGCAGATAAACTAGAATGAAATAGTTTTCCCCTGTTAGTTGATTCTCTATCAGTTGTGTGTTTGTCTTTCATACTGTTACAATCAAAATAACATAAACTGAGGCACAAAGTTTCAAGGATGATCAATTTATTAGTAAATCACAAATTTACCAAAAATAGGATCTCGGCTTACTCAGCAAAGCTAAGACCCTGAATGAGGGGGTCATCTCCCTTTTATAGTTTTTGGGGAGTAAAGAAGAGAGAAGAAGACGCCTTAGGCAGGGAACGTGTTATGATTGGTTAAAAGAACTCAACATCATGAATGGTGAAATTAGTATGATTGGTTACAGAGCTGAGGGATGGAGGACAATATGATTGGTTAGAAATTGGGAACAAGGGGCTAGCAATAACACCCTCCTTCCCCCTTGTGACTAAGGAATGTTTATTGTTTGAGTCCAGTTGAAAGGTTAGAGATGGTGGACTGGATTTCTTTGGTTAGCAAACCAGATGTTCCTGAAGGATAGCTTGGTGGTGTAAAGATTCTAGACCAGACTCCCTGGTATCCACCACATCCCTAAAGGATAACAGATTTCTTTGAGGTAAGAATGGAATAGTGGTTATCAGGAGAACTGAATTTCTAATCTGAACTCATTACAGGCCAGCTGAATTTCTGAACCAAGCTCAGAGACAAAGAACCATGACTTAGGCAGTAACAGGACAAAATTAATTAATTGTAAATATGATCAATTACAAAAAAAAAGACAGAATCAATATGATCATCTCAATAGCATATGAAGCTTCCATTGTGCTTTTTTTTGTTGTGCTTTTAATTCTGTGGTTTTTTTAGGAATGGCTATCATTCCAAGGAAACATCCAAAATGTGTAGCTCTTCCAGATCACACTTCAGTTACTATTAAAGATACTGTAATAGCTGATGCTGTGGGGGAAGTCAAGAATTTTAAACGACATATAAGCCCACAAACAAAGAAAAAAACAAACAAAAAAAAAAATGGGATTGGTTACACCAAAGTGTGAAAGGAAAATATGATTGAACTCAGAAAATAACATCGAGAACTCACAAACCATTATTGCCAAACATACCAATTAACCTTCAGAAAGAAAGTACATAACTTCAGAGGAAAATATGAAATTAAGGGGTTGTTATTAATTCTTATTTGAGGTTGGAAGAACAGCAAGAAAACCATGTTAAAAATATAGCAATTCAGGATTGCTATGAAGAACAATAAAACACTTGTCATGAACAACACAGCATAAATACTGAAGAACTGAAGATTATTTTGGGGGAAAGGTAATTTTTATTGATAAAACTTTTCATTCAAATCTATACAAATTCATTATCAGAAGACTAGATGAGGTTGTTGGCTCTTGGTATCTTTCTTAAAGACTACAAAAGAATCATGCCCTCACCCTCGCCCCCACACCTCTTCCTGCAAATGTTTGGAGGAGTTATTTTTTTTTTTTAGTTTCCTGTTAGGTTAAAAAAATTTTTTTCCTATTGAAGGCATGATAAACTCTAGTAAATAAATTGATATCCCAAGAAGTAAAATTCTTCCAGAATTACAGAAATTCTGAAGTGGAGATAGAATATTAGAATACAATCTTGTATCATACCATGAAAGGCTAAGACATTTATCCAAAAGATAACAATAAATATGCTTCTATTACCTCGTAACTTGTCTACTTTTAAACCTCATTGAACACCTACTGGCATCACACTCATAAAAACGTATTCTTTGTTAACAGTCCACTTAAAATCTAATATATAGTTTCATGATAAAGCACTATGGAATGAGTGAAAATTTCACAAATTTAATATTAAATCTAATAAAGGAAGGGGCTGCAGTAAAATGATAAATTCCCAGGCAAAAATTTTTGTGAGATGCATAAGTTGTAAGATTTTCGCGTCAATTATTTTAATTATTATTGTTTTAATTTAATTCTTTTACTTTGCCCCACTTAATTTGCACACCATTCCATATTAGCATTCGTCTCCTGTACCTTTTCAGTAACTCTGTCAGAAAAGGAAATAAAATTATTCTGCGATGGTCTCTTATTCATTAAAACATGCTGGCTCTCTGAAATCATTGGTTTCCCTTTCAGATATTTACAATATCACTTCTATAATTATCTATACTAGTTTCTCTAGTAATTGAAAGACAATTCACCAGCCTATCTTTTGATAATTCTATTCTTCTCCTTGTTTTCCCCCACCTCTCCTTTTTTGAAAATCATTGTGAACTTTGCCCTTTTCCAATCTCTGGAGACCTCTTCCAGTGGCTCAGCACTAGTCTCTAGTAGTTCTTTCAGTAACAGAAGATATAGCTCATCTGGGCCAGGTGACTTGAATTAATCAATGTCAGCAAGGTGCTCTCTTATCTCCCTACTCGTCTTTGCTATCTACTTCCTGTTAGCCATATTTCTTTTTGTTTTGCCATTTCTAGTGCAAAAGTCATTCTTGTTGGTAGAGAAAACAGAATCACAATAAAATTTGAGCACATCTGCCTTCTCAGCACATCAGCTATCATAGTTCTTTCTACCTAAAAGCAGATCCTTTATTTTTTCCTCATATTGCCTAAAAATGAAACAAAGTACAAATATCTTTTTGTTTGTTTCTTTCCCTTAGTTCCCTCATTGGTCTTACCTCACTCAGACGATAAGCACTCCTGAAACTATTTGGGGGGAATTAACTTATTCTTATTCCCTGCAGAGGCAGCAAGGTGCCACTTTGGATAGAGCAGTGGGGCCTGGAATCAGAAAGTTGTTGCGGTTCAGTTGTTTCAGTCATATCTGACTCTTTATGACCTCATTTGGGGTTTTCTTGGAGAAGCTAATAGAATAATTGGCTGTTTTCTTCTCTTGCTCATTTTACAGATGAGGAACCTGAGTCAAAAGAGTTAAGTGATTTGCCAAAGGTCACACAGTTAGTGTGAATCAGGAATACCTGAGTTCAAATTTGGTTTCAGACACTTACTAGCTGTGTGACCTAGGGCGAGTCACTTAACCTTTGCCTCATTTTCCTCAACTGTAAACTGAGGATAACAATAGCACTTACCTCATGGGGCAGGATGTTGTAAAGATCAAATGAGATATTTGTAAAACTTTAAGCACAGCACCTGGCACATAGTAGGTACTTGATATATGTATTTTTTACTTTCCTCTGTCACCTAGTCTTGCTTCTATCTCTTGTAAATGTTTTTCTAAAGTTATTTTTGTGAATTTCCTGTGCATTAATATTAGTTTCTTCAGATAACTTTAATTTTTCCTCTTCAATAGGATGATTTATCTTTTTTGTATTTTCAGAGCATCATTCTTGAGACTATCTCCAATTCCTCCTAGGCAGATTTACCCTGTAGAATTGTGGTCTATGAGACCCCACTTATCCTTTATTCTCAACCTTTTAAAACCCACTTTCTCTAAATCCAGAGTGCAAATCAAGCTAAGTCCAGATTTCCTCTCTTTTATTAAAAAATTCTGATTCCTTGCCCATAGTGTTCCCATAATTTCAATCCTGGCAACCTGTTCATCCTGATAGTAAGAATTATTTCTAGAATAGAATTTCAACTTGTTGGTTCCTCCAACTTTTAAAGGATGAAACGTTTATCAATCAAAGTGAAGTAGTTGTTAACTGCTCTGCTTTGGCTATAGACACAGCTCTAAAAATTGTCTGAATTCAAATACTCTACTTAGTTTCCAGCCTTGGACTCTATTTCCCAAACTACTTATCTATTTCTGCTTTCTGTCTATGTGCATTATAGCAATGGTATCAAACTCAAATAGAAACATGGGGCTGCTCAACTATACAAAAGTATAGTTGTGCTTTTTTTGTTGTGCTTTTAATTCTGTGGTTTTTTTAGGAATGGGTATCATTCTGGCATCATATTGACTTAAACAATGTATAAATATTATCTATCTTTTATTGTATTTAGTCATTTTGTTAAATATTTCCCAATTAAATTTGAATCACACTTGGAAGAGTTGTGAGCTGCAGGTAGCCTGCTTGTATGTTTGACATCTCCAGTCTGTGGTAAATATCAGTGACAAAATCAATTTTATTTCTCCCACCATTTCCCTTCACTCAAATGTTCTCCATTCTCCTTCGTTTTTCTGGTTCTTGGATTTGTAGTACATCTTCTTAACATGTCATTTTTTTATCCATCCTGTTTCTTTTAAATAAAGTATACTAAGTCATCTCATATAATCTCAATATTATTTTTGAAGTAAAATCTTCCACCTTTTATTAAGATGTACTGTTTACCTTGCTCAGGGATTTTACCACTGGATCTTTTTTTGTTTTTTGTTTCCTATCAAATTTGATAGTCGCATCTACTATTTTTCTTTTATTTTGTAGCTATTATCATAGTATCTACTTTGAAGAGATAATTAAATTTTTCCCTTTCTCATTCTTTTTAAACACCCCTTGACTAGATTTTCAAGACTCCTGAAAGATATATTCTCACCAACTCTCATTAGGTGAACTGAAAAGGGTCCCAATTTATCCCAGAAGCATAAGATTGTTAAAAATAAATGGAAGAGATTTTGGAAATGGTCTAGTTAGAGTTGTCAAACACATAGACATGGGCTGTATACAGCCCACAACACTTCCCAGTGTCATTCCAAACCAGATTAAAACATAACTGGAAATATTTAACAAAACAAAACAAAAAATAAATAAAACATAGATAATATTACATTTTAAAACCAAGTCAATACACAATCCATTGGGACACATGTATGGTTTAGTCAGTGTGACCACTTGCCCCCTCATTTCTATTTGACACCTTTTGGTTTGGTTAAACCAACTTGACTGTATAGATGAGGTAACTTCAGGCAGAAAGTTAAATGATATTTTCAGGTTTCTGATGGTGTACATTTACAGAGTCAGAATAATATTGAGGTCTTAACTCCTACCCCAGCTCTCATTGTACTGCACAATGCACTGCTTCCATCTCTTTTCCCAGTGTCCAGGGAGAAAACAAACAAACAAACAAACTGAAACTCTATATGCCTTCTAGCTTGCCTATCACAGTCTGCCCATAGTGACTACATTAGAGCTCTAAGAAATTCAGAGATGAGTTTAGAAGCACTTAAAATATAATGATATGTACTGTTTCTGATATAGCCTAGTACTTGGAACCATTGTAGAGACATGGGGACATGCACAAAATCTAAGAGACGTGTGTAATGCTTTGAAAATGCGTTAACAGTTATACATCTGTAATTAATCCTCTATTGTAAAAGTGGAAAAATTTCAAATAGGAAATGATTGCTAACATCATTTGTATTCATCTCTCTACTCTACCATCCTCAATACTGTTTTGCGACTCCAACTAAAGAACTAGTCCATGATGGGCTCTGTAAGTAGCAAAGCATGTAGAGACTTTGGAAAGATTTCCTATGAGGGACAACAGAGGAACTGTAGGGTTAGAGGAAGAAAGGAGGAAGAAGCTGGGATTGTTCAGCCTGAAGAAGGCACCTGTAAGAGGAGTTTTAATGTTGTATTATTTTGAATTAACCTATAGAGGTGAAGGGAGAAGACAGTTAGCTATTCTCTATCCCATTAAGATTATGAAACGACTAAAGCAATACTAGGAATTTAATTTATATACAAGAATAAAATCTCTTCATTCTATATTGGAACAGATTACTGGAGGAAGTGTGGATTGACTCTCATGTATTTGGAACATATGGACTAGTTTATATACAAGGAGATGGCAAGATGGTTCCTCCGGTGGCTTTCTATTCTTATAGAATGTGAACAACTAGGCCTAACTTCCATTACTCTACACGTTCTGACACTTCATACTCAGTATGATACAAAACTGTTTTCTAAACGTATTCTCTTTTTTACTTCATTCCATCTTTTAATTGTTCTACCATTCTCCCATTTCTAACCCCTGTTGTTATCTTAGGTGCCACTCTTATCCGACAGATTATAATGTCTTGTCAATTATGCATATGAAGGCAAAAAATATGCACATGCATTTTCACAGGCATGTGAAATCATATGAAAATTGTTTTGAAATCACTAATATTAAGATAAATGCAAGTAAAAACAAAATCCTGAGGTATCACGTTGAACCTACCCAATTAAAGTACAATTCTCCTATGTTCTACCATATTTTTACTCATCCTACTCCTTCTCTGCATAATCTCCTCTTATTTCTTCCCTGAAGCCTTTCCAGACAATCCTCCCAGATAATAAAGGCCTTTCCAACTTTGACCTCATGAAGTCATTTTCATACCACTAAAAATGCAATCCTCATGTATTATTTTGTATTACTGTTTTATGTACCGGATACTGCAAAAATTTTAAAGCAGTTGTTATGGTGCTTTGTCCTTCATTCTTGAAGAAGACCATGACATTGGGAAGATGATGCCATGACTTACAAGTGAATTTGATTTTAATGATGGAGGTCTCCTCCATCTGGCTCCAGTGGCCAGATACAGTATTTATATAGTAGTTTTTATATAGTATTTATTTATACAGTAGCTTACAACTACATAAAGACTTTTAGAATACTCTGTATTTGTTAATTGTATTGCTAGATGGTAGCCCCATGAGGATAAGGGCTATCACTCCCTTAAACTGTATATCTCCTCTTGTGCATCTTTTGTAGTAGACGCTTCACACGTATTTGTGGAATTGAATTTATTCAGATCTGTGATTTAATTTCTATTGATAGTTCATCTACCAGCACAGTTTGAGGCCCGTCCCTACTTCAGTAGTCAATCGGTGTGAGTTGCCATGATAAAATAAAATAAAACTCCTATCTGATAGCCACCTTCCTAATGATTAATCTCTTCTCACTAGGCTGGGCTGGCCCAACTATGAGAAGTACAGGTCCAGACAGAAAGTCTTTTCAGTATGGTCTCTCTGTGGTTATCTACCAGAGAGTGCACTATGCCTGCATAGGCTTTAATAGCCAAAATTCAACTTAAACAATGATGAGGCATTGGACGAGAACCTTAATTAAAGTAGTACTCCTCTCCAAATATATTCAACTTCCTGTGTTAAGGATCTATGGTAGTACATTTCATTGGTCGACTGTCATACCTGTACTCTCATCCATGCTCTCTTCAGATACATGCTCATTTTGATGGACCCACTCCCCATTGCATTTGAAGAAAATCTGCATGGCGGGCATGGCTTTGCACCTCAGGGCAATTGGGTTGCTCTTTATGATATAGGCATCATCAGGCTCCTGCATGAAATGAGGCAGTGTCCCAGGTGCTGATGGGATGGACTCAGGTAGGGTATCACCATTGTCACTTCCTGTAAAAAATGAAAAGCAAATCAGAATAGAAATAGCATTAATTATGTGAATACTAGAAGGCGAACCAAATCTTTACTTGGCTGTAAAGGAAGATGGTTTTGTGTTTGATAATGTTGAATGTGCAACTGTTCAATATGTTCATTACAGCATTACAACCCCTCTAGAATTACAAGAAAGGTTGAATTAGCTACAATGTATACCAATTTAATTCAATAGATAGTCTGCCCTCATCATTCAACTTAACTGTCACTCCAAACTTGTCAATGCCATATTAATTGACAAATCTAATATCCTTTTCTCAATCCTTATTCATCTTGACCTCATTGTCAATTGATAAACATTTATTAAAGGCTTGCTGTGTTCTAGACACCGTACAAAGCACTGAGGATACAACAAAGGTAAAAGACAGTCCCTTTTCTCAAGGAGATCACAGTCTAATGGGGGAGGGAGGGGAGACAACATGAAATTAACTATGTACAAATAAGCTATAGAAATGATAAATTGAAAATGAGCAACAAAGAAAAGAGCCTAGAATCAAGGGCAATTGAAACAGGTTCCTGAAAAAGCTGGGATTTTAACAGAGACTTATAGAAAGTCAGGGAAAGCTGGATGGGGAGATGAAGGGACAGGGCTTTCTGGGCATGAGGGAAAGAGTAAGGAAATGGAATGTTCTGTTCAAGAAATAGCAAGGAGACCAGTGTCATTAGATAGCCAGGCATATGGGAGGGAGTGTGAAGTATAAAAAGACAGGAGGAGAGAGGGTGTAGCAAGAGAGACAGAGATATTGAAGTAGATTTGGGGATAATGTGCATAAAGATTATGCTTTAACCTGTGGGAACTACTGATATGTCTGAGAAAAGGTGTAGAGCAGCATTTCCAATGGTCTTAGGAACTGAGACACCGCTCCTCTATCTCCAAGCGCGTCCACATGCAGATATGCCCACATATGAGTGAGTATTAAAAGATCAGCAGTAGGAAGGTTGAGAACCACTGGTGTAGAGGGAAAATTAAAGACAGTCCAAGACAGGGCTTTGGATAATGCCTGAAACTAGATGGCATGACCCAAACAGAATTCGAACAAAAAAAAAATGAGAAGGAGCAGTCAAAGAAGTAGGAAGAGAACTAAGAGAAAGGAGTGTCACTGAATCCATGGAGGGGATGGGCAGTGTCAATATTTGTCAAAGAAGTTGAGGACTGAGAGAATGTCATTGGTTCGTGATAATGAAAACAATGTTAATTGTGGATATTTAGGTAGACTTTTACAATTTTTGAAGTTCTTTCCTCAAGGCAATCCTGTGAGGAAGGCAGCCCAGGAGGTATTGAGCATATTTTACAATCTGGACACTAAGACCAGGAAATGCTCAAGTGTCCCATATTTATAGGTTAAAGATAATGACTTAAGAACTCCCCAACGCAAAATAATGTAATTAGAGTTAGAAGATGTTAAGTAAATGTTAAGTAAACCTTCAGTATTAATAATAGTTTTTGGTTATCTTTTTCCTAACATATTATATGTCAGAAGACCTTCTTGAATGCCTTTTTCCATTCAATTTATTTATCTATGTATGTATATGTATTCATTTATTGATCTATGTATTTATATGTATACACATTATTTATTTGTGTTGGTTAGTTGATTACTTGTGTCCTACTCTTCCAGAATTCATTTGGGCTTTTCTTGGCAAAGCTATTAGAGTAGTTTACCATTTCCTTTTTCAGCTCACTTAACAGATGAGGAAATTGAGGCAAACCAGATGAAGTGACTTGCTAATAAGGGTCACAAAGCTAATAAGTGTCTGAGGACAGGTTTGAACTCAGGTCCTCCTGACTTCAAGCCAAGTACTCTATCCACTCTACCACCTAGCTTCCAAGTATACTTGTATGGATGTATTATATTTATTTGTTATGAGTCCTTAGGATAACATAGTCTATTATGAAGGGCATGGTCTCCAGGACCTTCTCTGATCTAAAGTCCAATTAGATGCCCAAGTTATCCCTGAGTTATAAAAAGGCCTCAATACTTCTGTGGTCCATTGGCTGAGTGAGAGATGGTCCTTGAGAGTCCAAATTGAATTTATTTCCACCCTGTTAAGACCTTTTGAGGCTGTATGCTTCGTGCTATGGATAGAGTTATATCTGGAAGCTCAGTCCCTTCACACCCCTCCTCAGAACCATCCAAATATATTTTATTTCCCACTGCACCCACACAGAAACACAACCTAAATTGTACTAAATAGGCCAGGGACTAACTATACAAACCAAACTTAAACAGACCCATGCTTATGGTCTGCAAGCTACAATTATAACTGTTCTGTAAAGGGTAGGAAGAAGCAGATGTGATTCTCTTATCACATTTAGGAAACTGATGAGCAAAGACAAGTAAAATCATTCTCTTTTCTCAAAAGAACAGAGGGTTACATGATTTCTAGTTTTCATCTCTGGCTTAGTATGTCTGGACACTACTTTTTAGGAAAGACAGAGGTATAAGTTGGAGAGTATCCAAAAGAATCAAACACATATGGCAGAGGGCTTTGAGTTCATGTATACAAAAAGGTAGAAAGAAATGGGGACATTGACCCCAAGAGAAGATTCATCATAGTTGCTTTCAAAGATATAAAGAGTTGCCATTGGGAATAATATTTTTTTGGTTGGGCCCATGAGGCAGAGATAGAAGCACTGGTAGACATGCCAGAGAGGCTAACTGAGGCCGGCATAAAGAAGGAGCTGCACAAAAGTAAAATGTAAGGTAGTGGTTTTCTCCTCAACTGGGAAGATGATATAATTATTTATTGGGTGTGTCATTGGGAGGGGGCTCTAGTTCATGTGACTAGGATGACCTCTAATGACCATTCCCATTCTGAAATAATTTGAAAACTCCATGATTCCATTAAGTGACTACTATGTGCAAGGCTTTAGGCTAGTGCTAGGGCCAATAAGATGAAAATGATAGCCCTTTCCTTCAAAGGACTTAAAACATAGTAAAGTGTGTGTGTGTGTGTGTGTGTGTGTGTGTGTGTGTGTGTGTGTGAGAGAGAGAGAGAGAGAGAGAGAGAGGAAGAGAGAGAGAGGGAGAGGTGTGGGAGGACAAAGACAGAAGGAGAGAGAAGGAAGGGAAAGTAGGGGAAGGGGGAAAAGATAAGGGAGAGGAAAAGAAGAGAGGAGGTGAGAGGCCTGGGAGAAGATGAGAGGGGAGGAGAAGGGAGGGAAAGCAAGGGGAAGAAAGAGATTACTTTTGGCTGGGGAGAAATTAGGGAACATAAAAAGCATCTTCCTAGTCTCCCAAAGCAAGTTACGAAAAGCCTTTCTGGAATGTACTGTACAAAGGCCTAGGGCCTGCAATTGTTGGAAATATTTCTAACTGCTATACCTAGCTCCCCTGAGAACTGCCTAGATAATGGGCAAAAAACACTAGGACTAGAGCTGACCCCAACCCTCCTTTCTTCTAACCCACTAATATCACTCTGTGCAAATATGGCTTCTTATTACTCCTGCTAAAGTCCATGACCCATATCAGTAGGCAAGGCATTGTGAAGAGTCAACATCATACACAGCTAAAAAGGATGATTTCCTGCTTCAAGTTTCTTTTGGGACCATTTTTAAATACCAAAGGGGGCTGGTACTTCAACAAAGTATGACTTCCTATAATTATATTTTGTGGAGGAGAGAATAGAAAGGATTCCGAATTATGAAAGAGCCTGCTGGCAAGCCAGCACATGCAAACACTGCTCCCCACTGAAATAAATTAAACATATAACAATAGCTTAAATCCACCAAACATGATTTCCCCCTTAACTATACTAACTTATAAAATAAAAAGATTTTGTGCCAAATAACTGGAGATAACGGAAGTTCTGGAATCAAAGTTTATAATGGAAAAGCTAATGCTATTCTAATTAATTGGTACCACCAAGGAATCAATAAGTCTTGAATGTTTTAAATACTAAAGGCAGGACAGAGTGTATACTATGCAAATACAATGAAGTCACTTAATTTTTTGAAACTCTCATAGAGTGAAAGAGATGCAGGATAGAACCACAGGGTTTTCCTTCTGATTAAAAAAAAATTATATTTACAATGAAGTTCATAAAATATATCATACATTAAATCACTTTATTACTGACTGCTCATGCCAATTTCCATCTTTTATAAATACCAAGTCCCTTCAGGCTTTAGTAAATCCATGCATTAGAGGAAATGACAAAGGTATTAAAAGATTTTATATGGGCATCAAAACCTCATACTCCCATCATCGGCTTGAGTCTCTTCCAGAGCAGCAAGCACACTATTGCATAAAGGGGTCACTGATAAAGAAGATATCCATAAACCATACAGTGGTGGCCTTAATGAGCAGTGACGGTGCTAAGTTTCCAGCAGAGTCTCTTGCAAATGATATTGTTTTGATTCACTATTAGCATCATCTCATGCATGACCAACCTGAAAATCTACATGAAACCAAGGGGGTAAAACAACAGTGAGTAGGTAAATATGAAATCTGGCACAGTCTGGCATGAAGAAAATGTCAGAGTAGGAACATGAATACATTATAGCATTTGACAAGTAGAGGTGCCAAATATCCACTTAGCAAAGCATACAGAAGCCTTCGTCAGATGCCTGATGCCATCCCAACAGAAATGCCTTTTAGATGCACTAATCACTGAATCTTCTTCTTACCCATATATGTTACAAAGACACATGATTTCCCTTCTGTAAGTGCTCCCTGCAAGGATGAAGGTTTTTAATAATAAATCTTCCTATGATGATCAAATGAAATACTGATGTAAAGCACCATATAAATATTATAGGAATAAGGTATAGCGACTAGATTAGTGATTTATTGGCATAAGATATTCCTAGGCAAGGAATATATTATCGGTTGTGGTAGTACTGACAATGGTGGTTGATGATTATGTTGCAAAGAATGGTTTTTACTGGTCGTGGCAGTTATGTAGACAAAAAAATTGATTTGATGGTGGCACATCTCCTGATGATGTATCTCTTAATATATATCTAGATTGGTCCTCATGTACAAGGAATAGAGCTCAGCCTTGTGCCTTTCTAGCTTGGTTTAATCTGACTGAATTTTTATTTGCTTCCAAGTACCCAGGGTTGCCGATTTGCTTCCTCAATACACTGGAGCATAATTTAGTAGAGAAAAAAGATAAATAAGTATGAGCTAGTATTAATATTTTATGATTAATACATGTAACAGTTAATATATTTATATAATAATTTATAATTAATTTTATAATAAATTAAAACACTACTTTTTGTGTGTACTAGAAATAAATGCACAATATTCAAAATGTCATGAGTTGTGATAGCCAAATAAATACATTCCCTGGTGTTCATTGCTTTGGAGATGTCACCTTGCATTTAACTAAGCTGATCTATACACCATAGATGTGTAGTTGATCTCAGTCTACACTAGAAGGATTTTATTCCCCGTATTTTGATGGCATCTGCCTGAATTTGCTTTCCACTAGAATTGACTGTGAGAACATAGGATAACTTCACACCATGAAGAGGTATGAGAGTAAGAATTTAATAGTGGAATGATCTCCATATCAATGAAAAGATGGAATCCATTGGAAAATAGAGAGTAACAGTGTTCTGGCCATGCTAAGAAACTTCAATGTAATATAACATAAACATTAGGAATCAAACAAAAATAATTTCTTGTGTAGCTGCTGTATACTGGAACTCTAGGGCAAGGGAATACCAGAGAAATACAAGATTGGACTCCTGCAACAATGAATTTACAATCCAGGTGGGGAGAGAGAACATATAGAAATAAAGTGCCTGGGAATGAGAACATGAAGGCAGTCCCAAACCAAAAAACAAACTTCCAGATTTCATTTGGAAGTTGGTTGGTTGAAACCCGTAACACACTTACACACACACACACACACACACACACACACACACACACACAATTATAAATGGGGTTTCAGTTTCTAGGTCACACAACAATTCAATTCAGTAAACATTTATTTAAGTACTTTTACTGTATAAGACCCTGTGCTAGGTGCCAGGAGTAGAAATACAAAATTAAAAGTAGCCACAGCTTCATAGAGTTCAACTAGTAGGGACTTAGAGGTTATCTAATCATCTACCTCCTTAATTTTACAAGGGAGAAAACATAGACCTACAAAGAAAAAGTGACTCCTGGTGTGTGTGTATGTGTTATGGGAATCTGAAGATCTTCCCTGCCCCTAGGCCCTTTGATAGGCTTAAGTGGGTCTGAGAACCTTCCCTGATTTGAAAGTATAATCTGCCCCCTAATAGGCTGAATGTGGTCACATGGAGCTTGGGGCAGGAGGCTTGTTCTTCAGGAATGCTCACACTTTATTACTTTGTGATTGGGAAGTGGGTCAAGAGGGCTGTGACATTCTTTGATCCAGGAGAAAGCTATATATACGCTCTGATGGGAGGTTTTGCTTTGGGGTTCCAGACGAGACTCTGGGCAGCTGGTGAGCCCCCTAGCTTTGAAAACTCAGATGTTGGTGCTTCCCTCTCTGGTAACCAACTAGGTATTGATGTAATGTTCAGACGGTTGGAAGCCTGTCTACTGATCTGCTTCTTTGTCTGCTTGTAACTTGTGTTTGTTACTTGTGTTTGTATTCTCTGAAGTTGAGGGTGCTGACTTTTCCCCCTGAACTAGGTAAATGATATTTGTTTGATAGATTAAAGTAAGATTGTTAACCTATTTTGAGTTGCTTTCCTTTAGAAAAGCAGATCTAAGAACCTGTGCTAGCAGCCACCCTGGGTATGCTAGGGTGCTTGCTGATATAGTTGTGTGTGTGTGTGTGTGTGTGTGTGTGTGTGTGTGTGTACATTTACATAGATAAGTAAGCATAAACAAATTTAAGAAGTACCTTCTCTACACTCACACAATTATTACCCTTCCAGACCCTTTTCCATTCTTTTCTGGGATAATCCATCTTCCAGTATCTCCTTTCTCCAATCCATCATTCATTCAGCTTCCAAGTTAATAACTTATCACATATACGAATACTTTATTTCCCTACTCAAAAACCATAAAGACTTCCTATCACTTCATGGTAAAATACAAAATCCTTAAAATGACAAGTAAAAACCCTTCGTGACAAGTCCTCCCCCTAACTTTCCAGACATATTTCGTATTATTCCTCTTCACACATTCTACTTGCCAGCCATCCTGACCAAGATATTCCTGAAACTGTATATTCTAAATCAAGTTTCAGTGTCAGAGCCTGAAATACACTCCCTCCTTATCCTTTTCCCTTACTTTAGTGGTATCAATCTCAAATAGGGTCTCTGAGGCCACATATTGACTTAAAAAACTACACATTAACATTATTTATGTTTTATCGTATTTTAATTTATTTTGTTAAATATTTCCCAATTACATTTTAATCTCTGCAAGAGTGTCCAGTAGACCAAATGTTTGACACTTCTACCTTGGAATACCTAATTTCCCTCAAATCTCAACTCAGATATGAATTATGTGCATACAAATTCTGTCTCCTCAAATTATCTTTAAACAGTAAATCTTCCAAGTAGATGATAAGCTTCTTAAGGGCAGAGATGTTTATTTTACCCCTCTGTGTAACCCCATAACTGAACTTTGCACAAACCTATCCTTCGATAAATATTTGTTAAATGAAAATTTCTACTTAAATGCAAGAGATATTTCACAGGCAGAATTGATAGGACCTAAAATGTGAATACGCACGGTAGAAAGGAAGAAATAATAAAAGATTACTGTAGTAGAGTCTGGGCCATTACAGTTTAGAGTTTTAAGCAGTGATATAAGGAGTTCTAGGACCCTGGGGATCATAAATATCTGTTGATTTGAACATTTGTATTTCCTGGATCCACGGTATCTTTAGCATGAGTGTTATTTCCAAAAGATCACAATTACTTCATAGATTCTCATCTTATATGATTATTGGTCATATTTTCTCATAAATCTTCTATGAAAGGTACTTCTAGGATCATGCTATTCCATAATCTAGAGCTAGATGGCATGAACAGGGAGATAGTGTTGTTAAAGACATAACCTTCTGCAATACAACAAAGGTTTGGAATCCTTGAAACATTGAACATTTTCTACCTATTTTTTAACCTGATCTGCTTAATTCTGGCCCAGCTTCATTGTCTACCTGTACAGTGAATGTCCACAGTACATATATGGAATAGAGTCTGGTGGGAAGAGAACTAGATTAGAAATCAGACAATCAAGGTTCAAATCCCATCTGAGTAACCTGATAACTACATGACCTTGATCAAGACCCAACTTTTCTTAGTTCTTAATGTCCTCATGTATAGAAAAAAGGATTTGGAACAAGGTTACCTCTATGACCCTCCAAGTTCAAAATCCAACAATTCAGGTTAATTCAAGGCCTCTTCCTAAATACTTTAATTGTTTGTCTTCATAGGTGTGTGACATAATTTTTTTTGTTCAGTTGTTTTTTACTTATGTCTAATTCTTTGTGATCCCATCAAAAGTTTTCATGGAGTGTTTTGCTATTTCCTTCTCCATCTCATTTCACAGATGAAGAAAGTGAGGCAAACAGTGTGAAGTGACTTGCCTAGGGTCACACAACCAGTAAATGTCTGAGGCTGAATTTGAACTTAGGAAGATAAGTCTTCCTGGCTCCAGGCCTGGCACTTTATCTACTGTGCCACCTATCTGCCCCATGTGGCATAGTTTGATCATATATTTTCATCAAATTTATAGTAAGTTAAATTCAATTATTACCTTGACATTTAAATAATTACCTATTAATATCTAGCCCCTTAAAAATAAAAATCCTGAAACACGAATCATTTCTATTACCGGTTGTAATATAAAATTAAAACATTACCAAGGTTTTGGATTTTTTTTTTAAATGTAAGGGCTCTGTGACTTCAAATGATATTTAAATACTGACAATGAAAGATGTGGCATGTATACATTTGTGCTCGCTCATAGTGGGTGGCCAGTCGACAAAAATAGTTATTGCCAAAGGATGACTCTTCCTTCTCCCTTAACTTATGCACACCATTAGTTGTAATTTCTCCTATATTCTAATGCCAATGTAACTGCTCCCCCTGTCTCCCTCTTTTCACTTTTTCTATAATCTCCCTAGTTCAAGTCCCATTTCTTCTTGCTCAGATATCTATACTAGCTCCTGAACTGGGTTTCCTACCTCCATTTTATTCCCTCTTCAACCTTTACTTAACATTATTGCTTTAGTAATCTTAATGCAGCACTCAAATTATATCACCTTCAAACTTCATCAACTTCAGTGGTTCCCTATCCCCTGCTAATTAAATTAGTAGCTCTTGGCTCTGGTGTTTCAGGCCTTTCATAATATGGTTCTAGTCAAGCTTTCCAGTTTTGTGGCCTGGATAGAGTATTGGATTCAGAGTCATTAAGAGATAGGCTAAAATATCTCTTTGGAGACTTCCTGGAGCTGTGTGATCCTAAGCAAATGATTCAACTTTTCTGAGACTCAGTCTCATTACAAAATGAAGGGTTTTGGGTTTTTCTAAATGTTCTCTAAAGTCCCTTTCAGTCCTAAATCTATGATCATATTACTCCTCTTTAGACACATTTCATTTCATCCAAAATGCAATACTATCTCTCTTTTTGTTCAGCCCTCTCTCATTTCTCTGTGTTTGCTCCACACAATCTCCATGTCCAGAATGAACTGCCCTGAAACGCATGTGTTCAAATCTCTGCCTTTCTTCAAATCAGCTTACATGCTGCCTCTCGCATGAATCCCTCCTGACCTTCCATGTGAAAATGATCTTTCTTCCCTCAAATTTCTCATATAACTTTCCCTACAGCTCTCTTTTGCACTTATGAAAGAACAAATGGAAAAACAAACAAACAAAAAGCCCGACAACAAGGACCACCCAAAACCAACCAAAGAAACAAGTTAAGCACTTAGTACAAAGCACTGTGTTAGGTACTGGGGAGAAAATAAAAAAGTTAAACCACTCTTGCTATTGAGCAGTTCACCTTCTAATGGGACAGACAGCACATATGGAAAACATCAGCTGCGAGTCCCCTGGAAAGGTCCCGTGGACTTTAGGGCACAGTAGCTGAGAATACTGTAATGCATCTTCTTTAATGTTACCGCCACTGATAAAATCATTCGCCTTCTAATATTGAACCATTCAACGGGGCCAAGGACTTGGAAATAAGAAATTTCTCTTTTGGGACTGCAGTAGTATTTGTAGTTACAGCACCCAGAGAAGCAGTTTCAAGGCCATCTCTTCCTAAGTTTGTTTTATATGGAAAATGGAAATGGAAGCAGGACCCATTGTCCACGGTGCTATCCTTCCCAAAGCTCTTGGGTTTACCTGCTCATGGTATTTAGTCAAGCTAATTGAATCTGGTCTCCCTCATTGCAGTGATTATTCCCTTTTGTGATGGCTTCAGGAGATAGACTTGGAGCAGTATAAATAGCCCAGGTAGAACTTCTATTCCCAAGATTCTTGGACTCCAGATACCAGGCTTTATCCATTGGGATGTAAGGGGAGGTGATGGTGATTTGACCTGCCTGGTAGATCACCATTCTTTCCTCCAGAGTCCCCTCATGGAAGCTCAGTAGTATGACGGAGAGAATGTTGGCTCTGGAGAGAGGAAGACATGAGTTTGAATCAAGCCTAAGAATCTGATTACTTATGTGACCCTGGGCAATAGGTATTTGACTCAGTTTCCTCAGATGTAAAATAAGGGTAATAATAGCACCTATATCCCAGGTTCTTGTGAGGATCAAATGTGATATTTGTAAAGCATTGAGCACAGTGCCTGGCACATAGCAGGTCTTTAATAAAGGCATCCTTCCTTTTTTCCTTGCTTCCATTATTCCATCTTCCTTCCCTTCCATCTTTTTATCCTCCCTCCCTCTCTCCCTTCCTTCTCTTCTTTCTCTCTCTCTTTTTTCTTTTCTTTCTGTTTCTTCCTTCCTTCCTTCCTTTTTCCCTCCTCCCTTCCTTTCCCTTTCCCTTCTTCTTTCTCCCCTTGTTTCTTCAGCTAGCCTATCTTGTTTGCCTGTTATCAAAATATTTGTGTATATGACTTTCTCTCATGTAAGCTCCATGAAATAAGTGTCCATGTATTATTATTATTATTTTTTTGTACTCCTAGGGCTTGGGGTGGTGGTGGAGGCTTGTCCATAGTGGATAAACTTAATCATTTGTTAGTCTAGCTCAATCAATTTTAAAAAAGATTTCAAAACCAGAATGTCTTGTAGGCTTCAAACACATTAACTTTTCCCTGGCCCCTTCCTGCAATACATATACATATACATACATAACAATACATATACATACATAAACTGTATGTATAGATGGCCTTCAGAAATAGTATCTTCCATTTCATTGTCTGGAAATGTACTAGCCTACGGCAAGAGAGTTACAACCCTAGCCTAGGAGCCATCTATGCAAAGCTCAAGTTACATCACCTAAAAAGACAACAAGAAGGAGTTGCTTTCTTTGCTTTTTACTTATGTAAATGTGACTTGTCTCCATATGGTTACCTAATTAGATAGGGGATGCATTTGTACCCATTTAATGTGCTACAACAGCCGGAATTTTACATACAAAATATTTAATGCGATTTATGAAACATATACTCTTTCCCTAGGCCCCATTAAAGCTCTCTTTTTTTTTCTTTTTTGAGCATTGAAATCATTTTGAATTTTTTCCTTCCTCTAATAAAAATGGAAATGTTTTATATTGGTATATTTGCATATTTCACCTCACTTGTCTTGGATCTCATATGAAGTAGGCCTAAGATACTAGCCAACTGAGCATATTTCTAACCCTTATAGAATGTTTCTTAAAAAGTGGAAACACAAACAAATTGAAAAAAACCTTGAATGGCCATGCTTATACCCTAAAGGAGGGGTTCCAAATTATGCAGATGTTTAGAAAAAATTCTATTTCATTAAAGAAGCATATTATAGTGGAAAGAGTCATGGATTTGGTGTCAAACCTGAGCTCAGGGGCTTAGTTGCTATATAGCTCCTTGGGATTGGTGCCTTGCTTTATTAGGTCTCAGCATCCCCCTCTGTAAAATGTGTGTCTAAAGGCTCCCAAGAGTCTATGATTCCATTGTTGCATAGGCACTATCTAGAACAGAAACCTTCAAGTGAGAATATATGATTTCACAAGTGTAAATGTAAGCTGTGGGCATGCGTTAAGAGCAACTGATGATTCTCTTTCCCTATTGAACTTCAACATTAGAGGCCCACATGGTTTGGATAAAAGAATATAGACTCAAAATCACACCAGTTCCAATCACTATCCTTCAACTCACTACCTGTATCACTAACTTCTTAAAGCCTAATTTCTCCCTATTTCTAAAATGGCATGATGATTCTTACTCTACCTGCCTTAGAGAGTTATTGTGAAGATCAAGAGAAGTGATGATACATGGGAGAGCTTTGAAATCATAAAATGCTACAGGAGTGACAGGTAGGCTATTTCTTTTGATGTACCAGATAGTGCAGGGGACTGCATCTTCCTATAACATTGTACTAGATTAGAACTGAGCATAAAAATTTAAGTCTCTCCATCCCGCAACCAAGAGGTTTAAGTTTCTAAAATGGTTAAAAGAAAAATAACAGATCATTTTGAAAAGTGATTTTTTCCCATAAGGTAGACCAATATCATGGGCTCCAAAGGACAGGGTGTATTAGGGTATATGTGTGTGTGTGTGTGTGTGTGTGTGTGTGTGTGTGTGTGTGTGTGTGGTAAACCGAGGTAAGGATAGAGGGGAAGGTAGATAAGTTTCCATGTTGTGTTCTGGATTTTCTCTACCTTCACCCTACTCTTCATGATGAACCTCATTTTAATCTAAGAATTACCCCACTGGAAGCACCCCCTCATCCCCACCATGGTCTTTCCCTCTTGTTAGATGGTTCTCCTCCCCTCCCGAGTAAGCAGGGTTCCCAGGCCAGTCATGTTTCCTTTGCTCTTTAGGCTGTACTGCTGACTCCATTCTCCCCCTTTGCTGTACTGTCTTCTTCCACTGGCATGTAAATTACTTGAGGGACTGTCCTTGTGTTTATCCTTCCAGGGCTTAGCACAGTGCCTGACACAGAGTGGGCACTTCATAAATACTTCTTGAGTTATTCCTTTCTCCTCTCTGAGGTACCCTCTTTCCTGTATCTCTAGGTAGAGGGTCATACAGTCAAGATTACAGCCATAAAGAATCTTTGGATTAAAACCATAGTTGCAATAGCTCTGTATCAAATCATCTTCAGCACCATACCTTAGTATTAAGGCATGGAGTCTTATAGAACTTATTAGGAAGACAATCCAGTAAAGTTGTTGGCCTGTAGGCATTGAAGGAAACCATCAAGTCACTCAAATATAAGAGGCAGCACCTTTTGAAAAATATTTATTTCCAAATTCCAGAACGAGTGGGAATGTTCTTGCTGGCTTCAATTATTGACCATAGCTGATACAAAGAGACTTCTTACTTCCTTTTCCATTGTCCACTGTATTATAGTCGTGCATCCATTTTGTGTAGGTGTGTGTCTTTGTGTATATGAATACACTCTAACAAGTTTCCAAACTCATCTGAAACCTAGTGTGACTTTGGAAAGGTTTTATCTTCAATTGTTTTTTTTTCTCATTTGTGACTGACAATTTTCAAGAATAAGGCCATTCATAGTTATATAAAAATGGTTGTTTTAATAAAACCATGAATGACAGAATAGAAAATAATCAAACACTGTTCTCATATTTTTTTATTCTTAGAAATTACCTCCTGGAAAGAGCTTTGTGTTCTATGTTCTACATGCTATTATAATAGAGAATCTCAATCATGTTAAGACATTCAGAAGGAAGCAGAAAGAAGAAAGAAACCATGAGGAACAAATGACATGTTCTTTTTTGATATAAATAGGGCTGTATCTGTGTCAGGTCACATTTTAAAAATCTTGATTATAAGCTGCTAGATACATCTTTTGAAATTTGAATCAGAGTGACATGTCATTTTGAAGTTGAATGGAATGTTAGCATGACCCATTTTTACCCTCTAAGTCTAAGCAAACACACACACACACACACACACACACACACACACACACACACGAGAAAACTTATTGGGTAAAAACATTTGGGAAAGGAGACAAGATGTAGGACTTCACCCCTCTAAAGCTTTTGTATAGACTCTGGGGTTACCTTTGACAGGATTAAAACATGACTAAATCTCCCTCCAAGTTAATTTGGTATCCAGCAAGTATGCTAAGTAAATGTGGTCAAAATAAAATGCTGTTTTCTTTTAAAAAGTGGAAAGGTTATAATGAAGGACTGTTTCCCGATATAAATAACATTTAATAGACCTTGAACTGAAAGAATACCTTCCATATAAGGACTTCCTTATAAGAGTTTGATTGAATGTATTGGAAAAAGAACTACATTTGGAGCCCAGAAACCTAGGTTCATTCCTGGCTTTTATACTGATTAGCACGATCTGAATCTGAAATTTATAGATGGCAGGGACCACAGACTTCATTATGTTTACTGTTCTCATTACCCAGATGAGAAAACTGAGACCCAGGGAGATTAAATGACTTGCCCCAAGTCATACAAGTTTTGGGCACTCACTAGCTATGTAACCTTGAGCAAACTGCATCTTTGGTCTGAGCCTCTGATTCCTTATTACTGATAAATGGGGATAATGATACTTACATAGATTACCTAATAAGTATGTTGTAGGAAAAGCACTTGGTAAATCACTATAATGATATAAACTCTACAAAATACTAATGTATGTAAAGTACTTCTAAAATTATAAACTGCTAACAAGTCTAGGAAGTATACAGAGTGGAAAAATAGCTGACCTCAGAGTCAGGAGTGCCTGGGTGCAAGCCATGCTTCAGATACATTCTGACTATATAACCCTGGGGAATAAACAATCTCTCTGTTCTCTAGGCTCTTCTTTACATCTAGAAGCTACAGATAAAGAAAGCAATTTGTACTGGTAGTGGAAGTTCCTTACCCAGGACCTTTCTAGATCAAAGAACTCACTGGTACGATAAATTGACCAACCAACCAAACAAACAAACATAAACACATAAATGACAACTATTCTTATTACTATATCAAGAATAAAAACTAGATGGCACAGTGGATAGAGCACTGGGCCTGGAGTCAGGAGGATGTGAGCTTAAATCTGACCTCAGATACTAACTATGTGACCTTGGGCAAGTCACTTTAGAGTGCCATACGAATGCTAGATATTATTATTATTATGAGAGACTATCTGTAAAGTGCTCAGCATAGTGCCTGGTGCACGTTAGGATCACAACTAGGCCGATTTCCAAAGATGATCTGGGAAAAAGGAAAAGAACCTGTATGTTCTAAAATGTCTATGGCAGCTCTCATGGTAGCAAAGAACTTGAAACTGTGGGGATGTCCATCAATTGGGGAATGGATGAACAAGTTGTGATATATGACCATGATGGAATACTACCGTGTTATAAGAAATTATGGGCTTGTTGATTTTAGGAAAAACAAAATGAAACAAAACAAAACATGGAGAGACTTAAATGAAATAATGAAGAGTGAAATGAGCAGAACCAAGGAAACATTGTATATAGTAATGACAATACTGTTTTAAGAACTGTCGAGCAGCCAAGTAATTTTGACCATTATAAATTAAAGGACCTTTCAAGGAAGGTTTGTATCCAGAGAAAGAACTGATGAACAGAATCCTGTATAGAATGATTTTACATATATAGGTATATATTATACATACATACACACAAATATGTATATATATACATATATAATGTGTATGTTTTTATCTCTCTATATATGTATACATATACATACATACATACATATACACACACACACACACACACATACCAATATATGTATTTTGTTTAATGGTAGCCATCTCTAGTGTAGGGGTGGGAAGGAGAAAAAAGGGGAAAAATAAATTTACATGTTAAGTTTATTATATATTTAAAAGGAATAACAAGTTGTACATAATAAACTTGCAGTTTCATGTACAAAAATTTTTAAATAAAAATAAATGCTTATTCCCTTTCCCGCCTTTCCTCTATATAAATATTAGTTATTGTTACTGCTTGAAACATTATATATATACATATACATATTTCAAAATATTTTCACAGCAGTTATTTAATTTTTATCTTTATAGCATTCATTCACAGAATTATCATAAAATTTGATAGTTGGAAGCAGGGGGTGTGCTTGATCCAGGTCATACTGCCTTCTGAAAGTCTATTGTTTCTCTTCTCAGTGTGAACATTTACAATTCAGAAATTTTAAACACTACAAATCAAGGCTTGATTTATTATTCTGTTGATTGTCATGACTTTAAAAAGGGAAAGAGAAAACATTAACAGTGCAGATTAGATTTAAAAGGCTGTTGTGGGTATTTTTTTTTTGAGAGCCCGTTGTTAAACATTGCACCTCAGTAGCTATGGAGTAGAAATGTTCACTATCATATATAGTTCTTGAAGGCCTCCAAGCAAAAAGAATCGACCATCTCTCAAGGTAATTCATTCCACTTTTTTGTCAGTTCTAATTGTTAGGGAGCTTTTGGTTTTGTTTTGCTTTTTCCCCTACCCCCCCTCCCCACCACGCCCCAAATCAAGCCTAAATACATCATTTTCTAATAATTGCTCATGATTCTGTCCTCTGGAGCCAAAGAAAATAAGCCTAATTCCTCCTTCACATGACAACCTTTCAAAGATAGCTATTATGTCCTTACTCTCTTGTTTCTGAGATTTTTTTCCTCTTTGCTTAAATATCCCCATTACTTGAAAAAATTCTTATGCCTTGGTCCTTCGTTATCCTGCTTTCATTCCTATAGATCCTCGCTAGCTCATCAAAATGCTAGAACTGAACATACACCTCTAGGCTAGAAGTATGACCAGGTGAGAGGACAGTGGGACCACCCACTCTGGTCCGGACCCCCATCATGCCATGCCTTTTACTTAGTTTCCTGCCACATTTTTCTCCCCATACCAAAACATCCTTCACTTAGCAATAAAAGTAATCTTCCTAAACCATCAATCTGACCATGTCTCCCTCATTCAAGAAATTTCAGTGACCCCAAATTCTCTGATTTTTGAATACTTTTAAAGAAGGAAAAAAAGGAAGGAAGAAAGGCGGGGTAGGAGGGAGAGAGGGAGGAAGAAAGGGAAGGAGAGGAAGAATGCGGGAAGGAGGACACAAACATTTATCAAGCACCTACTGTGTTCTAGGAACTGTGCTAAGTAGTTTACAAATGCAGTTTTGTATGATCCTCACAACAACATTGTGAGGTAGATGCTATTATTATCCCCATTTTACAGCTGAGAAAACTGTAGCAAATAAAGGTTAAGTGACTTGCCCAGAGTCACATAAGTATCTGAGGTCAGATTTTAACTCAAGTCTTCTTAGGTCCGTACTCAGCACTCTATCCACTGTGCCTTTGTTGAATTGATTCATTAATTCAAGAATGTGGAGCCCTCTATGTTTACATTTATTGGAATAAGGGATAACTCTCCCATCCTTAAACTCTTTCTTCCTCCTTTCCCCACCATAGTTAGATAAACATTTGCTGTCTTCCATTAATAAACTGGAACACAGATAAGTTCAGGGCACTGCAAAGGGACCACTCTGGTAAAAGCAGCATGTAGAGTTTATCCTAAATCAAGAGTCCTTAATCTTTTTTGTGTGTGTCATGGACTCCTTTGGCAATCTGGTGAAGTCTCAGAATAATGTTTTTAAATTCATAACATAAAATACATAAATTTATAAAGAAAGGGGGGGGGGAGAGAGAGAGAGAGAGAGCTTTCTTAAAAGCAGATTCAGAAGGAAAGTTGAAGCAGGATTTGTCTCCCTTTTCTTAATGAGGTGACCTCCTTTGCACAACAAACTTTTGGAAGTCACACAAAACATTCATGTGAGCATGAAGTTTTGATGCCATGTGAAATCCTCTATTTTCTTTGTTATTTCCTCTAATACATAGATTTAGTGAAGCCTGCTGGGACTTGGTATTTAGTCAAGATTGACAATACACCCAGAAGCCAGTAGTGAAAGTCAGATGCTCTCTGACTCTGTGTGGGCATCTGAATTGTAACTGAAACCTGTACAATAAAGGACAATGCAATCCCCCTTTCCCCTGGGAGAAGACCTCTCATTCAGCTGGAATAACAGAGAGATGGGGGCAGAGGCAAGAGGGAAAGGTATACGCTGAACTGCACTGAAAGAGTCAAGCATGACCCAGAGAAACACATGACATTTTCTTGAAGGGCAGATTTTCCTTTGTTTCCTAGACTGACCATGAAAGATAAAGATGCCCATTTCACATTCCTAAATCAATGAACAGGAATCACTATGCCATGTTACATACCTGATGAGAACAAACAGTCATACTCATGCCTTGTTTGTACCTGGTTTTGTAACAAGAAAAGAGCCAGAGGAGACCTGAGACTATCTGATCTTGTTTCCTAATTTTAGCAGAGGATCAAAAAAAGGAAACAACTTAACAATATAGGATTTCAAACTGAAAGATCCTTGGAGACCATCAAAACCCTGACCCCATTATTTTTACAGATAGGTAGTTATAATAGCTAGCATTTATATAGTGCTTTAAATTTTGTAAAATGCCTTAGAAATATTATCTCATTTTAATTTCACAACAACCTTGGGAGGTAGATGCTGTTATTATCCCATTTTAGAGATGAAGAAGCTTAGTTAAGCACAGGATAAATGACTTGCCCAAGATCACACAGCTAATAAATATTTGAGGTCAAATTCCATTTTTAATTCTACTTTTTAAAAGATCTAATACTCTATCCACTGTGCCCCCTTGCTGTACCCCTTAAGATAAGACAGATTGTCTAAGGTCACAGAGGCAGTAAATAAGAGAGATGTACATCTAGATCCTGTCACCCTGATTTCAGTACTTTTTTCCTTTGTTCCACTCTGACTCCCCAATATCATACGTCTTCTGCAAATATGGTGTTTTTTAATAATAATAATAACAACAACAAGAACAACAATAATAAGATAGCCACAGTAAATGCCTGAAGCTTTAGCTGTTCTTTAATCAAAAACAGCATCATCAGTTGAAATAGGAGATGACAAAGTCTATTTATTCCTTTGAAGATTGCCTATTCTTTTACCGGATGGTCAGTGTCACTGTTGGGTTTTTTATTATACACAAAATGAAGACAACTGATGTTCTACCTCTGGTATATGGCATTTGACTTCTTTAAGGTAAAAAAAAAATACTTGAGTGGCTTAATATTACCTAATCAGCTTAATTGCACTGGGGCGAAACGTGGTATGAATGCTGTCAGTAAGAAGGGGAAAAAAGAGCACTCTAACAAAGTAGGTGAAATTGCATTATGTGATTTGATGATTTAGCTATCTCAGCATCCTCCCACCACCCGGCCACGTACAAATGAATATGAAACAGACAACTACATCTACCTTGCTTTGGCTGGGAAACACAGCCTCATTTTGCTATTAATCTTCACCAAGCAGTTAGCTCACAGAAATCTACCACTTATAGCGAGCATTTAATTTTGTTGACATCCAGGTCTGGGTCAGGAGGTAGGTAATGACCTATATTACTAGTGAGCCATTTTTGAAATTAAAAGAAAGAACTAACATTCATTGGTTGTCTGGGGGAGATATTAAACCATCAATCAAATGGGCACCCAAGGGCACAACCATTGCCTAAGACTTAAAGGTGATCCTCAAAGCAAGGAGAAGGCACAGAGCTAGACATTTTTGATGGAGAGGGGATAGGTAGCAAATGGCATTTGAGGGAACATACCACCATTTCTTCTCCTCTTCCTCCAAGTCTTTTTGGGAACTACATGTGAGCTGGAAAGATTTGAAAATGCTGAGCTGTGATAATGAAGGATTGCGTGAATAAAAACAAAACAAAACATGATTATGTGCTTAACTATGTGTCAGGTACTAGAGAAACAAATAGAAAAGGGAAACATTGGGGCGGCTAGGTGGCACAGTTGAATAGAGTACTGGCCCTGGAGTCAGGAGGACCTAAGTTCAAATGCGGCCTCAGACACTTAACACTTACTAGCCGTGTGACCTTGGGCAAGTCATTTAGCCCCAATTGTCCTGCCCTCCAAAAAGCAAAATACAAAGGAAAGGAAAACATTTCCTGTTTTTAAGGAGCTCACACTCAAATTGGGGGAAGCTGATAAGCTACAGGGAACATAGTAGAACCCACAGGTCCTAGAGTTTTAGTAGTATGGTAGAGGGTAAAGCACAGATATCTTTAGCACACATCAACAAGTCTGGTCAAGGTGTCAAGGGACTGATGAGTAAAGTATGAGGGTAAATGAAAATGCCCAGAAAGCCTTGGATGCAATGGCAAAGTAAATTATCCTGATAGTCTTCTATCTTACTAAAATGCTTATAATCGGGCACCCTCAGTTTATTCAACAGTGTGAATAGTTATGTCATATGGGGTAAAGATATAGAATGGAGATAGAGAATACACAAATGAGAAACTAAAAGTGGACTTAAGGGTGTAAGGCTGGCAGAGATTTTGAGTTTCCTCCTGCAGAGTTGGAAATAAGGAGGGAGGATCAGTGTTTAGCCAGAAGGGGAGCAAGGGTAACTAGCATAGGAAGTTTGGAGAGAAGGAGTCCTTCTGATAGTTGTACCAACTAGATGTCCGGGAAGGGTATAGGACCTGGGTAGCCTACATTGGCAGAAGAAAGATAATTTACATTTACTTATAATAGGTTCTACAATCCCCAGAATGAAATCACTTGTTCTGTGAGATGGGCAGTTGAAGAGATACCTTATGAGTTCCTGAAATTTGGATTTTACTGCTGTAGGGAACTACTAGTAAATGGAATCTTCTCTCCCAATGCAGATCTGCAATTAGACTCAGAGAGTGTAACTTGGGAGATGCTAAGAAATAACGTTACTTGATTGGGATCAAAAGACAAGTATGGGTCAGAGGTAAGACTTTAACCCCAGTCTTCCTAAAAGAAGATAATATATATGAGTGTTTCACATATCTTTGCTATTATTATTATTATTATTATCATAATCATAATTATTTCTGACATGGAAGCCACCTCTCTATCTACTACCACATGTTGCCTGTCAGAGATATTTTAGAGGCAGCTAAGTGGCACTGTGAATAGAGCTCTGGGCCTGGAGTCCTCCAGGCTCGATCAGACATTAACCAGCTATGTGGCCCTGAACGAGTCATTTCTGTTTACCTGAGTTTCCTCATAGGTAAAATGAGTATGATAATAAAAGCACCTACGACCCAGGGCACTTGTGAAGATCAAATGAAGTGATATTTGTAAAGCACTTAGCACAATGCTTAGCCAAAGTAAGTGCTATATAAATTTTCATTATTGTTGTTATACTACAGATGAGGAAACCAAGGCCCAGAGAAGGACATTGCTTTGATAGGAGTCTTATAACCAAGTGGCAGAGAAAAGTCTTGAACCCAGATCTTCTAGCTCTGAGACAGTGCAGTGTCTCATTCTCTCTCCCTCTATATTTGATTGTGTGTTTTCTCACTCTCCCAAACACTGATTTAGGAATGTCATGATGCACTGAGAAATCACAGGAGAGAAATTTTAGCCAGTATCAATTCATTTTTTTTAGGTTAAAAAAGGTAAAAATTCAATTTAATGCAATACAATTAACACATATTAAGTGACAACTCTGTGTAAGCTACTGCCACTGTATTTCATTTTGGGGAAATAATTTTCAAAACCCATCTTGCATCTGATGTTCTCCATTGTGCATTTTTTCTTTATCAGTCCATTAGGATTGTTCAATTTCAGTTGTAGGAGGGCACAGTCCAGTGGGAAATGATCTGGAATAGGAATGATAGTAACGGTGTCAAGGGCCAACAAAAGCCAATGTCAGTGCAGAGAGAGAGAATTTTCTTCATACTCTGGAGAGAAAAGCAGCCAACATCAGCATAAATGAGAAATAAGACAACACTAGGATTTGACTAAGAAGATAGTATTGCAGTGTCCAGACATGAAGAATCAATATCTGCACAGATGATGGTATATGGTATAAAATGGCACAGTGATATCAGTGGCAATTGAGAAGAATGGCATTACCATCACTGACTCACAAAATCAAGATGAAAGTTGCATTGCTGTTCAGTGTTACTTATAATGATTTTATTGAAGACAATATAAGACAAAAATAAACTGAAGGCTTCCGGTTGCCAAAAGCTTAATTGGGTTAGCTTCTACAATGCCTCAAGTGAGTCCCCAGATCTGAACCATGATATTCCTGACCAAGATCCAGAGGACAAAAACAACAACACATTTTTAAGCATGAGATGCGTGCTTTAAATTCTTCAGTTCTTTGAAAGACCTGTGATTTCCATGGTGTGGCAGCCCACAGAATCTCAGAGTTGGGTTGAATCTCAGAATCTATTTAATGCAACTCTTACTTGACCAAGCCTGCCTTTTATAATGTCACTGGCAAATAGTCATTCAGCCTCTTCTTGACAGCTTCCTATGCAAGGAGCATCCCCCACCTTTTAAGGAAGCCCATTTCCTACTTAGATACAGTTAATTGCTAGGGTTTTGCTTGGTTTTTGTCTTTTTTTTTTTAAAAGTAAAAATCTAACTCTGCAACTTACAATTCCATCTTAATTTTGCCTTCTGAAACCAGAAGAAGAACACTTCGAATCCCTCTTTTCCTATGAAAACTCTTCAATATTTGAAGGAAAAAAAATGTCTTCCCCTTCTTCTCATGTCTAACACCCAGCACAGGGTCTAGCTCATAGTAGGTGCTTAATAAATGTTTATTGACTGACCCCTATGATTTTTCTTCTCCAGGCTAAAAATTATGAATTCTTTCTATTAATCCTTCTTCTGTATGATCTCCAGTCCTCTTACCATTATGGAAGTTCACTTTCAGATATACTCAAGCTTGTCAGTAACCTTTGGATAAGGCACCCAGAACTTAAGATAAAACTCTACATGTTTTCTCATTGGGGCAGAGTACTGAAATAATTTCATTTCCATCATTTTAGACACTATGCTTTGCCTAAGGTAGTACTGGCTTCCATGTACTGGCTGCTGTGACACTCCATTTATTCCTATTGGGCTTTTAAGTCCACTAGTCCAGATTTTTCAGACAAACTTTCTCCACTGAGGCAGAACAGGAAGGGATGTGAGAGATCATCCAGTCCAGATCTGCAC
This sequence comes from Pseudochirops cupreus, assembly GCA_028627135.1. Classification (NCBI taxonomy): domain Eukaryota; kingdom Metazoa; phylum Chordata; class Mammalia; order Diprotodontia; family Pseudocheiridae; genus Pseudochirops; species Pseudochirops cupreus. Next base: position 105,477,988 of record CM053581.1, on the reverse strand, counting down.
AACCTGGCAGTAGCTAGGGCCCAAAATTAAAATAGACTAAACTTCTTTGGGATGCAGATAGATTAGACTAGAGACTGCCTGAAGATGGTTGGTTGCCACAGGTTATGTAACAAACAGGAGAATGTGCAATAGCAACCACATGTTTTTCAAAGTCCTCCTGAAATCCTTCGGCAGGCCACAAGTGGCCAGTGGGTCCTTTTGTTGTGCAAACATGATCTAGTCCATTTCCCTCAATTTCCAAATGAAGATACTGAAGCCTAGATAGAATATGTCTTACCTATAATCACAGACAAAAAGTGACAAAGGATTGCAATCATCTGACTTTTATCAGAACTTTGCAACTACCACAACGTAAGCCGAGAGGGTGGAAAATTAAACAGAACACTGTAATTATAGTGACCACATTTGGAGAAGTGTTAAAGACATATACTACTTAATTTTCATTGTAGAGGTGGGGGATTGGGATGTGGAATGCTGGATATACAGTTGGAGGCAGTTTATTGGTTTTGCTGAAAACCACTTTTCCTTTTCAAATCTTTGTTGTAGGAGTTAGCTTACTGGATAAGCAAGGGGAGAAGGCTATATACATATACACACATGTATGTTTATATATATATATATATGTAATATAAAAATCAGAGATGTCAGAAAAGATCAGCTATTTAAAAAAAACAGTGACAGGACTTTAACTTACTTCTTCCCACATCTTAAATCCTTAACCCTACAATTTTAATTCAATTTATCGAACAATTATTAAATGCAGATTATGTGGAGAGCATTGTACTTAGAGCTAAGGGTGGGTGAGCAAAAGTTTAAATACGTTTGTACCAGTATACATGGAGCTGGCAGCTTGGTAGGGGCATAGAACACAAATATAGATAGCTGTAATACATTTAACAGAGTTTCAAAACAAAGAGTTAAAGCAAGTTCATAGGGGAAGGACATTACTGAAGGAAAGTTACTTTAAGGTGGTATATCAAATTTTTCTTCAAAGCAAAACTTTCCAAGGTTTTTTCCCATTTTTCATCTCTATCATTAAATAAAAGAAAGAAGCATGAATTCTTAATATGTATATGTACTTATTTCTAAAATTATGTACATGTACGAGCATACTAATAATTATGTACATTACAAAAGTTACACAAAAACCAATTTAGGAAAGGATGATAGGAAGATGAAATAATATTTGATCCTAGAAAGAATCACTGGATTTTACTGAGAAGAGGAATAATATGGACAGATTTACATTTTAGGAAAATCTCTTTGACAATTTTGTAATGGATGGAATGGAGTGGGGAATAGACTTAATATAGGAAAACCAGTTAGGAAGTTATTACAATAATCTAATCAAAAGATGATGAGGGCCTGAACCTGGGTGATGCTTATGTGAGTAAAGATCAAGAAACATGGAGGCTAAAGTGACAAGATTGCAAATATGGCTGTGGGAAAAAGAAGGAAGGGAGAAAAAAAGTCTTTATTAAATACTTGTTATGTACCTGGTAACATGGTACATGCTTTACAGATACTATCCCATTTGGTCCTCAGAACAACTCAGGGATATAAGTGCTATTATTATCCCAATTTTACAGTTGGGGAGACTGAGGCAGATAGAAGTGACCTGTTCAGGGTCATACAGATAGCTAGCATCTGAGGCTGGATTTGAACTCAGGTCTTTCTTACTGTAGGTTAGGGTTCTATCCACTGTGTTATTCAGGTGATGTAGTAAAAAATGGCATCCGAATTGTGATTACATGGAATCTGCAAAGATGGTGGCTTCTTCAATAGTAGTAAGGAATTTTCAGGATGCATGGGTGTGGTGGAAAAGTTAGTGTGATATCTGAACTACAATCTGTCCATGCTGGCTCATCCTTTGTGACTCATGCTTTCCAGTCCCAAATGAAAAGAGGCAGAAACTGCTCTTATATGCCAGGCACTGCACAAAAGATCAAAGCATATTCTTCGAGAAGTACCCACCAAATACATGAGGTGAGCTAGGATACAACCTGGGAAAAAGTTGGGAGCTTATGCAGCTGAGTGAAGGGGCTGCTTGGGAAGGTGTTGAGGGATAAAGTTATGTGAGGTTGTGTGAGAGACAAACCATAAGACTGCCTTTCTCAGCAAGGGAGGATAGGACATGTCCTTCCACTCTCCAAATGGCTGATATCATAACCCTTTGGTCAGGGCCTACCTCCCCAGGATAGCAGCTTCCAAGAAGCCTGTATATTCCAATGTGAAGAACATCTCCTTAATGAATGGCCAAAATCTTGACAGACAGGCAGGGAAAGTGAGAACGTTCCAGGACAGCAATCATGAATAAAGGCAACAGAGTGACAACATATTGGTCATTAGGCCTGAAGAGGGGCAATTCTGGTGGTTGAAGCATACATGAAGGGAAGTAGAATGAGTTAAGCCTGGAAAGTTAGAGAACTGTCGGACTGCATAGGGCCTTGATTATCTCAACAAGTAGTTTTGACTTTACTTGGTGAGCAGTAGCCAACAGTTTACTATAGTTTAGTAGATCATCTTTCTGAGCGTCTGTGATTTTTTTAAAAAAAGTATACTTCCTAGCAGCTAACATTTTGGTGATGAGACCCTTTGAACTTAGCTAGGCTGGCCGTGGGACAACAGACACATTCACCCATACTGGTATATCACTTTGTCTGTACTCAAAGCCCTTTCAAGTATTGAGACTTACTAAAGTTTTTATTTGACAGGCAAAGATTTCTGAAACCAAGGGGACCTTCATGCCTCAATGCGGCTTCTGAGGTCGATGTCTGAAGTACATAAATTAAATCCACTGGCACAAACTCTGTTTCTCTAAGCCAAGAATTTTTAATTTGTGGTCTAGGAACTTATTTGTATTTTAATATAATTGGTTTCCTTCCTAAGTCCATATATTTTATCTTTATAGATGTTAAAAAGACGACTGTGAAGTGACTTCATGAAACTTCCAAAGGGCTCTCTCTCTCTCTCTCTCTCTCTTTCTCTCTCTCTCTCTCTCTCTCTCTCTCTCACACACACACACACACACACACACACACGAAAACATACATGTTTAGCACCCTTGTTATAAGAGTAATAATAATTTAAAAAAAACTATTTTGGGCATTGATATCTCAAAAATAATGAGAATTTGTGTAACCAATAGTCACTCCTTGTTAATTTTCTTTCACTAGGTGTCATGGTGTGAAAAATCAGGGTCTCTCATACTGGGGGAAAAAAGGGAATTTATTTCTAATCCTACAATCATCAATTGTTAAATTGCTAACAATTGTTACCAATCCTCAATTGTTAAAAGTCCTCTTGGAAATAACCCCATTATATATCAAATATCTTATCAGATATCTCTCCTAGAGTTAAGACCAGAGACTGTGAAAACATCAACACAGCACAAAACAGTGTTTCTTTTCTTTCTAAACACCCCCTGTACTCTAAAGATATAAAAGGAGGGGAAAAGTAGGCAAAATGGTCAACCAATCTCAGAAGTCACTTGCTTCAGAGGTACTAAGTGCTTCCTCGACAGCATTCATATTGCAGAACCATATGAGATTGATGAGGTAAATCCCCCGTCTTATTATAACTCCAGTGTCCAAGGACTCCGAGAGTCACTTTCTGAAGAATGTGCTACACTCGTTATGACTGGAGGGAAAGAACAAACCTTCAAGATGGATGTAGGCTCTGGATTTGCTGAAGTTCCTGACCTGCTGCAAATTTAGGTGGTAAACTCTTTCTTTAAAAAGTAGAATTTCATAAGAACAAGAACTCGATTATATATTTATATAATATATATACATATTTACTATACACATATACATATGAACGCATACACATATATTTACATACAATATATTTTATGTTTATGCATACATCAGATATAACATATAGTGCACAGTGCTATATAATACAATATACATGAACACACATAATGGGCATATACACATATATATTTAATATGAATTATGTGTATATATGACATGTAATGGTATATATATATTATATGTATGTGTGTATGTATGTATGTATGTATGTATGTATATCTATCACCCATCCACACATGCATTTATCTATCATCTATCTATCCATTTATGTAGCTATCTATCTATCTTGGTTTTTGAGAAAGAAATCTAGCCAGTAAACCCAAAGGAAAAAAGGCAGCTTTTGGCCATCAAATGTTCCTTCCCTGGGGCAGAGTATCCCCAGGTAAGGAGGAAGAGAGGAATGGAGGAAAGGGGAGGAAAAAGAAGGGCAGGAAAGGGGACAGGACAAAGGAGGGGAGGGGAAGGTGAAGGGACAAGAAGGGAGAAGAAAATAAGAGAGGAAAAGGGGATAAAAGAAGAGAAGAGAAAAGAAGAGAAGAAGAGAGGAGAGAAGAATAGAGGAGAAGAAAGGAGAGAGAAGGGAAAAGAAGAGAAGAGTTGAAAGAGGCATTGGCTGATACAAGAACTCCCACAGTGTCTTTCTTATCTACCCTACATAGATAGGCTAGGGCAGTGGTTCTCAACCTATGGGTTGTGACTCATGCTTTCCAGTCCCAAATGAAAAGAGGCAGAAACTGCTCTTATATGCCAGGCACTGCACAAAAGATCAAAGCATATTCTTCAAGAAGTACCCACCAAATACATGAGGTGATCTAGGATACAACCTGGGAAAAAGTTGGGAGCTTATGCAGCTGAGTGAAGGGGCTGCCCCCTTTGGGGGTCGAATGACCATTTCACAGGGGTCGCCTAAGACCATCGGAAAACACATATTTCCAATGGTCTTAGGAACCGAGACACGGCTCCCCTATCTGTCTCCAGGCAGGTCCACCCACATGCAGATACGCCCACATATGCCCACATGCAAGTATTAAAGGGTTGCGGCATTAGGAAGGTTGAGAACCACTGGGATAGGGGAATTTGCTTGTCAGGGGGTCTAACAGAAAGAATGTTTGTGATGTTGGTGATCTGTCTGTTAGTCTGTGTTAAAATTTCCCAGACAGAAACCCTCTCTGTTGATCTGTGTTAATTTCTCAGACAAAAGTCCTATCTGTTGGTCTTTATGAGTGAATTGAGCTAAAGAGGGTTGATCTACCCATGGGAAGCAGGCTTAGCATATAGCCCTTTTAAGAGCTGTTAAAGTGAATTGAGATAATGGTGCTGGTAATGTTTACTAATGTTGTAGCCCTGCTAAGCTTTGTTTTCCTAGAAGAGCAGGAGCTTATAGAGGAGCAGTCATAATGAGCTGCAATGTGGAGTAGGAGCAGAGAGCTCAGGAGTGAGAATCAGGAGTGGTCAGCCCACAGGGGAAGAACCATGGGATTTGGAAGTCAACCTGGAGTTTAGATAAGAGAAGACTTTACTTGGACACTGTGTATTGACTGAAGCAACTGTGATTTACTGTGACCTAGAGGTAGATGGTGTTTGTATTTTCTGCTACCCTTTAAGAATGTGTTGTGCTAGGGGAAACCCTAACCTGGGACCCCATAATTGTGTAAACAAGTATTTGGGGGAACGTTACAGAATATAATGATATATCTATGCTCCATATGACATACTGAGTGTTATGATGTATATATGTTATCTATATCTATATCTATGTATCTATGTATCTATCTATCTGTTTTGCTTAAGGATGTTGCTATGAATATTATGCTTTATTGAACAATGTTTAGTTTATTGCTGAATGAACAGAGAGTTCATTATACTGTGTGATTAGTCCCTTAAAATTATTCACAGCAGCAGTCCTCAGGTATGCTGTCGTGATGAGTGACACATGGTTCTGGAGGAGAAAGTGAGGCTAGTGACTTTGCACAGCCCTCCCTCCCTCAAATCAAAGTCAACTGCAAGTCATGTCATCATCTCCCTAATGTCATGGTCCTCTTTGAGAATGAAGGACAAACACAACAATAATCTATCTATCTATCTATCTATCTATCTATCTATCTATCTGTCTGTCTGTCTATCTATCTTCAATATGACTGTATCCCTACTTGCAGGAAACTCCTTGTGTAAAAACTTCCACTGATGCAGATTGGAAGGTCTTCCTTAACTAATATTAAGAGTTATATGGAGTGCTAAGACATTAAGCGACTTGCCCATGGTCACCTGACTAGTAGCTGTAATAGGAGGTACTTCAGTTGAGTCCTTCCTGAGTCTCAGGCTGACTTTCTGAGAATCTCACCCCTACCCATCCCACCCCACATACACATACAAACACACACACACGCACACACACACACTGAAAGGGGCCTCTCCATCCCGCTTCTCCCCCACCCTTTCATCACAGGCAACAACTTTACTACTGGGCAACTGTCAAAGTTCAGTGATTCACAGAAGAATGTAATATCTAATGAAACAAATGCCAGTTATATTTGGAATACTTAAAATATAACAGGCCGTATTTATGGGTTCTTTTTGAACATATCAGGACAGACAGAACTGGATGGTTTTGTGCATATGTGTGTATGTTTTAAATAACTAGACTTAATTGTACTATAACTATATACATTTGATATAATTCATTGCTTTTCCACCCAATTAAAATGAAATTTGAGAAGGCAACTGAATATTTTACAGACCTCAGACTTCCAAAGTGTTAAGTTGATTTAAAAAGGGATGGTATAGTAATAGAGAAAGAGCAATTGCTTCAACTCTGAGGAACCACCTAACACTTATAAGATTAGCTAACATGACAGAAGAAGAGAATAACATATGCTGAAGAGGATGTGAAAAAAAGGTGCATTAATGTACCATTGGTAGAGTTGTGAACTGGCCCAACTATTCTGGAGAACAATTTAGAACTATGCCCCAAAGCCTATAAATTGGCATATACCTTTTGATCCAGCAATACCAATACTAGGTCTGTATCCCAAAGAGATCAAAGAAAAGGGAAAATGACCCATAAAAAATAAATAAATTGAAAGTAGCTCTTTTTGTAGTGGCAAAGAATTGGAAATCGAGGAGATATCCATCAGCTGGGGAATGATTGAACAAGTTGTGGCATATGATTTTGAGGGAATAGTATTGTTCTATAAGAAATGACAAGCAGGATGGTTTTAGGGAAGACCTAAATGAATTGATACAGATTGAAGTGAGCAGAACCAGGAGATCACTGTACACAGTACTAGCAATATTATAAGAATGATTAACTATGAACATTTCAGCTGCTCTGATCAATACAATAATCTAAGACAATTCTAAAAGACTTGTGATGAAAAATGCTGCTTATCTCCAGAGAGAGAACTGATGAAGTATGAGTACAAATTGAAATAGGTATATTTTTCATTTTCTTTTTTTTCATGCTTTTTGATGCAACATGAATGTGGAAGTATATTTTGCATAATTTCACATCTATAATAAATATATAGCTTGTTTTCTCAATGGATGGAGGAGGAGTGGGAGGCAGGGAGAGAAGCTGAAATTCAAAATTAAAAAAACAATGCTAAAATTATACATATATATAGATATGTATATGTATGTTTGTGTGTATGTTGTTGTTGTTTGTCCTTCATTCTTGAAGAAGACAGTGACATTAGGGAGGTGATGCCATGACAAGCAAGTGAATTGGATATAAGTGAGTAAAGACTATGCAAAATCGCCAGCCTCACTTTCTCCTCCAGAGCCATTTGGGTCCAGTGGCAATATACAGATCAAGATGACTGGAAATGGCCCTGGACCCAGTGTAAGACCTTTGCTTTTTTAAGCTAAGGTCTTTAACATGTTGCAATTTGACTGAAGCAATGCCAATTCTGTGATTAAGGCTAGGTAAGAAGTGAGAAATGAGGCAGAGAGTAGGCTCTTTTACCTAGTTAAAAAATCTGGGAGCATAAGACTTTCAGGGTTTCTGGCCAAAACAGAAAAAAAAATGCTATTTACATTCATTCTGAGCCAATTGGGGCCCAAACAATGACCAAGTGAGTCTGGGTCTGGCACCTATTGTTGGACAATACATGAGAACCAGAGTGTTTTGGGTTTAAGCCACTGTTCTGAAGAAAAAAAATCTAGCCATAAATCTCAAGATATCTTGCATTGTTTCAGAGATAAAAATTTACATTCCTTTGGGCAGAGCACTGGTATGTAGGGGTATGATACCCTATGTGATCCAAGTGATGGCGAAGGAAGAAAGGAAGGAAAGAAGGAAGGAAGGAAGGAAGAAAAGAAGGAAGGAAGAAAGACTGGATTTCAGGGTCTGTGATTGGCATGGAGTGTTGGGACCACCCACTCCAATGTCTTAAAATATTCTTTGATCTTTTAGGCCTGAATTCTAATAAAGAGTACCATTCAAATGATGGACAAAAATAACTCTTAAATGAGCAAAACAATTTATAAGTTAAAGACTATCAGTAAGTCCCAACCTATTCATTACCTTAAAATGAAAGAATGACAAATGACAACTTTTAATGGCCACCATTTAAAAATTTCTTTCCTCAAATACCTCTTGAGGTAATCCAGAAGGCAAAGTTGTAGCAAAAGTTTGAACATATGTATTCAATGCAGTGACCTGATGTTTGCAATTTCTGCTATTAGATAAAGCTGAAACTGACTGAACTAAGAAGTTCTGAGCTTCAGCAGGATTAAAGCTGATGGGTGACCACAGTAAGTCCAGCAGTAATACGGTGAACCTCAGTGAATAGAAGACCACTAGACTACTTATGGAGGTGTAAACTGTCTCACATCAGAAACAGAACAAGTCAAAGCTTCTGAACAGATGATGAGAGGTGGGATTTGGCCAGTAAATGTCTGCTGAATAACAGCTGGAGGAGGAGGTGTAGCAGGAAGGAGAGGAAGAGACAGGAGAAGGGGAAGGAGAAAGAAAAGAATTCTTAAAAATAGGAATTTAGACATTTGTAAATTTAGAACTTTTTTTTTTGATCAGTGGAGTTTTCCTTGTCAGTTAACACAAAAGGCAGAACTATAGCATTATAATGTATTTTTTTTTAAGTGGAAAAAAAGACCTAATGAGGATGACATAAACTAAAGGATTGAAGTTTGAGTGGGAAACCTTTCAATCCAAAGTTTTTTTACAGAGTTTTATGTGTTTTGAATAGTAAAATCACTTCAAGACATGAACACAGAATATCGACATCATATAAAAAAGTTATCTATCTACTAGGGGCCCATATTAACTAATACATTATTGGCTTGTCTTACTGATCACAAGACTCTAAATTTGGAGTCAGAAAGGACCCCTGAAGTTATATAGTCAATCTCCTTTCTTTATTTAAGAGTTGAGAAAATTGAGGCTGAGAGTGTGGTTAAGTGATTTAACAAAAGCACAGATTTTCTGACCATAAATTTATCGCTCTTTTAACTGCACCACACTGGGTGAGAAAGAACTGAATTCAAATCCAGCTTCAGACAATTACTAGATGCGTGACAGGGCTTCACATCTTTTTTTTTTTTATGTTACACATGCTCATATTTAGCCTGTATATTCTTTTAGAATTTATTCTGGTACATGGTATAAGAAGCTGATTTAAAAAAGCTTCTCTCCTCCCCGCCCCCTGGGCAACTGCTTTCCACTTTGCCTCTTTGTGCCTCTGTTTCCTCAAATATAAAATAGGGATAATAACCGCACCCACCCTGGGGGGTCTAATGAGGATCAAACATATAATACACATAGTAAGTATTGTATAAATGCTTATTCCCTTCCCTTTCATTCTCTTCTCCTGCTAATTTAATCTTTCTGCATAATCTAGTCATTTCACTCCTTAGCCAAAAATTTACTAGTGGCATTTTGGGGACAGACTCTCTACTTGACAAGAATTTCTGGGGAAAAAAAAAAACCAAACTGGAAAGCAGTCTGGGAGGAAAAAGCTTATTTAAATCAGTTTCTCATACCATGTATCAGAATAAATTCTAAAAGAATATCCAAGCTAAACATGAGCATTCATATCATAAAAATAAAATAAAATGGAGTAACTGAAAGAAATGAAGTGACTTTTGATTAAAATGCCTATTGGGGAGACTTTTTAACTATACAAGGGACAGCAAAGATCAGAAAGGGTAAATTAGGTGATTCCAAATAGATGACATTGAGAAAATTTTTCACAGACAAAACAAATGCCTTTTGGTAAGGTGGAAAAATGCAACAAACAGCTTTAATAAAGGTATAATATCAACATTATATAGGGAATTAACACAAATATATAGGACCAAATAAAATTCCACAGGGAATATGCGGTAGAAAAAGATATAAACCTTTCTCAAAGAATTGGAAACTATTAATAGCCATATGAAAGATTATTCAGAATCACATGGGAAATTCAAATGAAAATAAATAGCTCTAAGGTTTTGTACCATACTTAGAGAGTTGACAAAGATGACAAAAGATGAAAATATTCTACACTGGGAGGACTTTGGCAAGACAACCATGCTATTACATTATTGGTAAAACTGTTAGTTGGTCCAAAAGTTCTGGAAAACAAATTGGAATTATGATAAAAAAAGAACTAAAATTTCCATATGCTTTTCTTTGAAACAGAGACCTCACAAAATGCTTATACCGTAAGTGTTTGAATACAGAAAGGTCCTATATTTTAAAATATAGGAGAAATTTTTGTGGAAGCAAACTCTTTTTAAAAATTGAGGGACCATTGACTGAGGAATGGCTAAATAAATTCTGGTACATGAATGTAAAGGACAGGGATTGAACCTGTGGTTTCATTGGTATAGATAATCCTGGATGAGAAAACATGATTGACCAAACAGAACAACACCAGCTCTTTAACATGGACTTTTGTGGAATTACTAGAGAGAGCATGAACCTTTCCCCTATCTCTATGTCATTGAAAGTCTTTCATAACTCAGCACCCTCCCACCTTTCCAGTCTTTTTTTACCTTGATCTCTGATACATACTCTTTGATCCAGTGACACTGGTCTCCTGGCTGTTCCATGAACAAGACAATCTCAGCTCTGAATATTCTCTCTGGCTATTCCCAGTGAATAGAATGCTCTCCTTCCTTCATGTTTACTGGTCTCTCTAGCTTCCTTTAAGTCCAAATTCAAATCCCATCTTCTATAGGAAGCCTGCCCAAACCTCTTAATTCTAGTGCCTTCCCTCTGTTAATTAATTTCTATTTATCCTGTATATAAATTTCTTTGTATACGCAGACACAAAGACACAAATGTGTAAATCTATATCTATATCTATCGATTTCTATCTCTCTCTCTATACCTATATCTCTATCTCTATATCTCTATCTGTAAGTATTATCTTCCTAAGCTTCTTGAGGGCAGGGACTGTCTTTCACCTTTTTTTGTATCCCCAGTGCTTAGCACAGTGCGTAGCACATAGAAGGTTCTTAATAAATGTCTACTGACAAATCATATTCATTCAGTAGTTTTCTTGGGCCAAACAGTATCCTATATTTGGAAGACCCTTAATTTCCATGTCTACCTACAGAATGATGATCCATTATTAAAGTTTCATTAAAATCTAGCCAATCCATGAAGTCTTAATAGCAACCTGCCCTTCGCCATCCCATATCAATTTGTTTTACATTTTTCTGAATTATTAATTAATATTGTGTATTACAGTTATGTGCATTGTGTCTACTAGACTAAAAGTCCCATGACAGCAGTGATTCTATCTAATATGAACATTATTTCTCACTCAGTTCCTAACAGGATGCTCTATCCATAGAGTACATGTAAAGAATGTTGAAGGGATGACTACAGTTGAAGGGATCACCTTTTAAAGGGTCATACATAGTTAATTTGGGAGACAGCTCCAAAAGAAGTAGTAATGTTTCAAGATGACTTTGGTTACGAGGTCCCAAATACATTTTGTCCAGGAAGATCCAGAAGTATTCTGAATTCTAAAGAAAAATAGGGACTACTTTGGAACCTTGAGGAAACTCCCATTTTGTAGACTATAATTCACCTTAAAAATGATGTCTGGTCATTTCTTCAGAGTTCATTCAAGGATTTTTCTGAAAATTATAGCGGATATCTTTCTATTCAAATATGGAACCTAATAAAGAATATATCTCAAAAAAGTGATGAGGAAGAAAGATGCAGTATAAAATCTGAGGGAATATGGAACTTAATAGTCATCATTTTCTTTAAATTGTGAGTCAGCAAACTGCAGCCCGCAGGCCAACTGCTGCCTGCCACCTGTTTTTATATGACCCATGAGTTAAGAATATTTTTTTTAATTTTAAAATAAAGCTATAAAATCATTCTTAGATCATAGGTCACACAAAAAACAGGTGGTGGGCTGTATTTGGCCTATGGAACTAGATTGCCTACCCCTGCTCTAAATCATAAGAGCCAATGCCTTGTGGAAGATAGAGTTAAGCCCTTGACAAAACATGTTTGGTAAGGAAAGTTCTTCCTTAAACTTGCAGATTTAAAGAAGTTACCAACAAAAATGCATAAACATTCTCATTAAGTATGCCAAAGAGCAATAAACTAGAAATCTAATTTTTGAGGTCATTATGACCTCAGGCAAATCACTTGACCTCGCTAAACCTCCATTTCCTTATAAGAAAGCATAATATCATCTTCCCTGCCAACTTCACTGGTCTGGAGTAAGGATCAAATGAGATGCGAGACATTGACAATGCTTTGAAATTCTTCAGCCTGTCAAACAAATTGAAATGATTCTTATCCTTAACCACAAAGAGGAATGCATGAAAAGCATTGTGAGTGTATTCCTGAGTTGGGAAACATGTATCTCCGGAGCTGAGACTGTAAATGGGGGTGGGAATTCTGTGCCTCACTTCCACACAGTCAGGAAAGACTTGCGGAGGAGGTGGAATTTTGTTTTTAGAAGGTCTCCAAATGGGGAAGGAAGAGGGGATTGGTGAAGTCAGATAGGGAAGGAAGAGGCTTTCCAAAAGTACATATAGCACAAGGGAAGGTGTGAAGTCTGAAATAGAAATATGAGTTGAAGGCTGAAGAGCAGATAAAGTAGAAAAGGGAGTCAAGGGAGAACGGGTGAAAAATGTGATTTGCTACAGAGGGACAAGAGTATCGCCCTGCAGAATGGAAGAAAGGGTCAAAATGACATGAACAAGATTTGAGACTTTGGGAGCAACATGTAAGAGTGACTTCAGAGAGGGAATACTGTAAACCTTTAGGGAGAACTTTGTTGTCTTCTTGGCGGGTATCCAGAGCCTGAATTAAGTTTAATTTTTGGCTTGGCTTCTGAGTGACTATGACCCTGGGAATAACTTTACCTTTCACATGTCTTATTAATTAAATACTGGAAATCGAGAAAGCATATTCTTGCCCCTTATTTTTTTTGATAAAAGTATATAACAGTATCAGAAATAATAATGATACATTTTATTAGAAAACTAGTAGATGCATCAGAGTACATTTGTAGAATTTGAGACTTGGAAACATTTAAGTCTTAACTGTGACATTTATTAGCTATGTGATCCTGAGTGAGTTACTAAATCTATAATTGCACCTTCCTGGTATTTGGTTCCTAAATTGTAGACAGAGATCTGTAAGCTAACTATAGTGGAGTTCCTACCTGACCATTTTCTAAATTGAAGAAATCACTTTTTTTACATGTTAGCAATAATAAAAATAATTAGCAGCCATGTACATATGTAGCAGTATGACGGTGGATAGAGAGCTGAATTCAGAATCAGTTAAACTTGTGTTGAATACATGTTTCTAATTTATGCTGGCGGTGTAAATCTGGCAAGTCTCTTCTCAAAATTCCAGACACATCTTTAAAAATACTGCAATACAGCTTCTGATCTGATGGAATGACACCATTGGACATTATCTGCACAAATTGCCCCACCAGGCTGCACTCCTCTAGACTTATTCATAATGCCCCCATCCCAAGTATCTTCTTCTACCCTTTACAGTTTTCTTTTATGAGTTATATTTCCCATTATAATGTAAGCTCCTTGTGGGGAGAACTTCCTTCTTGGCTACATTTATATTTCTAGAGCTTGCATAGTTCCTGGCATAAAGTAAGCACCTAAAAATTATTGTTGACTGACAAGTGGAATCACATTTGTAGATCAAAATACCACTATCACCACCACTGCAACTACTATTGTTAATAAGAATAATAATCCTGTACAATGTTATTAAAACACAGGGCTGATTACCCCCAAGGTAGCAACAGAAAGTATAACATTTACCTATTAACAAGGAGGAAGAAGACTGATAGATGTCCTCAGAACAGTGAATAAACAGGTAAAAACTTATTGAAATACCTTTGAAACAAATAGGTCTTACTCAAAAAGCAAAAGTCAAAGCTAAAAATAGCTACACACCACTGGATTTGTCCATGGTAACTGAAAGCTGTTTATCTCTGATAGGAGCCTATCAGATAGCTAAGATATGAGCACGGTATTAAAAGGTACTCCATGAAAGACATCCATATGAATTTAAATGGCATGATGCCAAAAAGAGATGTGTCAAACAAATGGCTAAGTCATTACATTTGAAAAAAATAGAAATGGAAATATTTGTATGGCGATTAAGGTAAAGAATATCACAATTACAGACATGTTATACTTAAGAAGACTGATGTAGATTATTGATGGAAATGGTGCATCATACAGTTAGCATAACTAGTTACCTAGAAAGATGTCATCAGGTGCTGGAATTATTCATCCTGATTTTATTATCCTTTGTAAAGGAAGAGTTGAGAAATGCCTCTGCTACTGAATATGAAAATGAAAATATTCTTAAGAATTTATCAGATTAGCTATTTTGGAACAAAGCATCATTAAAGACAGGATTGTTGGCCCTACATACATAATACAATAAAAACACATATCTTTATTAGAAATACTTGATGCTTTTCCCCGTTTTTCCTAGGACATTTATTTCATTTATGAAAAAAAATCTTTTCAAAATAAATTAAGAAAATTATTTAGATAAATGACGCCATATTCATAAGCCCCAAATGCTATGTCATGGAAAGCTTTCAAAACATTGAGACCTAGAAGAAGAAATTAAAATCATGTGACAATAGAATAATGTGTATTCCATCCCTGTTCTTCTGTCTACTACAAGTAATTGTTTCAAAAATGATTTCAGTGAACCTACAGAATATGGGCTCAATAATCTCATTTAATTTTAAAAAGTAGCATTTTCATCCTCTGTGCAATAATCTTTAGGACATTATATGAAAGAATATCAGGAGCAGGATTTTTTTTTCACCTAGGATCCATTAACTTGTTTTAAAAATATTTTGATAACTATTTCAACATAATTTATTTTCTTTGTAACCCTATGTGTTCTGCTACATTCATTTAAAAGCTGTATGATTCCCATAGGTTTCACCAGCATACCAAAAGTGTTTATGACAGAAAAAAAAGAAACAAACATTAAGAATCCCTTTTCTGCAGGATAGGATATTGTTCATAGACCATGTCCATCTGAATCCCACCAATAAAGATGTCATCATTCAGCTGTTCAGTTGTGCCTGACTCTTTGTGACCCCGAAGACCACAGCATGCCAGCACTCTCCATGGGCGTTTGTTTTGTTTTGTTTTTGCAAAGACACTGAAGTGACTTGCCATTTCCTTTTCCAGTAGAGTAAGGTAAGCAGAAGTTAGGTGACTTCTCCAGGTCATACAGCTAGTAAATATCTGAAGCTGGATTTGAACTCAGATCTTCCTCACTCTATGCCTAGCACTCTATTCCCTTATCCACCTAGCTATCTCCATCAGTAAAGATGAAAATGTGATAATAATTATGGTGATGGTAACAATGAAGGTGCTGATAGCGATGATGTCAATAAATTATGTGGAATTCCTGTGGGTGAGAAAGCTTAACATTTCTCTCTTGAGAATTTAGGATGTTGCTACCACTGTTTGTGTATATATATTTACTGTGATGTTCACAAATTTGTACCCAGTCTATCAAAACATTCTAACCCCTGGAAATCCACATACTGCTTCTGAGATACTTTAGCAGGCCAGACTCTGATATCAGGATAGTACTTTCATCAGACCCTCTCTCTTCCTAAGGATCTACAGTATAAACTTTCAGAGTCTGCAACATAATCCTTCTCATCAAATATTTGGGCGACAGGTGGAAAATTGTTCTGCCAGCTGAAGAAGACAAAATCCATTCCTTCTGGCAATTTTCTGCAATGAAAACTCCAGAAATGAATGTGCAATAACTTGTGGAAATAAATTTCAAATATTATCACACAAAAGCAGTGTGCTCAAAATCTCTAACTGTAAACCAACTCCTGCTTATCAGAATTTTAAAATGCTGGTTTCTCTTTGTGTTTGAATTGGTAACAGGGAAATGAATAATATTTTCAGATGCAAACAACCAGAGGAATGCTAAATTCAAAGAGAAGCTAAACTGTTGCTAAAAATGATTCTTGGTATCAGCTGCATCTCTTGGGGCAGGATGAAAAGATCATTTTCTGTCATTAACACATTCCTACCACACTCTACTAACATAATTCCTGAGATTACTATGCCCTTCCTAAGAAGGGCAAGAGAATTAAAAACTGACTTTTCCTCCTTTTGGTTGGTTGTTGCCATTTCCATCTACTATATGCTGCAGAGATGGATTACACTGGCTTCCCTGGTAATGGTTCTTTTAAAGGTTTCTCACTAACCTCCCTCATTTGTTCATCCTGAAGCAGTACAACTGTGTGTTGGATGGATACATAAAGGTATGGTAAGGGTAAAAGAGCTCTCAGTGAGTTTATGGCATAGCAAGGACTGGGAGACTAAAAATCTATGGATCTAATCTTTCCTTTACAGCTAAACTCAGTACATTTCACAGCGTGTTTCTATAAGTCACATGACATTATGAAGTTCAAGATACATGGTACATCCAGTATAGAAATAGGCACAAATGAAGGGTGCCACCCACCCATTTCCCATATACAACCAGACCACCATATTAGAAAACAAACACACATACACATACACACACATATATGTATATGACATGAAAAACAGTGGATTTTAGTTTGATTGCCCTCCCTTTACTCTCAGTATTATTCTTTCATAGTTACTTCAGTTTACAATGAAATTTTGTAGTTTTGGCTTCCATTAACTCTGAATTTTTAAATATCAGTTTACTTTGCAAGCTGATGTCATACAGAAGATTATGGAAGAGATGCATAATCTCATTTAAAATAAACATTTTTCAGGTTCATCAGATGTATCCTTTTACACACCAGTATAGAATATGTTCATTATAAATAATGATCCATTCTTTAATGTATTCTATCAAAGGACCCTTGGTAGACAACATTTCATTAACCTTGTTGGAGCTTCTGTATGTATTCAATAGTAAGAAAATTCCTTCTAAAACATTAAAAAGTAAATTGGACTGCCAATAATTCAGTCTTAATCTTTCCTCCTATTAAGGTATTTAGTGATATTTTCTTATATTCTAATATACAAAAAACAAATGTTTTATTGATTGGTTAACACAGTAATAGATAATGATGTGGTCTTATGTCTTGGCATTATATCAATTCTGACACTTGCCTTATGCTAACATTTGAAAAATACTAATCTGGGGAGCTTTTGCTTTGTACAATCTGAACTCTAGCTGTTCCCATCTCCTCTCTCCATCAAATTATCTTGTACTTAGTTGGTATATAGTAAGTGCATTTTTAAAAGTGCATTAAGCACATTTTTCAAAACATTCAGCTAAAAGTTCATTTAAAAAAGATATATGCATATTTGATGGTTCCCTTCCATAGAACATGAATATCTCGAGAAGAAATACTGTTTCATTTTTGTCTTTGCATATGTAACATCTAGCAAAATCAAAGACAAAAATTAAGTGCTTAATAAATTCTTGATGTTTCACTGATTGATTGATGTTCCTTAAAGAAGGATTTCCATCCAGTGTTATTCATCTTTAGTCAAACCTGAAGACTCCTGAAAAAAATAATCCTTTCTTTGTCTTACACTTTCATAATTTCAGGTTCCCATATTTCCATTAAATTTAATGGTAGCTCTTTATCTTTATGACATGCAGGAGTTCCTGAGTTTCTCCTCTAGAATCTAGCAATTCTGACTTCTTTATTATGTATATATTCCCTCATTTTCCTTGACCTCATTATTTTTTTTTAAGTTCATACAGGTTCAAAGTTCTTTGTCACATAAAATCTACACATCAAGAGACTTTGGTCTAAAGTATTTGTGTAACTCCAGGAAAAAACATTTGATCTTTCTGAATTTCTGTTTCTTAACTGTGAAATGAAGGCATCTTATCTAACTTGTCCCTAAGGAATTTTCCAGGGCTCAAATTTTGTTATTTTATTTGACATGCATTTAAGCCCTCTAAAGACAATCCTCTAGTTCTATCGAATTGAATGGGATATTATTTCTAAAGTGCTCAGCAGTGTTTCTGGTATATAGTAGGCTTTTAATTAATGCTTTCCCCCTTCACACTCCCCAATTCCCTTTTTGCTAGTGAAAAATCTAAAGGACAATGATGTTAATGATGATGATGATCTTATTTTTCTTTTCTGATGGAATTCAGAGAGAAATGATTCTGGGACAATTCATTATCTTAGTATTAATATTTTATGGTTAACATTCTGCAAGATATTACACAGATGGATAAAAACATGATTTTTTAGAATTAAACAAAATTATTGGATTGTAAACTCATTTTCTGTTGCTGCATTGAAAGCATCTTTAGGATAATCCCAAATAGCTGACAAGATGATAGTGATGATGTGTACCTCATTCCATTGCTGCATAGTTTCGATTTCTTCTGGTAGGCAATTATATTTTCAAACTATTTCATTACACATATCATGGAGATGATGAGAATCTTCTATAGAGAAACCTATTTAAACTTTTCTGAAATTTGAATGGACCAGTGTTATGCCCAGGGGATACCAGTCAATGGTTTTGCTTGGAATTGATTAATTATTGATTAACAGGATCATTAGATTAACTTCTGGTACAAATTATTTATTGAATTTTCAATGTTTTGAATATATATTCATGAAGGAATTTCTGATAAGTACTTTTGACCACCAGGTAGTATCTATCTATGTATTCAATAGGTGCTAAATGTTCACAGCCTTCAGTGGTATTTTGTATTTCCTTATGTAATCTGCATTAATCTATAAATCTTAGATTCTTAAGAATGAATCTTTTATAATTTTAATGGTGATGACTTAATACTTAATAGCCATTATAAGCCCTCCCATTTCGGTAAACAAATCTATTTGACTCCCACACTTTTTGGACACTTCTTTGTTGACATAATGATGATGTTCATGTGAGTATCACCATAGAAATAATCTTGATTTCAAGTTATCATCATTGTATTCTATGGAATTACTGAAAGAAGACATCCTGGGCTAAGTTGTGACACTACTATATATTTTTTATATTTTATGTACAGCAAACTATTGGGTAGATGAATGAAATTAGTGGTTTTTGACAATGGATAAAAATGTTGGCATATAAGGTCATCTGTAGCTTCACTGAAAATGAAAAAAAAAACTATTGTTATAATTGTTCTTGTTTTTTTGTGTTACTTCTTTGGTCATCAATTTCGTTGGCCATTCTTGAAATGCTCTGCCACAGGTCAGGCACATATATACATGCAGACATTTGGAGTGGGTTCTCTAAATTTGCACATCTCATGTTTATTTTGAGCTACTTCAATTCTGCTTTGCTCACAGAACACAATCCTTTCTCTGATGAATCCATGCCATGCTGGTGGTCCTGTGCCAATATTTCCCATATCACACAATCAATTCCAAGAGAGACCTTGAGAGTGTTTTTATAATGCTTCTTCTGACCACCATGTGAACATGTACCCCCTGTGAGTTCTCCATAAAATTATCTTTTTGCATTTGAATAATGTGGTCAGCCCATTGAAGTTATACTCTCTGCGGTAGAATTTGAATGCTTGGCAGTTTAGTTAAAGAATGAACCTTAGTGTCTGGTATCTTATCCTGCCAGGTGATCTTCAGATTCTTCTCAAGACAATTCAATTCAGTTCAGCAAAGAAATGATCCCTGGATAAGTCATTATCTTGTTACTTACTCTTTTATATACCACATTTGGTAGATCATTGCTCTAATGAATAAGCTAACCACTGTTTGAAATTGGATAAATGTATTAAGATATAAAAGTGTTGGCTTTATTAGTTATTGTTTTGTTGTTCTTATTTTTATGGTAGGATTTTAAGATTTGCCAAATATGTTCCCTACAATAACCCTCTGATAAGGGCAATGCAAGAACTGCATCTATCTTAGAGATCAGAAAACCTACACTCCGATAGTTTAAGGTGAATTGAATATAATTCTCCAGTTAGTAAGGAGTGGAGGTTTTTAGTCAAGCCTCCCTGTCTCTAAACTCCACACTCTTGCCTATATACTTGTCCAAATTTAGATAGCTCAAAACCAAACTAGGATTAGAACCTCAAGCTTTTCTTCCCATACCAGTTTTTTCCCTGCATGATGTCAAAGTTACTTCGCTGTCCTACCGCGTACCACCCTACAAAAGTCCAAAAACTTTCACTTCATTCCTTCAACAATCGCTTAAAAAGTTTACCTCCTGTTATCATCTCATAAACTCAGCTAATTAGTGCCAAGAAAGACACTCAGATATCCTCTAATCCAAATTACTCATTTACCAGTGAGGAGAAGACCCAGAGATGTTAATTGGCATTCTCAAAGCCATACAAGTTATAACATAGATAGAATTTGGACCTGGGTCTTCTGATTCCAAATAAAGCATCTTTTCCAGGATGCCATGTTGCCATAACATGTTCTATCTTGTACTACTTCTTTTAGAATATCTACTTTCCACAATATTACACATTTTTATCTGGTATGGTTTTTGTGGTTTTTCCTCAGGAAATTGAAGGGGAAAAGCCCCACACTAAATAATCTCAGAAAACACTCACACACACACACATACACACACACACACACACACACACACACACACACACAAATTAAATACATTTCCACAAAGCTTCTAGACTCAAGAAAAGGCAAGACTTAAAAAAAAACAGTCTGTGGAATAAAAGAACAACAATTAGTCACCAAGTGAGGCAATTAATTAAATCTTAGAGGATGGGGAGTTAAGGGGTGAAAGTATTTCCTGTGGTAAGCCAGTTGTTCAATAGAATAGAAGGGATATTTTTCTTCAAAGAATAATAAGATTGGCCAGAGTTTCTTCACCAGTTCCCTAATCCCCTCCAAAGTTCAAGAAATTGCTTTTGGCCAGATTTTCCAAATCCTAGCTCAGAACTTACTAGGGAAAGTGTATAATTTAAATTCTACTTGGTAAATCTAATTAGTTTTATTATGAATAATGGTGATCTTTTTTAAAGAACAAAAAAGCATGCAAGCAGGTAACTAATGAAAGGACTGCATCCCTAGTTATTCTTTTTCAAATATAAGATGTGGAAAGTTCCTTTATTAAAGCCCCAGCCCAAAGCCTTATCACAGAGCAAAGGGGCCCCTAAGAACTCAAAAGCTATTCCTGTATGGCACAAACTTTGGCCAACCCTGCACCAAGCTGGAAGGGGATGATGATAGCCTTGTGGCAGATTCCAGTTCTGTTGTCCAATAAGCAGCCTTGTTAAGCATAAAGGGGTTTATCACAAGAAAATTGGCTGCTACCAAACTCATGAAGAACCATCCAGTAAAGTGTAGATGTATTGCATCTGTAGATAGAGCAAATATACTGATGAAAATGTTGCTCTTTCAAAGTTTCAAAGAATGTTTAAAGATAGACTCTTTGAGTTCGTATGTGCCTTTCCAGGAAGGAGAGCATATAAGGTGTTCTGCATACTTGAAAACATTATATAAATGCCATTTTTACTAGTGCATTATTTTTACCTTGATATACAATATTACTTTATTCCTTTACAATTTGTGTTTCTTAAAAATGTAGTATGGGAGAGTATGGTTGAACATCCCTATTAGAAGGGAGCTAGGCATGGAGTAAGGAAGACCTGAGTTCAAATTCAGCCCTAGGCACTTACCAGCTGTGTGACCCTAGGCAAGTCACTTATCCCTGTTTGCCTCAGTTTCCTCATCTGTAAAATGATCTCATGAAGGAAATGGCAAACCACTCCTGAATCTTGGCTAAGAAAACTAAATGGATTTACAAAGACTTGAACACGATGAAACGACTGAATAAAACAAAATGTTTGGCCATACTGCCCCTTTCCCCCATTAGTTCAAATTAGAGAATTGTATGATATATTTGTGTCCAACATAAGGGAATCAATAATTTATGAATGATGTTAAATTAAAAAAAAACCAGACATTGATTCATTGGTGTCATCATAAGGAATACCATTTTACCCATTAATTCCGGTGACATATTTTTGCAGTAAAAATTAAAAATGAGTGAGGAAGAGTATATGAAAGAAGATAGGATTTAGAACTGGAAAGAGTCTTTTATAAGCCCTTTACTTTACAAAGGAGGAAACTGAAGTTCCCAAGACTTTCCCAAGGTTCCTCAGGTAGAAAGTAGGAAAACGGGTCCATTGTCTCCAAACCAAGTGTTGTGGTTGTGGTTGTAGTTGTTGTGGTTGTGGTTGTTTTCCCCACTCTACCATGTCGACTTTACATGTGGTCCTCTGAAATGAAATATCTGAAAACTACTATTAGAATATAGGAAAATGTTGCTAAGTAATGGTATTACATACCTGGAAATGACTATAGAAACCCATTATTCCAAATTGCCCAAGGAGAGAAATGCAACTAGCAAGTGACAAAGGCAAGGTTTGTATATAATAAGCACTATTGCTATTCAACCTCAGTGCCATCTTTTTATCCCCTCAGCATCCAGGGAAACACCCCTACTAATTTCTCCCATTAGTCACTGCATACTTGGCTCCTTTTTCCTTTGATACAGGTGAGATGACCCCCTGTTCTGTGCCATAACCCACAGGTTGAGAACTCCCTCCCCAGATGGTCAACTCCTGTTAGACTTTCATTTAATCGAAAAACCATAGTAGAAGCTTTTCTGGGGAGAACAGTATGGTCAGTAGTGAGTACCCAAAGAATAAGTAGAAAGTGGAGTTCCATGGACAAAATCATAAAGGACGTATAACTTGTCTTTTGGCAGCCTCAGTCTCCCCTTTGTTGTCCTTCTTTGGGCTTAATGTTATTTTCTCTTCTCCTCCTTCTTTAACTATTCTCTGTCACCAACTCTGCACTTGCAAAATCTGTGTGGTAGGAGGGAAATTGGGTGTGGAGTCAGAGTACCAGAGTTCAAATCCTAGTTATGTTTATTTATAAAATCTTTGCTCTAGTACAAGTCCCTTCTGTCTGAACTTTAATTATCTCATCTGTAAAATGAGGGGATTGGTCTAGATCAGTGGTTCTCAACCTGTGGGTTATGTTCAGTTTATATACATCCTACATATCAGATATTTACATTACGATTCATAACAGTAGCAAAATTACAGCTATGAAGTAGAACAAAAATAATTTTATGGTTGGGGGTCACCACGACATGAGGAATTGTTCTAAAGGGTCGTGGTATTAGGAAGGTTGAGAACCACTGGTCTAGATGGACATTATACTCCTTTGCCTATCTTTAAAACTATGGTTTCTGGTATCAGTCCTTTGCACCTGCGTGTGAATTTATGTGCATGGGTTATTGCATCAATGTATATGTACATTTACATATTTTTCTCTCATATAGAAAAATTTTGTTTCTTTTTGAAGCAATTTGAAATATCAAAGAACTCAAAAGTAGGAAAAGAGACCTCAGAGGCCTTCTAGTTCAAATAATATCTGAAGAAGACTCTCCTTTACCACTCCAAAACTAATGCTATCTAATCCTCTTCAGTGACAGAGGGAACCAGTCCCCTTATAGCTTAGCAGGTGAGAGCATGTTTGGGGAAATGGTGGGTTCTCTCATCCCTGAAATGCCATCACCTACATAGCTGACTTTTCCACCATTTATAAATCTGGCTTTGTCCAGGAATGTGTACTGGTTACTTGTACTATGCATTGCCAGCCCCTTCTCAAATCAGGTCAATGTCCCTTCTGGTTACATTCCCAGGACTATGAAGGTATGGTTATTATAGCACTTTATACAGCACTTACTATATGCTAGCTAGGCATTGTGCTGAGCATTACACGTTATATCATTCAGTTCTCTCAACAACCCTGGGAGGTGGGTGCTATTATTATCCCCATTTTACAGATGAGGAAACTGAGGCAAATGGAAGTTAAATTACTTGCCCGGAGTCATACAGTTAGTAAGTATCTGAGGTCATATCTTAACTTCTGACTTTAGGGTCAGTGCTCTATTCACTGTACCACCTTATTGCCTACATATAGCAGGCAATGTATATATCCTTTTACCACTCTTAAATGGTATGTGCTTTGCAATAGAGAAAGGAGGTGGTAGAGAGATGGTCCAGTGTCTCTAATGAAAGCCATCTTGACTAATGCCAGTTTGCTCTCCCTTGATATAAAGAGGGCCATATTTCCAGACAATCTATACTCTAACACTATTTTACAAGTTCCTGGAGCACTAACAAATCAAAGGCTCTTAATAATTCAAGCAATTATTTCAAATGTTTTGAACAAAAGCTATCCCAAACAAGCATTTCACACATATAGAAGTAGATACTAATTTGAAAAAAAAAATCTCTAGGGTTACAAACTTTCAGTACATTTGAAGAGGAAAAAGTTAAGAGTTTGTACCTTTATTTTTCAAAATGTCCCTTTTTTCCTAAGCTAAATCTTAGTGGCATTATAGTGTAATTAGAGTGTTAGTGCTAAACTCGTATTCCAAGAGGAACTGTTACCTGTCTTGATTGCACCTGCCAATCTAACAAGATTGGTCTTCTGCTGCTGCATTTCACTGCCAGAAATTCACTTTAAGAGAAGGAAGTGAGAGGAGAAACAATGCCAAGTTTCTCCTTCCTGGGAAACCTTCTTGAACTGTACAATCTGTCTTATTGGTGGGCCAGTCCCTATTTATTTAGTAGTGTTAATGGGGATGATTCAAGAGGTGATTAAAAGATCTTAGATTTACCCTTGTTGTCACACTGTACTCTCAAAGGAGATCATGGAATCCTAGAAGTAGCAGATACCAATTCAGTCTTTATGTGATCTTTCCCACTGTGACAATTGTGGTGCCTTACTATAAATTCTAAGCATAGGGCCCTGAGGCATTTAAGCAAGACTCCAAATTGTTCTTTTAATATGTGTCAAGTCACTAAAATAGTCAACAAGTATGTTATTTCCCTCAATAGAACTTAGGTTCCTTGAGGGCAAGAAATAGTCCATTTTATATCTTTTTTTTCCTCTCTACAAAATAGTACCTGATACATAGTATTCACTTAATAAATGCATGTTAATTTATTGGGTAAACATATGAGGATCAAAGTAAGGAGAATAATTGTCTAGACTCTAGACTGGCTTCAGGAAATTGCAAATCTTTTTTTAATGACTCCTAGCGTTTTTAGGGCCAAATTGTTTAATCCTACCATTCTATCAGTGTTGTTGTTGTATGGTGAGCCATAGAATACAATTGTCTGCTTAAAAAAAAAAAGATGAATTAACCAACAAAGGCAATGAAGAAGTAAATGTTGAATATAAGTAGGTTGAGACATACAACCTAAGAGGAAGCTCGAAGAAGAGTCAGAAGATGTCTTTAAGGAATTGTACAATCCAAAGAGAAAATGGGCTGGTCATGTGGTGAGAGATAACAGGTAGATAGCTAGAGGGCCCTACAGTATCTGAGCAAAGTCAGGATAAATTGAGGAAAGCCTTCAGCATGTTGGGAGTATTTTCCTGTGGGAAAAAATGGACAATAGTCAAACAGGGTTGCCATCTGTTGTGCTGGAGGTAATTCCCAAAATGATGAAATCACAGATTCACTCGAGAATTTGGAGATCACAATTGAACAAGCTAGATGGTACTTTCCCCAATGTAATGGATGATCATTTTTCAGGTACGATGCAGCAGGGATTCCTTTTGTGTAAGAGTTGGGATCTGTGGCTCCTGAGATTTCTTGTAATGCCCAAATTCTGTTATTTTGATAGAACAAAGGATACTCAATGGGCTATCCATTGGAAATGATGTCAATATTGTTCCCAGTATTAGTGAATCCAGATTGCCTAATTAGATAAGGTCAAAATATTTTTAAAAATCTCATTTTGTTTTTTGAGTTGAAATTTACCTAAGCTGATTGTTCTAGGCACATACTTCATTCAAGGCAAGTTAAGTTTCTTGGTATGTGCTTACCAACTTCATTTCTCACTAATTGATAATCTTTTACTCAGCCACAGAAATGCCTACTCAAAGGCTAATGTTGTTATTATCACATTTTACCCCCTAGCTCTTACATGAGGAATACTTAGCCTACATAGACCAAACTGTGGATTGACACAAGTTCTGCCACTCCTCATATATATCTCTGCCTATGTCATATGTAATCAATAAGGATTAATATGAAAGAAAGCACTAAGCAAAGAGATCTCCTGAACAGGCTAGGGATGGGAAGAGGATCAATAAAGCAAAGAGCCTTGTCAGCTTCCAAAAAATGAATAAGGAAAAGAAGGGAATTACCATGACACTTTCCTCCTTGCATTTTACCTGTGATTATCTGATCTTCAAGTCAAGTCAACAATTCTTTCCTGATTCCCTTTACTGTTATTGCCTGCCCTCTCCAATTAACTCTTTATCCCATGTATATTCTGCTCATACATAGTTGTTTGCATGTTGTCTCTCCCGTTAGACTGAGCTCCTTGAAAGGAGGGCATTTTGTTGTTGTCATTATTGTTTCCATCCTCTGTATCCCTATCACTTAGCATATTGCTTGGCACATGGCAATTAAAAATGATAGTTCACTTGACTTGAACAGGATTGTATTATTAGTGACTGTGTGTGAGGCACTGGTAGAGCCTTCAGATACAAAGACATAAAGAAAACAAGAAGTCTTCAAGGAGACTGTCACAGGGATGGGGGAGAGTAGCATAATATGCATACAGGTAAGTGAATCTGAAATATACACAAAAGAAATATAAAATAATTATAGGTTATTAATAAGTAGAGTAGATCAAGAAAGGCTTCTTTAGGAAGTAGAGCCTTGGATCTAAGGATTTGAGGGGATGAAAGTGAGAAGGGAGAACATTTTATGCATGGAGAATAGATTGGTCAAAGTCTCAAAGGTGGGGAATATCTTGGATATGGGAAACAGCAAAGAAATGGATCAGGCAAGAAAGTAGCATGTAAGGAGGGGATTAATGTGTAATCAAACTAGATAGACAAATGGGGTCAATTGGAAAGGGCTTTGAAGACCAGAGGAGTTTTTATCTTAGAGGGATTAGAGAATCTAAGACCTCCCATGGCTCCTCTTCTCTCTCCCTACTCAACTGTCTCATATTTTCCAGAAAAAAGGCTATTTGCCGAGAGCTCCCTCTTCTGTCATTATCCCAATGTCACATCATTCAGATGTCTTCTGCCACTATTCCCTCCTTCATCCCTGTTTCAGATACATATGTAGTACTTCACCTTGCCAAGGCAATACCTCTACATTCCATCTCATTTCCAACTCACTGCTATCTCGATCATTTCCACTATTGCATCAATTTTCAGTCTTTCTTGTCTAGTAGATGCTTCCTATTACTTACAAATGTTCCCATGTTACCTCCATCCTAAGGAAAAAAAAAACACATTTGATACATCCATACCCATCAGCTACTGTACTACATAAAATTGTATATTTGGCTTATAAAGTCACTCATAACCTAAGCCCTTCCTACCTTTTTGGTCTCCATATACTTTATTCCTCTTTACTTCTCGATGGTCCAGTGATAACTGGTTTCTTTGCTATTTCTTGAATATGACATTCCATCTACTGATTCTGAATTTTTGCCCACTATCTTCTTGTCATTTCTGTCTCCTGTCTTCTCTGGATTCCTTCAGGTCCCATCTAAAATTCCACCTCTGCAAGACTCATTTTCCTGATCCCCCTTAGTGTTAGTGCCTTCCATGTGAGATTATCTCCAATTTATCCTGTGTATATCTTGCTTGTACATAGTTATTTGCATATTATCTTCCCCCATTAAACTCTGAGCTCCTGGAGAACAGGTGCTATATTGGTTTATTTGGTTTTTTGTCTTTCTTTCTTTCTATCCTCAGTATTTAACCTAGTGTCTGGCACGTAGTTGGTACTTCATGAATACTTTTTGACTTAATTTGATTAAGACTTCATCAGCAGGAGAGTGGCATGATCTGATGTATATATTAAGAATATACATTTGACAGGGACAAGGAAAATAAATTGGAGAAGCAGAGAGACTGAAAGCAGAAAGAACAATTTTGAGGCTAATCCAATGTGAAGACTAAGTTATATTGATTCTGTTTGCCAAATATCTTAAGCCCACAGTGGGCCCTACTCTGGATCCACTCTGTTTCCCTGCTTTGCAAAGTGACAGATAGCCATGCATTTCCAAGCTTGGTAGACAGCCAAATGTCTATCCCAAATCCTTCCCTTCTGCATTCCTTGCAATCACATAAAATTTCTAAGTCGATTTTTGTTAACCCCCAAACAAGTAGATGAATTTCAAAAAATCAAGAAATGTCAGAGCAAGACAGGATTTGAATGAGCATCTAAATCTGATAATCATTTTGATCCAATCCATTTTACAGAAGAATAAACAGAGTCAGACAGCATTTAAATAAATTCATCTAGATGTCTCATTTCTATTGATCATTTCTACCTAAAATCATCACAATACACATATGCTATTTCTTTATTAGTTTGTCAGTTTGTTAAGGAATATGTCTGCTTTCATCCCATGGTATAATAGAACAGAATTTAGAATTAGAAGATATAAGTGCAAATATCTTTTGTGCTACTTAACGTCTGTGGCTAGAATAATAACCTAAGGTCTAATATCTATAGAGATTAGGTTAGTTTTTCTTGCAAATGTGTTAAAACTGGATCATGGAGCTAAGGCTTCAGCCACTGATACTGTTTCCTGGTAACATGAGTACAAAAACAGCAAAGCCACGAGTGACTGGTGCTCCTTCTTCATGTCTTTGACCACAGACAAGCAGAATGACAAACACCAGCACTGGAGAGCTGTGCTCAGCTGAATCAAGGCTGTACCTTTGATGAATATCCTTTCTCTGCTTTAAACGGCCTTCCCCAGCTAGAGCTAAATAAACCTCCTTCTGTTAACTGTTGAATAACCTACAAATGTCTCATTTGTTCCAAACTTGGACTTGGGCCACCAGACCAGCCTGGTCAGTTCTGTGGTCAAGTATCTGAAGGGTTGACATGTGAAGAAGGTATAAGACTTACTTATTTGGTCCCAGGGGTAGATCTAGGAAAATGCAAAAAGGTTCAGTGGAGTGAGTAATGATTCTGGAGTCTGGAAGACCTAAGTTCAAATTCAGCCTCATACAACTTACCAATTACATAAGCCTGGGCCAGTTACTTAAACCTCTATCTGACTCAATTTCCTCAATAAATAATAGTACCTTCCTCCCAGAGTTCTTGTTAGGGTCAAATGATATAATATTTATAAAGCCCTTAGCTCACTGCCTGTTAAATAGTATATACTTAATAAATCATCCTCCCTGTCCCCCTCCCTATCTCACTTCCTTGCTTCATTTGTTCCTTCTTTCCCTCCTTCTTTCCTTCCCTCCCTCCTTCCTTCTTTCCTTCCAACTTGTGAACACATTCATGACCTTGGACAATTCCCTTAACTTCCTGGGCCTTAATTTTCTCATCTGTAAAATGAGGGAGTTGGAGTAAACAATCATTATGGTAGACATTCTAGTTCACACAAAATATGCACAATTAGGAAATTGACTAAGACTTTTCAGCATAGTCTATTACTCCAGGAGTGGTCTTAGAGGTTGAGATTCAAAATTAACAGAATAATTCGAACAAAACTTCTGTATCTTTTACAGAGTGGAATGTCCTTTAGTTGCTTTAGTTTGAGATAGTTAAATTCAATGATTTCTAAGGTCTCTTTCAGGCCTAGGATTATGATCCTATCTATAGATAAAATTGTCTTGGCAAGGGAAACTGAGGAATAGGAAAATTGTATTCCTGAACCAAGTTCTATGGGGGTGGTTTATAGTTTCAGTTTGGGTGTTAAATTCTTTCAGTCCAGCTTTGGCTCACTCCCAAGCCATGCCACTTCCCAAAGTATGACTACAAAATACATTTAAGCATTCTAAAATGAGATTCTGGAATTACTACACACAGATGTGTAGCATATCAAATCAATAAACAAGCATTTATTCGATGCCTATTATGTTTCAAACACTGTGTTAGTATTGAGGAATGTTAAAACCACAAGGCATCATAGAGACCAACTACTTCAACCCTCTTTTGCACATGAGGAAATTGAGAATCATAGAGATGATATAAGTGACTTGTCTAAGGTCACACAGGTAGAATGTAGCAGTGTAAGGAACTTAAAAAAGGTCTTCTGACTGGAAATTGATGGCTCTTTGTGTCTCTCTATTGTTTAGCTCAAGAGGACTTTTGTTTCTAATGGTGATGAAACTTATATCTTTCCTCTGATTTCCCACTGTAACCACTGCCTTTTAGGACATCAAGATTAAGTATAGATCAAAAGGAGTTAGTATGATTTTTAAGTAGGCTATGGTTTTGGTGGCCTCCTTTCCCCTAGTGTCATGTTAAACTGAGACACTGCAGAAATGAAGAGGGGCAACTTCCTATAAAACATGCTTATAATTGGTTGCAGGAAGCAGATGCATTTATCTAAACCAAAGAGGATTAATATGCTCATAAAACACTGGTAGCCTTTTCTTTGCTAGCTGAGATAAACGCATCACACTGTTGCAATCTCTTATGTATTTTAAATCTATATTTTAGTTATACATATTTATAAAATATTCAAATATTAAATATTAAATGAACTGCAAGTTATCTCCAAGAATCATCCACACATTTATTTAAAACTGAGTTTGAGAG
The DNA here is from genome assembly GCA_028627135.1 of Pseudochirops cupreus. Taxonomy (NCBI): domain Eukaryota; kingdom Metazoa; phylum Chordata; class Mammalia; order Diprotodontia; family Pseudocheiridae; genus Pseudochirops; species Pseudochirops cupreus. Next base: position 105,447,116 of record CM053581.1, on the reverse strand, counting down.
AGAAAGAGAGACAGAGAGAGAGAGAGAGAGGGAATGAGAGAGAGAGAGAGAGAGAAAGAGAAAACAAGAGAAAGGAAACTGGGACTATGAACATGAATTTTACTCCAAAACAAACACAAATTTTAATTTGTTCATTTTTAAAATGGGGCACTAGTTCCATGGACTACATAGTTAGTATTCTAGGTACACCAGAGAATGTGACTACTCAGGGTTGGGCGCCTCACAGGAATTTGAAACACATGAAAAACACTGCCTAAACAATTAGGGAAATTCAAAAATGGAAAAGGCAAACAGGAAATTCTGGGGTTCTCTCAGACTAATTCTAAATAAGCACTGGAGATGGGATTCCCATTCTGGTAAGAGATGGATCTGTGGGTTGAGGTCCTATCTCTTGACTCTTAGTACCTGTGTGACATTATTTTTTAAGTCCCTACACGTTTACATTCTAGTGAATGGAAGTTTAGCTTGGGAAACTCCTAGAGTGAAAATCCCTTCCAGTTCATCTATAATTTACTAGCCAAGTCCTAGAGAGTTTCCTAAGGCACATTACACTTAAAATGCTTATTGGATGCCCACAGCTATTTACATATTAAAGGTAGGATTTGAACAAAATTCTTGCTGCCTGCAGTCACCAGCTGCCATTCGCTATATCATGCTTTGTCTACAGTCTTGGATATGTTGGCACAAATTTTAGGGTTTAAAAATGGAAGAGCAAGCATGATTCTAATCTTTGCAACCTTTTACTTGCCATCATCATTGCTGTTGATAATTTATATCTAACAATGGTAATCCTTGTAATTAGATGAATTTGCTACTGATAATTTTTAAAAGACACGGTTAGTTTAAGGCTTTGGGGGTGGAGGGTGGGATGGGATGGGGAGGGCAATACTGAGATCTGTACCAGAAAAGAATCCATACTGCTGAGAATACAGATGCTCCAAAGGGGTGATTATAACAATCATTATTGTCATCATTTTAATATTTTAACATCATCTTAGATTACATTTTCTCATTTGACCACTATGGCAATGTAAGAAAGGATGGACAGGCATTACTCTATTCATAAATGAGGATATAACTGACAGAGTCAACACAGTTGCTCAAGAAAGGTTCCTGGTCTCCTGACCCATGTCTATTATATGATGCTCTTCTCTATATACATGTATTTCATATATTCCAAGCCAATATATTAATATATTCAAAGTCATGTAATTTTAAGGCTAAGATTGAGCTAGGAATGCCCTTGGGGATGATCTAGGATAATACCCATTTTACAGATCAAAAAAACTAAATGGCAAGAAAAGAAACAAGCATTTATTAAACTCTTATTATGTGCTAGGCACTGTTTAGTTTACAAATGTTATCTTTTTTGATCTTCAGAACATTGGGAGGTAGATGCTATAATTATCTCCATTTTACACTTGAGGAAACTGAGGTAGTTAGAGTTTAAGTGACTTGCCCAGTGTCACACGTAAATGTCAAAGTATGGATTTGTATTCAAGTCTTTCTGACTCCAGACCCACCATCTTCTCCACTGAACTACTTATCTGCCTCTTCAAGGTGGCCAAGAGAGTTTATGGCTTTTCCAAAGTCATATAAGCAGTCCATGGCTGGGCTGAGAATAAAAAATCCTGACTCCCAGGCTGATGATCTTTCCAATTTACCATAGGACCATGGGCCTTTAGGGTGTTATAGAAAATAAACACAAAAATTGGCAAATAAAATTTGTGTGACTTCCTCACTGCAAAAGAGATTCTATTTTAAGCCACATGAATATCTTTGAGATAAATACTTTTTAAAGAAAATGCAACACATTAAAAAAAACTATCCTGTTAAACTCTCAGACTTTAAAATATGAGTAAATATGTGATGAATCTGCATGGCGGATGGGGAAAAATCCATAAGGAGCCTAGAGACTTCAAAATAAATAATTTAAAAAAGCAATTCAGCTATTGCAAGGGAAATCTTTAGGTCATCTGTCCTAAACAAAAGTTACAGGAACACTAATACCCTATTAGTGGAAATTTTAATTGTTGTAACTATTCTGGAATGCAGTTTGGAATCATATTAATAAAACAAATAAAATATCTTAATACTCTTTGACTCAGGGATCCTGTTGCTGGAAATATACCCAAAGGATGCCAAAAATCAAAAGAAAGGTCCAATATACACCAACATAGTAGCACCTTTTGTTTTTCCCCCCAGTGGCAAGGAACTGTTAACAATGTAGATAACTATCCTTTTGGGGAAAGGCCAATCAAATTGTGGTACATGAATGATGCATATACTAGAATACTCTGGCGCTGCAAGACAAAGAAAAGGAAGGATACAGAGACGGATGGAAACCATATGTTGCAAAGTGAAAGAATATACAGTTTACTATAACTACAACATAATGGTAAAAAAAATGAAATAAAACACTAAAGATAATGACCAAACTTTGCCCTGAAGAAGAGATGAGAAAATTTATCTCCCTTCCATCAATGGAAAGATAAGGGTGAGGGTATTATGCAGTTATTGTATATACTGTATGGCTCTGTTGTGTTAATTAGTTTTGTGAAAATGCTTTATTTCTCTTTTTTCCCCCTTTATCCTTTGTTACAAGATACTGCTTTCTGGACAGGAGATAGGATAGGGAAATATTTGGAAATGACAATGTCAAAATATGTCATTTTTTAATTTAAAAAATTAATAATAATTTTTTTAAAAAGCTATGTACTATGGTAAAAGTTCTATGGGATTATCCTACTGCTAAGGTAGCCACAAGAACTACCTATTGTCTTTAATGAGAAATCAAAACAAAACAAAACAAACTTTAATCAGGCTCTTAAAGGTGTACATAATTTCATTCCAACTTATTTTATAGCCTTATTTCACATCATTCTCCCTTTTGTAATCTATCTTTTGACTAAACTGGACTACCAACTATAGCCTAAATTCGTTATTTCCTCTCCCATCTGTAAGCCTTCACGGTGGCTGCTTTACCATATCTGAAGTGTATCCCTTCCTCATCTCCATCTCTCAGAAACATTTTCTAAGAGGACAAATTCACAGAATTCTTTATAAAACTTCTCTTTAACCTCCTAGTTGTTTTATTCTTTTCCTCCTCAATTTAACTTGTATTTATCTATATAATAATAAATCCTGTTAATAGAATATGTTATTTATGTTTATTTATATATCCTTATATATCCATTATATACATGATCTGTTAGTATGTTAATCTTAATGTGAAATTCAATTGGACATACCAAATCATAGACCCTTATCCACCGAGTGAAAAGATATTCTCAATACATTTGGCCATGAACACGTCCAGATTAATGCCTTATCGCCAGCCACGTCCATCCACATCATAATGACTTCTCTTGAAAGATCTTCAAATGGGTATTGAGCACATCAAAAACAGGAGGAGAGGAGGGAAAGCTAACAGTGAGAAAACTGGCTTTCTGAATCAAAAGTAAACATGGTAATTGAATGCCCACTCTCTCCAGTTTGCATAATGTTAGGTGCAAGGAACTAGAACAGAAGTCATATAACATTAGGCATAAAGTAGACATTAGTGCCAACTCAGATTTTGAACATAAGGCAACTTGCCAGGTCTTACTGATTTTGCCTTCTTAATATCTCTAGTATCTGTCCTTCTGTCCTCTGGCACTGCTACCCCACTATGATGCAGGCCCTCATCTTACTTAACACTTTGAACATTGCAATAGTCTGCCTTTTGTTCTCTCTGTCAGAAGTCTCTCCCCACTCCAGTCCATCCTCCACTCAGTTGTCAAACCCATCATGTCACCACTCCTCACCCCCCCCCCCAACCTCTACACCATCATTCAATAAACTACATAGACTCCCCATTATCTCCAGGATCAAATATCTAATCCTGTCACATTCAAAGTCCTTTATTACTTGGTCCTTTTCTACCTTTCCAGACTTTTTAACACGTTACTTACCCCAAGTGTTCTTTAATCTAGTGACATTAGCCCACTTGCTGCTCCTTACATAAGGTATTCCAACTCCCCACTCTCTGCTTTTTTGCTGCCTATCCCCTGTGTCTGAGATTCTATCTTTCTTCATCTTCACCTTCTGTCTTTTGAGTCCTTGCTAAAATTCCAACTTCGTAAAAAGCCTTTCCTGGGGGCAGCTAGATGGTGCAGTGAATAGAACACCGGCCCTGGAGTCAGGAGGACCTGAGTTCAAATGTGACCTCAGACACTTAACACCAAAACTAGCTGTGTGGCCTTAGGCAAGTCACTTAACCCCAGCTGCCCTCCAAAAAGCAAATAATAATAATAAATTTTAAAAAAGCCTTTCCTGATCTTTATTAATGCTAGTACCTTGCCTCTGTTCCTTACTCCAACTTACCCTGTATATACCTTGTTTATACATAGCTGTTTTTATGTTGTCCCTACATTAGACTGTGAGACCCTAAAGAGCAGGGACTGTCTTTCTGTTTTCTTTCCATCATCAGCACTTAGCTTACTGCCTGATACATAATGGGCACTCAATAAAGGCTTGTTGACCTGATATAAAAGTTGTTTGTAGAAGAGAGAATTGTAGAAATTCATTCATTCAATAAAGATTTTTTTTTATTAGAAACATGTAGTTAGAGCTATATTAATGTTGAAAAGCATCTCAAAAGATACACTATTTTGTCCTCGCATTGCCCATGTAGACCTCGAAGGAAGATTAGAAGTCATTTTACAGATGAACAATATTAGCTATTCAAGGTTACTCAGCCAGTAAAAATCACAGACAGGATTTGAATTCCGGTATATTCTGACTCCAAATATAGTCGATAGGCTTACATCCTGTATAGAGTATTTATTTTGTTCAAAACAACTGTTGTTAGCTCAGTCTTGTGCAACTCTTTGCGAACCCACTTGGGGTTTACTTAGTAAGGACACTGGAGTGGTTTGCCATTTCCTTCTCAAGCTCATTTGACAGATAAGGAACTGAGGCAATGGGGTTAAGTGACTTTCCCAGGGTCACACAGCTAATAAGTATCTGAGGCTAGATTTGAACTCCTGAATATTAATCTTCCTGATTCCAAGCCTAGTGGCCTATCCACTGCACCATCTAGCTGCCCTGTCCAAAAGAGACTGTGTAGTAAAAAGAGCCTTGGACTAGGAATTAGAACAGACAAATGTAAATCATAGCTCTGATGTCTACCAACAATAATAAGAATAACCATGTAATGTTTAATATGATTGAACATATATAGCCACTATATAATAGTCAGATTACTTGCTGTCTTGGGGAAGGCAGAGGGGAGGGAGAGAGCGAGAGAGAAAAGAGTTTGGAACCCAAAATCTTATAAAAGTGAATGTTAAAAGCTTTCTTTACGTGTAGTTAGAAAAAAATACAATTAGAATAACAATGTCAAAGCTAGCATTTATGTAACATTTTAAGGTTTGCAAAACAGTTTGCTTTTGTCACCTAGACTGATCCTCTCAACAAGCCTGTTATTATCCCATTTTACTGATAAGGAAAGGAAGGCACAGAGTAGTTGGGTAGTAGTAGTTTCCAGGATCACGTAGCCAAGGAATGTTTGAAGCAGGATTAGAAGTCAGGTCTTTCTAAAGCCCAGTCCTGGGCTCTATTCATTGGGCCACGTAGTTGCCTAGGAATAATCACAGGCAAGTCACTTCATTTTCCTGATACTCACCTCTGTTATCTATAAAATAAGAATAACACCTACACAGCCTAGTTTAAAGACATTGCAATGAAAGGGATTAATAAAACTGAAGATGCTACATACATGTGAGTTTGGTCTTGGTCCAGGCCTGTAATTTCTTGAATGTGGGGACTTCCAAGTTAGCAAACTACCTCTATGTTAATATATCAGAAATGTATAGTCTCAAGGGTTGTCTGAGGAACTAAGAAGTTAAGGGACTTGTCCAGGGTCACATAATTATGTCAACTAGCCAGAGGTTGTGCCAGGTACTGGGGATACAAAAAACAAAAGAAAACAAAACCAAACAAAACTCCCCTCAAAATAGTCCTGGCTCTCTTAGCTCAGTATAAAGGAGGGATGGGGAACCTTCAGCCTTGAGGCTACATGTGCCCTTCTAGGTCCTTGGGTGCAGTCTTTTGAATGAACCCAAGGTTTTACAGAACAAATCCTTTTATTAAGGAGATTTATTCTGTGAAGTTTGGATTCAGTCAAGGCATTGCACTTGATGACCTAGAGGGCCACATTTGGCCTTGAGGCTGCAGGTTCCCCACCCCTGGAAAGTGACTTGCAGAATTTACTAATTTGCCTTCACACGCACTTCAGACTAGTCAAACAGCCCCTCTTACTGTTACTCATTCCTGGAATATATATTTGTACTCACTTTCCCCTTTGCTTGGAACATCCTCTCTCCTCCATTCCACCTTTCAGAATTTCTGCAAAATTTAGCTCAAGTACCATTTTCTACCTCTCTTAATTCCTCTACCTAGCACCTGTCCAGTGTCTGTGTTTACACATTTGTATAAATTTATGTACTGAGATTCTGGCATATGTGTAGACACCAATGGCTCCCTTGCCTCCTGCAACTTTATAAACAAAAATACAAGAGAAAACAGGTTATATTACCATGTGCTTTCTTAAGTCAGCATGCAGCCCTCCGGTATTCTTGTGCGGCCCCCACCCCATTTCTGTTTGAATTTTACACAACTGTACTAAGCATTAATGTTTCTCAAATGTGAGTTACCACTGCTAACCAGGCCTATAATCAGAGTGCCTAAGTCTTATATTATTATACATAAACCTCTGTGTTAGATATTGAGTGGGGTAAAGAATATGAGAACACTTCCCTGCCCTTGAAGATCTTACATATTAGTCGGAAATGGTCTGCTTTCCAATCTATGTACTCTCATCAAATACCTAGGAAGCCTCATATTCCAGTATTATGTATCTTTAGGGGCTGATTCTGAATCTCAAGCTGCAGAATTTACAGTATTATACATGGCAACTCAAGAGCTTAATTTGCTCAGTAACTAAGGTAAAGACCTGTCTCTGAAAACCTAAGTGATACTGACACAATACATTGCTCAGTGCCTTTCACAAATGATGATAATTATTTTAAAAGGAGGGTGATGGAGGTGGGGTGGTTATTTTTTTTAAATGTCGTTTTGGGCCAAGTGATGCAAGATGATGTTTACTTCTTCTCAATTTGATATTTTCTCTCTCACAAAATCCAATTAGACTATCAGATGTTTTGCATTCCTGGCATAGGCATTAATGAAAAGATGGGGGGAAATGAGAAAATGAGATGTTTGATTCTATGTGATTCACCAATGTTTCTGAACATCCTGTAATGTGCCGACTAATGAGCAATAGCTGAGAAGCAATATAGGGTATTAACTGTTACATATTATTAATGCACTGCTTGGGAATTAAGACAGGCATTTTACATGCTGATTATAAACATCTTGTACAGCTCCCATCCTTCTTGCCCTCCCCTTCCCCTCTCCCTTGGAACTACAGCTCTGAGTAGCTTTGCAACATTAAAACCAAACCTTAAAAGAGAAGTTTAAATAAATGGTCTCCATAGAAAATGTTTCCCATGGCTAATCAGGTTGAGAACCGAATCCATTGTCTCTGAAGTATTTATCTGAAAGTTTCTGTCTTGGGAAGCAAAGTGCCCCCAACATCTGGACTTCACTTTGTCACAGAATCATTGGTAGGGGGAAATAACGACTCTTTATACCACTAAGGTATATATCAAAGAGCTGCATTTCCATGAGGAGAATTAACCCAGCAGCAAGGCCAATGATCAATTCCTCACAAAACAATGATTACAGAGTTCTAGCCCAAGTGCAATTATTAACTTAAAGTAGCTACTTATGAGACACAGAACCTGTAGTATTTTGTTGATGTTGGGATCTGTAGCCAGGTAGGAGAGTGGTAATAAGACCAGTTCTGCTCTTATCAAAAGTGCACTTGGCATGATGTATGTATGGGGTTTATCCTTTCCCCAAAAGGAGCTCCTGATAAACTGACCATCAACCATTAGTCCAAACCAACTACCAACTTTCTTTGGAAATCAGCTACCACAATTAAGGGGGGACTGGATGGGGCCAAATGCTGATGGTGTAGGAAGAGATGCTCTCAGCAGAGTTAAGAATGCCTTGCTCTAAAGAAAGATGTTGCTTATTATTGTTATTTTGATAAGTTCACAGTCTAAATGAAGAGTAGGAGGGGGAAACAAGAGAGTGAAGATAAGGGGAATACAATGATTAATTGTAAAATGCATAGTACAGTGCCTGGTACATAGTAAGCACTACATAAATGTGATGGTGATGATGATGATGATGATGATGATGCAAATTGGCCAAAAAACCCGCAAATAAAACCGAAAAGTTGAGTTGTGGCTCCGAATTTTCACAATGTACTTGTTAAGTCAAGTGGAGAGCCTATCACAAAGATGGAAGAGATTCATTTCAGAGACAAGTGATTATAATTCTCCATTGTCAAAAAGCAGTCTCTAAATCTTATCAATTCTCCTTCTACAACATCTCTTCCCTTCTTTCAACTCATACAGCCGTAATCTTTTTTGGCTTGAACAATCAGCTTCTTTATCAAGCCACTGTTCTGAGTCTCTCATTCTCCAATCTAACTCCTAAAATAATCTTCCTAAATTACAAATCTAATCATGTCACTCTTTTGATCATGAATTCTTTGGCTTTCGATTGTCTCTAGGATAAAAAAAAAAAGAAAAATACAATGTTGTTAGGTATTTCAAGCCCGTCACAATCTGGCACTAACCTACTTTTAAAGCCTTACTTCATATCAGTCCCCTTTCATGTACTCTATCTTCTAACCAAACTGGACTAGTAACTGTTTTTCAAATTTGGTATTGAATCACTGACCACTGGGTTTTTATAAAGGTTGCTTCCCATGCTTGATGTCCAAATCAGTTCAATGTAATTAATATTATGTGTATTAGAACTGGGCAAATAAAGACAAAACCACTACCACCACCATCACCACCACCACTGAATCCCTACTCTTAAGTTTGCATCCTGTCCCAATGTACTCCCTACTCAACATTTCCTTTTAGAATACCTAACTTCATTCAAGCTTGCGCCCATAATATCTCTTCTGGTAAGCTCTCACTTTTGTTAATGAGATTGAAGATCTTCTGCACCCATTAATAGGCCTTACATAGAGCCCATTAAGGGAAGCTTTCTTGTAAGAAGGCTTTCACACCTTTTACTAATTTCTAATTAGGCACTGAGTTATGAGGGTTGTGATGCCTTCTGGCTCTGAGAAGTATATATATACTCTTAGTCGTATTTTGCTTTGGGGGCTCACTTATGAGAAGGATCTTGTGATTTCCTGGTTGAGGTTCTAAGTGGCCACATGTTTAGATTTCCCCAACTACTCAGGTGTAATGGCTTTCTTGATCATGGGATATATGTAAAATGTTTGGTTGATTCAGACAGTCACAGCCCTGTCTGTTGGTCTTTATTTATCTGCTTGTATTTTCTCTGAAGCTCAGTGTGCTGACTTTTCCCCTGAACTAGTGAATGTAATTAAAAAAAATAAAAGATTGTTGACACCTTAAACAGCTATCTTTCCTAGTAGAACAGATCTAAGAACCTGTGCTAGCAGCCATCCTGGGTATGCCAGTGTGGTTGCTGCTACACTTCCCTACTCAAGTCATTGGTATATTTTGTTTTGCTTTTGTGCTGCCAATAGTACTTTCAAAATTTTGTTGTTTCAGAATGTCCAAAGAGGTCACCAAGCAGTTACTTAAAAAAATTATGATCAGAAACAAGATCTGACACTTAATCTAATATTTTTGTCACTAGACTTAAACTATGTCTCATGGTTAGTGCTAGTATTCATGAAGGCATGTATGACTCATGCATGCCACATCCATATTGGGCACTTTGCTTTGCTTTGCTTCATGGCTAAAGAGTGTGCCCCTCAGACTAGCCATGTGCCTTCAAGAAGAAGGTGAACCTGAACCAGTGAAGGACAGTGCAAGACTGTTACTATTCCCAAAAATGTGAGACACAATGAATGAACTGCTGCTTATAGATTCAGTTGTGTACTGGCAAATATTTAATTGACTCTCTAGGTCAAATAAAGAAAAAAGTACACCACATACTTTTAAGTTTAATCTGCACCATTAATACTTTCTCAATCACTTCCTTAAGTCTAGACAATTGACAAAACAATAAATCAAGCCCTGATTTGTAGTATTTGCCAATTTCTGGGGAGTTAATGCTCATGCTGAAAAATTACAATCAGCTCTTTGGTAAGAGTTGGCTCTAGCACACTCCTGGATTTATCAGTATTTTATTTTATTTTTTTACAAGAGGAGTCCCTTCCATGGAAATATAGCCACAGAATGGACCCCTTTAGTAAAATTGTAGTGTTTTGGTTGGGTTTTTATCTTTACAGAGTCACTTTTGTTGTTGTTCAGTCAATTCATTTCTCTCTGATCCCATTTGATGTTTTCTTGGCAGAGCCACTAGAAGATATGGATACTGATACTGGACACAATTGAGGAACTAAGGCAGACAGGATTAAGTGACTTGCCTAGCGCACACTAGTAAGTGTCTGAGGCCAGATTTGAACTCAGGTCTTCCTGACTCCCTGCCAGGACTCAGTCCACTGCTCCCATCATGTTAATCATGTTGTCATAGCATCTCAAGAGTTGAAAGGGATCCCACAGGTTGCTTAGTTTAGTCTGTACTTGAAATGCTATCCCTGGTACAGTAGCCACAATAAGTGGTTATATAGTCCTCACTTGAAGATCTCCAAAGATTGGGAAGCTCTGTACTTCCTGAGACAGGTTATTCTACTTCTAGATGGCTCTAATTGCCAGAAAGTTTTCACTTGACATTACTCTACGTGCTTCTGAGACAGGTTATTCTACTTCTAGATGGCTCTAATTGCCAGAAAGTTTTCACTTGACATTACTCTACGTGCTTCTGCACTTGTCACCTCTTGGTCCCAGTTCTGCTCTCCAGGGCCTGGTAAAACTTGCCTAATCCCTCTTGAAATGAGCAACCCTTCAAATACTCACACATGGTTATCCGCCATAACCTTTCTTTATTTCTCTTTTTTGAACTACCTTTTTTTCCCCAATTAACTAACATTTATTTTCTCTCTTTCCCACCACTCCACCCCCAATACACTAAAGAAAACAAAAGAAAAAGACAACCTTTGTACTAAGTATGAATTGTAAAGTAAAATGGATTTCTACATTGGCCATGTCCAAAAATGCCTATCTCATTTTGCAACTCATTTTGTCAGAAGGTGGGTAGCATGTTTCTTTGTTGGGACTCAGGAATTATGGTTTGTTTCTGTGTTGATCAGAATTAAATTTCCCAAAAGTGTTTATTTTTACAATGTTACTGTTAGTGTGTTCATGAGTTCAACTAAGTCTTCCTGGGTTTCTTGACTAGATAGCCCACCTTTTCCTTTAACTTGTTCTCAGATGGCTTGGTTCTAGATACCCCAACATCCCAGTCACTTCCTTACCACACACTTCCAAAATTGTGCTACCTTTTAACTTTTATGAGGCAGATAAAGTGTTTTCTTTAGTTCCCTTGAACAGTGGGCAAATGAAGACCTGCAATGAACTGAGAGCTTGAGCCTTCTCTAGAGCAGAGTACTTAAGTGACCTTGAAGAGATTAGACTCCTCCCTTACTTGTCACTGATGCAAATAACTCTTAGTACTTCCTGTGCACAAGCAAAGGCAGAGAGAATTTAATACCCATGCATGGATCAGCTTCCTTTTTCTTTCCTTTTGGGTTAAAAGCTATCACCAGTCAAAGGGAAATGTTTACAATTTTTGAAAATTCCAGTAAGGAGTGGGGGAAGAATTATCATTTTTTTTTTGTTTTTTTTGCATTGCCTCCTTATCTCTACAGTCCCTGACTTCTCCCAGTGGCTCTTCTCTGAGGCAAGGGTGACAGCACCTAAGGCAAGTCCAGATCCTTTGGGCTGCCTCTCTCTGGTGATTAAAAACAAGCTCTTAGCTATCACCTGGAAACACTTCAGCTGTCAAGTTTCCAGCCCCAATTTTTCGTCATTCCTTCCCATGCCTTGGGCTGTACTCTGAGGCAGATTGTTTCAATACCATAGTGAGAAAGTTTGACAAACCTCTTAGGTTTCCTCATCCCCTTAGCTCAAATCCAGAAGCTCTTTAAGGCCAAACTTTGCTAGGCAGAGAAAGTAGTACTATAATTTTAATATCCTCTTGCAGTAGGCTGTTGTGAACAAGTGAGTAAATCAAGAATATCATTTTGAAAATTTAAGGGAAACGTTTCTCCTAAAATAATAAAGCTTCAAATGAACTTAAAGTGAGATAACCCAATATGAACAAAAGCATGTTTATCAATCTTCTATCACAGGTCTTGCATCTAGGAACTGGTTCCAAAGGAGTGAGTTCACAGTCCAAAGCAATTGAGGCAGAAGAACTGGGTCAGAGGTAGCATCATATAGTGAAAAGAGCACTGGGGTTGGTGTCAAAAGGGAAGGGTTTGAATTCTGCCTCTGGTACTAAAGGTGGCCTTGGGTATTGATTTTCTCATCTAGAAAATGAAAGATTTGGATTAGATAGCCTCTGAAGTCCTTTATAGCTCTGAATCTATGCTTCTAGCTCTTCTACATAATATTTTGAATAATCTTTAACAAATCAAAATCATCAAACTTCTCTGGGGCTCAGTTTCTTTATCTGTATTAAGAGAGGGCTGGGCTAAATGAAATCTAACATCTCCTTCAGTTTTAAAACTTGTGTAGGATTAAAACATTCATGGGCCACATAACTAATTCTAAGCATAACAGAGCCTTTCCTTCTCAAAACTAGGATATTAAAATGAATTTCATGAGTGACTCAGGCTTTTATTTATCTATTTATGGGATTTAGGCAAATAAAAGAGCTTCTTCCAGAAAGAATTAGGCCAGTGCAATTGACAATTTAGATCATCGGACTAAATTAGAGAAGGCCTGATTTTAGTCTTGGCTACTGTCCATGAGGGACTCTTGAGAAATCAGTTGAGTTGTCTGGGACACAGATTTCTCATCTGTGAAATCCAGAAGTTAATATCAAAACCTCCAAACCTCAGAAGAATTTGTGAGGATAAAGAATAGGTCATATTTTGATAGCACTTTAAAATTTACAAAGCACTTTCTCCACCACAGTTCTTTGAGGGAGACTCTACTATTGGTATTATCAGGCCCATATTAGAGATGAGGAAACTGAAGTTTAGAAAAGCTAAGTAAGTTGCTGGAAAGTTCCAAGTTTAGAATATGAACTCATGCAACTTAATACTCTTTCCTTTGGATCCAATAAGATGGGTGAAGGAGCTCTGAGTTGCGAGGAAGAAGGACTGTGGTAAAATCAAGGCAATGCCATTATTTTCATGTCGATAGCAGGAGTCCTGTTTGTTTAATAACCATGTGGCAAGTAAGCCAGCAAGGATGAGAAATGTAAGCAATGCTGAGGACTATTAACGGCAGCCTGGCTGCCTGCAGTTCTGTCAGTTTCCATGATGATCAATAAGTTATTTAGATTTATTTAAACATTTTAATCGAAATTGTTTGACCAGACTGATGCTGACAGGATGGCCCAGTTAGAATTAAAGACGATTAGCAGGAATTGTATCATTTTACATTTTTTATTGCTTTGTTTGTTTTATTTCCTACTAAATGGCAGGAATCTCATAGAGAAGCAGTCCAAATATGTTTCCTGCCCAGAGAGGAGGAAGGAGGGAAGGGGCTGCTGGCAAAGAAGCCCCTATAACCGTGACCAAACGTAGTGGCCAAATCACTAGCACAAGAGCAAGTGCACTTGGGGCAATGGGACTCAAGTCCAATTTCCTTTAACAATGAACCAGAAAATTTGGGAGAAAGAAAGAAACATGTCTTTATTGTTTACTATGTGCCAGGCAAGGTGCCAAGCCCTTTACAATCTGATTTCGGTTGATCCTCACAATAACCCTGGGAGGAGAGTGCTATTATGATTCCCATTTTACAGCTGAAGAAACTGAGACAAAGTGTAAGTGACTTTCCCAGTGAATGTTTCAGGGTGAATTTGAACTCAGGTATTCCTGACTCCAGGCCTAGTGCTCAATCCAAAGCACCACCCAGCTGCCTCTAATTCTTTACGTTGAAAAAAACCAGCATTTAATCATTTGCCTTGTTAGGCCTCAGTTTCCTCATTTGAAACATGACGCAGTTGTATGGGATGATCTCTATGACCCTTTTCAATTCCAATAATCCATAAAGTTATGAAAAATAATTCACACTTTAAAAGTTTGACAAATTTGAGTAGCATGGCATTTCAGTGAAACTTCTGTTTTATTCAAAGAACATACAAGAGGTAAGGACCTTAGAAGTTAAGTATTGCTAGCCTCTTACTTGAAAAAGGAGGGGGCTGAGACCCAGAGAATGTAAGTGGTTTGTCCAAGGTCTTATTGGCAGTCAGCTGTAACAATGTGAAATCCAGTGCGCGTTCCACTCTCTACCACATGCTGCCAGTGGCTAGGTGGCAAAGTGGTTGGAGCTCTGGGACTGGAATTAGGTGGCCGGAGGCCAAATCTGCCCTCAGACATTTGTTAGCTGTAGAGCTTTGGGAAAGTCACTCAACTTCTGTCTGCCTCACATTTCTCAACTGTCAAATGGGACTCATAACAGCGCTCATCTCCCAGGGTTATTGTGAGGATCAACTGAGATCAAATTTGTAAAAGTACTTGGCAAACTTTAAAGCAATAGACAAATGCTAGTGATGATGAAGATGATGACAACGATAGCATTTTCCTTATCTGAGTAGGTACAGTCTGGAGGGGGAAAACAGGGATTTCTCTGGCTGGGAATCAAACCCACATTTATCAATGTATTTCACATATGTGTGTATATATGTGCATGCACACATACACATATATAATATATATATACATATATGTGTGTGTGTGTGTGGGTGTGTGTGTACATGTGTATATGTATGTATGTGTGTGTATATCTGTCTCTCCAGAGTTTAGCACAGTGCTTAGTATATAGTAGGGGTTTACTGCACGCTTATTGGCTGAGAGTTTCTTGACCAAATTGGAAATGAACATGGTTTGCTCTATTTTGACCATTAAGTTGATGAACAAAAATACTGAAGGTCTGCTTGTAGAATAAAATTATGGTTGTTGTTGTGGTTGTTAATGTTGTTATGTATGACCCTTTTCAGTGTTTCCAACTGTTTCAAAAATTAAAAAAAATATTCAAAATGATGTGATTTTTGTTGGTTCAAGAGAATGTAAATTGTGCCTTATCGTTGGTGGACTTCTGTTTTATTAATTCCTGTAAGCTGAGTAGTGCTTTGGTATTGTGACCCACAAAAATTCAGAAGCTAAGTTTTATATAGTAATGAGAGAATGAAAAAATATACTAGATGGTACAACTAGTTAAAAAAATTGCAAAAAATTTTCTATAATGCTCAATAGTTGCTTACATTTAAAAAGTATAATATTAAATAAATTATATTTGTAATCTCAATAGTACCTTTATATTTAAATCTAAAATAAGATTTTATTTTCCAAATGAGAAAAGTGGCCCTCATTATCACAAGATGTATTACATTTAAGACCTTTATGAGTGTAAATATTTAAATATTGTCTAAAGAAATATAGAATAATTTAAATAATTGGACAAATATCATTGCTCATGATTGGGCCACACCAATGCAATACAAATTATGATAGTATTTAAAATAAAGTATTATTTGAATACTGTAATATTCAAACTACCAAGGAGATGCATAGTAGAATTAGGCAAAATAATAGCAAAATGCATTTGAAAAAAGAACAAACCGATAAAAAAGGGAGAATTATGGGGAATAAAAGCTTTTAGATTTCATGCTATACTGTAAAGCAGTCAGGATTCTTTGGCACTTGTTAAACAACAGATGAATGGAAGAGACTAGATTGATTAAGAGGAATCAGAAACAAACTAAAAAATGTAGTGTTTAATAAGATGGAGAACATAAATTAACTGGGCTAGAGCACCTATGTGGCAAGAATTCCTAGGAAAACTGGAAAGCAGTTTAGCAGAAATAAGGATTAGGCTCATAACTTATATGACACCCTACAATAAGCTAAAAATTGATGTGTATATTAAATATTAATGTTACACCATTAAAAATATAACCACATCAGGGTAGCTTTCACAGATATGGCAAAAGGAAGAGTTTTTAACCAATAAGAGATAGATGTGATCACAAAAGATCAAATAGAGAATTTCAATTCAATGAAAGTTTAAAAAGTTTTTATATAATCAAAATAAATTCAAATAGGATAAGAAATGAAGTTGTTAATTAGGGGGAAATTTTGCATCAAATGACTCTGATAAGAGTTGAAAACATATATGTATATGTAATATACATATGAATATGCATATATAAATATATATGCATGTATGTGTGTATACTCATATCTATGTCATATCTATATCTATATCTATATATATGTGTGTGTGTGTATATGTATTTATATATATTAGAAAAATACACCCAGAATCACTTTCCAAAGGAAAAGTGGTCATCTCAAAATTAGAAATCCAGACTTGCAACCATATGAATGAATTATCCAAATTATCAATAGTAAGAAAAATTCAGATCAAAATAGCTTTAGCTTTCACCTTACACCCAGAAAATTGGTAAAGAGAACAACTGATGGTACTAAACAATTTCTGTGGAAAGTATGACCAAATTAATAACACTGGTTGGAGTTGTGAGTTGGTCCAACTTTCTAGAAAGCCAAATATAGTTGTGCTAAGAGTGACTGAAATATCCGTACCTGTTGATACAGAGACCTTCCTGCTAGATACATACCCAAGGAGATAAAAGAGAAAAAGAAAGGTTCTATATTTACAAAAATATACATAGTGGTACTTTTATATTAGCAAAGAATTGTAAACAAACTAGATTCTCATCATTTGGGGAATTACTAAAGAAATGTGGTTCATGAATGTAAAGGAATATTTAGTATGCCATAAGGAATGAAAATTGTGAATAATTTAGAGAAGCATAGGAAGACTTAAATGAGCTGATGATGTATGAAGAACAAGGAAAATATCTATAGTAACTAAAACAACGTAAAGGAAAGAATAAAAATAACATTAAAAGATGAAAATAAAAGTCATGCTAATTTAATGCCCAAGCTTGGACCCCAAGAAAAAAAGATGAGAAAGTACATCTTGATTCCTTCTTTGAAAAGGGGAAGTCTATTATTGTATAACATAATACTGTCAGATTTCATCTGTATATTCCTTATTTTTGCTCAATTTCTTTTTTTTTTCTCTTTTTTAATTCTTTGTGTCAAAAAATAACACGTCCGGTAGGTAAGAGAGAAGGATATGGCTGGAAATGACAGTAATTTAAACATTTTTTAAAAGTATCAATAAAGATTCAAACTTCAAAAAACAAAGTCAGAATTTAGATTTGGGACAGAACTTTAGGAGTCATCCAGTCTAGTTTCATTATTTTGCACCGGACATCATTAATGTCAAAAGAGATTAAGTAACTCCCTTGATGTTACACACAAATTTAGACCCAGATGTTCTGATTGTAAATCCACTATTCTTTTTGCCATCTCATGTTGTCCCTCTGAAAAGAAATAGTTAAAAAGATTTTCAAAATGCATTGGAAATATTCAGATAGTCTACCCAATTTTCAAGCTTTTGCTTTCCAGACCCACTTTGACACCACATCTCATAACATACAACTCAGATGCTTCCTACCAGGGAGATTGATATTATGTTTTCTATTCTCAAGACCAGAAACAGATGCTTAACTACAAAGCAAACTGTGCTTTGTCACAGGCTTCACTGAAGCAAAACTTCATTGTTAACGAAATAAATGCAGGAATAGAGCAAATGCTCACAGCTTTATTATACACAGAATGATGCTGGGAGCCCCCAATGCCCAATGCTCAGTGTCCTGTAGTAGTTGACTGTTGGTTAGGGGCAAAATTCTTTTTAAAAGTTGTCACTCCCTTCCTGCTTTGTGTTTTCAGTATGGAAGATCAAGTTCCTCTTTAAAATAATCCGGGCCTTTTCCTTTGACCTGTTCCATGATCTCCGTCTGTCTGTCTGTCTGTTGAGCAAGCTGATTTCTCTGGACTTAACCACCATCCCACAAACTGGCTCCTGACTGCTCATGTGGGTCTTTTCTGCCACTGATGAAGTTCTTTCCAGAACCTCCCTTCTGGGGAAGATCCGCAGCTCAGCCATTCCTGATTCTTTGGACTAGGCTACCATCCTCCTTTCTGGGTAGCACTTCCCCCTCCTTTTCAGCTGTCATTTTGCATCTTATCTTCACTCACTGGAACAGAAGTTCCTTGAAAGCAGGAGCTGTCTCCTATATTTGCTTATATTTATATCCCCAAGGCTTAGCACAGTGCCAAACACATTGAGAACACTTTTAAAAAGCTCATCAATTTGTGACTATCTTGCTATCATCTCAACTTACTTATGCAAGTGCTTATCTATCGATTTATCCCAAAACATCTATTCACTTATCTATCTCTATTAAGTCTATATAATTGTATAGCTCTGAGTTTCTTATTAAAAATGCTCATGTTTAATTCACCAGTTTAAGGTAGGGATGAGTGTTCTTTTCAAGTCACAGTGGCTGAACTGTGTATTTTTGTAAGTGTGCTTCAGTCACATGAATTTAATTATTCAGTGTTTATCTTCTTTATCAGTTAAAACTTGGGCAAGCTCTTTTTGCTGTTAGAACATTGAGAAGAATAGTACAATAAATGATATAAAATTTAAAAAATAAAAGCATAAAAATTGTGCAACACACATGTGGACCTATGGAACAAACCCAGGGCTGACATTTTCTGGTATTTTGAATTTCCATGACCTTTTTTTCATATATGATTACCATTATAAACAAGTATCCTCTTGTGCATGATGATTCATGGTAATTTTGTGACCTAAATTCACCACCACTCTCAGATATCCCTAATTATGCTGCGATTACAATCCACATATGTGGCTGGAGTGTTCAGGCTCTGTTTTCTGTTTCTCTATATAGAATTTTTATCACAACACCACCACTGGCAAGACAAACACCTTTCAAAGTTGTTAGAACTATAATCAATACAATGCCCATCGATTATTCCAGAAGACTGATGTGGAAACACATTATGTCTTTCATGACTGACAGGTGATAGATTTAGGGGGCAAAATGAGACATATATTTTTGTATATAACCAATGAGGAAATTTGTCTTGCTTGACTTCATAATTCTTACATGGATATGAAGGAGGGGGTAGGAGGGAACGTAAAGAGGGAGAAAAGGGGAGGGAGAACCGAGACAGACAGAGAGAGAGAATAAATTTCTGTTTTTTTCTTTTTTTTTAATAGAGAAGTCAGAGTTACTACACATGTGGTATGTGTGCATATACTTTCGGATAAAGTCACTGTATTCTTAATTTTATTTAGTTTGTTTTGTTATGTGAGACCTCATGGGGAGAGGAAGATTTGTAAATGGTTTGTAATATATAAACAAAATACATCAGTGAAACTTTTTTTATTCCAATAGCCATACCTTTCTAAGAACTGAGAACTAATGGTTTAAGATGACTTTGATCAATATGGCTGAGACTTGATGCTCTTGTCTCTTTGTTGGGATGGAATAAAGGAAAGAAAACAGAGATGTGAAGCTAAACCAGGGAATAACAGGTTACTGAACACTTAAGAGATCTGGTCAGCGTCAAGAAAAGAATATTTGCCAGAAATGGAATGTGAACCCAAATCATCCTGCCTCTTGAGATCAACTATTTATCAAGATTCTACATTGTTTCTCATTGTTAAATTTAATTAGGAGAAGGAAATTAATTACAAAACTTTTTTATGGTGGTTCAGTGAAAACAATTTTGGAAATACAGGTAATAGCCACACACAATTACTGAAGAATCAGCTTAAATCTAAGACAAAATAATCACAGAAGAGATATAACAACCAAATAAAAGTAAATGACCAACTTAATGTTCCTATGTATTCCAGATATGGACTAAGGAAAGAAATGATGGGAAAGAATTTATGTGGGAGCTAGACTAAGTATGGACAAATGATAACTATGCTGGAGACAACAGAATTCTGAAGATACAATGGAGAAGAATAAGGTACCGAATGCTTAGAAAAATCATGGAGATCATTATTCACTTCCCAAAAGACCAAGAAAATATAAAATAATTGACCAATATGCTGACTTTCGCAGTTTTACAAAATATTTATGAAATAATCCACATACATATTGAACATATTCTTGTTGAAGTTTAAAGAAGGCATCAGACTTATCTCAAATAATACTTTAAAGCAAACATCATCTTTAAAGTCACAATATAGACTGAAAAGTATAGCACTAATTATATTGGTTTACAATTTGTTGACCATTAAAAACAAAAACAAAAAAACTCATTTTATTTAAAGAAAACAAAATACTCCCTTCAGCTTTTAGAGTTCTCAAGAAGCTATCTCCTATGCATATATTAAAATCATAAAAAGATTCTCTGTAAGTTGTAACAACAGAGACAACTTTTTAGTCATTCTTTGATGATTAATATCAAGGGACAGATAAAAAAAAATCTACATACACCAAAGCTGCATGCCACTAGTCACATTTAATGCCTAGCAAAACTCCAAATTAAAAAAAAAAAAGATTACCTATAGATGATGAGGTCCTGTGTTAAGAGTATGGTATAAGTGTTGGACAGCTCATTTACTCCCTTCATATTCATTGAATTTCAAGAGAAGCTAAGTCTCTAGCATGCCAGAGGAGTAAGTACTGGAAGATTTACTAGAGGATGTGAACAATTATCACAAGATATGAGAATGGATAGACAAATTCTCATCTGCAGTGTTGGAAGGAACACCTGTGTCAATGAGATCATAGATCCATCAAAGCAACAAAATACTGAAAAAAAATGCCTATTACTATAAGATTGGAGATACAACCAACTCTTCAACTGGGACTAGTTTGTTTGTCTGTTTTTACTTCAACACATGTTATTTCTTTATATGACATGGAATTTTATGTAAATTACCTATGCCATGGATGAAGACAAGAAAAAAAAGAAGTTTGAGCATTAGGAAAAGATACTGAAGGGACATGACAGAATTTCAGGGAACATTTTATTTCTAACAGAAAACAGACCACAGATTGTTATTAACAGTGAGCCTCTGATGCTAATCTGGGACTGACAGAGTGGTGAAAGCTTGTTCTTATCCTTACAACACTATTGCTTTTGCCAACCACAAAGAGATAGAAAGATAGCAGCTGTTCTTTCAAAAGAAAGAGGAGTAGAGAAGACTGGGTAAGAAGGATATCATATCCAATCCTAAGAACAGTAGGAACCTCAAAGTTGATCTAGTCATAGGTGTCACATCCAGAATGTTTGTCCATGGTCCCAAACCAAATGGCCTTAGACAGTCATTGTGCAGAGTTGAAATCTGTGACTTACAACAGGTGTGTCTTTTACCCCAGCTCATGAGATAGCTACAGGTAATTAGATGCAATCTTGCAATTCTAGTAATCCAGAGGATCTATAAGAGCTCAATGAAAAGTACACTATGGAGTCAAACACTTTCCAAGTTCAAGAGATGATTATTGTCTTCTAGTCTTGTGTTAATTCAGGCATGTATGTTATAAAATAGCCCTGAGTTACAGCTTTATCCAAACATAATGTCATAAATGCCATTTATGATGGTAAAACTTGAATCATTAACAAAAATTTGAATTGGATTTAAAATGTTTTCTTTAAGAAGGTAGAGATGTAGCTGGTGCACTTTAGAAAGATCTCCATCTAAATTCCTTCCATTTTTAAATTTAGTGTACAAAAAATCAACTGCCCAAGTATAATGTGGGGGAGGCATGGCTGCCATAGCAGTTGTCCTGAAAACAATCCGAGGGCTCCAGTGGAATACCAGCTTATTATGAGTCAATGGAGCAGTCAAACAAACAACCAAAAACAAAAACCCTAATGTGATCTCAAAGTGCATTAAGAGAGGCATAGGGAGGTAACAGAGCCTCAGTTATACCTTGCTTTTCCCACACCTCATCTGGATGATTGTGTTCATTTCTGGACTTCTGAGTATCATTATTTAAGAAGGATACTGATGATGTGTAGAACACCCAGAGGGGAGCAATGAAGATGATAAAGTGCCATGTGTCCATGGGTTGAAGATGAATTGAAAGAACTGAGCATGTTTAGCCTGGAGAAAAAAAGACTTAGAGAAAACACAATCACTGCCAAAACCAAGAACAGTGGGTGAAAGGTACAGAGAGGAAAATCTTGACTTGAAGTTAGAGAGAAAATAAACCTTCTGAACAATCAAAGCTACCCAAAAGTGGAATGGGCTTGCCTTAGGAGATAATGAATTTCTGCTCCTTAGAGGACTTCAGGTAGAGGCTAAAAGACCACTTGTTGGGTATGTTACAGAGGGTGTTTCTTCATGTGTTTGTTGGATTAGATGGCTGCTAAGATTCTTTACATCACTAAATTCTGTGGTTTTCTTGCACAGGGGAACATGCTGAAGAATTCACTTATTTGAAACTTTCTATTCCCTGAGAATAAGATGAATGAGAAATGTTTTACTTGTGTTTCAGAGAGTTTCCAGGAAAAAGGATAGATCTGATGGTTCGAAAACAAAATTGTTTGTCATAAAGAATCAATAAATTAATCCATGAGTGTTTGGACAAATTTAGAAATGCAGTATGCTGTTACATTTACAATACGATACTTTGATGTAAGGTATTTCTTTTTACTTCATGGTATATTCAAGGATTTGGGGATTATTGAATGTACTAGATAATGATTTTTGCCTCAAACACATCTGTTCTTGTACCATCTATTGAATATCACTAGCAAAGCTGAAGCTTAAATACTTTGGCTGCATAATAAGAAGACGGGGCTCATTGCAAAAGACCCTGATGCTGGGAAAGATGGAAGGCAAAAGGAAAAGGGGATGGGAGAGAATGAAATAATGTCACAGAAACAATGAGCATGAACTTGGACAGACTTTGAGAGATAGTGGAGGATAGAAGGACCTAGTTGATGGGATCATGAAGAGTTGAACATAACTGAGCAAGTGGACAATAACAAGTCTCACTCTTTCACTGGATCCTCAACAATGCTTCATCCCCGAACTCTGGGTGTCTCCAAAGTATCTGTTCTGGGCCTTTAACTCTTCTCCCTCCTTCCTCTAGTTCATCTCACTAACTCCCAAAGGGTTCAATAATGCAGATTACCCCAAGACCTATATATCCAGCCCCAGACTTTCTTTGGGACTCCTGCTAAATCAATCAAGAATCATTTATTAACAACCCACTTCATGCCACATACTTTGTTAGACACTGTGCATATAAATAAAGAGAGAGGAGGCAGGGCAACAGGGATTGCAATACTCCAGGTGTGTGCTAAGTGCTTTACAAATACATCACTTGATCTTCACAATAACCCTGCAAGGTAGGTGATAATTGTTATCTCATTTTACAGTCCATGAAACTGAAGCAGACAGGGATTAAGTAATTTACCCAGTGTCACAGAGAGTAAATGTTTGCAGTCAGACTTGAACTCAGGTATACCTAACTCCAGGCCCAGGGCTCTATCTAATGTACCACTCTACTGATTCAAACACATAAATAATGAAACAAACCCTACTCACAAGGACCTTAAGATATCATGGGGGAGACAAGTGCATGTATAATTGTACACAGAATAAATACGAAAGAACGCTCTCATTATGTCTCATAGACACGTCAAAATGAACACGTCCATAACAGAATTTCACCCAAGCCTCAAAGTTATTTCTGGACTTTTCTTTGACTTATTCCCTATATCTAGTAAGTTGCCAAGTCTGTTTTTTCTACTTGGCGCAACATCTTCTGCATTTCCTCTGAATTTACATGGCCACCAATACTGATCACCTACACTTCCTAACTAGACTCCAGCTCTTCCCTCCTTAGTCCATCTAATATGCTGCTGCCAAAAGCCTCGTCCCAAAGAACAAATCTCTGTCTGTATATCTATCTATCTATCTATCTATCTATCTATCTATCTATCTATCTATCTATCATCTATCCTCCTTATAGAAAGTATACTTTAGAGGCTTCTTATTTCCTCTAGGATAAAAATACAAATTGTTTAATGTTGCTTTTAAAGACCTAAATAATTAATTCCAAATTCCCTTTCCCAGGTTATTCCATGACTCCTCTTCATGTACTCTATATGCTCCAGCTGAACTTGCCTACTTATGGTTTCCTGAACTGGATCTTGCTTCTCTTCCTTCACAGTTGTAGAGGAAGATCTTGATCCCTGAATGTAGTATTCCCACTCTTGTGCCTTTTTGAATCCTTAGCTTCTTTCAGACTGAATTAATATTCTCTATCCTTTATGAGTTTTCATTATCCTCCTAGCTGTTTATACTCTCTTGTTCCTCAAATTATCAGAAATAGATTTATTTTTAATATGTCTTTGTAGCAGAATGTAAACTTGAGGTGAGGGGCAATTTTTCCTTTTGTTTTTGTAGCCACAACAATTTTGCAGAGGGCAAATCATAAATGCTTATTGGATTTTATTCAACTGAACAATGACTTCAAAATTATATAATTATTTTTGTGATTGCTAAAAATCAATGTTTACATGCAAAGCACATGTTCTCTCTCCTTTATTAAAGCCCATTAAAGCCCATTTTTTTCTCCTCTCTTCTTTTTTACCCTTGTCTATTAAAAAATTGAAGCCTATTTACTGACTCTTGAAGCTACAAAACATTTACATCTTCAACAAAGCATTTACTGAAACAATCATGCTAGATTTAATTGCCACTGAATGTAAATGCATTATGAAATCTGCCTGGGGTCATATCATCACTCATTGTGATGCTAAAGTAGGCCAGAGGACAAGGGGATGATCAAGGACTGTCATTTACACTTTAGCCACCCAATCTCAAACAGGAAGCTTATGTAAGCTGGCAGAAAGGACCTGAAAGGAAAAGAGTCATTAAATATTAGAGCTCTTCTATCATCATGATGCACACGTATTACTGGATGGAAAGGGGATCTTTTGTTTCCATTGTGGTACCAACACCTAATGACTAGATTCCAAAATCTCTGAGCTCAAGTTAGATTGTCTGTAATTCCCTGAGAGCTGAATGAATTGTATTTTGACTGCTGAGTTCCTGGGTATAGGAATAGTTATCCAGTCCTGTGATTTCACTGATGTGGGGAATTCCCAGTGTGATATAAATAATTGTATCATAGATTTAGAGCTTGCAGGAACCATCAAAGGCCATCAAGTAGAGATGAGAAAACTCAGGCAAAAAGTTCAGCCTCTTATTTGCAATTTATGACTCCAGAGACTTGCAAAAGGTGACCAGCCACAGCGACATAGTATTTCTCAGAGGTGGAACTTTAACCCAGGGCTTCCTAACTTAAATCTAGAACTCAAAGCTCTTCAGTATGTCATAACATGCTGTCTCTCAATAATTGTCTTTTTATAAAAATATTTATTTTATTTTTGTTCTAGACCTGTGATTTTTTTTTGACTCAGGAAAGTTTCAGTTGTTCAGCAACCTAATCTTAGAGCATTGTTTAGGGAATAGAAAAATTAAGTGACTTGCCCATGATCATATAATCTCTATGTGTCAGAGGCAGGACCTCAAGTCTCCTTTCTTCCTTGTTTATACATGTTATCTCTCAACAGTCATCTAGGAGATTTTAATTTCAACACCTTGACACAGGACAGCATGAAGCAGGAGGTTGGATTAATGTGCCCTCCAGCCACCACTGGGAAATATTGCCTAAAATGATAGCCAAAAAAGGATATTTTCTTGGATTAGGCTTTATGGTGAAGCAAATCGTTCTTATTCTCTTTCTTATTCTCCTGGAACTGCTCTGTGCAGACTTTCGCTGCTTTAGTTGCCATTGTCTCAAACTCAGACTTCATCTCTCTGCCTGTTCTCCTAGATCAAGTATAAGATGGATTGTTGTGCAGTCATTTTTCAGTCATATCCAAGTCTTAGTGATGCCATTTGGGGTTTTCTTGGTGAAAATAGTGGAGTGGTTTGCCATTTTCTTCAGTAACTCATTTTACAGATGAGGAAACTGAGGCAAACAGGGTTAAGTGACTTGCCCAGGGTCACACAGCTAGTGAGTGTCTGAGGCCAGATTTGAAATCAGGAAGATGAGTCTTCCTGACTCTGGGCCCAGTGTTCTGTCTATGGTGCCACTGAGTTGCCCCCTCTCATATATTATTACTTATTTTAAATTTTGAATTGAGTTATTCATGACCTGGTCAATCCTCCAAAATAGGCTTTGAGTTTAGACTGTATCTTTCTCATTTTCCTAGTCTTATTGATTATGTCATATTATTGAGCTCTTGATCAAAGTAATACATTTTATCCTTCATTCTGACAGGGGCTATGAATAGAATATGATAGGCAGGAATATAGGATATATTTTCAGCATTTTCCCCCTCATGTTCAATATTCAATAAACATTTATTAAGCATTGATTATGTCCAGGCAATGTGCTATGTTGGTGATATATTTTATCTATTTTCACTCTTTCATCAAGTTGCTATTGTGACCAATAGTACATAGTTATGAAACAAAATTATAATATGGGACCTTCAAACAGTAAAGTTTGAGAGTGTATAAAGGAATAGAACCTACAGCCTTGTCTTATTCTCATTTTTCTAAGTAACAACAAAATTGTAAGAGATAAGAATAAAAATAAATTAATAGTACTAATTGCAGATATTACTTATCTTTCAAAGCATTATCAATGTGTCTATTCTGCCCCCCTGTCTAGATTACAAGAGAATATTTCATAGAATGCTATCAATGCATGGTATAAAAGAAAGAGAAGATAGTTTTGATCAAGTGGAAAGAGTGACGATGACAGGCAGATGGCCAGAGTGCTTGATTGGTGTCCTTGTGTTATTGGGAAAAACTGAGGGAGGCCTTCACCTTGTTGGATTGATCCCAGGGGCAAATGTTTCAGAGAATTTGGATGAAAGTCACACAAGAGGGGCAGGCATTAATGACTTTTGTGGTCTATATCATTAGAAAGAAGAGCTCCTGAACTGAAGGACTCAGGTACATTTGAGTATTTGAGGGATGGTCTCATAAGCTAAAGTAAACAAAGAGAGTCATCTCTGCACCTAGGAAAGTCACCTAGAAGCCAGTATCCAAGCTGGAATGGTCTTCAGAAAACTGTCTGGAATGCTTTAATCAGCTTCTACTTTTCAGAAAGCTACAAGAACTTATACTCAGTATAACCTCTCAGATGTCAGGATCATTTTCAGCCCATTTTGAGTTATTGAAATATTATCTGAGTAGGTAAAATGCTCATTTATTTATATGTTGATTTGTTCACATTTATTATTGTGTAGAAAATAAACAGATTACTTTATGGACCCTTGGTCTACTTACACTAAGACACACAGACTTCAGAAGGCCCTAAAGGAATTTGCATGTTGCAGTCCAGGACAAAAGTTAATATTTATGTGGAAAAGCTTGACTCATCCAGAACATTTTGAATGAGATCTAGTATATTCTTTTAAAGAAGATAGAGGGGGGGAGGCTAGGTGGCACAGTGAATAGAGCACCAGCCCTGGAGTCAGGAGGACCTGAGTTCAAACCCAGCCTCAGACACTTAACACTGACTAACCTGGTGACCTTGGGCAAGTCACTTAACCCAATTACCCTGCCCTCACCCCTCCAAAAAGATAGAGGAATATATGTGTCTTATGTTACAAAGGAAATCCAAGTATTTTAAACCTATTTGGCTTATGGGATTGATAGTTTGAAGGTACTTCAGAGAATTTATATTTCAAACCCCTCATTTCTTGCTTTTTGAGTCAGTTCACAAGGTCACATCGGTCACATCACGTTAATCTGGAAGAGAGAAAGGCCATCTAGTTCAATACCCTCAACCTGAAGTCAAGGGAAAATCATAGTAGTAGTAAATCATGGAGGATGGATTTGAACCTTTGTTCCCTGAGTTCAAATTTACTTTTATTTCCCCTGTTCCATGATACTTTATGCTCAAGGTCAAGAAGATAGTAAATATAACCAACTAGAGATATGTGCCCATAGTGTCTAAGTTGTATGTATTTTTTCCACTATGTGGTAATCGCTTTCTAATTCACAAGAGTGTTATTTTGATTTCCTTCTGATGAGGTATAGGCTCTGGGAGCCCCCTTGAGCTCCTTGAATCTTTGAGGTACAGGCTCTGGGAAACCCCTTGAAGTCTGACTGAATCTTCCCACTTTATGAGGCATTTGTGAGGCCATAAGTATTTCATTGTGGCTGGGTCCAAACCTCTGTTACTAGCCTGGCCCTCCATTGTCTATCTGCTTCCCACCCTTGAGCCTATCAAAATATCAATCCTCTGTTGCATTGACCTCATTAACTCCTCCTGAAGACCCTCCCCAAACTCATTACTGGAGTCTGACCTCATTGACTCCTCCTGAAGACCCTCCCCAAACTCCTCCTCTAGACCACCCCTAGATTCCTCTGTATATAAGAATCCCACATCCCTTCCATGTGGCATGAGAGCACCACAGAATGCCCTAGCACAGACATTCTGTGACAGACTTCTCTGTCCAGCTTGCCCGATACAAGCATCACAGATACCTAGACTCCTTAAGAGTCTACCCAATATGGCGAACTTTCAATAAACTTTACTTTTCTTTGGCTGAGAAGACTTGAGTTGAATTCCTTCAGCAGAACGTGGCATGTTGGTATTTTGAAGTCTCGGGCAACCCTAACCCTCTTAGTGGGAAAACCTCTTCACTTCCAATGAATAGAAAGGACCATCAATGCCCCTCCCCCTTTAATTGAATATCATGAATGAAACAGAGGGTTCACATGTCTTTCTATAGGGTACATTGGGAGTTGCTGGCAGATTTCTAATTTCTGTTCATGGTTCTTCTGACTAGATTATCCCATTTGGTACCAATTAATAGATAAAGCGCCACTGATATCCACATTGACTGGCAGAGAAATTTCAGCTGCATGTACTCATAATGAGTGTTAGAAAACATCACTCACTGAGTACTGAAATGGCTTTTATACCTACACATGCTAATTAGGAAATTACTGAAAATATTTCCCATATTTAAAACACCAGAGCTCCTCATTGGTATGCCATACTCTCCTTATACGGAAGCCCTGCTATGAATCAAAGCAGAATAAGAGTCAATCACTGTCAAACATAAACTGCCTCCTGGAAAAGAAGTAATACAGTATTTAAAATATTGGGAAATATCAAAATATTCCCTCGTACAACTCCAGAGCCACAGGAAATTAGTGGGCTTTGACACTACAAATGAACCAGAGATACGTAAAGTCACATCAATATTCCACTTGAAAGATGAACCTCATATTAGAGAGTGAAAGACCCTTGAATTTCAAAGCAATTTCTTTGGGTGGTACCATGTGATAGCAAAGGATAGAAATGGAACACAATCCAGGAGACAATCTAATGCTTCTATTAGACTATAAATTTTGGAAGGTCAGATACTATGCCAGTATCTGCTGGTGCTAAGCATATGCGGCACACACTGGGTCCTTAACAAATGTTTGTCACATTGAATTGTTGTTGAATTGAATATCTCTTCCTTTCTATAATATTTCTCCTCAAATAACATGAAAGCTGATAATTACTACACTACCATCAAAAAGTGAATAGGAACTTCTGCCACTACCACAACCACCACCACTATCACCATCATCATTATCATTAGCGTGATTAAAGGTAAAACTGATCTTAGAACAAATTATGAAGAAATCACTGGTTTTCAACATTCTTCATCAATCCATCTCTTCCTGCTTATTGTCTTTTTTTTGGAATTATGTCCCTTCACTCCCAGATGGCAAACTCTCTGAGGGCAAGGACCATGTGTTATTTAATTTTGGCACCCTCCTGAGTACCTAAGGGAGTGCTCTGAACAGAGTAGGTGCTTAATAAATATCTATTGAAGATGAATTTTTTCTTCACAAGCATGTAGTATTCCCAAGGTGTCCCAGTTCCCCACCCCCATCATAGAGAAAAGTCTCCTGAGAAATTCACTGGTACCTTTGTGTTAGTGACAAAATATTGCTAACATAGCCATTCAATGATAAACTATATATATTTTTAAATGCTGAGTTGCTGTATCTTGGCAAGAAAGAAATGCAGAGAAGTTGTGTTTCTGAATGAATTACATATGAAACCACCATAGGAGTATGAGCTGATCTATGATGAGACTTTTTGTGTTTTTTTGTTAGTACTTCAGCTCAAAAATTTAAATTTTCTCTTTCCCCCCTCATTCCCTTCCCTTCTCCTTTCTCTTCTCCTCTCTTTTCCTCTCCTCTCCTTTTTCTCGTCTCCCCTGTATGTCTCTCTCCCTTTCTCTCTCTTCCTCCCTCTTTCTCTTCTTGACTGATGGAATACAAATGTGCTTAATTTATTATATGCAGAGATGAAGAAAATCAGTCCCTATTTGAGGGTCATTATCCAGATATGATTATATCATAAATTGAAGCTAGGTCTCTGGAGGCAGTTGATCGATTAATCAGACCAAAGAGCTTTTTCAATCATCAGAGTGTTTATATGCAGCAGTTGTTTCCTGCCTACAAGTTCAGGTCAGCAAACTGGGGTGTTTAAGCTGCTTCCCCGACCTCTGAAAGTCAAAGAGGCATTCTAACTGAATGCCTAAAGAAAAATAATTAAAATGTTATTATCTGTCCCTGATTCTCCTCTTAAGCTAATGCAATCATTTCCCCTTTGTGTCTGAGATCCTGCCTCTGAATCATTATGTCCCCATGCCTGAAGGAAAAGTAAGAAGTCACTTTACCCTTACATGGGGCCTTGTTACTGACAAAGAATTGAGGTCCAGATAAACTTAACGTTGCTGTCCAAGCAGAATTGTAGAAGAATCGTTGTGTCTCAGAGTTAGAAGGGAACAGAGGACAGCTATTCTGATGAGGAATCACTCTTAACCCACACCCCCACTCCAACAAAGTAGGCCAGCCTCTCTTTAAGGACCTCCAGAAGAGGGAGGCACCATGTGTACTGAGGCAACACGTTCTACTTTTTGGGTGCCTCTAATTATTAGGAACTTTCATCTGTGTATGTGGTTGACATATGACTTTCCACCATTCAAAAACATCACTCCCAGGTCTGATTCCCTGGGACGAAAATGACAGCTCTTTTGTCTATGCGTTATATCTACTTATACAAACACATGTTATCCCTCCCAATGCACCGGCAGCTGGAGGGAGACATTGTTTAATTTCTCTCTGTACCCAGTGTCTAGCACAGGGTTTAGAACAAAGCAGACATCCAATGCATGTTTGTTGATGGATTCTCCCAATAAACCACCACATCCTTGAAGGCAACTGGATCACTTCATGTACCTGTCCCACCCACCAGTCTTCTCTATTTCAATAGAATATGTCCATTTCTACTTTTAAGGGGAAAGGGCAAACTTGCCAGATGGCTTTATCTTCTGACTCAGTTTTTACCTTCCAATCAAATCCTTTTCTACAAATCCCACTTATGGAAAAGTAATTCTGGACATATAATAAGTGTCATACTTCCCAGCTTCATTTACTTTTTTTGTTCCCAGTTCTCAAAGAAAGAGGGTCCTAGGAGAAGCGATAATTTCAGACAGACAAAAGATGATGATTCCACTTTGAGACATATTGCGTTTGAGATGATGAGGACCTTTAAAATTAGAAGGCTATCCTTTAAGCTGTTAAATGGGTGCGAATGCAGTTTAAGAGAAAGGTGGGAGTGGAAGGCATGGCACAGTTTGTTGAATAGTGGATCATTTGGAGAATTTGGGTTCATATCTGAGATTCACACTTAATCATCTCATGTAGCTTATGGAGTCATCTACATAAAGGGAGAGAGAGAGAGAGAGAGAGAGAGAGAGAGAGAGAGAAGAGAGAGAGAGAGAGAAAGAGAGAGAAAGACAGAGAGAGAGAAGGAGAAGGAGGAGAGGGGTAGGTTTGAGAACTGGGTACTGAGACATAAAATATTTATGTTTTAAAGAAAAAAAAGGCAACTGGTGAAATGAGAGGGAAAGTACAGTCAAACAACAAGAAAGAGTACTATAGTGTAACAAAATCCAAGATATGGAAGTGTTTCAAGGAGATGACAGACTGTGACAAATGCTAGAAAGAGATGTCAGAGTGACTTTTGATTGGAGAGAGAATGAAAGGGGCAAGGGAGGTGATGGGGGATTAAGGCAGAATGATACAGACTGTTAGAGTATGAATTATTATTTACAGAATTTTTTTTTCAATGAAAGAGGCAGAATGGCACCTCAAAAGGATACTAGAGTTAAATAAAGAGGGGCAATGTAGTTTAAGGGAAAGACACCAACCTTGGAGTAAGAAGATCTGAGTTGGACACCTCACAATAATATTAATTAGCTTCGTACCTTGTGAAAATGACCTTATATATGAAAACGAAACATTTTATCCAAATTGCTAAAATATTAGAGCTTTTCTTTTTTGTTGGTGATGCTTCCTCTCTCACTCTCTAACTCTTTCCCTTCCCTCCCCTTTCCTCCCCTTCCCTTCTCTTCCTTTCCCTTCCCTCCCCTTCCCTTCTTTTCCCTTCCCTTCTTCCTACTCTCCTTTCTTCCCTCCTTTTTAGTTGCATACACATTTTCTTAGCACTGTGTTTCTCATTCCTCAGAAGCATAGAGAATTATTACTACTGCATGTCCATGACATAAATAAGGAAAAATTTTGTGTTATCCAGGATATTTGAGGGCTCCGGGGTATTTCAATTAATCACATAGATTGGTTAAGAAAATAATCATGTAAAACTCTCTTGGATTATCATCAAAATGAGAAAATACACTTACTACTAAAGCTCTACTGAACATAGTTGAATCTTTGATGATTTATTTAGAATGCTCTTCAGAATTTTACAGTGCCTCATGGGTGATCAGCACTATTCAATTCAATGATCATTTATTAAGTGACTACTACTATATGCAATGAATCAGGGTAGACACTGGGGACACAAACGTGAATCAAAAACCGATTCTACTATAAAGGATACGGCAAATACTCATGTTTTTTATGTTGTAGTAAAAGTATATACATGGAGAGCTCTAAACAGAATTATTTGAAAGATTTGAGAAGGGAGAATTTCTCTGTAGTTGGAGAGATCAAATGAGGATTCATGGAGGCAGGGCAGCTGAGATGTAGTCCTTGAAGAAAGGTGCATTTCTGTTACACAACCTGGACGAAGGTGTGGTGGCAAGAATATCTAATAAGGTACAGATCTAAGCTCTGGGCAGTAGAAAAAAAGGGGTATTTCTGAGGGGTCTTGGGAAAGTAGAATTTATGAAGTTCAACAATTTTTCTTCAGAGATGAGAGATCAAGGAAACGAAACAAAGTTGACCCCAAGGTTCCAAGGTGTGAGTTAATAGATACTCTGTTGATGGAATGTAAGGCAAAGCAACTATTAATGTATTGTTAATTTTTGGAGGTTCATTCAACTAATATTTCTGAGTATCTATGCTAGGTACTGTTGGGGTTGCAATGATGGATAAGGCATAGTTTCAACCTTCATGTCATTTGCACTATTTACTCAATCACCCAATATGGAGAAAAATGACCTAAAATCCAATTTATTATATTAAGGTCATTAAAAGAACTTCCAGCTGCAATTCCATGTCTCATGAGACTTTTGATGACTTTTTTCTTATTTGATGGTGTCCAAGGACTCTATCAGAGCACATCAACATATAATAAACCATATTCAAGTGTCTGGTGACTATGGGAACTGAGGCAAAATGTCCCCTTTGGTATCCTCCCACAAAGATACTCAGTGATGACCTGTTTAGAAATCTAAACATTCAAAGAGGATGTTGCAGACAGACAAAAACAGTGTCAACCCAATATTCCAAAAGGAGGATGTTATTTCTCAATGTAATCATGTCACCAAGGTCCTTGCATAAATACAATCCATTTCTAATGCTCTCAAGCTAAAGATGTCAAACTCTCCTAAAAGATGCCCTTTATTTTCATGTCGATAATTTCCTTAAGCTCTTCTCAGTAATGCACAGTTGGAAATATTATTTAAATAAATTCACTAGTGGAGAGTGAGATGCTCCAATGAAAATTCGACCAACAGAGCCTAAAATCCCTAATGTTCTAATTAAAAGTGGGCTAAATAATGCTGTGCTTCGCTTTTTTTAACTTCTTCAGGTACCTCACACTGGATCAAAAAACAGAGAGTGTTTAATGTTTTTTCACACATTTTCCACACATTTCAATGGCTTTGCTTCCTGGGGTGATCTATAGACGCATTTAGAAATTAAATCCAAATGAAGAATCTCTACACAGGCAGCCAGGTTTGAATTGATGTTGAGCTAGACTTAGAATCAGGAGGTCTTATTTAAAAAACTGGCTTGAACGCTTATCAGTTGATATATTTCATTCCATCTCTCCTGGCTTCACTTTCCTCATTTGCAAAATGAAGATGCTCCTCTTTGTACTGCTTACTCCACAGGCCTATTGTGAGCACAGCCCTTAGTAAACCCTAAAGCATTACAGAAATGAGAAATATTAGTTCTCACAAAAGAAAGAATGTCTTTGGTTTCTGGCAAAGGGAGGATGCAATCTTCGAACAATCACTATACTAATTAAACACTGTCTTACACTTGATATCTGGAAGTATAGCTAGGCTAAAAAGTAGAACTTCATAAAATCTTGCTCGAAATAAATGCAGCACATTTGACAAGTTTGTAGGAAATTCAAATAACATTTCATGTTACATTATAAAAAGGAGAAAAGATGTAATACTTAGGGAGGTTATTATGAAAATATGCCTCTGTGTGTGTGTGTGTGTGTGTGTATCTGATTACGGAGGAAGGAGCAATGCCCTATTTATGTGCCTGTGTTTATCTTGTTTGCTAGTAGTTATTTGTATATCCCTCTGATTAGAGTGTGAACTCCTTGAGAGCAGGGACTGTGTCTTGCCTTTCTTTGGATTCCTAACACTTAGCACAGTGCCTGGCACATATTAAGTGCTTAATTAATGTTTACTATCTGACATTGAGGAGCTGGTGTATGCTCAGATGATGACAAGGATGAAGAGTGCATGGAATGATACCAGACTGGAACCAAATTGACCAGTCTTGGTTCACTTCTGTCTTTGCTGCATTCCTGACTTTTCTATTTCAGCCCCGTCCTACCCCAATTTTTGAGTTCCCTATTATGTGTTGTTTTTCCCATTATAATGTAAACTCCTTGAGCCTGGGGGCTGTTCTTATAGTTGTTTCTACAATCCTTAGTACAGAACCTGGTACACAGGGTACACTTAATAAATATTCTATCTATCTATCTATCTATCTATCTCTCCATCATCTATTTCTCTATCATCTGTCTCTCTATCATCTATGTATCTATGTATCTA
This sequence comes from Pseudochirops cupreus, assembly GCA_028627135.1. Lineage (NCBI taxonomy): Eukaryota > Metazoa > Chordata > Mammalia > Diprotodontia > Pseudocheiridae > Pseudochirops > Pseudochirops cupreus. The sequence continues at coordinate 105,411,676 of CM053581.1, read as the reverse complement.
TGTATCTATGTATCTATCTATCTATCTATCTATCTATCTATCTATCTATCTATCTACCATAATAGTTAGCATTTATATAGTGCTTTAAGGCTTGCAAAGCACTTTACAATTATTGTCTTTTTTGATCCTTACAAGAATCCTGTTGGATAGATGCTACTATAATCCCCATTTTATTGATGAAGAAACTGAGGCAGAAAGAGGTTAAATGACCTGCTCAGGGTCACAGACCTAGTTAATGTCTGAAGTCAGGTTTGAACTTAAGTCACCCACCTCCAAAGTCATGGCTCTATTCTATGTGCCACCTGGATGCAGATGTAGTAAGTGGGTATGTTTAGCCTATACAATTAAATACTTTAAGGAAGCCATATTTCCTATCTTCTGGCTTTTGAAGTTTTATTTAGAAGAGTGATTCCATTTCCCTCCCCTGGCTTTGAGGGAAAATAGGAATAAAGTTGGACTGAGGAGATACTACAGATAAATTTAAGGGAAAAACTAACAAACCAAAAAAAAAAGCTTCTTTATCATTAGAGTTGCCCACAAGCAGAATGGGCTATCTTAGAACAACTTCCTGAAAACATTCATGTGTCAGGTGTGCTTTAGAACCTGCCTAAGCCAAGTTTCTGGACTCATCAAATTAATACATTTTACAGTTGGAATGTAACTCAGAAATCTCCCACTGATACCAGAAATGGGCCATCTCCAGTCATCCTGACATGTGTCTTGCCATGGACTTTGATGCCTCTGGAGAAGAAAGTGAGGCTGATGACTTTGCACAGCCCTGCCTCACTTAAATGGAATTCACTTGCAAGTCAACACATCACCCTGTTGATATCATTGGTCTTCAAGAACAAAAGACAACAACCAACAGGAAAAAGGATATACACTACAATATACCTGATGTATATTGTAACTTCAAATTGAATACCTTTCATGAGAGGAAGCCCAGTACTTCCCGAGTCAGGCAGTCTTTGGAATTGCTCTAATTACTACAATTTTTTTTTTCTCATATCAAACCTAAATATGCATCTTTATAAATTTCATTCATTAGTCTTTGTTAAAATCAAATCAGAAAGCATTTATTAAGCATGTACTATGTGTAATGAATTAGAAGTCACACAAAAAACAAACTATTCTCTGTCCTCAAGGAGATTACTTTCTATTGAGTTATATGTAAATTGGACCAGATGACCTCTGACCTCTGAGATGTTCCAAATCAAGTGCACTTTCTTCTTGTAATTCTAAGTCCAAAAATTTCAATGGTGGTAGCCATATTTTTGCATATCAGATGCAACACAAATCATCTTCTGAAGAGAGGCAAACTGATTTTAAGCAATGTACCTTGAAAAGAGATAGATGAAAACTTAACTGAGATAGACTGAGGAGAAAAATCTGAGGGGAAAGGAAACACACAGGTAAACACACGTACACTTACAAAAAAGAAAGGGAAATGAAATAAATGGTGTGACAAAATGAGGACATTGGGACTCATTTTAGAAGAAGGATGGAAGGGAAAATCTTAAAGCTAATCAAGAACAAGGGGAGGGAGAAAAAAGCAAGTAGCCAGTGCAGAATGCACAATCATACTACAAACAGGCCTTCAGATGACTACAGAATTTGGAGAGAAGGACTAAAAGGGGGGAAAAGAGCATGTGAAGTAAAATATAACATACAAAGAAAATGATATAAGAGGATTAAAAAAAGCATATCTTTTCAAGCACAGCACATCAGAAACATGAGAAGGGGGAGGAAGGGGAGCTGCTTGCTGTAGACTTGGCTAACTATCTAAATGAGTGTCGTGGCATAATGATCAGAGAAAGGAAGGAGATACAAACACTGGAGTTGTTGACAGACTTCCAGAAAACTTGGGAGGGGGGAGGGAGTTTGGAGGGAATAAGAAGCAGAATGGAAATTATATCAACGCCAGAAATGTTGATCAAAGCATTCCAACAAATGGCCAAACCACGGGGCTGTGATGCTTTAAAGAAGAGATGATATGCATGCAGAAGCATTCATTTGTGTTTTTAACTTGAAGAAGAATTAATAAAGGAAAAGCCAAGGATGCTGCCTGTTGATAGATCTTGCCTTGGTTTTCACCTGAGGCCTAAATCTCACCGGAGGCCAATCCAGAAGATCAGATATGCATAGAAACTGGACAGGGCAAAAGATAATGTACAGAATGGCATATTGGGTTTGGGAATAAACCAACAGAAGATACTTGTCAGTGGCAGCTGTTCAGGGTGGGCACTGTGGCAGAATACCTTGAGTATCGAAATGAAGGCCAATCTGTCTCTTCCTATTTAGTGTCTTTCATATTTAGTATCCAAAAAAAAAAAACTTTTCTGATAAAATCCTTTGCTGAAACAGGGGGAGAGGGAAAGACAAGCAGTCCTATTTCACCTAAGATAAAGCATGGCAAAAATACATTGGAATGTAACAGAAGGAGCCTGTGATTATAGGAGATTCATTGTACCTCACAGCCTCAGTTTCATCATCTATAAAATCAGAATAAGAAGTAGACTGAAATAGCAGATAAAGGGATAGTTTTGGAGAGAGGAAGTTCTAGGTTGAAATCCTGTTTCTGACACCTATTAGCTGGCCAGTCATGGGCCAGTCACATAATATCTCAGTACCCCCCAGACTGAAGTGGCCAGGAACTAGTTAAGTAGAAACTTCATGGACTTAAGATTGGAGTCAAGAAACTGGCCTGGAATAATTTGCCTATTTTTCATTTGCTTCTTGGTCTGTATGCCCTGTGCCCCTCTGTGCTTACCCTACAGACCCCAGCCTGCAGATGGTATCACAAACTCCCCCCTTGCCTATTTTTCATTCTTCTTCTTCGTTCCGTCGTCATGCTTTGTAATCACAAACCCCCTGGCTCAGTAACTTACCTGTACCCCTAAACAATGGAGTTATGCTGTATAAATGATTCTGCATTTCTGAGCTAGCTGCTGTTCCCCCTTTTGAATTGGCATGGAGTAGCCCCAGCTGGTAAATTAAAGCTCCTTAAAACTTTTTAATTCGGACTCTGTGGTCACTTTATTAAGACTCGTCATGTCATGTCATTCAAGACCGTTGGCTAAGAATAGAATTCGATGTGTGTTGCCTATCTTCATACGAGTGGAGGTTCCATTTTTAAAGTTGCTGACCTACAGAAAATTACAGATACAGCTGGTCACCTCCACCTGCCCCTATTGCACAAGAAAAGAAAGACAAATCAGTGAAATTGTTTGTAATTGCTACCTGTCAAGATTTTGAGATAAGCACTTGTAAACATTAATGTGTCATACAAATTGGACTTGTTAGTCAGAGTGGCTATAGCTCTGACATGCCCAGAACTACTACACCAGACCAGTGGCCCTTGCATATCCACTAGCTTATAATGGCAGTGTTAAAGCATTGTAAACTGTTGCTCAGTACATGTTCAATAAGAGATGGAAATAATGCTACCTTTTCAGGTACAATCTGGTTTGTAAAATTCCAACAGATACGCAGGGCAGAGCTTCCGTGTCATAAGTATAAATAAGAAAAATGTGGGTCCTGGCTTGATTTCATTTTATTTTTTGAGAATTTGGTGTCATGGGGTAGTTAGGTGGTACAGTGAATAGAGCCCTGGCCTTGGAGTCAGGAGGACGTGAGTTTAAATCTGGCCTCAGATACCTAACATTTACTAGCCACGTGATCTTGGGCAAGTCACTTAACCCCAATTGCTCTACCTTTCTCCTCCAAAAAGCAGCAAAAAAAAAAAAAAGAATTTGGTGATTTGGTGTCATCCTTACTCCCTTCTCTGTGAGTGTAGAGCAGTTCATACATTGTCAGGCTCAGTTAATATGTTAGTTTTGTTGAATTGTTTCTCCCCTCTTTTTTATTGTTATAAAGATGGATCTTTGGGGAGAGAAAAAAAAGAGAGATGTGTTGGGAAATAAAGCAAAAAAGATACAGACTTTGGGGCCTCCTCAGTTCTTCACCACCTACATCCTTTAGCTGTGAGTATCTTTATGATGGAGAGAGGCAACCAAACCTCCTTGTTTTTCTGACCAAGACTCCAGGGCTGACACTTCTGGATATGAAGTCCCCTTGAAGAAAGCCTTTCAAGAAAAGTTTGTAAACCCAGAGGGAGCTGCTTTTCTCCTTTGTACAAAACTGAAATGCAGCAATAACAACCAACTCATAAACCGGAGGAGCAGGGATTAAGCAAAAGAATGAAGGCAAATGAAAGGGAGTCATCAAACTTAAGTAGGAGAGGGTGAGGGTAAAGAGCATGACCATCCACATGTCACAAATTAACATGTCAAGTTAATATGTTTCTGAATATACCTGTTAAGATGTGTGTGCAATTGAAAAAAAAACTCTCAAAAATATCTCTCCCTACTTCCCCCACCCCCAAAAAGGGGATTTCCTGCAAGCATTTCTGTTATATGGCCAGTTCTCTGGACATCTGGCAGGTTCTGTGTCAGCACCTTAAAACTCAAGGAGGCTAATTATCATCCTGGTGCTTTTAACCCTCCACCAATTTGAATTCTCAACTGATTATACCAATTTAATAAGGAGGTGAAAGATCACATTCACTTCCCTTCATTTTTTTTTTACTTTAATTTCTTTTTTT